>OX453242.1:8424410-9172567 GCA_949709985.1 Luffia ferchaultella | reverse complement strand
TATTTTTTTTTATTTTATTATTAAGAATATTTTTTTATTTATTATTATTAAGATTTTTCATTCCTTTTTTTTTGTTGATGCATAAAGACTACTGCTTTTGCCATTATGGATTATGGAACCCATGCCATAGCATCATCAGCCCATTAAATGCCCCACTGCAGCCGCTTAGTAGGAATGAAAAGGCTTGGAGCTTAATCCACCACGCTGCTCTAATGGTTTTTAACGACTGCCATCTATTGATGGCAATCGAGACGGTGCTCTCCGAGACACAGTCAGTGATAGTTATATACAAAAGTTAGAATTAACTCTTTGGTACATGCCCTGGGATTCGAACCACGGCCTTCTTAACAAGAAGCGGACTCGCTACCACTCGGCTATCACGACTGGGACCCGCTAGTTATGAACACATAGTTTTAGCCGATGTAATACTTACCCAAAGACGTTCGTAAAGCTCGCGCATTATGGGAAAGTCGATGTACGCACCGAAATATTTACGAAGCGAAAGCGGTGTGACAAGCAGTGTAAAAAATAAATGATCATTTTATTTGCTCACTTTGTGGCCAAACTTGAAAATCATATAAACAAAATAGTGTGTCAGTATTTTCGTCCGTTTGTAAAGATTTATTTTACCACGCCTGCGAAATTAATTGAAAATAATTAACAGAACAAGTACGTGAACATAGTGAATGGTGGAAGCTTTGAAATCAGAAATGAATTGTCGTTTTCCCGAACCATCGAAAACAACTTACTTTGAGACGTGGTGGGGTCGGACTGGCTCGTTGGCAGGGGATTTTTGGGATTATCAATAACAATACGAATTTTCTTTATGATCTGTCCGTTTGTATGTCTATAACTTATCTACTAACAGCTTGAGGAGCGCCACACACATTGTCGTAATCAATTTGACATCTACCATGAAACTACTTTATCGGATGTAAACATAGAGTAAAAAAATAATTGACAGCAGCGTTTGGTTTTAATAGTCAGAAATGTCACTTTACAGTATCGAAGTGTCATTACGCAATTTTGCAGGGTTGAAGAACGGCGCGCACTGAAACTCGGACTGAAACTCGCCATCTTACACGAGCTAGCTAGAGTATGAGTGGTTAAACGGTAAGCCCAGAAGAGAGCTTCTATATAGTCAATTCGTACTTTTATAGATGTGAAGCAGTAAAGGAAAAACCAATTAAGTGTGAGTTCGATTCGCGCGTGGAGGTTCTCATTCATTAGCTTTTATATCTGGTTTATTATCATGTACTTAAGTAGGTTGATATTGGTCGAAAGTTAACCACGAGATATAAACGCAATAGATGGAAAATTAAAAATTCTAAACCTCGATTAAAAGAAATTAAATAATGAAAATTAGAAATCCGTAAAGAGCTGTCATTTCCTGCTCCGATATTTACTAATTTTTTTGTAGTCTTGTAGATGTAGTTGTGTTAATAATAATAATAACGTATACATCACAACAAGGTCTAGGCCCGAAACTAAGCATTAACTTGTGTTTTGGGTACCAAGCCAAGGCACCACAAACATATAACAACCATGACCCGGTACCAGTATTAATATTCATCATATAAATACTGACCCGACCTGGGATTCGAACCCGGACCTCCAGCTTTATAGGCAGGGTCGCTACCCACTAGGCTAAGCAATCGTCAAGTAGTTTCTGACTAATATAAATTATAACGTTGGTTGCATAAATAAATGTAGCCTTTAATTGATACATTGTAAATTACTGCATCATTACTAGACAATAGCTT
The DNA here is from genome assembly GCA_949709985.1 of Luffia ferchaultella. NCBI lineage: Eukaryota > Metazoa > Arthropoda > Insecta > Lepidoptera > Psychidae > Luffia > Luffia ferchaultella. The sequence goes on along the minus strand of OX453242.1, from coordinate 9,170,804 downwards.
TTGTACACTGCCATATTTTTATTGAATTTGGGAATTAATTAAGTGGCAGCCCCGATTAATGTTATTTTAATTTTTCGTTACTCACAGTTCCTTACTTTCTTTTAGTTGGTGTTTTTCAAAAAAAAAATTCATTCATTTTCGATTACAACGTTTACATTCATTCCTACGTAACTGTCAAAATTTGTCTGTTCCTTGGTATATTTGATGTCCTACATTACTTATGAATTTAATTTTATTTATTTGATTTTATTAAAAAAAGAACTCTGGTTTACTAACCACGTGCCTCCACATAGTTTCGGACGATGTTCTTCTACTCTATCATCAGACCATCAGCCGTTCATATATAAAACAAGAAGACAATATTTATTGCAGCGCCCTCTGGCGAGTTAACACCATAAAACCTATCTAAGAACCATTACCGTTGAATCACAAACCTTTTACAAAAAACCGTAACTAAATCGGTCAATACGTTTTGGAGATGAACGGGAACATTCATTTTTTGCACACACAAACACCCTTTCACCCTAAACGCATACACCATTCTCCATTCCGTCGTTGGTAATAAATGACGAATAAATTTAGTAGATAATAATAATAATAATAATAATAATAATAATAATAATAATAATAATAATAATACATGGGACTTCCCACACAGCGCCATCTAATCCCAAAGAAAGCAAGTATTATGCTTGTGTTATGGGTTACTAGACAACTGATATACATACTTAAATATTCTTTATTATACATACATATATAAATATATTTTTTTAATATATATATATATATAACAACCAAGACCCGTAGATGTATTTGGAGTGAGACTCAAGAAGAGAAGTACTCGAAGTACCGTATCTACGGAAACGGAATTGGGTAAACATAGTGCATTGGAACTTTATGTAGGTATGTATACACATCCGTACGAGTGCAGCTGCTCTCATAAGGTACTATTAATTATAAAACTCTGTATTTTCTTTCTGAAAGAAAAGCTTCTCTGATCTTTAAGCCAGGTAAGCCAGCGTAAATATGAGTTAACAGGAGATATTAATTCTTCAACTAATAAATACATCTTTTAATGATAATTTAATGTGAGTCTGACGTTTAAAGAGAGCCTTTATCTCATTGCGAATGCTTAACTGATGAATTCCTTCATTAGGAAGTTTAACGAGCGGGAGACAAATCGAGATATCTTCTATTACAGAGAGTATTAAACGGTTTAATTAAAGGTATTAATTCTTGTGTCATTTATACACATAAGAAAAGAGACGAAGATCCCATATAAATAAAATTACTTATTCAAAAGTATGAGTTTTATTTAACAATAAATTTAACTCTCGTTTGTTAAAGTTTCTTATAATAGTACATTATGGTGCAAGTGATGATTATGACGGTAAGATGCATATTATAGTCTAGGTGTTTTTAGGCACGAGGCGAAGCCGATAGTGTTTATAATAAACCGATGATTATAATAGCCAGCTTAATGAGTACGAGCATCATACGAAGTTTTTCAATACATTTATTATTAAAATTAGGCAGATACTTCAAATATAATAATGGGGGAGCTAAGGGCGGGAGCGCGCTGCTTTTCGCGGTTTACGCATGCGCTACAAACAGAATGCTCGTTTGTGATTGGTGTAAAGTAAAATGGCCTAATACTGTAAAATACAACATTACGATTCAAGTTTCGATGTCATGAAGACCGTATTAATAGCAAATGTATTGAAAAATAAATTTAATAAACAAAAGTTAAATAGAATAATGTTAGAACTTCGTTCAAAAAAATGAAAAATGGATATTTAATTATTGAAACTATTATATATACTGCGTTCCTACGAGTATACCTACACAAAAAATTTAAATTGTCAACCAAGGAAGCAAAGTAGGTATTATATTTCCGGCGAGGAAAATAATTTTGCGTTTGCACCCGAGGCGAACACTGTTTTCAATATACTCCCGCGAGGAAAATAAATAGATATTTGATTTCTTGTAATGCCATAAGCTCAATTGACTTTTACATTTATTATGTAACAAAAAATTATGGTGACATTCATGTAAAATTGCATATTGTCAATAACAACAACTACTACTAGTGGGACTAATTTAATTTTTCATGTTTGCAGTTTGTGAAAAGTTTACCAGCCAGTGGTTATTAAGTATAAAATCACATATAAATATTTTTAGTAATTAAGTAAAGCAGCTATTCGATATAAGAAAACCCAAGATATATGTAATAGGTTTTATGTACATAGAGATATCGCGTTGCGACCACAACAATGTGAGCAAAAAAAAAAATACGCTGTTGATCAAATATGCACCACTTGATGTTTGGAAATATTCACTGTGAAGTAAGATTTTCTGTGTCACGTTTTAAATTCGTAGATACTGGAAAAGAAAATAAAGATTCTGAAATTACATTCCATGTGTGATTTAACAAAATGTTTCTTTAAAACAATAACAATGACTTAGGGCCTTTTTCTTATAACGTATACAACACAACGTCTAGGCCTCAAACTAAGCATTAGCTTGTGATTTGGGTACCAAGCGAAGACAACGCATACATACAACAACCAAGATCCGGTTTCAGTATCAATATTCATCATATAAATATTGACCCAACCTGGGATTCGAACCCGGGACTTTCAGCTTCGTAGGCAGGGTCGCTACCCACTAGATTAAGCGGTCTATCTAATCACTACAATTTCTTCACGTTTTCGATCGTTGCGAAGCATGAGACACTCCATCTTGATAATTGTGCTGTCTAAAGATCTAATATTGAATTTAAAATAATTCAATTGAATATAAATTTTATGTATTAGTAAGTACATAATAATAATAATAAAAATAAAATTAGGTTTATAAGATTTATTAATATTAATTTTTAATGGAATGTGTAATAATAAACCCCTTAGTAAATATGAGGCTTTAATGAAATAAAATTAGACGTATGTATTTTACAAGAAACGTTAGACATTAATATTGACTGACAGATTGTATGATGTGAGAGTTTCTTTTAATGGCCAGTATTATCTACTACATTTCTCCTATCTGAGTTTCCTGGCCACACGTAGTCTTGCAGATAAGCAGGCGGTCTACAGTCTCGACTGGGCCGCTTGATTTCGGCTTGATTCGATTCATCCGTAGGAGATGTATTATTGTTTGTGGTAGTGTGTAAATCTCTAGGTGTTTCTATAATCTCTATACTTTCTTCTTGTCCATCACTATCAGTATCACGGTTTCTACCTGTAGGAGCTAAATCACGCAGGGAAACGGTGGATTGTCTTCCATCAGGATATCTTACATGTGCGTATAGTGGGTTAGCTTCTAGTAATTGAACTTCATCTACTAGAGGTTCATACTTGCTACGACGAGCCTGGCGCTTCAATAGTACAGGTCCCGGTTCATTTAGCCACAAGGGCAGACTCGTACCATTTCTGCTTCTACGGCTATAATTGAACAGTCTATCGTGTGGCGTACTCCCTGTCGCCGTGCATAATAAGGACCGAATACAGTGAAGTGATTTATTTAGTACTCTACCCCATTGAGTGATACTTAATTTTTCAGATTTTAGAGCCAACTTAATGGTTTGCCAAATTATACCATTGTAGCGTTCAATCTGGCCATTGCCTTGAGGATTATATGGAGATGTTCTGCTGGTTACTATTCCAATCTTGTGTAAATATTCTTTCAATTCTTGAGACATAAAGTTAGTCCCTCTATCTGTATGAATATATGCCGGAGTCCCAAACATTGTGAAAATTTCTTCTAAGCATTTTATAATAGTTGAGGCCAACATATCCTTACAGGGAAATGCAAATGGAAATCTGGAAAACTCATCAACTATAGTTAACAAATAACCGTCTCCAGGTAGTGGTCCTTTAAAGTCCATATTTAATCTCTCAAACGGACTAGTTGCCTTGATTAAATGGGCTTCAGTCTTTTTGTAGAATCTCGGTTTTATTTCTGCACAAGTTGAACAATCAGAGCAAGTTTTTCTAATTTCATCTAGAGAATAAGGTAGATTTTTACTTTTGATCCAATGGTACATTCGTGTTACTCCCGGGTGACATAAACTTTTATGTAATTCGGCTAATTTACAAAAAATTTCGGTCGCACTACCACATATTGCATTAGCTCGTGACATTGTGTCGGCGACGATATTCTGATTTCCAGGTCGGTGTACAATTTCAAAATCATAGCATGAGAGCTCCAATCTCCATCTCATCACTTTATCATTTTTTATTTTGCTCGTATGCTTCATGTCAAAAATAAATGACAATGCTTTTTGATCAGTTATTAGTTGAAACGATCTTCCGATCAAATAGTGTTTCCAACTTTTCAAAGCTTCTACAATAGCCAGTGCTTCTTTTTCTACGGTTGAATGTCGTTTTTCAGAATCATTTAAAGTTTTTGAATAGAATGCAACAGGTCTACCATTTTGGCTCAGTGCTGCGGCAATAGCAAAGTCTGATGCATCAGTTTCGACTACTAGAGTATGATTAGGATCGATGTTGTTCAGTAATGCATTACCAATTTCTTTCTTTAATTTTTCAAAATCTTGATTTGCATTATCTGGTATCGGAAATGTTTTACATGTAACTAGGCTTCTTATTTTTTCTGAAAACTTGAAAATCCATTTGCTATAATGAGCAAACATTCCAATAGTTCTTTGCATCGCTTTACTATCTTTGGGAGGAGGCATATTTAAAAGAGGTCTTAATCTGTCAGGGTCAGGTTGTATAGTGCCTTCGTTGATGAGGTAGCCTAGTAACTTGACTGACTTTTGTGAAAAGATACTTTTTTCTTTATTTATTGTTAATCCATATTTGTCTACTATTTTCAAAAAGTTGTTACATTTATTATCGTGATCTTGTTGATCATTTCCTGCTATAGTTATATCGTCTAAATAAATAAAAATTCCCTCTAGTTTTTCGTCTTTCACTATCTTATCGATTGCTCGTTGAAAGGCAGAAACTCCATTGGTAACTCCGAATGGAATTCTAGTGAATTCATATAATTGGCCACATGCTTCAAAAGCTGTAAAGGGTTGTTCTTTTTCTAGAATAGGTATCTGGTGATATGCACTTTTCAGATCGATTTGTGAAAATACTTTATAATTAGAAATTTGTGAGATAAGTTGTTCAATATTTGGTATTGGGTATGCGTCCAATAAAGTGAATTTATTGATCGTTCTCGAGTAGTCTATTGCCATACGTCTTTTGTGATTTTCATTTTTCGTTACTAATACTTGGGCTCTCCAAGGAGACATACTTTCTTTGATAATTCCTTCAGCCTCTAATTTTTCTATTTCATCTTTTATGAATCTGGCATCATCATCATTAAACTTTCTTGACTTTGTAGCAATAGGTTTGATATCGTTGGTCAAATTGTGGAAAATTGACTGTGGAGGTATTTTGGCACAAGCAACATTACAAATTTTTAATGGTGGTTCCAAACCTCCAAAATTTATAATAACACTCTTGTGTTTAATCATTAAGTCGTGGCCGATCAATACATCTGTGCATAAATTAGCAAGTATGGATAGACGTTTTTGTTTGTATAGCTTTTTCTGAATTCTTATATCAACGATTACAAAACCTTTTAAGGTACAACAAAATGAAGTGGATGCCATTGCTACTTTACTGTTATTTGGGTGTATCTTCGTATTTAATTTTTCAGCAAAACTTTCATTTATAAAACTCGATGAACTACCTGTATCAATGAGACAGTTAGCATCTTGTTCATTAACTTTTATTTGAATAATTGATTTGAAAAGTTGATTAAGTGGAGCAACAGCATTAATGTGTGTTATATTTGTAGCAATGTCTGAGTCTTCCTGCTCATTGACATTTCCGTCCATATTTTCATTGTAAATCGCATTAGTGTACGTATAAGATTTACATACTTTTGAGAAATGGCCTAGCTTCTTGCATTTAGTACAAGTTGCTTGGCGTGCGGGGCATGTAGACCTTGGATGTCGTTTGTTCCCACAGAAATAGCATGTTTCATTTACTTTGTTGATATTTGTTGTTTTACGATTTATTGCGGCATTTAAGAGACAATTATTACTGTTTTTATACTCTAACGCGTATTTATGTGCTTCCTCTAGAGCTCTGGATTTATCGAGGGCTTCTTTTAGTGACAGTTTAGAGTGTTCCAATAGCTTCTCTCGAATGGTATTCGAAGCCAAGCCATTTATAAAAGCATCTCTTATGTATTCATTTCTGTACGTTTCAGCACTAACAAAAGTGAAGTTGCATTCTCTGCTAAGCAATTGGAGTTCGCGTACGAAATTATCTATAGACTCCTCTGGTTTTTGTTTACGAGATATGAGTTTATACCTACAGAAGATTTCATTCTTTGGTTGTAAATAAATACTGTTAAGGACATCAATAGCTTCCTCGAACGTTTTTGCCTCATTTATATACTGGAATACATTATGCTTCAAGTAGTTAGCCAATATAGGAAGTTTGTTTGAATTTGAAATATTAGATATTTGAATAAAGTTGTTTAGTGTTACTAGCCAATGACTCCATTCTTTTGCAGCACAAGGATCTTCAGGATTAGTTTCGAATCTTTCAGGAGATAGGAAACGAAAATCACATTGTCTAACAACCGACTGTACATCTTGTATGTTTAGTTTAAGTTTAGATGTTGATGGCGTTTCTTCTGTCATAATGATTATTTTAAAATTGATTTTTTATTTCATTAAATTGTAATAATAAACCCCTTAGTAAATATGAGGCTTTAATGAAATAAAATTAGACGTATGTATTTTACAAGAAACGTTAGACATTAATATTGACTGACAGATTGTATGATGTGAGAGTTTCTTTTAATGGCCAGTATTATCTACTACAGAATGTTTTCAATTGGAAAAAAAGTTTTAAATGACGTTGGGCGCTAGGTCGCTAGATGAAATGTCAAAAATATTATTATTATCATGACTTTATTATATATATTTTCTTTTTACTTATACAAATGTCTTTACGATTCTTTTTCTAAAGTTATATATAAAAATCGAATGAAGCTTATTACATGTCTCGCTAAAACTCAAAAACGGCTGGACCGGTTTGGCTAATTTTGGTTTTGAATAATATTTCTGTAAGTCCAAGGGAGGTTTGAAGGGTGAGAAAATATGAAGAAATTGCAAGGAAAAACTACAATATGGTAAAAACAACAACTGCTACAATACACTTATATTTTAAACTGTTCTGAGGCGGTACGAAGTTCGCCCGGTCAGCTAGTTATAAATAAAAACGTGGTTTTTATTAACCAGTTCCTTATTGTCGAAATGGCGTTGTACTTTGTGGTTCTACTTATGGTTAAAAACAACTAAAAAATTTTAATCTAACGGTGTAGAAACATAATATATACAGATATATATATAGAGGTCTCTTTCAATGGGGACTGCCATATACGTTTAAATTAATGTTTCAAAATCGGTTTTCATATATTAAATATAAAGGTACAGTTAAAAAAACTGAAAAATAAGTACAGTACAGTACTTACTGAAGTTATTCACAAAAACGTCGCAGTAACATATTCATATAATACTCGTCAATTCGACGTTTTCGGTTATCCTTGGATATAACAATACTAATTTAGTATTTTCTATTTCACGTGATTGTCGGCCATTAATTTTATTAGTTGTTTCACAACTAGTATGTCTGTCCAAGTTTATGATTTGCTGAACAGTCTTGTGGTGTTTTATTGAGTTGGAAGTGAACCTGCTTTAGTAAAAATATATTACTTTCATTTTGTAATTTTGTTTACGCATATTCTTAAAAAATTATGAGTGAAAACAAAAATGTAACTTTAAAATTATTTTCTAGATAACCGTCAGTTTGGGCCACCTACTTAATTGAAGCTTTTTGTTTAGTTCGATAAGATCTGCAATGCACACTCTATTTTTTGGCTATGTAAAATATATTTTTTTGGCTTCTCGGATCAATAATTTAATATAGTCTATTGCAATAAATTGGCCCATATAATTCCGTTACAACTTTATACTAGTGGCGCCTAAGTTATAGATTGAAACCATCTACATTTTACCATAATATCAACAAACTTACTAAAAACGAGATGTTCCTGAGCAATTCGTTTTCACCAGGTCTCAGCAAGATTTAAGTAGAGAAAAATTTAAAGCTAGCGATGTCTACATAAATCCTTGTTTATGCGACAAATAGAACACGGACAATATTTCACATGTAAGTCGCGAGACGCGCCTTAAATCCTCAAGCGAGTAAAATATCGCGTTAATTTTTGTCTTCACTGTACAATCGTCTAAAGTATGTTTTACGTTCTGTACATGCAAGTAAACTAGTCGCGTGCGATTCTTTTAAAAAAAATGTTTAAATACAGTCGAATAAAATAATCGACATCGAACATAATCGTATAGTTTTTTTACCTATAAATAAAGTAGGCGAAGGTAATTTAATCTTTTCTCGATCGATGCTTGTAGATTGGCATAATTATTTATTTAAATACGTTCTTAAGCATAAAAACCTGAACACTTGAATCTCTTAACAGTTCGTCAGATTTAGGAAATTACAAGTTTAAAAAAAATTACTTCGCTTTTACAAACAATTTAGTACAAGAATTTTTGAATTACCTGTGAAAACATGTGGGGACACGCTGCTAATGTTAATACAATCTTCGTGTTGCAGAAGCGAGCTGTTCGAGCAATTTATAAACTGGGACCTAAAGTATCACTTTGAGAAAAGTTTAAGGAAATTAATATAATGACATTGCCATCTCAATACATATTTGAAAACATTATGTACGTAAAAAAAATATTACATAATTTAAAAAAAAATTGTGATCGGCATAATGTTAATACAAGAAACAAAGATAAACTTGCTAATCATGTCAGCCGCCTCAATAAAATCACGAAATCTTTTAAAGGGCAATGTATACGCTTTTACAATAAGATCCCAGCTGACATTCAAGATCTACCCCGTAATAAGTTTAAAACTACAATAAAACGAAAACTTTATGCAAAAGCTTATTATAAAGTATCAGACTACTTAGATGATAAAAATCCATGGGTGTAAGCCGCTCGCCTATCAGTTTGTTTCAATAATATTATTTCTTTAAGCACTTATTGTAAAATTTTTTTTATTATAATTTTGTTAAAAAGAGCGTCCCTCAGTTTCTTGCGTATTCTTCTGAGAGGAACCAGCATTTTTGAATGCGCCTTCGTGGTGACGTTTTTCCACAAAGTAATAAAATTCACTCTTATGACGTATTTCAAGATTATGTTACATAACTACGAAATAAAGATAATTTGATTTGATTTGATTTGAAAAATCCTCATCCGAATCTGCTTTCCCCTAAAATTTGCCGATTTAGACCAGGGTCTAGTTAAACTTTTTGGAACATCCACCACTGACCGTACAGTTAGATTAATTTTTCATTGAATAAAATGTCTTTAACTGAAATAAATTAAACGACACGTGCCAAAATTTGTTTGGTGACTGCAGTGTATGGCGATTTCGCTGTGTGTTATTTGTGGTATGTTATAAAAAGACAACTTGTACGAGACGGCTTGTTTATAATTCATCGACGTGGACTGTGTACACATTAGAACTCCAGTCGCATTATTAGCTATTAGTAATTTGATTAAAAATAGTATCCTCTTCATCATCAGCCCATTTCACCCCACTGCAGGGGCCCACGCTACTCCACTGCGGGTTGGGGATTGTAATGACCGCCATCTAATGACAGCGCCCGGGACCGACTGCTTAACTGCTCTCCGAGGCACTGAGTCAGTGACAGTTAATGTACTTAAGTCAGAAAAATTCATTGGTACACGCCCGGATTCGAACCATGGCCCTATGGCCTTAAGTTCGATGCGCTCTGGGCTATCACGACTTGCTAAAAATAGTATCATTTACCTGCAAAGCTGCCGACAAACTCGTCCGAGAAATTATAAATGAATCTCCTCAATACAAGGTATTTTCATACGAAATAACTTATAAATTTGGTTGTTAGCCCATTTACATCACATATTACTCAAAATTTTAACACACAATTATTAACTTTTATAAATAACTATATGTGTATACGAGCTAAATTTCAACTTTGTATTCTTCGAAATAAAATTGCTGTAGCTACAGACAGACAAATAAAGCGCAAACACAAAGATCAAAAAATGGATACTCAAAACCGTAAAATATTACCTCAAATTCGAATCAATTATTCTTAAGATTTTTAACTGCAGATGCAAATAGACTTTCTAAAGTATTTTTATTCTCATTTTGAGAAAATTTTGTACCACATTTCTCATGAGCGTAAAAACTAAAATGTAAAATAAATTAGATTTTAAAAAATTGCTATATTTTTAGAATACCGTACCGTAAAAAAAAAGGAACCCTTTTAGGATCACTTCGTTGTCCGTCTGCGTCTGTCAAGACCATTTTTCTTGGGAATGCATGAATGTATCCAGTTCAAATTAAAATCAAATACGTAGTAAGTCCATAGTCATTTAGAGCTATAAAAAAATTAAGCTTCGAAATAAATAAAAATCTACGGCTACAAATAAATCAAAAAATAAGGGTATTGATGCCGCATATTTTCTTATTCTTAACTGAATCAAAACCTATAGGGTATTTCCCGTTGACCGAGGTAGAATCACGAAGGTTGGCGAGCAAGGTCTGGCAACACAAATAAAAGAGAAATTCCGAAAATTGTTAATTTGTAATGACATCATAAAAAAAAAATATTTAATATATTTAAATTGACATTTTCGTGGTCGTCTGACGGTGAGTAGCTATAAATTCTTTCAATAAAAGTACCTACCGAACCCTCAGGACGCGAGTACTTCTCGAACTTGGCCGTGTTTCTTTTAATTTATACACATCATAAAGTGCGCGGCATCTCAACGCGGCCATACTTAGCTGAGTCAGTATTTGAATTCAGATTTCAGAAAGTCGTGACCGTCACGGGCTCCTCGACTATAACAGTGCTTTTCAATTACGAGCAAAACAACCTAGCAAAGCTAGTGCGGGCATAGTGAGTACGGTTATCAAGTACTCAACAACGTTTCGGATGTGGAACCGTGAATAGGATTCAAATTTCGACGCGCGAACAGAGAAGTGCATCCGATGAGTGCATCTTACCTACAAGTCTACTATTCTCGCCCTGCACTCTAATTTGTAGCAGACAGAGTCCTGCACCTGTCCGCACCTTACTGTAGGGGCCCGCACGCGTAATTCGTGTCTTTTTCATCATTTTAATTGCTATTTGAAAGAGATCAAAATACAAAGTGTTCAGATTAAAGCGCAGGTGTCTGTACATGTTAACCAATATTTGTGATAATCCATCATAGGTATACATCTCTATGTATAGACCGATTGCAATAGTTGAGTATGGGCCAAATTTTGTTTAAACAAAAACAAGAAAAACTGTGATAAAGACTGTTAAAACTATGGAATCATGTGCCGATTCTTCACAAACATTGTGGACAATGTGCATCTATTTATAGTGATGCCGCTTCCATGTAAAATGCAATTCTTTTCCAAAAATCTTTACGCGACCCTTTTTTTTTTGAAGATCAATGAAGAATAGAATATATACCTATTTTACTTATCAAATGTTTTGAATGATAAATAGAAAGAAACGATACAGATTGTCCGACTAATATTAATAGAATCAAAAATATGTATTATAAAAAAGTACATAGTGCATGTCTATTTACACTTTATTTTTGAAAAATAACTTCCATATACTATACTTTTAATAGTGAAGTATTGTAACGATTACAGCTCGCGCCAAACTTCTAGTTCGGTCCGGAGTCAAAGCGAGTAGCGTCGTAGTAAGAAAAATGGATATCAAAGAGTCGAAAGCAGACGTTGCATCTATCTATGCAAAATAACCCCGTGTCAACATTAGAGCCAACTAGAAGTTTGGTGAACGCTGTATAACTATCCGATATCATTCATGAATTTACATGTCTTTGTTTTTGTTTACTGAAATCTGTCTCCAAACTAGTATTACATCCAGAATTAATCGATGTAATCTCCGAATCCACTAATTAACAGGAAGAACTTTACGGTTCGTGTTTTGATGTGAAATTCATAAACCGGCTCCGTGGGCTGATTTAAAACCGCACATCACTAGAAGCCCAACAGCGATCGGTCTCGCGGGACCCGTTTTGCCTTAAAGGGCACTTCGCTGTAACGAAGGCTCCGGTAGGCATTTAGGCGGCCTAAATAAAAATTTACTGCACCTTGTAGGTTAACGTGAAATATATTTCGAGTTCGCATAGTCAATATTGTTGTTTATATCGACACTTTAATGGGCTATTTGCGGTTTTTAGTAAACTAATTTGTAATTTATGGTATCTCTATAAACAGTAAATTTATTATAGAATAGGCGCGAAATCTTCTGTTGAGAAAGATTTGTATTGGGAACGAATATCGCTGTTCTCCTTTGTATAGATTTGAAAATTTATACAAAGGATAGTTGCGCTTATAAATTTTGGTATTACACCAAGCGGCACGAGTGAAGAATGCTGGCTTTCATACATGCAGTGGATCAGTTAGTTTGTATTAAGGCATAGGAAATGACGTATGATGGCCGGAGGAACTATTGCGATCACACTCTTAGTTTAACAAGACCTCACTTCTTACTGCCTAACAGACTCGAAGATAAACCACAGCGCGTGCGAAGCCCAGCATTCAAAACTCGTTGCGCTTATTGTAGGTAAATTACTACTAAATAAGGTATTGTTCCGCATCGAAGTAAATTGCTTGCAGTGACAACGACGTAATTATATTAAACCTATATTCTATTATTATGATGATAATCGTGTCATATCACAGTGGAATCGGCTACGTTCAATAGGTGCATTCAGAATTTTAAAGACTTTTAATTTATTTAATAAATTTATTTATATTCTGTTCCTCAGTAATAATACGAGCACAACATGTCGTTTAGTTTAACATGTCGTTTTATTTTGTTCCTTTCCTATGGAGAGTGTAATGCTGGTGTCAAAAGTACTTTAAGTGAATAAAGAAATATTTAGCGGGCGCACTAACAATGGAACTCGTATTTTTTATTATATCTCCGACACGCTAAGTAATGCAAACATTCAGGCTGGAGCAGGTGCGGGGACGGAACAAAGAGTGCTAGTCATTGAGCAAACCATAATAAATAGTGATGGGCCCTGCTTTTCGGTAGTCGGATTTTTTTAAAGTGGCCCATTATCGATTTTAATCGAAGCCGTCATATTGCTTGTGTACAGCCACCTCCAATTGAAGTAACCCATAAGGCCGAAACCAGATGATCATGATACTGGTTCAGCTTCGCTCGCTTAATACGTGTATATAATATCCACAGTTTGACCACATGAGTAAACGGAACAGGGACAAAGCTTTATACAACCGTGATCACTCGCCACTTTTAGCGTACTAGTACGTATGCGCCGTGATTGGTAAAACCGGTTTACGCTGGCTAGCCCGGTGGTCAAGCGGCTGTTCTTAGGCACAAGCTTCGCATGCTTATGTAAGTGGACCTAACTCTACGGTTGTATGAAGTTTTGTCTCTGTTCAATTTACTTACTCATGTGGTTTGACCTTTCGATTGCAGCTATAATTTTCTGTTTCTGAAACCGATTTCAAAAATATCAGTTAATTTTTTTTACATAATTATTACTTAGCATGATAATTGGCATCTGAAGTTAGTGATCAGAACGGGTTTCCAAAATATCAGTTATTAACTATGTTAAACCGGTTTTTAAACTGACCCGAGAAAGTATTTTAAAACCTAAATAAACTGGTTCATCGCGGTACAACGTGGCGTTTGGTGGGGAGAAGGATGAAGAAGTAAACTTTCAAGAATGAGCCTATGAAAGTAATTTGCTTTAAATTATAAGCGGTAAAAACCGATTTACCAACCTAAATCATTTCGGTCCTGTTCGCTGTTCAGATTAACAAGGATTTCAAGGTTAACTAACTAAATGAACTGAACGAAATAATCTTTATTTACATATAGTGAAAGCGATTGGAAATTTTAACCGGTATCACAGCTTTGTCTAGCCGGACTCGATAGATTCTGTAGTAACCAACTGCTCATCACTAGAGCACGAACTAGTACCGTGAAGGGTGGCGCCCGCATCACGAGGTGGCGATAACGTTAAATCAATCTTGAAACTTTGTTTTAACCTTTTTAACCAGTCCCACGGGGGAATGTTTACTCGAAGTTGTCAAATACAAATAGATTACTTTCTTACTGTCTAGTATCACAAATTATGTAATAATTCAAATCAGATCCATCCACAGCATCCAATGGGAAATATTGAATCCAAGCAAAGAATCCTAAAATATGTCAATATATTTGAATTATTTGTATGGAAAAAAAAATGTCGAGCCATGTCTCTGCTCGAAGTCAAATTATTTGTACGACTTTTAACTCAATACTATATCTCCAAGTGGCGAAAACCAGCAACAGTGCTTTTTAAACACTACAAGAAAGCTAGAAGTTAATGCCGGACATAGTGAACGTGGTTATAGAAAATCAAATAACGTTTCGGATCTGAAATCGTGGACTGAATCCAAATTCGTTCAGCTTTGTTTCGCAAAGACACAATTTTACTTACACTTATGTTATCGTGTTACTTACCTACGATTACTATAGCGACCTGAACACGGCACACGAAAGATGAGCAACTAGCACTTTTTTATAATGAATGTCATTGTAATGAAAACATGCCATTGTTACACACCTCCTTCCACGAATAACGCAGCAAGAATTACATTTCCCACGTAGGTACTTTATGAAATCAATCATCATCATCATCATCAGCCCGTGTCTCTCCACTGCAGGATATAGGCCTCTCCCAAGGCTCGCCACCACACACGGTCCTCCGCCTTTCGCATCCAACTACCCCCGGTATGGTGCTTCAGGTCATCTGTCCACCTGGCCGCGGGGCGTCCAACGCTTCGCTTTCCGGTACGTGGCCTCCATTCGAGAACTCGTCTACCCCATCGGTTATCCGTTCTACGGCAAATATGACCGGCCCATTGCCACTTCAGCTTGCTGATCGCTTCGGCTATGTCGATAACTTTAGTTCTTTGACGGATTTCAGTGTTTCTGATTTTATCCATCAAAGAAACACCGAGCATAGCCCGCTCCATAGCACGCTGAGCGACTTTGAATTTATGGATCAGTCCTGCCGTGAGAGTCCACGTTTCGGCACCGTACGTCATTGTAGGTAGGACGCATTGGTTGAAGACCTTGGTCTTCAGACATTGTGGTAGTGGCGACGAGAACAGATGACGAAGCTTCCCGAAAGCAGCCCAGCCCAGCTGAATTCTTCGCTCGGCCTCTTTGTTGAAGTTGTGTTTGCCTAACTGGACAGTCTGTCCTAAATAGACATAGTCTTGCACAACTTCTAGAGTCGCACCCTCTACGGTTACCGGTCTCGGGAGAATATGTTCGTTGAACATGACTTTCGTCGTCCAAGTTCATCCCGAGCCCCACCCGCCGAGAGGCGACATTGAGGCCGTTAACCATTCCGCTGAGCTCCTCCAGCGACTCTGCCATGATGACTATGTCGTCAGCAAAACGGAGGTGAGAGATGTATTCGCCGTTGACATTAATGCCACAATGTTTCCAGTCCAGCGTCTTGAAAACATCTTCCAAAGCGTTGGTGAACAGTTTCGGGGATATAACATCCCCCTGTCGTACTCCTCTTCGCAATTGGATAGGTTCCGTTCGCTGGTCCTGGACCTGGGCAGTCATTGTCGCGGCTTCGTATAGACACCTCAACACCTCAATGTAACGACAGTCAATTCGGCATCGCTGCAAGGATTCCAGAACAGCCCAAGTCTCGACGGAGTCGAAGGCTTTCTCGTAGTCCACAAAGGCTAGGCACAGAGGTTGATTATACTCTTCTGTTTTCTGTATAATCTGCCTCAGCGTATGTATGTGGTCTACGGTGCTGTAGCCTTTTCGAAACCCGGCCTGCTCAGGGGGCTGAAATTCGTCAAATCTTTGGGCGAGGCGATTCGTGACGACTCTCGAAAACAGCTTGTACACGTGGCTGAGGAGTGAGATCGGTCTATAATTCTTAAGAAGCGTTTTGTCTCCTTTTTTGAAGAATAGGATGACCGTACTCTCACTCCAAGCACTCGGCGCAACACCACTATGTATGACAGTGTTGAATAGCTTCTGAAGCTCTTTCAGGACTGGCGTCCCGCCTGCTTTCAGAAGCTCTGTCGTGATGCCATCGGCGCCGGGTGCTTTGCCATTTTTTAGCTGCCTGAGAGCTAATCTTACCTCGCCCAGGCTGACGTCGGGAATGTCATCTGTGTAGTGTCGGGTGAGCGGAGCTCTTCGATCACTGTTGTCGCGGGCTGCAGGGGGAGGTGCATGTACGGCATAGAGTTTTTTATAAAACGTCTCAATCTCAGCGAGAATCTCTGGTTTAGAGGAGACGATTCTGTTGTCGCTAGTCCTGAGCTTCGTCAGTTGGCTTCTACCAAGCTGCTGTACGAACACTTTCGAACTTTTGTTCCGCTGGATTGCCTCTTCGATACGTTTTGTATTGAAGAGGCGGAGGTCCCGTCGTATCAGCCTCTTGATTTTCCTGTTCAGAGCCAAGTCTGACAATACTCCACGTAGCGACTTCTCACGTCTCTCTCGCATGAGATCCAGTGTCTCGCTGGAGAGTTTAGACTCCTTGCCTTTGCACCTGGATCTAAAATGTTTGCTGCCCACTTCTCTGACAACATTGATCAGATTGTCCGCCATGTCGTCAACATTCGCCATGGTTTCCAGCGCGTCGAATCGGTTTCTCAACTCCAGTTGGAAAGCCTCGGAGCCTCTGTCGGCTTGGGACGGTGTCGGTCGGAGCTTGAACTTCATCAGACGGGCCCTTTCAAGCCTGTAGTTGATATTCAGAGTGCCTCTGACTAGGCGGTGATCGCTTCCAGTATTAAACCTGTTGATCACTGAGACATCTCTGAATATGCGCTTTTTATCCGTCATGATGAAATCAATCTCGTTCCTGGTCACTTTATCTGGGCTTTGCCAGGTCCACTTCCTCTGTGGCGCCTTCCTGAAGAAGGAGTTCATCAGGAACAAACCTTTCATTTCGAGGAAGTTTGCCAGCATTTGCCCTCTGTGATTTCTCCGTCCGATGCCGTATGGCCCCATCTTCGATTCGTCGCTTTTCTGTACTCCCATTTTGGCGTTGAAGTCCCCCATAACAACGGTGAACTGAGTCGGGCTTGCATGACGCATAGCTTTCGCTATGTCGTCATAGACTGCCCTGACTTCGTCGTCTGAGTGAGTCGAAGTTGGAGCGTATACCTGTATAACCTTTAGGCGGTACCTGTCGGTTAGTTGCAGTACAAGGTATGCTACCCGGGTCGACACACTGGAGATCTCCACTACGTTGTTGACAAGGACTTTGTTGACAAGAAACCCGACACCACCTTGGGAGGGCTGATCGCCTTCTCGGAAGTAGAATAAGTTACCGGAGCTCAGGATTATCGTGTCCTCCCCCTGTCTTCGGACCTCAGATAACCCAAGGATATGCCACTTTATCCTGCTCAATTCTACTTCCAGCTCCTCAACGTGCTCGTCTCGCATCAGAGTCCTGTTATTCAATGTTGCTACAAATAAACGTTTATTTTGGCAGCCGAATCGTATCCGGGGATTCTTCGCACCCCCTGCCCTTCCGTTACCATGACCGCTGCCGTGGCCAGGAATAGAAGGGCCGCCGGAGACTAGGGGCCATTGTGTTTTTGTGTGCTGCATTGGGAGGGTTTGCCAATAATCACCACGCTTGGCAGGCGGGTTGGTGATCGCAGTAAATAGTTTCACAGAGAGATGCTGCTGCCCATCTTCTGCTAACTAGGGTTAGTCGCCTCTTACGACACGCTTCCCGGTGGCGGTGGGAAATTGTATTCTTTGCTGTTCCCACACGGTCAATGAAATCAATACAACGGTGTAATTATAAAACTTTCGATAAAAATATTATTTTAATTCCATCACTATGTAATTGGACCACGGGGGGAAAATTCCCATGGACCTGTTAATGGGTCAACTTAATGGGATC
Organism: Luffia ferchaultella; assembly: GCA_949709985.1. Taxonomy (NCBI): domain Eukaryota; kingdom Metazoa; phylum Arthropoda; class Insecta; order Lepidoptera; family Psychidae; genus Luffia; species Luffia ferchaultella. Next base: position 9,152,737 of record OX453242.1, on the reverse strand, counting down.
ACGGGGAAGCGCTCACTTTATCATTATTTGGTTAAAAGGCATAATATTATAATGAGGTCTGTGGTTGCGAAGTAAAGATTTTGCCTTATGTTGAATTATTTAATTGCACATACATAAAATCCAAACACACGATTTTAAAATATTGTTGTGTTGATGTTGATTAAAATGTTGTTGGCGCTGTTGTATGTGATGAGAACGAAAATTTGGACATTTAATAAAATCGATAATAAATAAGGTTTTCATATGAATGGATAATACTAAAAAATGTGTGTTCTCCTATTGAAATTTTAAACATGAATAGAGGTCAACGCGATCGAACATTGAACACTGAAACACTAAAAGGGTACCTCTATTATAATTTCATCATCATCATCACCTCAGCCATAAGAAGTCCACTGCTGGATATAGGTCTTCCCCATTGATTTCCAATAGAACCTGGTCCAATAGAACCTACTAGTAGAGACCTGCATCCAGCGTCCTCCCGCCACCTTTACAAGGTCTTCTTTCTACCTTGTGGCTGGACGTCCTACGCTGCGCTTGCCGTAGCGTGGTCTCCATTCCAGAACTTTTCGGCCCGATCGGCCATAAGTTCTGCGTGCCATATAACCTGCCCAGTGTCATTTCAACTTGCTAGTCCGCTCGGCTACGTCGTCGGTGACTTTTGTTCGTATACGGATCTCCCCTGCGGACGTATCTACGCATTTCTAATTCGATCTCGCAGAGATCGATATTATAATTTATTCACATTATATTACCTCATATCACATCACATGCTATTAGTAATCACTTGACGAGACTCAGACTAAACAATAATGACGTAATGTAAACACAAAGTCGCATCGCCCATATGTAACCGGTCACACTAATTTTTTTTACAATTCAAGTTAGTAATAACTACTAACCAAGTGCGAAGACGAAAACGAAGTTTGCACCAGTTCATCAATGAGTCGGCGCCATTGTCGTCGGAACAAAGGGATCGTGGATCGTGTCCTTTACTGAATGAGCGCCGCTACAAATAACGGAAGATCTTTATCATTGGAAGCTGCAGGTAACGAACATCTTGTTTCAATACTTTAGGTTGTTTTCTCAATTAAAATTATGTTATGGTAAAATATAAAATTCTTGCGTAGATATTATATATATATATGCTAGGGTAGTCCAAGGAGAGCTGGCACAAGCGATTTGCTAACACATATGCATTTACGTGTGCGTAAAAGAAACAAAGGATATCTTTTGTTTCCCTTATCTCATGTACATTATATGTTAGTAGGTAATATGTGTCTGTAAATCGGTGGTGCCGGCTTACCTTAGACTACCTATTCGTGTGTATATAGCTCGAAAATCACGCACGGCTGTCAGTGGTCATATTATGTTTAGGTATCTGTTCAAATGTCGTAATGGTCTAGTGATAGCGAGCTCGCTTCTTGTTTAGAAGGCCGTGATTCGAATCCCACTGCATATACCAATGAGTTTTTTTTAACTTAAGTAGGTAGGTAGGTACATGAGTATCAATGACTCTGTATCTCGAAGAGCACGTTAAGCCGTCGCTCACGGTTACCACCAATAGATGGCAGTCGTTAAAATTCACCAATCCGCACTGGAGCAGCATGGTGGATTAAGCTCTAAGCCGCCTCAACCTGAGGGGAGGCCTGAGCCCCTATAGCGGGGCATTAATGGGCTGGTGGTATGGTATGTGTTTAAATATTATTCGATTACAAAACAAATGTACGTAAAATGGTAAGTGGGAAGATAGTGACATAATTTTTCCCATTAATTGATCTTCATAAAACAGCCCTCATATGCGCAGCGACCCTCGTGCTGCCACGTACCGCATTGTCATAGCTCAGATGTTTTGTTTGGCAAAGCTCTTCATTTATTTATTTCAATGTAGCGATGTCGAATGTTAGATAAAAACCAGCGTCGCCCTTTTAGGGTTGGTGGAGGGGGGAGATTTAAACGGTGGGATGGGAATCGACTCTCTCCGACGAAGAAATTTAAACTCGAAATTGTGTGACAGAAATTAAACGGATACAGATATATGTCCCATAAAGAAGGTAGACATTTATAATTTGTTTCTGATATTTTTCAAATTAATTTATGCGTAGTAGGCATAAATTATTAGTTCGCGTGATTAAAGATAACTTGTTTTTATTAACAGTACATTACGCGGCGACTGGCAAAAAGTATGAAGTATTTATTATGACAATACCGACGAGCAGACAGACAACAGACGGCGGCGTGCGTCATTGAGATATTTTTACAATATTTATATTCATTACCTACCGACAAAGCAAAACGACCGTAGTCCGTTTGTGTACGTAGAGTAAACCTTCAAAGATTTCCCACGAGACAAAATAGTACTACGCAGATGGCTAAATACGCAGGACAATAAAAGAATTGGCGCCAAAATCTCATTTCCGGCGCTCAGAATTGGAGACCGCTTGCATCGACTTAATATGGCTTAAAGATAAGGTAGGTATTGTGAACGTATGTCAAATCCTCAGAATCAAATCACCCACATGTGAAATTCGTACTGTAAAAAAATTTACAAACATGCTACAATTACATTCCATGTGTAATTTAAAAACTGTTTGTTTAAAACAACGATAAAGACGTGTGGTCTGTCTAGTCACCGAATCTGACCTCACATTTTATATCGTTTCCAGATGAAATACGTTATCTGAGGTCACACTCGCTATTTAAACAAATATTTTACAATTTATTGTTGCAAACTGTTTAATTTCCATTTTATCAACATATAAGTATGCCATTTTTATTATATTCTGAGTAACACAAAACATTTTACCATTTTATTGTATAATGTAAAATGGAACGGCACTCGAGCGCGTTCGCCGGAAATGGTATTTCGGGTGTATGTTTATTAAACGCAGCCTGAGCAAATACTTTGTTTAGATAGCGACACTACTGTTGTGAGATCATTCGAGATTTATACGCTATGGTATCAAAGACATAAATCTCAATTTTCCATTTTGTGGCTCTAGTGGTAATCTGTTATATTTGATGTACTTACGTATAGAGATTCTTCACTTCATCGGCCCATTTTTACCCCACTGCAGGGGCTTAGGCCTCCCCCAGGGTAAAGAGGACTTGGAGCTTAAATCCACTACGCTACTCCACTGCGGGTTGGGGATTGTAACGACCGCCATCTATTGACAGCACCCGGGACTGACTGCTTAACGTATAGAGATTAGTCGCAAATATTGCCAAAGAAGGTCTTTATATACAACTATATTTTTCATCTGTTTATACTAATTTTGTAAAGTGGAACCAAAAAATCTTTGTACTTTAATAACGCGCATGTACGTAATTTTCTCGATATAAGTATGACTAATTCCAAGAATAGGTATACCTAAATAACTAAATATAACTTAATAGACTAATAAAACTAATAACTTTATTTCCCCACAATTATACAAAAGCAAATGTTATGAACACATGAAATTTATTTAGAAAACGCCATGCAGTCATTGCCAATTAGTACATTTTGGTATTGGCTCTGTATTTTTGGTATTATTTTAATTTCGCTATAAATGCTTTATTGCCTTAATTTTTTTTTTTTGGTAATACTTTATCTATAAAATGAATAGAAATCACAAATGCTAATTTCCTATATAAGTAAACAGAACAAAATACTTCTTTCTGACCTATATAACTTTTTCGTCCGTTCAAAAAAGATGCAATGTGAATAAATTTAATATCAAAGCGAAGGCTGGAACACGCCTCCGTCTCGGGAATACATGAATGGCATCATCATAAATAAAAAATGAAAACTCGGCGACGTTATTTCACCGCCATGTTGCCTGGATGTTTATTTTTTGGGCCTATAAAAACAGACCCCTAGAATGTGGTAACTTCGAAGGAATTCGCATATCTATTATTTACGGGAGTTGATTTGTAAACATTCGAAAATCGTATATTCATAAGTATTGATTTGTTACATTTTATTTATATGTGAAATAAATATGAAACGTTACCATTCTCTCTGAATGTTACCCCTTCCCGCTCAACTATTTGGAAGATTTCGATTCCCGGTAAAAATCCATCAACCCGCACTGAAGCAGCGTAGCATATTCGGCCCGTGGGGAGTTCTAAGCCCCTGCAGTAGGGCATATCGGGCTGATATGGGAATACTACAAACTTGTAGTGGTTCTTTTGCAACCATGGATTACATATAGAGATGCAGCGTTGTGACGACAAATATGTGAGCAAAAGAATATACGCCAATTAATTTTTGACATATTCACTATGGAGTAGAATTTTGTGTAATGCACATGTAAAATTCATGCTGTTACATTCCGTGTGTAATTTGACGAAATATTTAAAATAAAATAATAATGACGCTATGGTCTGTGCTGTGTAATCTATGTAATTTTTCGATAATTTCAATATATGAGGCGCTCAATCTTGACGACCGCTTAGCCTAGTGGGCAGCGACTCTGCCTACGAAGCTGGAGGTCCCGGGTTCGAATACCAGGTCGGGTCAGTATTTATATGATGAATATTAATACTGGCACCGGGTCTTGGTTGTTATATGTATGTGGTGTCTTCGCTTGGTACCCAAAATACAAGCTAATGCTTAGTTTGGGACCTAGACGTTGTTGCGATTGTATGTGTTATTATTATTAATGTTAATGATTTTGCTAGCTAATATTACAACATTACAACTATTAAATAGGAATGTTTAAAAAAAATTTAAAAAAACCTGAAGGCGTAAAAAATTATAAACTGAAAAAAGGAAAACGAACTCTATAATTTATAGGATGTGCCAATTAATAAATCTAATTTTATTTTAAAAACCATAATTTTTCACTGTCTCCGCCTGCAATATTTTATGCAACGTTCAAGTCGTATTTATAATATGATACTGTATTTTATTTACATACCATATAGTATAGAGTTTGTTTTTCTATTTTCAATTAATTTAAATTTATCGATTGCGTATAATATATTTTTTTTAATATTACATTATACTACTTTTATTTAAAGGATTTAATCAATTCGGACAAACATTTACGTAATTTAAAAATTGTACTTTTCTTATTCTTCTTCTCGTCAAGAACGTTGCATAATATTTCGAATGTGGATTTTTTTCCAAATGGTAATTAAACGATTCTTGATGTTTTGACAATGATTATGCTTAGGTATTTCGCAAATATTATTCTGTTTTATTAAATTATTTTTATTTTACATATAAAATAATAGATGCCATTAATGCGCTCCCAAAAAAATATTACGTGATATTCCTATACAATGTTTATATGTAGTAACTTTCTTTAATAACTTTTGAAAGTTATTAAAAATATTTTTAGTAACTTTCAATTCCAGACAGAGAAAGCTTTTTTTTTTATTCACAGTAAATTTAAGTTTATTGAGTTAGACACTATCGATTTTTAACCGTCGACATAATAAAATACTCTATTATTTGCATTCATACTCCATTATTACATCGCATTTTCTTCGTGGATCGCATAATAAACAATTTTTTTTATTTATTTTTTTAACTTGAGGTGAACATGGAGATAATTTAACTGAGAACTTATTTAATAATATTATAAAAATTTCATTTACCATCTTACAACAATTCATCTTATTATAATACTTACTGAAGTATGTACCTTCACAAGCACCTTGCCAGTACCCCAGTTTCCTCACTGACAGGTAGAACGTCCTGTGCGGAGGAAACAAGTGAGTACGCCATAAATCTCTAGGCAGGAAGAAATATATGTCTACTCCGAAATACATTTGTATGATAGTAAATAGAGGTATTTATAAAACAGTCTTAAGTAATGGATCGAACGTGAACCTAAATGGCGGACTCTAAATCGGATGCGCGGCGCGGGGGTCGTACGACTCGACAACTTTTACACAGAACTTCTGCTCCTGTTGCGTAACAAATAAAAATAATATTTAAAATATATTTATAATTCGCCTTAATTTTTTTTTTCCAATTAAAGACTAGGTATTTATGTTAACATTGCCGGACCATAACATTACACGACCGGACATATGACGACCGCTTAGCCTAGTGGGTAGCGACCCTGCCTACGAAGCTGGAGGTCCCGGAATCGAATCCCAGGTCGGGTCAGTATTTATATGATGAATATTGATACTGGTGCCGAGACTTGGGTGTTATATGTATGTGCTGTCTTCGCTTGGCACCCAAAACACAAGCTAAGGCTTACTTTGGGGCCAAGACGTTGTTGTGAGGTATACTTTATTATTATTATTTATTATTACGATCAACGACAGTCGTTCACCTACTCAATAGATTACTTTAAAGGTACCATCAGGCACGTTAGCACATTAATGCCAGCGCAGCGTCAAGAGCAATAATGAAATTGAAAATTTGAAGAATATTTAGAATTATTTCGTATTATTATCTATACATATGTATTATATATTTGCATTAAATATAAATAAATCTATACTAATATTATAAAGAGAGAGCGATTTTTTTTTTATTTGTGTATGTGGACGGTAATCTCCGAAACCAATGCACCTATTTGAAAAATCCTTTCACTATTTGAGAAGTACATTATTTTGGATAGATTTAGGCTATACCTATATATAAGATAGATAATAGTTCAACCGGGCGAAGTCTGGGCGGGCTGCTAGTAGAATATAAAAGAAGATAGGATTAAAAGGACAGCTTTTTACTAATAAGAAAGAAGAATAAAAATGCAAGCGGGAAATGGGATTCCAATGTCAAGAGGAAAGTAGAAAAGAGGATTTCGTACATACATACAGCATCATATGAAGATGCAGTCGTATAAGCTACATTCACATAAAGAATAGTCCTAAATGTCTGTTCATCTGGTTATACTTCTTAAAAATGAAGCTTGTCATAAGCTTTGAAAACTTTCCGTTATTTCTCATAGTCTATAGGATTTAGCCATACAGTCTCATCTCAAAAACTCAACCTGTATAGTTGAGATAGTATGAAAGTAAAGCTAAAGACAATTAAAGGCATTTAAGATAATATCATGGCCATCGGATTGAACGAGACCGTACTATTTCAAACCAATTTAACGGATAAACTATTTTTCCCAGGTGTGCCAAGGCATTCCCACCACGGCTAATGGGCAGAGATAAGACGTAAGTACTTGTAAATTATACGTTCATTGCAGTGAATTGCTGGCACGTAATCGCCACAAACACCCCGGTTAGTGGTCAGAGGCAATATTATTTGGGGAAACGATAAAAAGAATTAGTCGTAAGAAAAATATACAAAGAAATTGTATTTATCGGTTCTGCTCGAATAAATCTGAAGGTCTGAATTCATTTTGACGTTGGAAATCATTATTGTAGGGACCACATTGCAAAAAAAAAACGACGGAACTGACCTCATACAAAAAATAACTGCTCATTCGTAAATTTTTATTAAAAACTTAATGACAAATTTGAAATAATTAATAAAGCATGGAAGTAAAAACACCCAATAAGTCAATAACACATGGAAGTTAGAAACGTAGCTTGATTGATAAAAATAATAACATATACATCACAACAACGTCTAGGCCCCAAACTAAGCATTGGCTTGCGTTTTGGGTGCTAAGCGAAAACACCACATACATATGACAACCAAGACCCGATACCAGTATCAATATTCATCATATAAATACTGACCCGACCTGGGATTCGAACCCGAGACCTCCAGCTTCGTAGGCAGGGTCGCTACCCACTAGGCTAAGCGGTCGTCTACGTCAAATGAAATTGATGAGTTACGTATTCAATGCATTAAAATAAAATTATTATTCTTTAATTAATATTACGTCTCCTACTGTACAAATAAATGTCAACACTTGTCCATCGTTAGTTCTGTTCCAGAAACTTATGAGCTCAGCAAGTAACGGAATCTTTTAACATAAAAAGTTATTTATATTATTTACCCATAGCATAAAAAGCCACTTAACAAAAAGTCGGATCAATGTGAAATGTCACTGTGATTTGAAGTGATAGCCGAATGATAACAAACTCCACCAGAGACAGAATAAATAAATTGGCGCGAAGTGTCAAAGTGAGATGTGGATGTTACGTGGGTAATATGGATTTATTAGTTGACAACTGTCCGTGCGGTTTATTTGGCACACATAGAAACGATGTCGTAACAATATTCCTTCACATGGAGCCAATATGAATGGATAGGTTATATATATTAAAGTTTGGATATTTTTATAGTTCGCTTCTAGTAATAATACGTATGTCGCTTTACAATCTTTATCGTAAACCTAAATAATCCACCTGCACATAACCTTGAAGCTTCAACTTCAATGTGGAGTAACCGGTCATACATCATATCGCTCTATTGTCATGCAATCGAACTATTGTGACGAAGCCTTTGTGTGGGTCCGACGACGTGTTCTCAACTTCGCACCGGCAGAGAATACTAAAGGCTCGTGCATTAGGAAAAATCATAAAAAAAATATTTCACCGCTACACAATAGATACGTGTATAAATAAAGTGGCCTATATACTATAGTATTTACTATAACTTAATTTTGAATGAACTCAGCTTTAAGACGTGATCCATGATAGATCCTTACGTCACAGAGTAGACAACCATTTGGTACAGAAAGGTTCCTGAACAAAGACCACATAAACCGATGACTTCCTGATAAACTTAGATTAATATTTACTGGTGTATAGATACCATTCCATTCCATCAGCCGTTTTTTTTCCCACTGCAGGGGCTTAGACCTCCCCTCAAGATGAGGGGGCTTGGAGCTTAAATCCACCACGCTACTCCAATGCGGGTTAGCGGATTGTAACGACCTCCATCTATCTATCTCTCATCAACAGCCACCGGGATCGACTGCTTAACGAGCTCTCCGAGGCACGGAGTCAGTGATAGTCAATGTACTTAAGTCAAAAAAAAAACTTATTGGTATACGTCCAGATTCGAACCCAGCTACATGGCCTTATAGATTTGAAACAGGTTCGCTGCGTTCAGGCTATCACGACACCGTATCGGGGTATATAGATACGATACATAACTGAAGAGAGACCGAATTCTAAAGAAAAGATTAAATACGTCAGTCCTCGGGAATCTTGTGTTAAATTGGAAATAAGATTAGAGAACCAAATATTTATTTGTTCTGGTTGCTCGTGTGGTCGTAGATGCCGACTGCAGACCCAAAGGTAGCGGATTCGATTCCAGACCAGGACAAATATTTGTGTGAATGAACATGTCTATTGTCTATGTGTAAAATATCTATAACGTATATATTATACTATTTAAATATGTATATCAATTGCCTATTACCCATAGCGCAGACTGCCTAGTCGAAGAAATGATGACAGTGTGAGAAATGTCCCAGATATATTATTTATTTGATCCACAAACACGGTGGTGGTAACGTATTTATACAGTAAGCTGTTCAAGGCGGTGGACTTTGTTGAATAATAATAGGTACTTAAACTATAGAAAAAAGTATATATGTTCAAGGGGTCCATTCAGTTTTAATCGGCTGATGTGCTGGTGAATTTGTATTTTTATCTATTTTAGTAAGAGTGGTGTAATGCATTTGTATGTTTGTTCAGTCGTAGGTCGTAAACTACTGGATCTATTTCTGTTAACAAAGAGTATGATTGACTCATCTCATAGAGGTACAAAACAATATTGAAATATTTAAGTTCGAAAAATATTCTTTATTCGTTTGAGTGAGGTTGCAAATTAAAAAGTATGTAGAGAATAGTATGACTGACCGATTGGTCGAGTGGTTAGTGACCCTGACTGCAGAACCAAATGTCGGGTTAGATTCCCGTTCGGGACAAATATTTGTGTGTATTAGCATGTCTATATGTTCCGTGGTTGAGTGTTAAATATCTATTTAAGTATGTATTATAAATATATATATCTAACTATATACATCAGTTTTCTAGTACCAATAACTCAGTCTCTATCTAGTTTGGGGCTAGATTGCCGTGTGTGAGATGCCCCAGATATGATGATATTACTATGATTATCTATTTTATTAAGCTGAGAATAATCTGTAGATCTATCAAAATGTATTGCGCCCCTTCTTCGACCCTCCCAACAGCTATTATTGAATATTTTAAGCAAGGTATGATTTAACCATTTATAAAGTGGAAGAACTAATCTGGTTTCGGCGAAGACACCCGCAAATGTTTCATGCATATCTACCGTAACTAGTGCTTCACGTTTACAGACAATGGTCTCCTCCGCAAAACATGCCCTACACAACGATGGTTCTGTAAATCTCGTGTGTTAATGGCGAAGTGACCAGACAGTGGTTCAGTAAATAATTTGAGTAGCTTCCTGTCTGATTCTAGATGGTCGTGATAATGATAGGCCGTAGGCAGTAGTAGCCCTAGCCTGGTAAAAATGTAATGTTTACCGTAAATAACTATGTTCTCAGAATAACTTATAGGTCAATGTAAATGACGTATTTTAATTTAAATTTGTTTGCGTTTCAAATTTTCTCGGTCCGGGTCTGAACGTATTCATGATTTATGAAAGATATATTTCTCCACTTTTTTTCATAGTCGAATTTTGTTTTTTTTTTAAAGTTATACTTATTATTATATTTCTTTATATGGACGGATGAATAGACAAAGGTACAAACGTATGCAAATCATTCAGATTATTTGTAACATTTGTTATGAAACCACTCGACAGACTCCTCTAACACATATTTAAAAATACATACTCGTAGGTATAAAAACTGATTAAATATTCAAAGATACTACAAACTATTTGTCATGATATATGAGAGACACACCACACATCATTAAGCCAAGACGAACATGTCATTAGCTGTTTTCGGATGGTCGGATGCGAATTTTTTGTATAGATAGTATAAAGAATAATAATTAAAAAAAACTGTTAAAGTAGGTACCTATCGAACACGCATCAGCTTAGATTTCTTTACCATTTTTCAACTACCAATTTGATGACTTGCAATCAAAGTTTATCAAAATAATTTTCGTTTAAAGCGTTTGTACTTAATAATAATAACGTATACATGACAACAACGTCTAGGCCCCAAACTAAGCATTAGCTTGTGTTTTGGGTACCAAGCGAAGACAACACATACATATAACAACCAAGACCCGGTATCAGTATCAATATTCATCATATAAATACTGACCCGACCTGGGATTCGAAACCGGGACCTCCAGCTTCGTAGGCAGGGTCGCTACCCACTAGGCTAAGCGGTCGTCTTCCTTGATTCGTCATCAGCCCATTTTTACCCCACTGCAGGGGCTTAGGCCTCCCCCAGGGTGAGGAGAGGGGCTTGGAGCTTAAGTCCACCACCCCTTCCTTGATTATTTTAAGATTTTTCATACATACGGTTGTAAAATTTGAGAGGAGGATATACAGAACATTCTTCACGATTTTAGAAACTCATACTCGTGAAATATTCACCTAAATAAAATAATCATAAGAAATATGTATAAGAACCTTTACTGTATTTTTAAAAAGATCGGTCCAACGACCATACCAACGACACCATATATGCTAGGGTGCGTGAAAAAAAAAATACCCTTCTATTACTCAGAAGAAGAAAAAACATTATTGATCTGCGGAGCGAGGGTAAAATGCGTTTTTGCTCCTTAGGCAGGCCAACTGATTTGAATTTCGAACCTGAATAAACGTATGAAAGAGAAGATGACAACAAAAAGATTCCAGTTCAAAAGTACCTATACAAAATCTTTGGTTTCACCGTGTCATTTAAAATAAGGACTTGTTCTTTTGCAATTAATAAATATTAAATATTTTTTGAGTACTTTAATTTATAAAAGAAGTATGCTTATATTCACTTCAAGAGATTCTCAAGGCCAAAATATGTAATACTATGAGCGAATCAATTGAATTGTTTCAGGCTAGTAGAAGATATACAAGGAATAAAGGAAGCAGCAGCTAAAATATTACATTCCAGTGACAGTGAAACAACTGAACTAACGGCAAAACGCAACTTAAGTCCCTCTAATTATATGTGACTTTTTGACCGAACACACACATGATTAAACTTTTTAACCGAAAAGTTAAACCGCCGAAGAAACTAAAAAGCAAATTATAATAAACCTTTTTTATTATTTAACCTAAGTAATTTTCAGTCATCGCCAAACAAGCCTTCAAGTTTCACCGAGTCTTTCAATATAAGGTAATTTAGTTCATTGATTGTTGGGTGCCGACTCAAAATTACTTAGGTATAAGTACATTAGTTTAAGAACTTAGTTTCTAGGGTTAAATAATAAAAAAGGTTTATAATTTTTTGCTTTTTAGTTTTTCGGCGGTAAAAATTTTTTTAAATTTTATTATTTGTGGCTATAATCTAGTAACTACATGCTTAATTTTCGATTACTATTAAATTAGCTGCCTTCATGCATGGTCATACATTACAATCAGTGAGTGAACAATCAATCATTCCCTGTTTTCCTACCCTTAGAGTTAGAATTTTTTTTCAAATTTATATCAGACCGACTACAGGATATATATACCCTTTCTAATTAAAAAGAATTATCAAAATTGGACTACTCTGCAAAAAGTTATTATTCTTATTAGTATATTTTTTTAAAATTTGAATTGAGAACCTCCTCGGTTTTTTTTTCGTCGGTTAATAAAATTAAAGTTCATTCACTTTCTCCTGTCTCTGCTAAAGGTTGCATGTAAACCGGGGGGTTAAAGATTCCCTCGCTGACCACCTGAGCTGCAAAGACCCCCCTTCCATAACCACGCCTGCTGCGGTAGGTACATTGGGATTTATCTCTTTCAGTTGCATAACTGGCGGAAGGAGAGGCACTGGTGATTAAAACGTAAAATCATTATGAATTAATATCCATTAAATTGTACTTAATCTTCATAGCATTAAGAAACACATTCAATACTATAATATTTTAGTACCGAAAACCCTTTTTTTTATTTAACCCAAAATATATTTATTACAAACAACTTGATTTACGTAAAGAAAATAATACTGACTGTTAACATTATAACAAATTTTATGAAATGTAAATTAATTACTAGCTGGTGAGAAATCGACTTTAAAAAAACTTTTCTATATAAAGTAATAAGTTTTCCCTGCTAATAATTTTCATTTGCAAATATAAATTGTGCTAAAAAAATACATGAATAACGGAATAATTTTAAAATGTGTTCTTCTATTTATTTTCCTCGTAGGAGAAATGAAAAGCAGTGTTTAGCTCGGGACAAAATTATTTTCCTTTCGGGTAGATTGAATCCCTCACTACGCTCAGGATTCAATATTCCACCATTTCCACCCTCGCCGAAAATATACTACCTATTTAACTTCCTTGGTTAACAGTCTACCTACTACCTATTCCATCCCTTCATTCAATTTATTTAATATATAGAAAGCCACTCATAAATAATGTTTTCATACTATTGTGACGAAACATTGCCAAGAAACCGAATGTTATATTCTGTATAGTTTTTGGGACTGCTACTATGCTCACCTTTATAAAGGGCACATCACATAAAACAGAATTCACTAGAAAGCTCATCAACCCCTTAGATAGCATAGTAATCGATCGACCGAAAACGGGAGCGAAATGTCCAGACTCAGTGATTAGACACATTTTGTTAAATTACACATGATATGTAATTTCGAAATCTTTATTTTCTTCTCCATTACGAATTTTACACGTAGATCCAACAAAATTCTACTTCACAGCGAATATTTCAAACAACATCTAGTGTATATTCAACGGCGTATATTTTTTTGCTCATATTTTTTGTTGTCACAAGGTATTTCTATGAACATCTATGATATACTCCAAATATATGTTTATTTTTTTCATTTAATTTTTTTTTTATTAAGGAAATAAAATAACTAGGTATAAATTACTTTTATTTTGGTATAAACACACATTAGCATAATAACAGTTCTGTTGAAATGGATTCAATTAATGATTCTGATAAACGTAGTTTCTACTTTTGGATTAATTCTTTTGCAACTTGTATTACCTCAAAAAATCATACGGTGGAAAAAGTGTAGACATATCCTTAATATATATATATATATTAAGCATATCTAACCACAAATTGACGTAAGCATAATATCGTACAATACAAATTACGAAGGCGTCACATAGAATGTTTCTATGTCATGTCTTCAAAATAATTAATTAGATGACTTCATGCTGGTTAAATGTGGGTAATTTATTCTGCTGTGTCAGGAAAAACTCGTAAATACCTCTAAAATATAAGAAATATATTTAAGACTTATAAGACATCATAATGTTTTTATTAGTAGGTACATTTTTTTTTTATGTAATAGGTATTCGAAATATCTAGTAAAAAGACTTGAAAAAACAATAAATATTTTAGATGTTCTTTTGCCCGAAATGCAACAACAGGATCGAGTAAGAAATTCAAAAAAATGAAAAACTGGACTAACGAGCACTTACCGAGATATAACAGAAACCGCACAGCCTCTTTCACGAAAATCAAAACACGTTTATTGTTCCACAAAAATTAAGTCAAATTAACGTAAAATCCACGTCACAATACTCTATGTATTAGTTATTACGGTGTAGTCGATTTTAAAAACGTAAACAACGAATTACAGTCCGTGAACTTTTTGACGTTTGACATCAGGTAAAGATATACAACATTAGCGTTCGACTCGCCGTGGAGCCGACGCGAAACTGACTTGGTGCTCGGGCTCGGTCGGTTCGGTTGATTCCCTCGCCTCGCTCCTTGCCTTACATCATATTATTAAAATCACGCAGCAGATGAACCAGGCCCCTATCCTTAAGTTCATTGTGTATTGCGCAACTCCCTTAATACTTATATAATACGAAAGAGCGGTTTAGAATCGTTGACTTATCCTAATTCCAGAGGGTAATTACAAATATAAATGAATCTTATCAAAGCATTGAAGCGAAATAAGATACACATGATAATGTTCTTGATAAACTGTGAAATTACATCCATTTTCGGGGATAATGACAAGTGATGTGGAGTAATATAAAATTTGACGATCATGGTGACTACATTCTCATGTACGCATACACGCGCACAGAACATAGGTAGAGAAATTCATGGATGTTCATAAAGATACCGCGCTGTAACATAAAAATGTGAGCAAAAAAATATACGCCGTACACGAAATATACACCAGTTGATGTTTTGAAATATACGCTGTGAAGTATAATTTAGTGTGCCCAACATATAAAATTCGTACTGGGAAAGAATATAGAGATTCTAAAATTACATTCATGTGTAATTTAAAAAAAATTTGTTTAAAGGCGTATGGTTTTTCTAATCATTGAGTCTGATATTTTGCTCACGTTTTCGATCGTTTCGATGACACTCCATCCTGATTATTATGCTATATATGCAGAAATCATATCAACCACTATAAATAACGAGACGAGCATTTTCTCTAAAAAATTTCGAAATTTTTTGCTATATACTCATTACATAGTTTTTTTAATGATTTACAATGAATTTACAGTTTTCTTTTGTTATAAATAATGGTTCTGTTTGTATCAGCCATCGAACGTAATGTATTTAATTTTAAGCATTTCAATTTATTTTTTTTAGCACATGCCCTATACTCAACTCCATTTTGAACAGTTTTAATGATTAACAATTTTAATATTTAAATGATTCATCACAAAGTAATGGTCTTCAATTATGGTTAGCAAGCGAATTTACTACAGAACTTTAAAACGAAATTAGAAATGTAAGTAAGTCGCTACATTATTATTATTAGGTACAATAATTTGTTTTTTATCAGTACCTAATGAAAAATTAATCAATCGATCGGATTCTTCATTTATCACAAAAACTATGATATTGTAACGAGAGTTTAGTCATTTGATCTTTGCTTTATGACAAAGTCTTCATTGTGAACTAGTGTTGCTAAGTACAGATTTTATTTACGAACCTCAAACTATCATGGAAATAGATTTTATCGCAATAGTTCTGCAATCATTCACTGACCGGACATTAATATCAGATGCACCGTTTTTTACCAAAATAGCCGATTATCGCTTCTCGAAAACGCGCCATGGAGTGAGAGCCAAAATTTTTGAATATAAATTAATATAAGTAGTTCGTGCAACGTAAGGAGCTAGATGTATTAATTTATACTGTTATAAATTTAACACACTTAGTTCCTTACACCCTCTTTGAAAATCGACCGCACTCATACAGAAGCATATATCGAGGATGAAATTATGTCTAGCTCCATAAATACAATGCAATTAGTAATAGACTTAGTAGGAGACCACGGAATTGAATAGAGGACTACAATTTGACTTACTCAGAGAAGTCAGAGAAAAGTACGCTTCGTTTACGTTGTCAATTAATTTCAGACAACACGATTACAAGATTCGTCACTTTGTTGACATTAGGCCTGTAAAGGTAACTTCCACCTACTTAAATGACGTCGACAAGATACATCATAAGTTATAATGATTTTGTTAATATATTAAAGCTCAAGTAGTGTTTAACCCTCAGAACAATGTTTAACACTAACTAAAGATGTTTAACAGTCAAATGTATGTAAGAGATGACTGAACAAGAAAATAAATTCAGGGACTGGAAAGGGATAAGGCTGTATACAGGTGTGCACTAAATAGCTAACCTACGTGTAAGCGTAACAACTAATTTCTTTGCATTTATATCGCCCATTTCGGTGTATAGTTTGGCATTAAATCAAAATCACTCGAATGATTTATTTAGAGTATATAAAACTCTCAAATCCTTTGGTCTTTTTTTTCGGAACTTTTAATACCTAATAATTTAATACCTAGTTTGTAAACTATCAACAGAAATTGTAGCGGTGTATCGCGCATTACCCACAGCTATCAATGAAAACAGAGTAACCCCAAAAAAACAAAGCTGAGAATAGTACCCCGCTGGCTGCACACTGCGCCGCGCCGCGGCTGCCGCGATTCGAGAACGACTAGGCAAAAAAAGTAATATCTGAGGGTATTTCGCCGAAATAGCACACAAAACAGTGCCTCACAGCCCGCGACGCATCGCTAGGCAGGTGCATGTCGGTGCATTGATACAGGATTCAGAATTCAGACCCTTGGAGAAAGAAGTTAGAAATATGAATAAAACATGTTTTTGAACTTTCGGTCTGTCCTTTGTCCACCGGTTTTTAATATACAAATTTTATGCTGTAAAGCTGGCGTAGATATTTTTTTTTTGTACTAGTTATCAAGGACTTCATTTAACTTTTTTCAGTAGATAAGTACTTTGAAGTGTGCATTAGCGTAATGCAGAACGGAAACAAAAATAAAACACTGTGGATACAACTACGAAAAAAGCAAAATTTTTGCCTTATGACATGGAATGGATCATAAAATTCTACTATCAAATTAATTTACTCTATGGCATGGATGGATAAATACGTGGATAACAACACAGTTAGGGAATCCAATCCCACATCAAAATTACAATCCCGCCGGCTTGCGGGAATGAGGTAGTCAATCCCGCGGAACCCGCGGGATTCGCGGGATTGTGGTTTATTTTTTGGTTTAAGTAGTTATTTTGTAAAAAAAATGTTAAATAAAAACATATCACTTTTAAAACTATTTATTAATATTTTTTTCAAAGTAAAGTTACATCGACATCTTAAAAATCAACTTATTTTTACTGATAATACTTTCGTAAAAATGATAAAGTATTCAATGTTTCATCATTAAAATTTGACCTTATCTTGTTGCATAAATAGCCAGCGGAGGAAAAAACACGCTCGGCTTCAACACTTGTAAGTGGATTTGGCTTTATAAATATAGCAGCTTCCAAGTACTTTCCTCTATTCCCTACACATTCAAAAAGCGTCATCTCACGTTTTAATATTAGATCAAGTGAATTGTTTCCGTATGCCATAGGAGAATCCCTCTTTCATAGACAAGGCTCTCCAGACATTCGGATAGATCGGCCCGGCCTTATTTGAACTGATATTGATCACTTCCCATTCCGATACACGACACAAAACATAAACATAAAATTATTTAGTATAAGTTAAAAACTGAAAACATATTTTCTATACACAATATAGATAAGCTATGAGTTTCATTGGAACGTTGTTAAAAAACTTGTTTATGGGGCTGTGTTGGATTTAAAAAATAATCAAAATGTTAGAACAAGCCAATTTTCGTTAAAATCTTTTTTTCAGTCCCGCAAACATGTGGGATCCAGCATGAGTAATTCCGCAAATAATGTGCGGGATTCCGCGTTTGCGGGACTGGATTCCCTAAAAACAGTTATTACTTTATCATAGTTAATAGGTATATCTTTTTAGCAGATGTTATAGGTACAGGTTGTATTTTCGGTTTGGGCATTCATTGAAAATATATGCCCAAGATACATGACTAAAAATGCATTGATTTCAATCAGAATAAATAAACATAGTTTTGATGATTTTTCTAGAAACATGGTGTAGCTTTAGCACAAAAATATAAACACAAAATAGTTTCATGCATTTCGTTACAAAAACACACATTACTAGTTCGAGAAATAATAGTCACTCATTGACTTAGTCGCTAAAACGAAACTAAAAAGCCCTGTAACGTGCCTTAGATAACATAATAATCAGGATGGAGCATATCATACTTCGAATACTCAGTGATTAGTTGAGATTAGTTCTGGAAAACGATAGATTGCTAGAACCATCGAAATATATAAGACGCTCTTGATAAGCAAAGTATCAGACAGAGTTTTAGAGATGAAATAAAGGAATTGTCTGATTTGTCGGTGGCAATGTGTTAAATAGATTTGATTAAAGGACGTTTGGATCAATGGATTATTATGTAGGTAAAGAAGAAGAAAAAAAACTTGTGCGTGTCGTAACAAATATGAAATCGTTTTCGTTTTGAATTCATTTTGTAAGTTCTATTGTTTATTAATTTGTGTAGAACACTTGTTGAACAAATTCCGATTCTAATTCATAGCCCACAGTATATTCCCACAACCTTGTTCGCACGCCACCTACTGTAATTTGGGTACATTATCTATCATTCTGGATCTCGTAAATTGTTCTCGCTATCTGTTCCCGCTTTCGTTTCTACTAATGTTTATACAGTTTAGGGTTGTCGCTTTTTAACATTTTTAGATTATTAATTTAATTAAATACTTTTGTATGTCAGGTTATAGTGGTGAAATTTTACAGTTTTAGTAATTTAATTAAATAATTTTATATGTCATGTTATACTAGTAGGTGGTAAGTAGGTAGGTATAGTAGGTAATTGAAGTACGGACTCCTGCTCTCTTAACTGAACATCGTCTGAAAAGATCAATGGGCGAAACAGAGAAATACATCAGAAGTCTATTATTTTTGCCCCGCGCTATTTGCAACAGGCAGTCTTTTATTTACCTTAGTGTTGGGGGCTGCGCCCACAGTTTATATCTTTTTTTCACGATTTCAGCTACTATCTGAAAGTGATCAAAATACAGTGTTCAGATTTGAACGCAAGCTTGTCATTTCTCATTCTAATGAGATAAATTAAAAACGGATCATCACAGGATAATTCAACGGTAAGCGCCGAAATACACTCATGACAAGAAAGTATAAATATTTTTAGCCTGAAATACACATGGGCAAAGTATGTATTAACTAGTATTTTGTGCTTTGATATTAATATTATAATAGAATGATTGTATTAATCTTTGAACAATCTGATGAGACAGCGCGATCAGTTAATACGAACTGATTAACAATCAACGAACAAACTCGTATAATTTAAAACAAGGCACTTTTTTCAAATTAATCAAAGGTTAAACGTCATTACCACTTATTTCTATACGTAACACATTCATCTGCAAATTATGACCCTATTGCGGTCAGTTTGGTCAGCCAGACAAGGTAAGTACAGTGAACCAAACTAAGAAGAAATGTATCTATTTTAAGCATTTTTCAGTAGCGATGGCTTCCAAATATTTTTTTAAATAATACGCGTCAGTTATACTAAGTGTTTTGATATTCGTTAGTATAATTATTAAAAACGGTCAATTGTGAGTCGGACTCTCGTGGAGAGGGTTCCGTTCTACAAATCATGCTCCGTTTTTTTTATCTGAATAAAATTCAGACTAGAATTTGAACCCGACTCCTTCGCATAAGCAGGCTGCCATAGCAACTACTAGACAAATTTTGAACTTTTTAGTTCTCAGTGAAATTAACCAACACATACAGGATGAGATTTTAGTAACCAGCCAAAATTTTTCTACATGTTAAGTACCACCAATAGACTTCATTACGTAAATAAAAATATAGGTCAAATATTCGCAATCAATAATTATATCCTAAATATTTTTTAACAAAATTTGGCTACCTTCTACTTACCTTATGGGGCAAGTGGGCGGGGTGCGCGCACATGCACTGGCGCCCTCGTGAAGGGTGACTTGTATATTGGTAGTTATTGGAAAGGTTTACGTAGTCTTCACTGAATATTTTCCTATTGAACGATAGGTACTAAAAAGGAACAAGACGGCCAACGGATTTTTATAAAAGGTCATTAAATTAAAATTTGGCTGGTCATTAAAACCGCAACCTGTATACGCTTTTTTCTTCACGAATATTTTCCGTTTACCACGGGAATTTTAAGATTAGGATTTTCTTTTAGGTTTTGCTGTAAACTTTGAATGCGGCCGTAAGTTTCATATATTTTTTTCAGTAATTTAAGTTTTTGTAGTTTCGGGTATAAGGTGGGCAATGATCGATATTTTGTATATATATCCTTTAATACCTGTTATACTATGCATTTTATAACTAGAACTCTTTCATTTGATGCGTCACATGATGCACATGAGAAAAGCTTTTTACATTTTTATTTGGCTCCAAAATAATAATTCATCTATCGTTTGTGCTTTCCTATAAAACATAACTAAGCCCCATGTGTAGTTTTTTTTCTTTCAAAATTGTAGGCTCTGTAGTTTAGAAGAAAACGGAAAAACTATTAACTAAACTTTCGTCTATTTATTAAATAATAATAAATAAAAATGAAAAATATGAGTAAGGGCCTTCCTTATTTTAGCTGAAATGTGACACGTTCTCGAGCTAAACGTGGCCAGTATTACTCCTCTAACAAACTAATTGAAAGCTCGGTGTTAGAGACCTAACTGCAGGCTCAAAAGTCCCATGACAAATTATTTGTGTGCATGAACTTGTCTACTTGTACCCTGTGAACATTACAAACTCAGTGAGGACAAAGAATCCATTGTGAAACGAGAGCCATGTTAGACAAATTGTTAAATTCGTAATCAAAATTAAAGGAGGATATCCATTTTATTCTAACTGTACTCACCTAACACTCGCTCGTTAACGGCAACAACAAACAACGAACATCTTAGCGGTCGACATATAATTTTCGATACAAACCATACAATTCCTTAGAATCCTGTACACAAGGATTTTTTGTTTTGTTCACGTATCGTAAAGCTACAAAGTTATGTTAAAATCTTATGGTTAAAACTGTTATACAATCTTTAAACATTGTATATATGTTGTCTATAGAGACCATAAAAGAAAACTACGCAGTTGCTGTTGTATGAGGCTATTCGTAAAATTGTCATATTTGTCATAAGAATAACGTTATAATGTTTTATTAATAATTTATTTTAATCGTCTAAATTGATATTTAAATCCTTCTCTACAAATAAAATAAATAAAGTGACATAGGTATTTTACATATAAGCGATGCAGCCACATGCAGCCTTTCAATGTGCTAATTGTTACACTAAAAAAACTTTGCTGTTCAATTAACTGTGACAAGGTATTGTCACAGTAAAAACATGGGAACATATATAGCTATAGGCTTCCTTTTTGCACATTAAAATAAGATTCAATTTCGCGACACTATTAGGTGCAGGGAAATAATTTTTTCCCATAAGCAGTTTCAGCGAGCATTTTATAGGAATCTTTGGTAATTTTCTTTTTTCCACTCTATCGCTCACGAACGGTTCGAGGAAAAGGAATTGAAACGGAGATAGCGATGTCGAATTGAAACCGCGGAGTTCCAACAAAAAAAACCCTTAACAAATCGCCAATCCGGTGTGTAAGTGGCATAATCGATTTTCTGGAGAAAGCATGAGCTTGGAAAATAAGCTACGTGTAGGCCGACCATATATTGTGAATGAAAAAGTAGTTTTCGCTATACTATATAAACAGGCCCTTTTCAAGCAAACACAAATTAGCAATTTATAAATTCCGAACTGTACAGGCAAAGGGTGAAATTTTTTAACAGGGAAGCCGGGTCCTTTATAATAAGGCAGATTATTATTAATTATATTACTTTAGAAAGTATACTATAAAATGAAAAATAATACGGTTCATATTACCTTAAAAAATAACTTCACTTTCTATCTTCATTCGTATTGTTGAACTTAATTAAAATCACTTCAATATATATGTCCTAAAAACTATTTAATGATTTTAGGCATATCAAAAACGGCTTTGAAATAGCCTTCTTTGTGTATTAATAACCCAACAAAGTTGAGAGTAGCTAAATAGAAGCTGTAAACTTAAAGATTATAATTTAAAATTCAGAGTATCAATAGATAAACAATCTACTTTATTTGTACTCTAAAGGGATTTTGCTTTTTTTTAAGTGAAAATTTCTTTAGCATAGTTGTGATTTGAAAGTCGATGAAACGAAAAAGCGACAGTAAAAACAGACAGACACATAAATTCATAAGGTTTAACGTAGTAGAAAATGAGATAGGAGGCATAATACAGTGTTTCTTATGTTCGTGGTTGTCTTCGTGCTCTGCTTCGTACTCCTTCCACTCGCGTTTACCAAGGCATAGTGGGAGTTTGCTTGGGTCTCAGTGTTGTACGTGTGTTGATACATGTTTGTGCGCGTATGTGTAGTACAAAGCTTGAGAAAAAGCATCACAACAACAGTGGTATAATAAAATTTTTCCAAAAAAAACGAATGCAGAATATTGTCGCGATTATTTTTTTATAAAATGGCATGAGCATTACTGCAGATGTGTACTGTGAAGAACTGAAAACAATGATGGAGAAGCTCGCACGTCTGCGACCAGTTTTGGTCATCGGTCGTCCCCGCTGCTCCTTCACGACAACGCGCGACCCCATACTGCACAACAAACAGTCTCCAAGCTGCTAGAGTTGGAGTTGGAAGTTCTCCCTCATCTGCCATACACACCAGACCTTGCACTTACCGACTATCACTTTTTTCAAAATTTGGACAACTTTTTAACGGGAAAAAAATTCTATTCCCGAGAGACAGTACAAAATGCTTTTGGAGAGTTTGTTGCCTCCCGTCCAGTTGATTTTTACAAGAAGAGAAGAAAGATGCATCGATTGCACGGGTGATTACTTTGAATAACAGAAATAAAGATGTTTTTACTTCACATCCGATGTACGTAACTCTAAAACCTACCTGTAAGTACGCATAAGAACGTCAATACATCTATGATTACATATCACAACCACTCGTTAGATTATAAATAATTTTATTTACCTATTAATATTAAATATAATGTTAAAAATTCGACTTATACTACGTGGTAGCTTGCTTGACATTGAAAGTTGACTTCCAGGGGAAAGTGAGGAGATTTGAAATACAATTATGTACGTTGAAACAGCGTTTATATCGACGAACTGACAATAACACATTCATTACTAATGCTCCCACTTATTGATGACGAGTTTATGACAATCTCGCGAAAAATCTAACCAAAGGTTTTCGTTGTATTTTATGAAAATTCGAGAATGCTTTAGTAAATCAATGCTTAGAGGTTTCAATTTGCTTATTTTACGTAGATGCGTCCTACAATGCGTTCCGTATAAAATAATCTACGGAGCAATTAAAAGCTGTAATTCATTTCACCTAAATAGATTTATGAGCAATGATATTGAATGTACTAAGGGAGATGAATGTGGCAATAGCGCTGAAATCTTTTCCTCCTAATCAATGCTAATTAAGCACATTTCAAGCCTAATACTTTACAGATAGCTATCTCTTTCTCTATCTTATATTTCGTATTATATTTTATACTTACTTTTTTATAATCTATGTAGGTATACGCTAACGATGTAAGCTTATATGTCACTGCGGATCTTTAACCTCGGTCTAAGAATATTTCACCATTTTTACCAGTACTTCATATTTTCCTTTTAGGTATCTGACAGTGCAAAAAAAATAATAGAAACACGTAAATCTCGTGTTATAAGTAAAGAAGAGATATAATAATTACTTGTTTTGACTTTGTCTGGTTCAACTCTATCTCCCTTAACATCTGAAAACGTATGTAGGTTAAATATTAATTTATTGTACTCGCGAATTCTAACACCACCGCGACGACCGCCGTGGCTATTCAAGTCTATTAAACGAATCAGGCCACCTATATAATTTATTACGTCTCTCCGACTGTATGTTTAGATGAAACATTGTATTCTATTGCAAAATTTATTCAGAAACATAATTAACACGAGGAATCAAATGATAGTCAAAGTACTGGCGATCAAAATTAAATTTTCAGTCATCTGTAGTCAATACATATGTTGTGTATTTTTTGTGTAAATAAAAAGAATGACTAGAAATTTATAGCTTTAAGATTTTAAACATAAAACAGTATTATTAATGTTTCATTACCGCTCTATATTTCTATATTTTCATACTCTTACAGCAACTCAACCGTCATACCATATAGAAAGAAGCAAATAACTTTAGGAACTCACTTTATACAAATGGTCGTCAGCTCTTAGACTATTATAATAAATTAAAGAACATAATTAAAAATAACTCAACTAAACAACGCTGAAGTTTAGAAGGTATTTTAAAATATGGTGTTTTGGTCCAATTCTTTTTTCTTTCCCTTTTTCAGGATATTCAATGCGATATCGGTGCTGCGTCGACGCGGTCGCGACACGACACGGCAAAGCACTCAACGCCCGCGGGCTTAAATTAGAGATCCCGTACCCCGCTTTCCATACCTCACACTCTATTCCTAAATCATTTTAAAGAAAACGTCTCCATATTCATAGGTTCCTAGTGCTTGTTTGTTAGCCGCTTTATCTATAAAATAGGCTCTACACACGAGTAACCAAATATTTAGTGAAAAACAAAATGACATCAAAATAAAGAGTAGATAATGTTGTAAGTAGTTCATCTAGTCCATTTAGCATTGACTCTCTCGGCTAGTAGAAAATACTAAGCGAGCTTCTACGTAAAAGGCGTGTTCGACTGAACGTAGTCCAAACTTATAGGCGTGTAGAACTTATCAAACTAAATAAAAAGTTTGATACAAAATAAGTGTCAAAAAACGAAATTTTAAACATGTTTTTCTCGGTAACGGTTAGTTTGCGCCATCTGTTCACATCAAACTTTTTGTTTAGTTCGATAAGCTTTACACGATCTATGGTAAAATCAGAAACAATAAGACTAATACAAAACGTACAATTTTTTATCTTTTAAACTGGAATGTTCAAACGATATGTATCGTAACTGGAAACCGATGAAATTATTCTCGGTTTTTATGTCGATCAACCATTTATATCGATTATCGACAATAGGGAAGTGCCGACAATAGTTGTCAAAGACCTATATAATTGTAATTCTAAATATAATACCTGCACATCCCACACAGTGCCATCTACAGTCCGAAACTAAGCAAAGCTTGTATTACGGGTACTAGACAAGTGATATAGTTACATACTTAAATATTCTTTATAATCGATACATATAGATATTTTACACCCATGTGTTTTACCGAAAGCCTCACAGAAATTTACATCGATACAAAATATACAGATATTTACAGAAAAATAATGAAGTACGTATAGGTAAGTTTACTAGGTCGTAAATAAAATAAAAATATGCAAATTTTTAAAAAATGAAATTAGTATACAACTTATTTTCGAACAAGACGTCAAGATGCTTTCTCCAGTAAAAGATTCAGGTATTCGCTCGGGATGACGTGAACGTCATATTTCTTGTTATTTTTTATAAAATCGTACATTTGGAGAATTTATTTTAATAATTTTAGTTTTCGTCCGTCGCGATACGTTTATTTATCTATTTTAAGTTTTACATCAAGTTGCTTCAACAATGCTTGAATCACAAAGTCAAAGTAAGTTTGTACACAATTAATAGAGACAGCCATATCGGCTGATGATCCGATGTTTAAATCACACAAATATGTCTTAAACAATTCGTTCTGGATTCATTATTTGCCGATATATTCATTGATTATTTATTGCTTTTAATATGAAGAACATATATATACACGGAACAATCCATTATTTGCAAATTTTACCTAACCTAACCTATTTTTTGATTGACCATCAACCTATCTTATCCGGATTTCAGATTGATCATTGTTATGAACACAATTTTCATCATGCAGCATTGGAAAGCCGATCCCTTAAATAGTATAATAATCAAAATATAGCGTATCATACTTATCGAAACGACTAAAACTTGTGCGAATTGACACACCTAAAAATTATATGTCTAAGTCAATACCTACTTAATTATCGTTGTTTTAAACGAACATTTTATTAAATTACACATGAAATGTAATTTCACAATCTTTATTTGCTTTTCCAATACCTACGAATTTTACATGTGAGCGTAGCGCTTTCCAATGTAGCCTGCTGAAAAGTTACGAAATATTTAATCAGGCTTATGGGGGAGGGGTGTAGGAACATCATGCAGTAAATATTTTTTTAAGGAAATGAAAAAAAAAATTATAAGGCTTATTAGTGGTTCGTCGCTCCGCTCCGCTTCGCTTCTCGCATTATCACAAGCAAACCTTAACCTAACCTATTTTTTAAAATGATGGACCATCAACCTATCTTAGCCAGATTTAAAATTGATCATTTTTATGAACACAATTTTCATCAGACAACAATGGAAAGCCGACTCCATGTGTGTCACACAAAATTCTACTTCACCTTCTTTGGTGTATGTTCACTCTATGTGGTATATTTTTGTGGTCACATTTATGTTGTCACGACGCGGTATCTCTATGAACATCCATGGTTTTAACCATGTTTTAACATACGCCCTCCACGCGCTCGACGGTGACGCTGTTTCAACTTAGTATTCTCTAACTTAGCAAATCTGGTTCTTTATACCCCATCAACATTCAGACCATAGTGACCAACAACTTATTAAATAAAGACGTGTATAATATAAATTCTTTGCGGAATATAATAAATACACAATCAAGCTACGCATTTTTCTAGTCTCCGAAATGCTAAATTACTATTTAGAAAAAAAAAATACTTAAGAAAACACAAAACTCTTGATCAAAATGAAAGTAAAAAAGAAAATCTCAATGTGGGGCACCTCGATTACAGTACTAATCTACTTGGAACAAAAAAACGCGAGACGAGCGAAGAAAGCGAGTGCCAAGCAAATCAAATTTCCATCCGTTATCTAAATGGGTGTTGCTGGTATAAAAGAAATTACTATGAGCACTTTTGCATCCCTCGATGCTCCCTACCCAATTATGACCGACTGATTCACTTTTACTATAACAAGAAAACATTTTGTTGTTTGCATTGATCCTTACCTAATGTATTAAGTCCACCTTACGTTTTATAAGAAAAAACAATTTTCCGTGATAGTTTAGCATTTTCCGTGTTAGAAAAATGCATAGCTTCTCCTAAATACATAAATAGCCACACCGATTTCTATCTTTTTTTGTAACAGTAAATAATAGCACAAATTAATTAGATATAATTGTTAGAAACAGACAAAGGCGAGACTGCGCTACTGCTCAACATCGGCGATATGATCGACTTGGCCATTGGATCTCCCGAGGTACGTTATTCTATTAATTCTGTTTTCTGCGATCAACTGAATCTTCAATACGAGGATAGTGGTTATTAAATAGGATCAAACTTTCGTGTTAATATTCAACTAATTCATCGAAAAAAAATTGATAAAAATTGGCCTTATCATAACAATTTTTTTTGTTTGTTAAGTATATACCTATTAGAGGTTGAAGCATGAAATTACCGTTTGATATAAATAAAAAATAATTAAACTAGAAATTACTAAGAAAAAAAACCTAATAAATTAATCAAAACAATTGTCCATATTCTCTATGCATTTTTGCCCCTTAAGAGAGAGAGGATCACGAGTCACGACCGATGTATGAACTGTTGTTTATAATTTTGCCAATTTGGAGTAAAAGGGCAGTCTAAATGGGTCAATATTTTGGATACATCTAATCATGCTGCTAATTTAAACATGTTGACTTGTTTATAATGTTTATAATATATCTACTAACTTAATTTAAGGTACAGTTTAATAAATCTATATAATTATGCTTGTAATTAATAAAAAATGGAGCGTGTTCTAAACCGACGAAACAGGAAACAATAACAATGACACAAAAAAATTACACTGTTATATGGAACCCTTAGATTGAACCTTACTGAAGCATGCGTAGATAGCGCTTTGGACTTCGGTCATGTTCGGTGAGCCGTCAATAAACATGTCTCAATTGCAGAATAAATTCGCGAACAAAATGCAACTACATGTTAACTTACCTATACACTAGTAATTAATTATTTATCTAAGTAGAACAAACGATGCCAATAAAATGTACCACAAGCTATTTTTTTAGATAGGAGTCGTGGACTTCAACATGCTGCAGACGGTGTTGCATGTCCTGGCACAGCAGATGCGCGTGCTCGGCAAATGCGTTGAATTGCGCGGGAACGCAATCGGCAGCCCAGGCGCCCGTGACAACGGACAGACCATAAACATCAAAGAATACGTCGTCGAAACGGAGAAGAAAAAGGTATTAAACTGGGTAGACAACGCGTCATAATGTCGTGTCTAAAGCGATCCCTGAAAACCGAATTCGATACCTAGTAACGTTAACTATTACTTGTGACGTCGTTAGATACGGTTTTTTTTTTAAAGGTTCCTACCACAGACAAGTCAACCTTATAGGCCACGCTTTGACAGGGAGTAGCATTCGCCAAGGCTATGTAGTGACACTACATAACTACGTCTCTTGTGAGCGGTCAGTTGGAAGCACGTCGGAAGCCATTAAATTGTCAATTTTGAACGAGCCAATGAAAACTAGCCGACCTCTCGCCGCACCCCGCCACTTTTTGGCGATTTCGTTTTCGTACTGACGTTTATTAAAGCGTGGTCTATAGGTTGACTGGTCTGTGGTTCCTACGAACTATGATTTGGCGCCATTGCAACATTTCAACAGAATAACAAAACAATAGGTATTTGTTATCAATCAAATGTTATCTATTGTGTTATCAATCAAAAACAATTTTGTTTTTCACTGGTCGCATCGCAGTGGTCAATATACCTCCTACACTATAATGCCATTGTTGTAGATGTTGTAATTGTAATTTTTGTAATTTGTAATTTTCCTTTATGATAAGCTTTGATTATATAATGTCTGAATGACCATCGCAATACAATGGTCAGCAAAAAACAGGCTAACTTCTTTAGACTCGTACTTGTGTGTGTGACTCAATAGCACATACTCTCGCTACGCCATGCTAACCAAGTACAAACCGTCTCTGTGTGCATGCATTATAATATTATATTATTATACATGTTTTTAGATGTCGATTCTCCATGTAGAGATGTATACAGTCAAATGGTCATGTAAATTTTCAATAACATTTTGACGCATCAAATATGTAAAGTAAAATCAAACAGATTCAGAGACCACGGAATTGAATTTTAGATAAAACTGTTTTTTTTTTTATTGTAAATTTAATGCAACTCCAATACACCATATATTATTCAATATAAACGGAGATTATAGGCATAATACAAATTCTCTAGCATGGAGGTCAGGGTCCTTCGCATAAGTATTCTAGTTCACAAGATGTGTATGTATAAATATATATGTATATATTATGAAGAATATTTAAGTATGTATATTAGTTGTCTAGTAACCCATAACACAAGCATAATAATTGCTTACTTTTGGAACAGATGGCGCTGTGTGGTATGTCCCATGCATTATTATTATTATAAGATAGCAAACAGAGCTGTTATTGTTACATTATTAACTTTAAGATTTGAATTATCAAGAAATATTTAAACATATTTTAATTTCATATTATTCTATTATAGTTTATTTTTAAAATGTTTGTATGTGAAATAGTGAAATCCGGTCAAGTGCGAAACGGACTCGCGCACTAAGAGATCGGTACCACCATATTTCGTTATAGGTTAATTTATTACTTCTATATAAAGAGTAAAGACTCTAAATCTACAGATGGACAGACGAAATAAGAGTTATGAATATGTATACCTACTCGCATAAGGCTCCGAAAAATATGTGAAGTTATATCAATTAACTTTTCTACCGCAGGATCCCACTTTACAAGAAACACCAAGGGTAGTTAAAGTTACTGACATACCACCCCTAACTCCATACAGTTAGTATTTTAATTTCTTTTATTTAATACTTAGTAGTTTTTTTTTTACCTTAATTAATGTCACCGGATAATTGTACACCGCGTTAGTTCATAATAAATCTAGCCATATTGTAAACTGGCGAAAGATTGAGAACGGACAGTAAAATTTAGGATACAATAACACATACATTTTTGATAGTTTATTTACAAACGACAATGCGAACATGCACGTAGGTACCAATCAGTGTACAGCTTCCGGTCTTACGGATTTCCTGAGATACAATCGCCATTCACTTTTATTAATATTTTCATTAAGCTCACCGTAATACTTTTCTAGCTTTATGTTATAATATTATTGATCAAGGAAAGTGTCGTTATTTATTATGATTGAGTTAATTTCTCAAGCACAGGTTCAATTTCAATGTTTATTAATATCTACTTGAAATGTTAAAAAAAAAAACTAAATTAAAACAGTAATATGAAAAATTAAAAAATGCGACTGCGTAAAAAATTATTAACTGAATAGAAAACCATTGAAACAAGCTCAATTAGGACGCACCTTGCTTTCAAGTTTATAATCTGTAAGATAGTGGTTGATTGTGAATTGGTGAATTTGTGGTGGAGCAGCGTGATGGATCAAGCTTGAAGCCCCCTCATCCTGAGGGGAGACCTAAGCCCTTGCAATGGGACATTATTGGGCTTATAGTTGGTATGGTATGGTAAGATTGTAAAACTGTACACTGATTAGTCCATAAGTGTGTCCATTACAGACAATACGGACACGTGCATTTTTTCCAGTTTTGTATAATAGTATGAGTCTGGTGTTTAATCTAGGAAAAATTTAATTAGGAATCAATACGAAACCCATGCCATCTAATAGAGAGAGATTATTAATGACTTTGCGATAAAACTCTTGACGTGCAGGGCTCAACAAAGTTCGTAGAGGTGATTTCCATTGCTTCTCGAGAACTGAATATTTTCCGTTAGAGAAAGTTGTCCAAATTGCAAACAATTGGTAAGAGCCAAATCCAAAGAGTACAAAAGATTACAGACATAGAAGTTAGGAGTAATATAAGCTACACAAACACAATACGCTTACGCTGTTTTACCATAACTGAGTATAGTTGACTCGTCGCATTTGATAACAGGGCATATTAGAGGTTCAGTACAGTACCTATTAATTTTAAGAAGGAAAAATTATCACACAATAACTGACGCTCTATTCCCCTTCCCGTGACTTTCTGTCGCTGTTCGTGTTAACCCCGCCCGCACTTCGCCGTATAACTTCCCCCGCGTTTGCGGCTTACCACGTTGTAATAGTTCAATTGATTAGCGCTCCTTCTAGTCTTACTATTGTATTATTCCTACTCCTATGGTGACAGAGGATTTCGAAGTTGGCGTTGAAAAGGTTTCCTGTGCAGTGCATTACGAAATCTTGCATTATAGTGAAGTAACGATGAAGTTAAACTGACCAAACAGGACTGTTATTAATTAACTTTTCTAATTTGGCGCAAATGGGTCAATATTGTGGGTGTGCTAATCTCAAATCATGCTATTGAATTCATCAAATCATGTACTCTGAAACTGATTCTACAGTAGATTGATACAGATCAGCTTCCCGCATATTTTGCAATTCTTAATTATTGACTTAACTGGCTGACTTATCTTTTGATTCGTTTAGCAGTTCAGAATTTATACTGCGAAAGCGACGAAACTAAAAACGCATAATGTGTTCATTAGTCTTGTTTCCTCCAGAAGCTGCATTTATGTTGCGAGTTGTATCTGCTTCATTCAGTCTGGCTGCATTAGTGTCACGCCGGAACTTGTACCTATTAAAAAATTTAACGAATCATCGTAGTATCCCTGTTAAAGTACCTATAGACGCGATTGTGAAAACAGTTGCAAAGCAATTACAAATTGTTTTATTGAGTTTGAATTCAAAACACAGTAGGACTTATTTGAAAAATCCCCAAGTCACAGCCCAAGTTAAAGTCTTTCATCAAGCAGGTTGTATTTTGGCCAGTAGCTAGAACGTCAATCACAAACTTATAATAAACTTCTATTTTTATTAATTTATTATTATTCGGTCATAGGAATTTCTACACGACCTTAAAGATTGCTATTTATAATATTTTCCAGCTCCATCTGCCACCGCACTTCCAGACAAAAAGGAGACGATGCTTGTAGGTGAGTCACAAATTCACAATCGATATTTATAAAATGTCCATTTTAACGTTTCTTTTAATTTATTCTTCTATGCCAAAACTGATAAAATGTGGAAATCACTTCGCTACCTCCTTATATCCTACATCGTGTGTTGTGTGCAACTATTAAAGATTTTAGATGGTTCAAAAGAATATATTTTATAAAGTCCATCGCGTAGGTGTCAAGTTATATCCTACAAAATAGAGTCCTGAGTTAATTTCATTTATTTATATTAAATCTAATTTATTAAAGACTATTTTCAAAAGAAGTCATTCGTGTCGTTCTTTCAGCCCCTTAACTTAGAAAATACTCGATAAAAGAAATCTGAAAAAGCACGACGTTGTGCATGTATAGTCAAGTAAATTTTATATTAAAAAAAAAATATTCCCTACATTTTATTATTAAATTAAAAATGTCCAGTTTTGGTACGGAACGTGTATTACGTAAGTTCAACTTGTATTTTATCAGTTTTATTTTTTTAAGATTAGCACTGTTTGAAAAATTACAATTTTCTGATTAATTAATTTGTTCAACAGTGGAACGCGTGGTAAAAGTGGAATCGTCGATAATTTGTAAGTAATCTTCGGCTTTAATTTAATCATGCTTGTTTTTTAATGATCAACGAACATTATCGAAGTGTGCTCCTTCTATTCAAAAATGTAAGAGTGTAGAGGATTTCCCAATTCTTGGTGGTTCATGTATTCAGTGAAATGCGTTCCCATGCCCAAGTTCACCTCGGACCTCGCAAACCAAACCACTGGATATATTTCAAACTTAATTTGTCTCTTATGAAGTAGAAATTCCACCTCCGAATCGTTACATCGTAATACATAGAAAAACTACGCCGAGTGACACATTTCGACTTAACTCAAATATAGTTTTCTAAACTCTTAAAGTAGCTTTTGCATCCAATATTTCGCATACGCACAAAATATTGAAAATTTGAAAAATTGGCTTTTTGCTAGTACGGATTGATTAACTATTTAGTTTGGTACCACAATACGTCTATGATCTTATTGATTAGATCACAGGTTTGTAGACTATTATTTACTTGGCCTGATGTTACTAATATATTTGGATCAGCGTCGAAGATTGCGGGAACGGAGAAAGGCCCAGGAAAACAAACTGCGACCAGCACCCTGATCCCTAAGCCGATGCAGCCTGACATGCTGTCACTCGTCACCGTTAGCAAGTTCAACATGCTGGAAGGCGTCGTTAAAGACCTCAAAAACCGCGTTTACGGAATGTTACCTGGCAATGAGGAAATATTAAATGAAGTCAGGTTTGTGTGATTCTTCTTTATTCAAGAATAAAATTTCTAGAGGCTTCGTTAGGCTTGTTGTACCAACAGGATGACTGTCTCAAGGTACGGACGTCGTTTTGTGTATTTTGTTTTGTTTCTATTAATGTACCTATTTATATTCATTTAAAATACCTAGTATTTTTGAAGTGAAACTTTTTATGGCACGGGGTGAGTCTAAAACGACACAAAAATGCGTCACGCTAAATAATATAAGTATAAGATATAAGGAACAATCGGCTTTCACACGAGAAGCCGATTGTTCCCTATATCCCCACTACTAACTGCTGAGTGTGGGGAGTAATAATAGAGTGTTACTCAGTTTCGTGTCGGTGGCAGCTGCGTCATATATCCCCACTACTAACTGCTGAGTGTGGGGAGTAACAATAGAGTGTTACTCAGTTTCGTGTCGGTGGCAGCTGCGTCATATATCCCCACTACTAACTGCTGAGTGTGGGGAGTAACAATAGAGTGTTACTCAGTTTCGTGTCGGTGGCAGCTGCGTCATATATCCCCACTACTAACTGCTGAGTGTGGGGAGTAACAATAGAGTGTTACTCAGTTTCGTGTCGGTGGCAGCTGCGTCATATATCCCCACTACTAACTGCTGAGTGTGGGGAGTAACAATAGAGTGTTACTCAGTTTCGTGTCGGTGGCAGCTGCGTCATATATCCCCACTACTAACTGCTGAGTGTGGGGAGTAACAATAGAGTGTTACTCAGTTTCGTGTCGCTGGCAGCTGCGTCATTGCTCGGAGTGTCAATAGATGTGAAAACCGTGAAAACCAGATTGATGTTGATAATTTTAATAACATGAAAATTCAAATTTTATTACTAAAAGTTCCAAGTTTTCACTTCTGTCGGCAGTTCCTATAAATGCCAATCAGTTTTTACTAAGTTACCACGTTGACCGTCGTAAACATATTAGTAACTTTCATTCGATGCGTTGGCAGTTGAAAAACAATCTCCATTGTACTTACACTCGTATTTAGAGCATGGCATGCCCATTCCTGCTAATAGACCGAATACATCGTCTCAATCGTATACTCCTAACAATGACCATGAAAAAAAACGTACGTAGTTACATTTTACATACCATCTTAAGCTGTCTCTTTTGTCTCTTCTGTCACAAGAGTGATATGAGCAACGAATAAATAATTGTATGTATACGTGTCATTTATCAATTGTAGGTCACAGATGAACGTGAAGTCCATAACAGACATGTGGACATCGTTGAACGTATCCTCGCGTTTGGCGGCGGCAGAAGCAGGGCTGGCCAAGCTTGGCTCCATCCTGCAAGAGCTGGTCGCTCAGTGTCCTCAATTCGAATATCCCTTCGACGACACCACCACGTAAGTTTGTCTTTCACACACTGTTATTCATTATTTAGCATGAATTTAAGAAATGTATTTCCCCTGAAATCAATGGAACACTCACTAGTTTTTGACTGCCACTTCACCTTTACTTTTTAATCTATTATACATTCATGTACGTTTCTTATGTTTTAATATAAGCTATTTTTTGAACATCTGATGGATCTGTTTTAATAAATTCCACTCAACATTACTACTCTTCTTACTTACCACTCTGTTCGTAAAAACAGTAGTTACGTATTAGGTCGGGGAAAAAGTCTTGGCGTATTTTGTTTGATGTTTTAATCCAATATCTTTGGTTGTTGTACTGAATGTAACTGGCTGGTCATAATACCATTACAAAGGTGACATTTGAAAAAAATATAAAACTGTTTCCCGTTATTATTCAACAGTTTTGTGTCCAAGAAAATGAGTGAATCTATAATGGAGAAAATCTGTACATTTTGAAATTTATTACAAAAAAAATAAAAACGCGACATAGGCCGCAATTTTTTTTTCGTACCGTTTATGGATTTAATGCAGTATTAATAAGAATAGCCCAAAGTTGGTTAAGCGTTTTCAAGTAGGAAATTTTAATGTTAAAAATGCAGTTCACTTTGGTCGCCCTGATAAAGTTGATGCAATTTATAAAAAAATAGAGCCAGATCGGCATTTATTAGTTACGACATTGCTGAAGAACTGAACCGCGAACTCATTAATTTTTTTAAATATTCCTTGCTGATGAGAAGTGGATCACTTACGATAAGAAAGTACGCAAAAGATCATGGTCAAGTGCGGCCACAGCAAGCTCCACAGACTATGAAAAAACCCGGGTTGATGCGTAATTAAGTGATGTTGAATGTATGGTGGGATTGGAAGGGTATACTTTATCATGGGCATTTACCACCGGGTACAACTATTGATTATTCAATCGATGTTTACTGCCAATAACTAATGAAACTAAAAAATGCAGTTGAGAAAGTGTTGAATAAATAGCCTTTCATTGTGATCATGCCAAACTACACACATCTTTAGCCCATCAAGAAAAATTTATTGAGTATGGCTGGGAAGTGTCAATGCATCCGCCATATAGTCCTGACCTTGCACCCTTAGATTCTAAATCTACTTTCACTTGTTACGGTCTCTTCAAGATTCTATACAGTTTTACATACGTGGCTCAATTTTTTTTTAAGCTATTGCATAGCTTCTATCGCGGGCCTTTGAGCGCGGGGTGCGAATCGAGAAATTCCGTAACGAAAAAAACCTCACGCTTTCCACGCCGCACGGAGAAAAATTTTGATAGCGCGATGTACGTTTTTTAAAACAGCGCCATCTATTATAATCTGTTGCACCTATTATTAATGAAGAAAGTCACGAATAAGTAGTGAAAGAAAATGAGTGAGTAATTTATATACATACATTTTATTATCATCACAAATGCAGTATTAATTTTGAATTGAAAATATAATACTGCTATAAAGATAACCTAAATTTTTGATATTAAAATGAGCGATATTAAAAGTAGCCCTCTTTTATACACACAAACACACACACGCGTATAGTTTCAATTCTCAATTTAGATTCTTAATATCTATATATATATAAATAAATAAATAATATAATAAATTCATTCTTCATTATGTATATAACAGAAACCATCAAACCAAGCACGTGTAGGTACTATTCAGTACCTACCTTTGTTTTTGGTGTATAGATAATATATATATAAATATAGGGTCATGGGGGTCATGACCCCCCCCTGGGCTGGGTGTAGTTCGACCACTGATCATTTTTCTAATCTCTTTGATTTTAGTGAAATAAATGCTTGGTATGATAGCAAACATATGCCTAAGCGAACGATATGCATAATATGACTGTGTGCTGTTTATTTATTTATTTAATTCCATAACAATTATATGATGCGCTAGATCGTCTAATGTGATAAAAAATATTGTTCGCAGGATTCAAGTTTTATTTTGCCACGCAGCGTGGTCGTGTGTTCCACGCCTTGCGCCACTCAATGGGCTGAAAATCAAATTTCATTATAGGGACATTCAAATATTTTTTTTCAAATGTGTCGCTTTTTTAAACGACTTCAAAAAAGAAGGTTACTCAATTCGACCGTATATATGTTTTTTTTTTTAATTTTTTTTTTATGTGTGTTCAGGGATAACTTCGTAGTTTATGAAAGGGTAGTCGTGGAAGGGAGATATCTCCGGAATGGTACCATGATAAGGAAACCAGGATCTGATGATGGCATCCCAGAGAAATCGAGGGCAACCTTCGAAAATCATATTTTAAAGTATCGTATTTTAAGTATTTTGATAAAGTACTACTACTACTACTACTACTATTACTACTATTTAATGAAGGTCGGGAGCCGATCTGATGATGGAGCTGAAAAACAGCCGAGGGAACTCCTCAACGATTTATAGCAATTACCTGGTGTTTGGACTTGATTCATTTCTATTGATGAGATCTTTGCACCCATATGGATTAAAAGTGCCATTACAGGTCTGATGATGGAGACCATGCACAATCGAGGGAACTCCTCAACGATTTACAGCAATTACCTGGTGTTTGGACTTAATTCATTTCTATTAATGAGAACTTTGCACCCATATGGGTTATAAGTACCATTACAGGTCTGATGATGGAGACCATACACAATCGAGGGAACTCCTCAACGATTTACAGCAATTACCTGGTGTTTGGACTTAATTC
The DNA here is from genome assembly GCA_949709985.1 of Luffia ferchaultella. Lineage (NCBI taxonomy): Eukaryota > Metazoa > Arthropoda > Insecta > Lepidoptera > Psychidae > Luffia > Luffia ferchaultella. The sequence goes on along the minus strand of OX453242.1, from coordinate 9,114,804 downwards.
GTTTCTATCAATGAGAGCTTTGCACCCATATGGGTTATAAGTACCATTACAGGTCTGATGATAGAGACCATACACAGTCGAAGGAACTCCTTAACGATTTACAGCAATTACTCGGTGTTTGGACTTAATTCATTTCTATTGAAGAGAACTTTACACTCATATGGGTTATAAGTGCCATTACAGGTCTGATGATCAAGACCATAAACAGTCGAGGGAATTCCTCAACGATTTACAGCAGTTACTTTTTGTTGGGTTTACTTCATGCGGTTCAATATGCCAAAATGTTCAGTTCGCATAAAAATAATACGTAATTAAGATTGAAGTTTTACATAGGAATACCACTACTTACTAGGCATGCTGATGCGTCAATTTGACACTGAATTTACGTTGCGTAATCGCAGCGCTGTCTCATTTAAGTAGCGCGTTTAGAAGCCCCATTTATACTAAATACAAATAAGTTACAGATGAGTTCAACTAAAAATTGAAAAATAAAATAATTTTCAAAAAAAATAAAAACCGACTTTAAAACCATAAACTAAAAAGTTAAAAATAAAATTTTCTCTTTAGAGAAAGGAGCATTAACAGGCGGCATATAGTTAATGAAGTCGGTGTCAACTCAGACACTTTAAATGGGTACTTACTATGTAATAACAATTACAACAATGATATATTTATAACTATAACAAAAATAGAACACAATTTAAAGTGTCTGAGTTGGCACCAACTTCATTAACTATGTGCCGCCTGTTAATGCTCCTTTCTCTAAAGAGAAAATTTTATTTTTAACTTTTTAGTTTATGATTTTGAAGTCGGTTTTTATTTTTTTTTTAATTATTTTTTTGGCTAGCAATTTAAGCCTGAAAATAGCATCCAAAATTATCGAAGACATACTGGCGTCTCATAATTTTTTTCTCTAACAATTCGAATGGAGGTAACATTAAAATTTCGTTTTAGATGGCGTTTCTATGAATTATTTTGGATTTTCGACATACATCACGAAACTGTCACAGACGCGTTTTTTTTTTTTGAATCACTAAGTAAAATTATTTTTCTGGCATGGCTTTTTACTAGAATGTCTTAAAGTGTATATAATTATATTAAGACTGACAAGAACTAAAAAAACACTGAGCATATGCATCTCAGTTGAGGAGATCAGTAGATACAACCATTTGAAGTAAACCTACTTATACAAATATTGTTTAAAAATGAAATAACACTAACCGACATGATACGAGAAAATTTTATATAACTTAAATGAACTACGTATGTATTAATAAGTATGAAAATTATTCACGTTAAAAAATCAAACTTGAAAACAAAAGAATAAATAATCTAAATGATTTTCTGAATCAGAGTCTAGTTATGCTATGTTATGTTTCATTTCTGAAGTTTACGTACCGCCAAGATTTCAGGAAAAAATTTGTGCCATTTCTTTACTTAGTTTAATTTCATTTTCAAATATGTTTAAGTAGGTCTATATCAAACGGTAATAATATCTACTAATTTCCTTACCTGAGATGCATATGCTAGGTGCTTTTAGTTCTTGTCAGTGTTATTGCATATATTTTAAATACGTCATTGGTTATTCTAGCAAGAAAGTATGTCAGAAAAACAATTTTACTTTTTTATTTTCTTAGGAAAACCAACAGCTACGCTAGACATAGTAAACATTAATATAAACAGGAAGCCAATTCGAGGTTCTCACAGAATTTTCGTGATTTAAAAATAAAGCACGTTTGTGTCAGTTTCGTGAATTGTATCGAAAAATCCAATAATTTTAAAAAGAAATAACGTGCCATCGGGCGATGATTGAGATATGCATGTTTAAATTACAATTGATTATAATTATAAAATATTACCGTTAATACTACCGTATTAACATCTAGTTTTTATATTAATTTAAAACCAATACTGCACACTATTCGCAAAAAAAGACATTACATTTTTTTCAGAGACTCACAAAAACTTACTGTGGATGCGCTGTTGTATCTCTTATTTAACAATTGGATATCTATCTGGATATCTGTTGTATTTGTTAAACTAGATTTTTTTTTCTGATATTCAGCAACAAAAATTCGCTTACTTTGAAATTTAATATTTCGTAAACTAGTTGTTGACTTGAAATTGAATTGAAGAATTTTACTGACTTTATAATCATAAGAAACATCGATTTGTTGCCGAAAACGAAAATGTCAGTTTTTTGGGTATAATTACACAGTGTGGTCGATTAAGTCTTCAATAATCTTGAATGCCATTTTTGGAATTGTATTCATTCTTGCAAAGCAATTTCTAGCCAAAAAAGCGACACATTTGAGAAAATATTTGAATGTCTATGAAACTCGATTTTCCGCTCACAATGCGCCGCCACTGCTGTGCATTGCCCGCACATTCTAATTTTAGAATTAATAATTTCAAATGACTTAATTATTGGAAACGATAAAGGAAATTTTAGGTCAAATTAAAAAAAAATGTAATTTAAAAAAAAAAGTGTAAAGAAAATGGAATTCGGGATACTTAGTTTACCTATTTAGGGTTAAATCCACATTCAAAGGGTGAGAATTTTCCTCGATCTATATGAATTTTTTAGATAAGATTGTTGATAAGATTATTATAATATAAGAGTGTTCTGTAGCCCGCAATGTCAAACGAATGACTAACAAATGCGGGTGCGGGCCGATCATTCCTCTTGTAGTCAGTCTTCTTTCTTCGAAAAAATTGATTTTATTATTTGATCAAAATTATTTTGACGTATAACAATAAAATACTCCATTTTTTCATTTATATTTATTATTGTGTTCAAATTGGAGCCTGTACTGACTAGACCTAGACTATGTGACCCCCCCCTGACTTGAAAGCTGGATCCGCCCTTGCCTATATATGATATTATATCTATATAAAGGTACATCGTGCGAAATTCGATAATCACTTCTTAATATCGTTATTTTTTTTAAATGAATAACTTTGTTTTGGTGTGTCATTACACTATTTATACCTAATTATTTATACCTATTATTTTTACCTAGATATTTTCGTTTTATAGAGAAGAATAGCGTAAAGAGCTAAAAAGAAAAAAAAACTAATGCACGTCAAAGGGCATATTATCAGCGTCAGAAAGATTTGAAGAAAAATGAAGAAAAAAAAAGACGTGTGGCACTCGAGGACTGCCGCGGCAAAGCTATTGCATACATTTTGTATCAACTTATGCAATTATAATTATTTATTTATTTTATTTATGCAGTATTAAATCTGAGTTACTCCTACTCGCGCCTAAAGAAGTTTTACTTCAAAAACAAAGAAAAAGAAATACTGCATAAATAAAATAAATAAATGATTATAATTGCATAAGTTGATACAAAATGTATGCAATAGCTTTACCGCGGCAGTCCTCGAGTGCCACACGTCTTTTTTTTTTTAATCAAAGAGAGAATCAACGAAAGAGTATTCAACATAGTACTATTTATTTTACATCTTTTCAAAATATTCTCCATCTTGCTCTACGCAAAGTTTAATTCGTCTAAACCAACTTTGAAAACACTTTTGACAGTCCTGTTCCGACAGGTCAAAAATCGCTACTTCGTAAGCAGCCACGGCTTCTTTGGCGCTTGAAAAAAAAACTTTCAAATTACAACTAATGCAAAATTATTCATCATTCAGGCCCGGATCGGAGGCTACGACCGAGATGGCAGCAGGTAGAGCTCCTGGTAAGCCAGGTACTGGCTCTGCCGGTAAAAGGCACTCGGGCGGACAGAAAAGACATAGTGGTGGACAAGTAGGCGGAGAAACAGGTGCAGCTACCAGCGGCCAAAAAGGTGGACAATACGGCGGTCAAATTGGGGGGCAAGAAGGTGGGCATATGGAAAGGCAACGCAGTGGCCAAATGGGTGGACAAGCCGGCGGTCAAACGGGTGGACAAGCAGGTGGTCAAATGAGTGGGCAAACCGGCGGTCAAATGGGTGGGCAAGCTGGTGGCCAAACGGGCGGACAAAGCGGAGGTCAAACGGGTGGGCAGGCTGGTGGTCAAATGGGTGGGCAAGCTGATGGTCAAATGGGTGGGCAAGCCGGCGGTCAAACGGGTGGACAAGCTGGTGGTCAAATGGGTGGACAAACTAGTGGTCAAATGGGTGGGCAAGCCGGCGGTCAAACGGGTGGGCAAGCCGGCGGTCAAACGGGTGGGCAAGCTGGTGGTCAAATGGGTCAAACGGGTGGACAGGCTGGTGGTCAAATGGGTGGGCAATCTGACGGTCAAATGGGTGGGCAAGCTGGTGGTCAAATGGGTGGACAATCTGATGGTCAAATGGGTGGGCAAGCTGGCGGTCAAACGGGTGGACAGGCTGTTGGACAAATGGGTGGGCAAGCCGGCGGTCAAACGGGTGGGCAAGCTGGTGGTCACAGCGGTCAAACGGGTGGACAGGCTGGTGGACAAATGGGTGGGCAAGCTGGTGGTCAACGCGGTCAAACGGGTGGACAGGCTGGTGGTCAAATGGGTGGGCAAGCTGGTGGTCAAATGGGTGGGCAAATGGGAGAACAAGCTGGTGAACAAGTGAGTAGAGAGGACGGTACACAAAGGGGCGGACAAAGAAGTGGACAAGGTAGCGGACGAATGAGTGGACAAGATGGTGGACGAATGAGTGGACAAATTGATGGTCAAGCAGTTAACAAAGGAGTAGATGAAACCGGTGCCGGTGTGGCGAGCAGGCTTCATGGTGACACCGCCGGTGGAATTCCAGAAGAAGGACAACCTTGGGTTGACGAAAGTGGTCGCGGCAGACCATCCGGAATCACTGAAGGTTTCAACCCGGACAATTTCCCACTTGCCGACTTAGAATCGCTTCGGGTGGCAGTACATCGGCTACAATACGATGTCTATGTTCTAAACAAAATGGTGACTGGTTTCCTCGGTGAACAAGCAGGTGCGTTGTTAAACATTTATTTTCATCAAAACTACATTTGAACATAGACGGATGTTATATAACTCTTAATTGAGAAAAATTGGGGATTAAAGTTTGTGTGGGACTTTTTTATAAAAGTCCCGTTCGACTTTTATATGTTAAAATTAAATGTAGGTATGAAAACTGATGTTCGACCTTTGTGGGTCCGAAACTGCATAATAATATGTCGTGTTTTAAGATTTTTGAGAATTTAACCGTTAAGAGAGTGAAATAGGTAATGAAACTTTGTAAGGGAATTCTGTAATTTTGAAAGTTAAAACAAGAAATTCATTATTTGGCTTTACGGTCAGAAATTATGAAAGCCGTATTTCATAAGGTTTATGGAAAAACTCTGGAGGGAGTAAAATAAAGGATTAAAGTGTGTACTCCTTGTCTCCTGACATTTTCAAAGCTAAAACCATGTCAATTAGTATTTAGCGTTTTAATTGGAAATTGAGAAAGACCTGTTTTAGTTATGAAGGCATATATATATATACGTACTTTACACCTTTGGATTGATTCTAAGCAAATGAATTGTGACCATGTTGTTGGATATTGATGATAAATTGTGCTTCATTTTATCTTGTAGAAGCGGGGGCAGAAAAATCGTCTCTCACAGACCGGACTGCCGCTGCCGCTACTTGTAAGGAATCTAGTACTTATATCTTTAAATTATTGACATTTAATCACATTAGTTCATCTTTAAACTGATTTTTTATTTTGATTTGCATGATTACAAAATAATTATAATTAATTCCTACTTACTGTTATGTTAAATTAGCAAGCATAATGACGAGAATCTGCGATCTAGAGAAGGCGATAAAAGCGTGTTGTGAGGATATTTACAAGAAAGATGGTGTAGTGCAGGACCAGGTTAAAATTATATTTTGACTTTTCAATAGTAGATAATATTCATACGGTCTTTATCTTGTTAATTTTGATAGATGTACTGTACCCTCCCTTCCCTTATGAGCTATTGAGAGTTATTGTCTCCGTGCTTTGATAATCTAAACAGTTACTATAAATTGTTCTTTCCATAAGACGTAACTGCGTAGGAGGTCCTAGAACATAGAAAGCATCTGATTTGGGATAATCCATTCCCAGATTCACAAAGGATTTGTAGAGTTGTCTCCTCCGTATAAGTCCATGTTCTATAGTCCAACAAACTTATTAACATCATGTGGTGTAAAACTTTACTGATAAGGAAGTATGACCAGACTAAGCTCATGTTGCTAAGTTTAGTAATTTCCTACCCAGTCTTAGTAGTAGGTAGCTTTAATAAGTTTGCATTTTCTTGGAGGCTTTGACATGAACTTTCCCTGAGTTTTATTTATTTGTCTTGGAGCTTCATCCAATCGTTTTAAATTTTTATATTCAAATATTCTTCAGTCCTCTTCACTGTGTAAAACTGAAGGTTGCAGAAAACATTCAGAGGCAGTTGTAATTCACCTACATCCCCGACATCCAGATGGAATTATGTTAATCAATGTAATATGATAGGTACAAATCGTTATACAAATCGACTTTTTAAAAAACACCAGATATTAGTACAAAGACATCGCGGAACCCTCCGCCTGCCAAATGACAACATAGGTTTTCTCATTTGCGACCATTCCACCTTATTTACGGCCAATCAACTCCATTCGAGACGATTTGTTAAAAGTGACTCCCCCTAGATATCACTTATTTCATATACGGAAAGCCAACAAATATCAATGATTTTTAACTTACAAAAATACAGTTTTGCATATTGGGGATCGAACCCATATCCCTCAACTAACCGATCGCACTTTTTCTACGTACCATGTTATTATATATTGTGTAATGTATTCACCGAATGATTTTGTTTCTTTCAGCTAAACTCACTGCAGGATCAGACGGACCATCTTGCAAGGCAGCTAGCGCTATTGTCAGGGACCAAGTTAGAAATCCCCAAGGATATTCAGGGTACGTTTCAAAGCGCATGCTACTGTACAGAACACTCCATCCTCAGCTGAACTATGTTTATTAATCTCACCTTTCAATCTGATCGTCGTGACATATAGATATGGTGGCTCTGTTCAAGACTGTTCAGGAAATGCAGAGTCAACTGCGGCAAGTGAACGACACGGCCGAACAGCTAGCAGCCGACAAGGAAGAGAGACAGCATCGTATCGACGTAATATGTTTCTTTAAGAAAGATCCTTTAAAACCCGTATTTTGTGAACATTTCCAAGTATCTAGGACAATATGTTGTAGGTACCTAAAATAGGTGTTAATTGTATACTCCAGAGTTTTATCATAAAAATTAATACCAAATGGAATAGATATGATAAATCTATATACGTGATCAGTCTACATCTGTTAAATTACGTCACCAACCAAATCACTCAAAATCGATATGCTTATGAACACAATAGCTATATTGAACGTCTTTTAGTCGCACTAGCAGGTCACTTTCAAACTTTCCAGTCAGTATCCCGAAGGAAACTCTAAAACAACGAAAAAGCCAATAATAGCAGCGTGCGCTGACTAGCTAATTTCATTGTATTGATTTGACAGTGGGAAATGTTGATAGTTACCTATTTTAGAAACTGAAATATAGTTATTGGGACTAATAAAATTTACAAATAAGACCTTGAGGACGTTCTAACAAATTAAAATGTAACATTATTCGTACATGTATTATAATTTTCTAGTGCGCAGATGCGCGACGAACAACCTAGTTTTGACGTAGGTATGACATAATGGTATATGTATTTGCATTTTAATGAAGGTTTGTGCTTTTCAGTATATCAATTTTTTATAAGTAATGTAACTTGTTTTCGTAATGTACCCGCATCAAAAAGCATTCCCCAATATTTTTCCCATTAGTTAACATTTTTTGTTTGTATTGGTAAACGAACAAAAAAACATTATGTCAAATTAAAACATATCATAATAAACTAATCTCAGCTTTTTGTTTATGAACACTGGTAGGCCTGTAATAGAATATATTAATATTATTTTTTTTTAAATAACACACAATCACAACAACGTCTAGGTCCCAAACTAAGCATTAGCTTGTATTTTGGTTACCAAGCGAAGACAACACATACATATAACAACCAAGACCCGGTGCCACTATTAATATTCATCATATAAATACTGACCCGACCTGGGATTCGAACCCGGGACCGCCAGCTTCGCAGGCAGGGTCGCTGCCCACTAAGCTAAGCGGTCGTCATATGGATCATATGGATGGATATAGGCCTTATTGAAAGTACTTAGTTTAGTTTAATATAGAACGGCATAAGAGCTAATTCTGTTCGGTGGTGAGAACACCCTTAAAATCCGATGGTGTCAAAAATCTGTGTTCGCTCCAGTAACATAAGTTTCGGTCGAGCGTCCGGCGGGGCAGAGCATACGTCGTTCATAATAAACACATGTTCGTTTATGAACGTGTACTGAGTGTCCCATGGGTAGAACGTTTATACAAAACATGAAAGCCATTCGTCCCGCCCCGAGAAACATTCGTATTATCCAATCGACCAAATTACCGAGTCGATAAACTAACTTCCCAAAATTACGAGATTCAACCCTACTTATTTAGCATTATAATCGGGATGGAGCAAAAACGTGAGGAAAATGTCAGACTCAGTGATTAGATACACCACATGTCACAAAAATTTTGTTAAATTACACATTAAATGTAATTTCGGAATATTTTCTTTTTCAGTACGAATTTTATATGTGGGTCACACAAAATCTTACTTCACATTAACTGATGTATTGTACATTTTGCCTAGGGGGTATATTTTTTACTGACATTTTTGTTGTCATAACGTGATATCTCTATGAACATCCATGCCCGATTATTATAATCCACAATGATGAAATGAGAAACAACTAAAGGCTGTCAGCAGAAACAGTTTTCCATTCCCGATTACAAACTGCTATTGATTTCCTCTGATATGAAAATTGCAAACTTTGTTTTATCAGGTTCTCTTAGAACAAATAGAACTGCTGAAGACTATCAAACTAGACCGCGAAGACATGGCGGAGGCGATGGCGGACAAGGCAGATGTGCGCGTGGTGGCGAGAAAGGTGTCACGCGAACAGTTCCAGATGGCCTGCGAAGATCTTTCTGGTGGGCTTGGTCTCGCCCTGGCCAAGCTCAATACGCAGGCTAGTATTTCATATCATCTCTAAATAACTGCCTGACTATACATTTTGTGATTGACTTCTTAGCATCATCTTCTTAGTGTTTCGCTTTAACAATTTTATTGTGAAATGGCTGTGATGGAAAGCTTTCTTTCTCAGCTTTCTTTCATATAATACGTTATTTTACAATAGATCTAGAAAGGACTTTTGCCGTTTAACAATAAAAAAGAGTAAACATGCACAAGTTATTAATCACACTGTGATAGGCTTTAAAGACTATTCATATAATGACGCCTAATCATTATACTTTTAGGAAACACTATGGCAGCAAGCGCTAGATGATATTCAGCGTGAAATTGAAACGAAGTTAGATAAATTAGAACTATCACCTCTCAAAGAGCTATTCGAAGGGAAGCTACGTCAACTACAAGAACGCCTGAAACAATTAGCTAACTTGCACCGTGAGGCTGATGCTGCAGGCACCAAGCATAAGCTGCTCAGGTTAGAATTAAACTCCTTGTTGACGTCCTTTATGGGAAGTTAAATTAACTGAAGTACGAGTACGTACTTTGATTTTCTATGTCGTTAAAAGTAATATGTACGTACCTACATACAACTAACCGATCAAATTGCTAACAGGAATGGCTAGGCCTAACTTAATTTTACGCCAGCGTCTACAATCTACGAATTTGCAGCCCCGTTTGTTATTGATCGGATACTATTTTATACGTTAAGGGTACCTAACTATTTACCGACCAAAAGAAAAAATATAAATCAACAGACAACTCATAAAATTTATCAAAAACTATATTGTTGAGCAACATAGACTACGCGTCCGAACAGTTCAAATCCGTAAAGCAGACTGAATTTTCTTCATGGTTCTGAAAGAAAATGCTTACCTATTTATAATTATATTTTTTTTTTTTTTTTAGTTTAAAGCTCACATTAGGAAATTAGACATAAGAAAACGCCTTTTGTAAAAAAAACAATAAGTTTATATCAACTTAGGTTCAGATAATACGATTAAATGTTGGAAAATAAAAAGCGGGTTACGTTTAATTTTTCTGCTTGTTATATTTATGAAGATATCTTAAAGTAAATAGCAAATTGACTAGAAAAGACTTAAAGAGTGAACCCAATATTTTTTTGGACGCAAAATTTTGTAGATACGGAGCTATGAGGTCTGAAAAATTAAGAATTTAGGTTGATAATCCCCTTAAGGTGAGGTTTCCTTGTTACATATAATGAATATCACGGCAATGACCAATATAAACTGCTTGAACGCAACAGGGATGTGAACTGTATTTCGTGCGACGCACGTGCCGTGATGGCGATGGTGCAAGAGCCGACCCTTCCGCTCAGCAAGGCGATGCCGCCTTCTGTCTCCTTGAAACCATACCTGAGCTACGAACTAGGTATTACAGCAGTACTTGTCTAGAAATATTTTTACCTACTTGATTTTTTTCGCACTTTTAATTGTGTTCTAGAGTTTGCACGATTCATGTGATACAATAAGTATCTAATTTTTTCCTGAATCGCGTAACTATTTTTTTTCAAAAAATCCATTGTATTCTTCTAAATTCAAATCAGTAAAACAATCAATAAACAAGAGTCCGCTTCTTGTTTAGAAGACCGTGGCCGTGGTTCGAATCCCAAGGCATGTATTAAATAATTAATTTTTCTAACTTATATACAGATCGCGTCAAACTTTATGGCGGATCTGAATACAACGCTTTAAAAGCAAGCTTGCGCAAATACACCCCTCGCTCCACTGCGTCCCGCAACATCTAAAACTGGTTATTACGTCGCTTGTGTCTACTTTCGGATCCGCCATAAAATTTGATTGTAACTTTACATACATATCACTGACTGTGCCTCGGAGAGCACGTTAAGCCGTCGGTCCCGGTTGCCGTCAACAGATGGCACTCGTTACAATCCACCAACCGCATTGTAGCAATACGACGGATTAAGCTCCAAGCTCCCTCATCCCGAGGGGAGGCCTAACCTCTGGTGTGGGGTATCAATTGGTTGGTGGTAAAACAATTGTATATTATAATTATGATTTTCAAATGACAACATTTCAAGTTTCTAACCCCTTATTTTTATTGGTTTAAAACTAGAAATAAAGAAAGGAGAGAAGAAAGAAGGGACCCGTATTATTATGATTAATTTGAAAAATAAATACTTGTATTCCTAAGATTTAATTTTTTTCCTATATCAAACAGCAATTTCATAATTCAACCCCTAAACAGCTGTAATGAATATCGACAATTTTAACCATTTGTAACTAGAGCAATAGCATTTATTAGGAACATACGACGAATAATTTTTTTCCCGCTCTTCAAATAGACACAATCCGAAAGCAGCAGGCGAGCGCGGTGCCGCAGCGCAACTTGCGTGACTGGGAGACCATAGACAAGCAGATGCAACAAATGCAGACCAAACCGACTAGAGCGAGGTAGTATATATGATAGAAAACTGCATGCAATGTTTTTTATTCCTGCTTCTGGCAAGCGCCCGCAAGTAGACTAGACCAAAGGCCGAGATGTGATTTTTCATACAATTATACTTCAGGTTAAGTAAGTAACGTAGGCATTTATTCCAAATTGTCCGAGCCTATTTGATGTAATTGATACGTAAGTATACGATATATTATCTATTTGACAAAAATAACCAAAATAAGCAATAGAACATTTTCAATTTTAATCATTGAAATGTGCACTTAATCGCATTGTTAATTGAAAAAATTATTATACATAATAGTAAAAATTCTACTGACCTCTGTAACGGTATATATTTTGATAATAAAAAATAACGTTGGCAATAACTGTATTGTTATTGAAATAATAAAAACAGAATTTCGATTATTCGGCAAAAACTATCAGAAAATGGTGTTATCTAAGGTGATATTAATAGTGTTTTCTCATTCTCGAAAGGTGTATGTAATCAGCACGTGGGGCAAATCGATCTAGCCAATATCGCAAATCCAATTCGAAGACTTCTCACACCTCTGACCTCGCTTCTACAAATTTTAGATCAGGGGCGGGTAAGCTCCTCTGCAATCGGTACTGCGGCGGCTCGCATACGATGACGACGCCGGCACAGCGCGTGGCTCGCGTCGGTCACTTCATGAAGCAGTGGGGCCCTGAGGTGCGGCCTCTGTCAACTGGCATGACCACCGGGGACGATGGCAAGGTAAAGTATACAACCCAATCAATGTTTAATTTAATAGGTAGGTTACACTCATTCTAAAATCTAGAGAAATAAAGGTGCACTAGGCATGACGAGGTATCTCCTACGTCATTGGCTACCGCCGAAACACAGAACTACAAATGTCCCAATTCAAATGTGTTATATTGGTTAGTTGTTCTACGTTATACCAATTCTATAAAAATAAAACATTTAAACCAATACAATCGGAACCATCAGATGGTCGAACGTCAATAGGTATTTAGTCAAACAAACATTGTATATATACCTACATATACATACGGTAATCATCAAAAATCTCTACAGAATTCATATTGACTTTATGCTTGAATTTGTAAATATTTGTAGATGAATCTAGAACCTAGGAATACACGGACGTAGCATTGCGAATTAACTGCCGATGCACCCCTGGTAAGTCAAAAGAATCAATGTAAAGGAGATTACTCTAAACTATATAAAATAATGTCTATGATAAAATATGTAAAATTCTACCGGCTAGCCTGAAACATAAATATTTTCTACTTGTAAACAATCATTGTAAACAGGATCGTTTCACTAATATGGTGCAACATAAAACTGGCACAAGGTCATGAATGTTCAAAGGTAAATTTGAAATACCCATGGTACAAAATTACTATGGAGATAGAACGTTAAAAAAACGAGTTCCATACTTACTCAATAGTTTACCCGAGGACATAAGACGTGAGCCTACACTTGCTAAATTTAAAAGTTTATTAAAAAAAACAATTACGTAAATTAATTGTATTGATATAACCTAATTTAATAATTTATAAGCTATGTTTATATAAAGCGAGTCACCTGCAGTCAAACTGCGTAAGCAGTTTTGCGGGGCATGGTTTGAATGAAAGTGTAACTTTTTATGAATAAATATATTACTTACATACATACATACACTCATATTATAGTAAGTCTACCGATCGCCAGTACGATGCGGAGTTCCACTCACACATACTTACGCGGGTGCTATTGCAGTGCCTCATAAAAACCAATGAAGTCTTCATTAGTTGTTCAGTGACAGTGACAGGGAGTCTAGAGTTTTATTAGGTCGTCGTGGCTGGAACTTTCGCTGTCGCTATGTGTACCCTGTGTGTGTACCTAAATTTATCGGTGAAACAATACAAAATTAAAATTTTAAGCTAGGTAATAATTACCCATTTAACCGTTTCAGATGTACAAGATAAACGTAGCAGAAGGTGGACATGGAGATACAGGTACCGTTTGCATTGACGACCCTATATATATGAAAAAGCACGAAATATTTGAAAATCGAGCTATAATATGAATCACAAACTTTTTGTTGCTTCAAAAACAGAACACTTTCATCTCTGTTCGACGGACCGGTTGGTAGAGCGGTTAAAAACCCTAACTGCAGAACCAAAAGTAGTAGATTCGATTCCTACCCGGGACTAATATTTGTGTGCACGAACATGTCTATTTGTTACGTGTCATGATGTAAAATGTTTATATAATTATGTAATATAAAAAATATCTATGTATATCAGTTGTCTAGTGTCCATAATACAAGCTAGATGGCCGTGTCTGAAATGTCCCAGGTTTATTATATATTGTATTTATTGTGATTTTTTACTGAACATACAACTGTGTGACAAAAAATTACAGAACTTTTGGTGTAAAAATTGAAATATATTTTCACTTACATCACCATCACTACATATTAAAATGAAGTCCCCCGCCGCGTCTGCCTGTCTGTCTGAACGCGATAAACTCAAAAACTACTGAACGGATTGGCATATGGTTGACACCAATGGACAGAGTGACTCAAGTGGAAGGTTTATGTGTATAATTTATTATTGTTTTGTGCAAATTATTTTGATATATGACGATTATTGTTGAAGACGTCGGAAAAAATCTAGCCGACTGGGAGCATTCGTCGAAAACGTTTTTTCCTTGAGATATAACAAAATAATGTAAGGAGAAATTGTTTCTCTTTTATAGGACTAAAGAAAAGTCCGGAATAGCATATGTCTATCTTTTATGGGTAACTTACTATACCGATTTTTATGTTTAAAAAAATGATGTCATATGATGAGGTGATTGGAAAGCAATTTATACCGTGTATCCGTATAAATCCTTATCAAATTAAATACGTTATTTACCTTCAGCATTTTATGCACATTATAATGCCCTTTACACCATACAAATATATTAATATCTTAGGAGATATAGAGAAATAAAACTATCGCGCGACAAGCGGCCAAGCCTACGCGACTCGCGTGATGTAAAATTATGCAGAAGTTATCACTATTGTATACAAAGAAATATTGTAGTTCGTTTTTATGTTTATTCTTTACTTTTTCAAATATTTCTAGAATTGGAAATAAAATACATTAAAAATACTTCAAGTAGGATGAACTTACGTTACATTTAAATCTAATTAAATTCAATCCACATGTTCGACGCAACAAGCTGACAGGACACTACGACTTAATATGCTCTGCTACCCGTGCGAAGCCGGGGCGGGTCGCTAGTAAAACATATTTTGGTAGGTAATTGGTTTGTCTCCGTCTGCAATACCTTATACAAATTATATTCAAATCACATTTATACAAGTATAAATACTTTATTTTATTCACTTTGTATAGATTAGGTACCTACATATAAAGCTTGTTTTTCTGTTTTCAGTTAGTTATTACGCAGTCGGGTTTTTCCATGCCTAATAAAAAAGTATATTTTAATTAAATGCCTCATAACAGTTATTTAATAGGCTAATTGACAATTTTTTTTTTTAATTATTTTATACGAGTTTTCTAAATACTTCATACTGAAAGAATTTAAAAAACTAATCAATTCATACAAAATGTTTAAAATGTCCTGTTAGACGGAGAGGGCAATACCGCACGGCGTACCTATGTGTGACATCAGACCATTTAAAATATTGTTCAATTTCATTTTGCAAGAAAAAGACTTGCAAAATGAAATTGAACAACGGATTGTTCAACGGAACATAATTTTGTTATCGTATAAAGTTTATTTTTATGTTTTCTTGATAAATAAAGTATAGTGGTCAAGTACCATATTAGCATTACTTTGTAAATATTTTACATACGTAATTGTGATTTTGGTAAACGTATTGTGAAAATTCGCGATCATACCTACTGACAATAATGTTATAATTTTTCGACAGGAGGCGTTGCCGAATCAGCGGCCTCTGTGAAGACTAAAAATCCCGTAATGTTATTTACAAATATTATTTTTATTCCGTAATAGACACTTATTTAACGAAAATGTATTTTCACAGGTTTGCCAGTGTCCTGAGGGTTAGGATCTGCACTACTGTATTAATAGGTACAAAGTGATTTTAATACTATTTAAGTACTGCTAAGCTATCGTGATCACCCCCACTGGACTACTTATAAGACCCGGTACACAGCGTTTTTATATGAACACAAAGAAAAATTTATCAGAGAGTGGGGCTAAATACAAGAACCTCTCGTACTTTTATTTAAATTTTAGTAGTTTGAGACATTGCGTGTAGACCTTTTTGCACTGAGTAAATATTGAAAATTATTTAAAGCATAAAAGGTAGTTTTACTTTTAAAGGAACTCTGGACATGGACAAGTTTTGTCTTTGAAAATTGTTATATTTTTGGGAACTTCAGTATAATACTAGCCATACACATATATTTGCAGCTCTGAAGTTCGTTACGAAAACGTCGCATTAATTTGTTTTCATTGAAGTGTTGCGGCGGGAAGTGTGGCAGTTCTCCGCAATATGCATGCTCATTGCCTTTTAGGGCCGCACATATAAGTATATAATTATTTACAAGTTAGACAAGTCTTGCTCAAAGATCGCCATTTCAACTTTGTAGGTGTTTGTAGCCATCGGGACATTTTTGACCGAATAACAGTTAAATATATTTATGTATTTCTTTTACAGATGAGTATTAATACTTTGTCCATTGGAGAAGATGACAAGATACTATATTTATTAAAAATATGTTTTTATTAAATTTTGAGATATAATTTATTTTTTTCCTCCTATTATTCCTGAAAAAAGGGGCCGTTGTGGGGTTAAACAAAAATATTGAAATTATAAGTGTAACAACTATTTAATTCATGTAAGCATTGTTAGCCAACTACCAAATGTAGGCTTAGAAAAATATGACTACGGGTATGGCCAGAGTAAGAAGGCATTTGGAGAAGCGTTTTTACAAGAGGCAACCTAGATACTTTAAACCGACATAACAAGCATAGTCACTTTTAAGGGGCCAATCGAGTAAAACGTGTAAAATAAGGTTGAATGTATATGTCGCCCCCATGTGGTTAAATCAGCCATTCAATTGAACGGCTAGCCTGTCGATTAAATGCCAGCATTCAATTAGACGACTAGGGCGTTCGTTGAATGTATTAAGGTAGCTCAACGTTCAACATATTGGCAGATTTAATGCTAGCACTTCTGAAACAGCTGAACCACTTTTTTAGTTTTATTTTGCCATGGCCAGATTCAAGTTCATAATGGGTTCAACTTTTACAATGTTCATTTCTTGGTGGCTCATCACTTCACTCCGATTCTCTCCTTGCATTAACATAAACAATCCTAACCTAATTTAGAAATGGTGGACCATCAACCAATCTTGGCCGAATTGGAACTTCAAATGGTTCCGAAAGCGAAATCATGAAATGATCAATTCTATGATCTGTCATCCTAAGAATACCAAAATCTCAGACAAAATAAGTTTTTATTCACTTAACCAAGAGGCTAAAAGCGATGTTCAGCCCTTTCGTCGTTTTTAAAAATTTGGCTAATCCTTAATTAACAGTCTAATTTAACCGTTTGGCGGCGACATAATACATTACGCAGTTTGTGATCAACTCACGTAAGAATTATAAATCATAATTCCTTCTGGAAAAGTTGCATATACTACAATCTGCAAGTTGTTTTTTTTTTTTTTTTAAATTCTTATGATTCCCAAACTCAAGGAGAAAAGTACTTTATGGTAACGATATTTAGCACAATTTTAAGCTTTTCCTAATTATATTTTCAATTATTGCTAATCGCTATAACATGGGTGCGTTCCTTTCGCATCAAATAACAGCTTCAAATGATACTTTTGTCAGTTTTTTGCGTTCCATGCAGAAAAATATCACCAAAATCGTTCATGTGTGGGGATTTAGCTGTCAATGTCATGCGTTTCATACGTTTCGTTTTGGGTGTTTGTGACTTCTACATCGGACCCACCTCAGAAGGTGGGTCGTTCGTGTTCAGTTCGAATTTTGACATTCCTTAAGGTAGTTTTGACATTTGACATTTAATAGGTACCATTCCAGACACAATTCACGTGCTAGTGGCTTTGGTAGTGACTTACTCGTTCGTAACAGATTAGATCGTATGAAACAACCTTATGTAGCGTTCGCGACGGTGGTGTTCGTGGCTGTTATTGAATGCGTATGGAACATAGTAAGATAATTCATCAGAAGCGTTCACAGAACTACTGCCGCGTCGAGCCGTCGTTTTTTTTTAGTATCAGGGCGACACAATCGCATCGACAATCACGTCCGTGGAACCAGCCCCTTGAACACTCAACGCTCAGTTCAGTCTGACCATACCCGATTACAATGAATGAATACCCATTGAGCCTGTGGAATCATACATGAAATATTTTTTATTAAGCCTAAGAAATTATTTAAAAGGAAATTTTAAACACATTGGAACTATTTTACTGCCCTATAACTAAGCTCACAATTAACACATCTTATGCCAAGAAAATGATTATTTACAGATACTAAATTCTATTCGGTTTCGAATAATTTTTATCACAATTTTCATCAACTACTTAGCAGCCCCTGACATGCACTGAAAGATAATTGAGAGTTTTTATTTAAACTAATCATAAAACTTAAAAAAAAAAAATATGCACTTAAAGTCTACACAATAGTTACTATGCAAGTAAGAAATGAATTAACCGTTTAACTGTTGTCATTAAAATCCACAGTAATTAATATTATTTGTAGATTAATATCCTAAAACGTTATTTTATATATATTACAAAATAACGAAAAATTCAGTAACATAAGTGTAATTAAACAACGTCTTAGTATAGTGTTGACGAAAACTGCAAATGACAAAAAAAAAGTAAAACGAGATCAATGCAAAAACACGTATGGAGTGATTTTAGACATTAAACCTTTGCAACCATTACTTCAATTATAAGGATATGTGACAGTCAAAACCCGAATAGCGGCTACATCTAGTACCTAGTAGCTGGTTAATGCACTTTGTAGCCGAAAAAAGATAGGGTATAGTTTGACCGAAACCGCTGTACCGCGCCTTAGGTACGTGCGCGGCGCGGAGGGTGGCAGATCTGCTCTGTCAGTCCGTCGATAACGCTTAGGAGCTGCCTTCCTTTCTCGCCGCGCACAGCAAGGCGCGGTACAGCGTTTTCGGTCAAACTATAGAACTAAGTGTCGCCGTTCAATGTCGGGCAATATTAAAAATCGTTATAATTAAACGTCACAGGAGGCGTTCAAGTATTACTTACGTAACGTAATTTGGGGGAAGTGGGGTCTTGTAAAACATTACGAACAACGCGTTACGTAACATTGTTTTTTATTTAAATAAAATTATGCCAAATGATAAATTTTTACGTTACGTGCTTTTCGAGAAAACCGTTTGTGGGGGCGGTCAAGTATTACGGACTTTCACGCGTACATATTTCAACAATCAGTACCTATGAAATATTTTTTATTTAAAAAAAAATTGTTTCGTAACAAGGACTTTTAAAAAAGTTATTGGGCGGTTTTAGCTGCATCTATCTCACAGACAAGTCAACCTTATAGACCACGCTGTAACAGGGAGTAGCATTCGCCAAGGCTAAGTAGTGACACTACATAACTACGTCTCTTCTGAGTGGTCAGTTGTAAGCACGTCGGAAGCCATTAAATTGTGAATTTTGAACGAGCCAATGAAAACTAGCCGACTTCTCCTCGCACCCCGCCACTTTTTGGCGATTTCGTTTTCATACTGACGATTATTAAAGCGTGGTCTATAGGTTGACTGGTCTGTGATCTATCTACATCAGAAATTTTAACAATAAATTAAAATATTTATAATTAGTAAAATTAATATTGTTTTAATCATATTTTTGGGTAAGGCGTACACATGCGTCCACAATTAATAGGTATTTAGCGCAAACTTAACATCAGAGTTTCTCTTCTATACAGTGCGAGCGTCGGTATTATTTCTTAATTTCATGTCTGAACAGTTGTTGCCACGTTTAACATTTTTACATTTATTTCACCAAAAATGTGTCAAAAGATACAAAAAGCAGTTAAAAAAGAAAAAAAAAATGTTTATTGGAGGAGTCCAAACTCATCCTTCCTTGTGTATTTAAAAAATATTTCAAATTGTTTAATTGCTATAATATATGCGCGTCAACAAGACTTTAACATCATGCCAAATTACAGAATGCGATACAGGGTTCCAAAAAAAATGTGTAATAAAAAATTTGCTTTCGTTATTAGCCGACATTGAATGGCTATACTTACATAGTTCTTAGCCGACCGCAGTAGGCTACTAAGCGTATTTTCCAGTTGATTCTAGATATGGCCGGATTTTGGATTTTAGCCGTAACACCTCTTTACACATATTATTATAATGAAACGCACTGCTAAGACAAATATCGTTACTACAACAGACATTAAACAAGTTACACCTTTTTTTTTCAGATTTTGTTCAGTAATTGGAACTTAAAAAATTATTAACCCAGGCATACAATTACTGCCAAAATAGTACAGCAAGCACTGTAGAAAGGTTGACCACAGTACCTACTAGGATAAAGAATGGTGTGTTGGTGTCAGCTATAATGTCCTGGTTTGTTTATTCATTCATCCAATAATTATTTTTTTTTGATTCTCTCATTTGTAAGTAGTGATTTAGCAACTTACACAATGAACCGGATGGAGTTCGACTTTTGTCAACATATGTGGATATAGGGTATGTGTACATGGTATGGGAACATGTAGTTTAACATGACCTCTTTACGATAGAACTAGCCACTGCCTTCTATAGTTACAAGCCATGCTATTAGATTTGGCAATGTCGCATTATCTATCACTTGTAGGCTGATTTACTTCGTCAGCTGACAAGATTGTAAATATGGGATGTAAATAAGTAAATATGAAATTATAGATAGTATTTAGTAGAAAATATAAATAAGAGTACATATTATACGATACTAGCACCTGGCGGCGACTTCGTTCGCGTGTTAGAAGTGGCTTTTGTGAATAGAATGAATGTGTATTATATCTCATTTCGGTTAGTGTTATTATGGTTTTGTGCATTTATCACAGGCTACCTATATCTTACAAGCTAGTTTTATATTATAATGTTCTATGGGGATATAAGTTCCCTTGCAGTTTCTTCCCCTCCCTGGGTTCTACGTAATCAATCTCGCCGTACCTGCTGGTGGCTAGCATGCGGTTAAAAGGACCATGACAGGTATACGTATAGTTCTCCGGGATCCTCCAGACTCCATATCCTCAAACCTACTCGAAAAATGATCAAAATTTACTGTAATTTCCACCCAAACGTGTCAAGATTGTGACGTGAAACGAAAAACGATTATATGGTGAAAATATCAACTTACTTTGCTAATTAGCAATAAACACGATGCAACAAGTAGTTTTTAACACGGTTTTATTATTTTCAATGAATATCTCTGTTTACATAACGTTTAAATGGAAGAAAACGCCAACTAATAGCCTGACTGATACGAAGGCTTGGACTAAACGCAACGTTGCCAAATTTGAATAGCATGGCTTGTAACTATAGAAGGCAGTGAACTAGGGTCGTCTGTATAAAACAAAGCCAATACATCGCACTATAGTTATTTACGATGTAATTATGTCCATATATTACCATTACTATTTTAAATTTATACCTATTATTCTTCAGTATTTTCTTGTTTATTAAAAGCAGAAAGAAAGAAGTTATGATACAAGTTCATAACCAAAGAAATGCTAAATGAAACATGCACTAGTTATCTAGTGTATATGCGCTTTCTCTGGCGGTCGATTATTCTATTCTTACATGTGGCGGCGTTTCATAACTCTATGGCCCTACTGAAAATAATTTTCGTAAATATCATTATGCTGGTCTTATGAAGGGCCTAATTAAAGTACCTATAGCATATTATGATGAATGTGTGTACCAGGAAATTAGATTTGCTGTGTAAATATTGTGTGATAACTTATATAAGAATTGTATCTGCCTTTGGCTAACGATGCCTGTAATATCCGTCACGACTGTAGCGACGCTCGGTACGATCGTCGCGTGCACCCCGCGAACGATCGCGACGATCGCGGTCACGGGCGCGTTCCTTATCGCGCGGCGGATGCTCGTGGACCCTGTAGTAAACAAATACTGTCAATGTGAATCCATACAGGCGACAAACGATTAAAATATTTCTAGTCAGAGAAACAATAATACCTGGGACATCCTACGCAGCGCTTTTAGTCCCAAACTATGCAAAGCTTGTATTATGGGTATTAGACAACTTATGTACGTACTTAAATATGTTTTTATAATATATACATTATACATATATCGACGTTTTACACCCTAGACACATAGTAAATATATATGTCCATGCACCCAAATATTCGTCCTTGGCGGACATCGAACCCGCCACCTTTGGTTCTGCAGTTAGGGTTTCTAATCACTAGGGCAATCGGTCAGCCAATAATGTTCTAGTCTAGTTGATCGAACCCACTTCAGAGAGTGGATATAATAACTATACCTATTCACTTGACTATAGAAAATACTTGGAGACTTATAGTTACATGATAGTAATTGCTCTGCAGTTCCACAATAAATATTTGGAAGTTTTGTTGGATTTAACCTGGATAGCAGATCTTTATTTTTATTAGATTTTTGACACCAATTGACATCTAATATTGGTATTTGTACATAAACGACCTATAATTCTTTTTTAAACTTGTGACTTTATTCTCGCATAGAATAAAACATTGAGATCATTAGTGGCACACAGTGAAAACTATTATTTGCCAAATGCTGATTTAGTCAGTTGTCATTCATAACTAAACTAATGAGTCCAGTGTTATCAATAAAACTGAAATTATATGTCGCCAGGACAGTGGACGGGTTTTTCTCTCTAAGTAGGGACAACAATCAGAAAGTCTTTACGAACAATGATTTTACCATCATCCTTACTGTAGTTCACAATACATAATATGAAAACATTATACTGGTATATATATATATGGTATATATGCAGGCCCGGCGAGAGCCAGATCGGGCCCCGGGCGTAAAACATTGCGGGGCCCACCCCACCTTACTTTGAAAAAAAAAAATCCATTAAGCCGGCCCCCTTTTCTTAGTCCGGGCCCTGGTGATACTACTACCCTTAAACCCCCCTATCGCCGGCCCTGTATATATGCACATAAAAATAGTGAATTATTCGCAAAAAATAGAGAAAGAAATAAACATTAACAAGTATAGGCTACTTTTTAAGACATTATGTAATTAATATGAAAACTATAAGAAACTGATGACCTTTTTTGGCGGTTCTTCTCGACAATAATAATACTAATATCTGGGACATCTCACACATGGCCGGTCATCTAGTCCCAAACTGGGCAGAGGCCTGTAGTATGTGTACTAGACTGATACACATGCATAAATATTTTTTCAGACATTTGGAGACCCAGGAACGGAACAAATAGATATGTCCATGGTCAGAAATATTTGTCTCGGGCGGGAATCGAACCCGCGACCTTTGGAGACAAGAGAATACACATTCTGAAGAGCTGGTTACTCTTTGTTATCATTTTGACTAGTAGGCCTTATCGGGATATTGAATACAAAATTGAAAAAGAATGAGAGCCACCTTCCATACTACGTTTGCCTTATCAAAATGGTGCAATGGTTTGTGAAGGCGATGGACGAATTGATGCATATGAAAAACTTGGTTCTTAAATAGAAATAATATAATTATAATAACAATATATAATGTGGGTTTTTAGAGATATTTGTAAAAACAAATTAAAAAATAATCTTCTTCTGTCTACATAAAAAAAAACGGTACGTCAAATAATACTGATTGATACTATATTGCATTGATTGAATCTGTGATTGATTGCACATATGTCTGTATCAGCTGTATCATTCATTGTTGACGTCAATCAACCATGAATGTGACGACATGACATTTTTTTTCCCGCATGGTTCCAGAAGCAAAGGCATATAATTAACTTAATGCACTTAAATGTTTACAAAAATATCGAAGAAACCCCATTGTACAAATCAAAATTGTAATTGTATTATTTAATGATACAATATATATAACTAATCTACCAAAAACTAAGCATCGCCGTGACAACCCCTTTTATATTTGATTTTACTAGGCAGATTTGGCGCTCATTCTTTTAAATGTAAGGAATGTATTATATAGCTTGTATAATTTTCGACTCACAAACGATTTACCTATCAGAACCGGAACGCGAGTCTCTAGACTTTCGTCGCGTGGTGGCGGCCGCAGCTGGAGCGGGAATGGTGCGGGAGCGGGGCGATCGCGAACGCGAAGTGCGGGGTCGCGGGGAACCCGCCTGCGATTCGCGCTCGCTGTTCAGAACGAAATCATCATACCTGTGTGTAAGGACAAAGATGTAACTGTAACCCGATAATAATAACACATGGGATTTCCCACACAGCGTCATCTAGTTTCAAAGTAAGCAAGTATTATGCTTGTGTTATGGGTTACTAGACAACTGATATACATATTTAAATATTCTTTATAATATATACATATATATTTTTTCAAATACACCACACACATATAACAACCAAGACCCAGTACCAGTATCAATATTCATCATATTAATACTGATCCAACCTGGGATTCGAACCCGGGACCTCCAGCTTCGTAGGCAGGGTCGCTACCCACTAGGCTAAGCGGTCGTCAATCATTATAAACTTTAACTACCAAAATGAGTCCCACTTGGGTAAACGGCCACGCCTTCGTAATCGTAAGACGAGCAATATGCCAAAAGTCGCCGACGTTATCTTTTTAGGTAACATAGAATGGCTCAAAAGTGCTATTTTTCACACAACCAAGTATTAAATATTGTAATTAAATGCAAGTAGCTCACTATAGTATTTTCAGTTTACGAGTTGATCCATGAGTCTGAAATAACCATTGACTAAACATAAGGTGATTGGTCATGCGCTTACTAAAATATATTCATATATGGCATAACATCACAACTAAAATTAGTATTATTTTACTCTGCGGTAACATTATACACCTACTCAAAAACCGCGAAACGTGTTAATGTGCTTTTTTTCAGTGGCGTATCCAAGCATTCAAGTTGGGGGGGGGGGGGGGGGGCATATTTTAAGGATCCACATCAACGATGGAAGAAACCGGTATAGGGTCATCTATCAGGATGTCGGTCTGTCAGGATTATCTGTCCATCTGTCACAACCTACTTTCTCCGAATCTACTAGATGCAAAAGTTGTAATTCGAAACATGTACAGAGTTTGGCGGCCCAATAACGAATGTACGCTCCTTATTTTACGCGAAATAGGGCACACAATTCGTAGATCTTCCAGATCGCTCTTTAAGTCGAAGGTGACCAGAAACCATTTTACGTCCAATACATGCTTCATGTCATAAAAATTATTGCTGCCAAATTTCTTGCATAAAAATCTTGCACATTGTTTTCTCAAATCAACCATTTTCGTTGCAGAAGTCAGAAAATTTATCTGCACTTATGTGAAGGCGTACATGTCACGCCAAATTTTTAGGTCGCTCCGAAGTTGACGGGGACGCGTTTTATGCAATGGCATTTTTCCTACTGCGACGACACTCGCTTCGACTTCAGAGCGAACTAGAATTTTCGGGCTATGTTTGAGTATAATAATTAACAATCAATCAAAGTGTATTATTACCCCAAAAGATTTTCTACTTTTCACTCCATTGTTATTGAATAAGAACTCCTTGTTGATGAAAATATAACAGTATCTTTGACCATGGAATACCTTCTTCAGTATTGAAGTAATGAACGCGTCGTTCATCCACTTTTTCTGTTATGTACAATTAAAATAGTTGATTTGACAACAAAAAAATGTTATTGCAGCAAAAACCATTTTTTGCGACTTTTGTTTTGACCTTTCATAACACAAATTCCTAGATAGATATGAGGTAGATTTTTGGCACAAATCAGCTAACTGGCAGTCATTTCGTATCCCGTGTTTTTTTTTATTTTATCTAAAATGGCTGGTCTATTTAATGCCTACATAATTTAGGTTATTAAGTGCCTGTTGATGTTTTATCGATTTATATGATGGTGAAGGATGTATATTGTATTCACGTACAGCTCTTCTCAGTTATCTTCTCTGTTTTGAAGATGGTCATTGTAAATTAAGCGATTCACAATTTCTGAGCTAATATACACACATTGAATTCTAGAATAGAACAGCTCGCGCCAAACTTCTAGTTTGTTCTGAAGTCCAAGCGAGTTGTGTAGCGTCGCTGTAGGAAAGATGGGTATCAGAGAGTCGAGCGCGGACCCCGCATTTAAGGAAAACGTATCCGCCTCATTTTCCGAGCTAGAAGTATGGCGCGAGCTGTAAAATATTCATACAATTCATGGATGTTCATAAAGATATTACATCGTGACAACAAAAATGTGAACTAAAAAATATACACCTTAGACCAAATATACATCAGTTAATGTTTTGAAATTCACTGGAATGCAATTTTGTGTGACCCACATGTAAAAATCGGTGCTGGAACATAAAATAAAGATTCTGAAATTACATTCCATTTGTAATTTAAGAAATGTTTGTTTAAAACAACGATAACGACACATGGTGTCTAATCACTGCGTCTGACTTTTGCTCACGTTTCCTATCGTTTCAAAATATGAGACGTTCTGTCTTGATTATTAGGCTACCTACATTATTGTCTATACTTGAAAACGGTTTTTGAGTTTTTTGTATAATATGTACATAATACATATGCTAAACCAACACAATATTTCGAATTCGCGTTTTATATAAGTTATTATATACATACAGCTTATGTAAGAACCAGTGACTTTAACTTGTTCGTATAATCCTCAGCATTTGTAACATTAAAAGATGATGATGAATATAAAAAGGTAATAAATTATAAAAAATTTAAATAACTTCAAAAACTATATGGCTATATACGCCTTGTGTTGTTGTTACCTAGCTACTACTGGAAAATGGAATGTTTCAAAGACCTGGACTTCTTAAGTCACAGAAGGGATAATAATACAAAACTGATTATGAATAGTAAATTTAATCTTAGAAAAATCATTACTTGTTTTTTGGTCGATGTGTCGAGCTTTGACTAGAACTGGAACTGGATGAAGAACTGGATGATGATGATGAGCTTCTAGTCCTGTAAAACATGATGTTATTAATTACAGGAGGAGTTGTTAACGGGTGTCATAAATCAATTATGTGTACTTTGATAATATTTCAGAAACCTATTTCTATGATCTCAATATTAATTGAAGCTGCGAGACTATGGGGGAAACTTCATGGTGACACTATAGGGATAGTTGAATGCTGAGAGGAGAGTTAAACGCTTTGGTGCAAATTATAGAGGTAAAGAAAAGGCGTGATCTCTTTTGCTTGTCTAATGATAACATAACATACATATACATCACATGTCGTGATAGCCCAGAGCGCAACGAACCTGTCTCAAATTTATAAGGCCCCATAGGGCCATGGTTCGAATCCGGGCGTGTAACAATGAGTTTTTCTGACTTAAGTACACAATATCACTGACACCGTGCTTCGGAGAGCACGTTAAGCAGTCGGTCCCGGACGCTGTCAATAGATGGCGGTCGTTACAGTTCCCAACTTGCAGTGGAGCAGCGTGGTGGACTTAAGCTCCAAGCCCCCCTCCTCACCATGGGGGAGGCCTAAGCCCCTGCAGTGGGGTAAAAAATGGGCTGATGATCATGATGATGACATCACAATAACGTCTAGGCCCCAAATTAAGCATTAGCTTGTGTTTTGGGTACCAAGCGAAGGCACCACATACTTATAACAACCAAGACCTGGTACATGATGATGCATGCACAGTTGTTCATCATTTGTTGTGAAACTCATTATTAAACAATGCAATATTGACATGTTTTGTACACATGCGTTATTACATCACACATTAGAATAATAAGTTTCCCAATGTGTATCCTCTCTAATTAGAACATCATGTATGTAAAAAACCCATTGACCTACCATAGTAGAACTGAAGAGTGCTAAATGTTGGCATTTTCTACAGGAAATGTTTAAAAACAAAAAGAAATTAACATGTATTACCTTTTTTTGTCAGAAACTGAAACTGATCTGCCATTATTCTCACTTGTATCTTCTTTATCGGCTTCTTTTGATGTTTGCCCCTCTTTATTTTTCTCTTCATCTAAATCGAAGATGACATTTAAATTAATAAAATTTACATCATCTTCTGAAATGTTCTTTTATTGTTAAAATCCTGAGAAATCTTGAAATGTTTTCCATTCATTTTATTTGAACCTTGATCAAGTTATATACATAAAATACTTACAATTTTTTAACTAAGTATAGCATATTAATTTTGACTCGAGTAACTCAGAAAAGTATATTAAAAAATTATAAATGAATCATACTTAGGCTGTTCGGTTGAACATAGTGCAAACTAATAGAAAGTGTAAAGCTTACCGAAATAAACAAAAAGTTCAAAAAAAAAAAATGATAAAAAGTGAAACTTTAAACATGTTTTCTTTCGGCAACCGTTTGTTTGGGTCACCTGCTCACTTGAGACTTTTTGTTTAGTTTGATATGATAATAGTAATACTTGGGACATCCCACACAGTGTCATCTAATTCCAAACTAAGCAAAGCTTGTATTATGGGTGCCAAACAACTGATATACATACTTAAATATTCTTTATAATATATAGATATTTTATACCCATATAATTTGTCAAATTTAGTATACACTATGTTCGACTGAAGCTTCATTCACACAGAGCTTATGCTGTACACACTCTGTAAATTTGAAATATCTTAAAGCGATTTGGTAGCGTTTTCGAAAAAAACTCCCAGTGGACTTGATTTTTTCCGACTTCTTTATCATTTTCATATTTCAACAAAATAATACAAGACATTAATGAATTATACACATTAACTTTTCTATTGAACCACTCTGTCCATTGGTGATTACCGTATGAAAATATGTTTGGTAGTTTTTGAGTTTATCGCGTTGAGACAAACAGACACGGTAGGGGCCTTTGTTTTATAATATTTAGTGATACATTCTGCTTAGGCAGGTATAGCATAAAAAGTTTACACTCTCTAAATATTTTGTGTAACTAAGGACCAAATGTTATACAATTTAAGCATCATAATATTAATTGAAAACTAAATAATAGCGCATCTGTAACTGTGGTAATGATTCATAAATACCTCAAAAAAATTAATTATCAAGCATTGGCATGTCTTATCATTTTTTTCACTTTATATCTGCCCACTGAAGATCTCACCTGCTTTAGGTGAATTTGGTTGCTCCTCATCACTGCCCCAAAGCTCATATTTGGATAAATCAGCTTCATCATCATCAGACTCTTCTTCATCATCAGGCTCCTTTTCACCCTCATTTTCATCATCTTTGGCTGATGATGCTTTTGAACTCTATAACAAAAAATAAAACTTTTAAATAAAAATGTCTATGAAAAGTTGGGTGTGTTGTTGAATTACACTTTTATTAAAAAAATTAAGTATTGTTTGGTGACCGAAACCTATATTTATCAGTATATTTAATTTGATTAAGTATCCATACAGACCTTGCCCTTCTTTTTCCTCTTAACCTTCTTTGAGTTTCCTTGCTTAGTTTTATTTTCTGTTACTTTTGGAGCATTCAATTTCAAACGATTAAGCAGTATTGGTTTTGGCAAAGCAAAGCTTTTAAAGCTACCTATTGTAAGAGGTGCATTTTCATTTGAATTTTTAATTACTTCACTTTTATTTTGGTCCGGCTTGTTACCGGTTAAATTAAGTTTTTGAATCAAATTGGGCGGAAGGACCACAGGTCCAGGATCAAATATGTCATGTAAAAAAGGAGTGTCACCGCTATTACCATCTAATCTTTCTAACTGTTTCTCAATTGATTCACCATTATTAGATTCCTTCTCCCAATCCTCGTCATTGGTTAAATTTATTGTTTCCATATTATTATCAACTTCCATTTCAGGATTTTTTTCAGTGGATTCTTGATTTTCAGTAGTAACACTGTTTTCAGGTTGTGTTTGTACAAATTGCTGAACACTTTTTATTGCTAATAACAAAGTGTCTGTATTGATGTTAGCTAATAAAGCAGAGAGATTAACTTGAGAAGAATCATTATTATTTCCCTTATCAATTGTATCTTCGCTTGTTCTGTTTTGTGAATTTTCTATCTCTAGATTTCTACAATCAACATTACTGATGTTTTCTGAGACACTATTAATTTGAAATTCGGGTGAACTAATTCTAATAATCTCATTAGAAATTTCATTTGGCATTTCATCTGGCCTTGGTATTGACATCAATTGTAATAAATTTCCTGATTCAGATACAGGCTTCGAGTTCATTATAAATTTATGTGGAGATCCATTATGTTTTTTCTGTGGCGTCATATTACCTTCAATATTTTTCTGCGGCGTTATAACATCTTCAACATTTTTCTGTGGCGTTATGATGCCTTCAAACGTTTGCTGTTGTGTTCTAATACTTTCACAGTTTTTCTGTTGAGTTAAAATGCAATCATCAATAATTGGCTGATCAATAGTTGGAATCGTACTTTCTCTAAACTCACTAAGTATGTTAAGTAGTTGATCCCTTCGTTCCCTTACACTTTCTATTGTGGATTTTTTTGGACTGATAGCATTTGACGTTGATTCCATCAATTGCACAGTTTGTCCTAATAAGTTAATAGAGCCTATGCTTGGAGGGGATGGAGTATGAAGTCGAGGATTCATTGGTTCATCATCATTTTTATATAAAGCATCATCATCTTCATCCCATTCAGCTTGATAGGGTAACTTGACACTGCCATTATCATTGTCATCTTTTGGTGGGCTATTTCGTACCTGGTCATTTGTACTAAAAATATCCAAAATACTTTTGTGCACAGAATTGGATTGAACCATTTTAAATATACGAGATATATTTTCCTGGGGTTCAGTTGTATCCAAGGTTACTTCTAAAGGAATTTTATGAAGTGTAGCATTCCTAGTCGTAATACATGATTCACTATAATCCTTGATAACTTTCTGATGAACTGAGTCCCCATTTTGACTTAAATGGTTGTTTGTTAATATTTTAGCTGTTTTATCATTTTTTATTTCATTGTTCTTTCCAAGCGCAGTTCCATTTCCTTTGGCCCAATATCCTTTTCTTATCACATTGTCCTTAAACTCTTGATAGTTTCTCTTTGTAGATGATCCAATTTTTGTTGGGACATATTCACTAGAGCAACCATCAGTATCAATCATTGCACTCACACCTCGTTTCTTTGGGATCATGTGTAAGTTAGAAGCGTAGATGTTCCCAGTAGACAAAGTTGTTTTCTCAGAAGGTTTGACTGTATTATAGCCTGGAATTGGGTATGAAATAGGATTATCACGAATTGAATTTCGATTAGAGACTTCAGCTTTTTCCAAACGTCTTTTAAACTTCCGTCTAGATTTTTTGTTTTCACCATAAACTCTGGACAAGAAATTTGTATCATCACTGCCATAAGAAATTGAACCTGAATCGTAATCAGCTGAAGTTTGTTTTTTGCGATAGTTCTTCCTTGTGGTAGCGCTTTTTGGTTTTTGGCTATCGGAATCCCAATCTGAATCTGGCTCAGCACTCTCTGCCGATTTAGATGATGTTCTTTGATTGGTAGACTGGGATTGGCTTCGAACATGTGAAATCCTGTCATCAACAGTACTGATTGAACTCCCAGGACGTTTACTTTCATGATCTAATATGATGGTATCATCATCTCTACTAAAATTGTCACAATGAGGAAAATTACTAGAAGTTTGTGTTTTATTCACAGCCTCATGATCACTATCAGACTCGATTATGATTTCATCGGGATTAGGCAAAGCTTTCATTTGATCTTTATTATTTTTTTTTACAGTATTTTCAGAGTTTTTTATAGATGTAGCAGGAGATTTAATGTCCATCCCAATATCTAAATGAGCATCGACCAAACATCCAGTAGATAAAAGACGTTGTCTCCATGCAAATATTGTTTTGAAATCAGGTGCAGGTTTATCAAATATTGCTTCAAACTTGTCGGTACTAATTACACAATTGTTGTAGACTATAGCAAAAGCTGCCACTTTTACTCTTTCTTCTAAAGTGTAAGTAACTTGAAAATTTTCAGCCGGTGTAGTACCAGTGAATTTGTAAACAACATCATTTGTTGAAGACACTCTGTTTTCCATAACAGGATGTCTCTTAGCACCTGAAACTCTTTTAGGGTCTGTTTCATAGCCAGAAGACCCAGGCTGCTCTTTGTCACCAGAGCTATAAAAACGTTTCCTAACAGTTTCTGTACCATTCATCCTATATGAAATTGAAACTTTACCCGGTCTCCCAATATTATATGTCTGTTGTTTCCTGAAAGCCATGAGATTGCTCTTTGTGAGAGGAGGTACTTCACAAATCGATCCATCACTTATGCTATGTCCACTATTGACAGCTGTTCTAGATTGCTGAATAAGTCCTGATTCTGCTACTGGTATATTCTGTTGCATCTTATTTTCCAGGGCGAGCACGGTTGGCGGCACATTTTTGTGCACTGGTCCTTCAGTGACGCCAACCTGCAGGGAGGAAAAATGATCTCCACTTTAGTAACTGGTGTGCTTGAAATAACATTGCATTTAAAAAAGGTACTATTGGATTCTTCTCAGCTGAAGTAGAAATATGTCTTGCCAAAACAGATTCCTTTGGTATGAATATTAGAGCACTGTGTGAGTGTTATTAAGATTTTTTTCTGTAAGTATTCATACAGTATTCGAGACATGTGCTCGGTAATATTTGTTTAGTGACACATAATATATTATTAGTATTAATACTGTGAAATCAGACACAATCACAATAATAAAAAATATTTTGGTTAAAAGGAAACTACATGATATAAATGGGATATACCTATAACACAATTGCTGGCAATTAAACTTGAATTGACTAAAATAATTACTTGTTAAAAGCAAGCATACTCTAATAAATATTTGAATTGGGTTGATCAATTTAATCGAAATATGTTTGAAATTAAACTAACCTTTTCATTAGAGTGATCACGTTTTCTTTTACGTTTCTTTCGCCCAAATTCATCATATTCATCTTCTGAGGATGGCTCCCGACGTCGGTACTCGATCACACCACGCTCATTGTAGCCCCCTCCATAACCAGTACGAGCTTCAACCTGAAAATCCCACGATTAAAGCATATCAATTACATTTTACAGCCAATATTAATAGAAGAAACTCGGATATTCTAGAAATGCTTACTTCACCAAATCTCGGTGCATTGCAAACATTACATGTCTGACGCCGGGCCCAGTTTACGTTTGGACATTTGTCACATTGCCAATCGTCAGCGTTGAATAGACCTCTAGATTTCTCAGCAGCCGATTTCCCTATTTCGGTCCCAAGTTTCTTTTTATTGAACTGTTTACCACCGTCCGGCCTTTCTTTGTTGCAACGATAGCACGTCAGCCGACGAGCAAAATTAATATTACCACAATTTGAATCACTACAAATCCAATCACCGTCGTTCATTTTGTTAAGTTTTTCGCGATCAATTATTATTGCAATTACTGTGGACTGAGGATTTGTGCTTAGGAGAATGTCCCACGTTATAAGCCGGTACAATCTGACATTTTAATTAAATATAAGCACGCACAGCAAGCGGATGATATCACAAACAATTCACTGTAAAGCAACTGCAATCTGAGCAAAAATATTGTTTAGCAAACCAAGCATGAACAATGGCATGAACGCTTCATGCCAGACCAGTGCAGACCAGCCATGACATGACGCAAAATATCTATGGCTCTGTGCAGTCTGTCTCTGTGCGCAAAACAGTGCTTCCAGATTGTTAAAGTAAAATTACGGTGCTTCCAGCTAAAAAATTCGGTATCATCCGAAAAAATATAGTAAATTAACCTTGTTCTTACAGTAAAAAATTAAGTGCTCTTTTATTTAATTGTTTACCAATTTTTATCCAAAAAATTTCTTCACGTTTCTCATATTTTGAGGGGGTTTAGCTGATCGTTAAATTTGAAGAGCAAGCTAGTCAAAAAGGGGGGTTTTTGAGATATTCATACCTCAAAAAATCATAGACGAACGAACGACTTTCTTCATTGAAACAGCGGGGAAGTTGCGACCGAGCGGTCATACTTCAAATTTGGATACATAACGGACGGCTCTTGGACGATCAGATCAGAACACTAACAATTATCACATATCCCAAACAGGGGGGAAAATCTTCATCGAAAATGGGTGACCCTAGGAAAGTCAGATTGTCTCTAGACAGAATTTTGATGTTGGGAGTGATGTTCTTAAAATATTGGAAGATATGTGTCGCCAAGGATGAATCAATTTTATCTGAATTATACAATTCGCATTTATGTGAATTTAATTCTAAGCCGATGATACTGAATTTGATTTTAACAATAGACAAGTACAACAGAACAGTCTGGAAATCTCCGTCTAAACTCCCAGTCTGGAAATCTCCGTCTAAACGTCCCACTCCATTTCAAAATTAAATATTTGGTACCTATCTCACCCGTCGAGATAGGTACCAAATATTTAATTTTGAACTTACACTGCGGATGGGAGGATATATAGCCAAACAAAAGATGGCTGGACCGAGAGGATCATTGTTTTTATCATAGGAGTACGAATTGACTAGAAGCCCTCTTCTGTCTTTACCATCTAACCACTCATACTCTAGCTAACTCGTGTAAGATGGCGAGTTTCAGTGTGTGAGGTCCTCGCGCACTGGTCTTTTACTCAGTGAAATCCCCGCGCACCGATTTTCAACCACACAAAAGTCATTTCGATACTGAGAGATTTAATAAAGTGATATTTATGACTTTATTAAAACCAACGTTGCTATCAAATTATTTTACTCTATGGTTTTAATGAATAATAATTTTTAATTAAAAATGTCTGGTGTTTATGTTTATTTTGTATAAATAAATAAACGTAAACATACTTAAGTATATGACATCTGTGACTAAAATAGTACATTATGATGCAAGTATGGTAAGCTGCATATTATAGTTGAGGTGTTTATAGGCACGAAGCGAAGCCGAGTGCTTATAATAAACCGATGACTATAATACCCAGTTTACTCAGTACGAGCATTATACGACGTTATTCAATACATTTGCGTTCAAAATTAGGCAGATATAAGCGGGTTGCTTTTTGCGGTTTACGCATGCGTTACAAACAGAATGCTTGTTTGTGATTGGTGTAAAGTAAAAAGGCCTAGTACTGTAAAATACAACATTACAGCACAAGTTTCGATGTCATAAAAACCGTATTAATAGCAAATGTATTAAAAAAAGTATGTTAACGAAACTTTCCAGTGGAACAAGTGCTATTAGGTAATATTAAATAAACAAAATGTTTATATTTGAAAATATCGACATGTCGATAGATTTTGTGCAATCCCTATGGGGCTGTTCATTAATTACGTAAGACAATTTTTGCTACTTTTTGACCCCCCCCCTTCCCTATGTAAGAAAAAATAAGATTTGTTTAAACCCTCTCCCCCCTATCCAATCTTACATAATATAGTTATCTACCAAAGTTACATAGAAATACTTAGGAGGAAAAAAAATATAAAAATTCGTAGGTTTGTATTACAAATAGTACCTACCTAATGTTTTAACCAATTTGACACTTATTTCTTTAATGTTTTACTTGTATGTGGTTTGGTTTGTTTTCGTTTTACTTGGACATATGGACAACAAAACTCATAAGGGATCTTTTGGAAAGGAGTGTCAATGTTAATCTTTAGTGACAGCTGCAAAAATAAGGCTGCAAAGTTGGTTGTAGGCGTAAAGTATAGTTTTAAATTACTTTTTTGGTCTTACGTAAGAACTATAATAGACCCCCTCCCACCCCCATGTAAGAAAAAATAAGATCTAGTCGGACCCCCTCCCTCCCCAAATCATCTTACGTAATTAATGAACAGCCCCTATGCTAAATTGTTTTATTGTTATTTTACACAATATTTTTGTATCTTACACATAATTGTTTAAAATAACAAATTATTTACAAAATAGAGTATTTACCATATCCTACTGATGTATAACCAGGTAAATTCAGGATTGCATTTTATAAAAATAAGCATTACGATAACAGTATGTTATTGGCAGTACTTACATGTGAAATCTCTCTTTATTTGGATTATTATCATATGTTACAATGCAATCTAAAACAGAACACGACACCATTGTAATCCACAAGATTTAATTTATTTATTTCAGAATGATTAAAGCACAAAATAGAAAATAAAAGTTGGACCTTATTTTGACAAGTCGCTAACGGAAACTAAATGTGTTCAAAGAGGTTTTATGACAGATTTTGTTGCGTTTCTTTCTCGCGTGTAGGATATCCGCAAAGAGCTGGATGTCATTCGCGCACTGTGTTCCTCTCTTACTCTAGTATATATACCTTTATGATATAATCTGTGTGCATAATTAATTTGCCGTCCGGATCCCACCTACAATAATTTCAAGTATGACAGAATCATGTCATGACCAATCATGACAGAATTTAATCTGTGACAGAATTGCGCGCTTCACCACAACCACAACGCTGCGCCGCGCACATTTCCCGCAATTCTTACTGTCAAAACATGCTGGGATTTTATTATTGCATTGTGGTTACTTACTTGTGTTACTGGAAAAGTGATAAAATTGTTTTAGCTTAATTCATAAACTAATTAAACACTAGCAAAGTGCGTAAACCTCGTGGAAGTAATTTTACATAATGATATCGCACAATGTACGAAGGTAGCATATCACTGACGCCAAAAAGATGTGCTCTGAGTGAGGTTACAAATTCATCAAGTTATGTCTCACCAACGGCCAACTTGAAATTATTAACTAATGTAGCTTTGCATTACCCCACGCCATCCCCGAACACCGTACATCGCAAAGAAAAATCTTTGCAAATTTTATGTGATAGGTAATTATGTTATTTTTGATACTGTCTTAAGTACCTAATATCCTCAATGCATGTTAGACATACCCACATAAGTCTACGTCTATACCTAATTGAGAAACGAGAACAAGTAAAAATACATGGTAGACACTTGCTCTAAACCCATATAGATTATGAGTTAAAATTACTTTTCAGTTCAGGTACCTAGAAATCATGTATTTAATTTTTGAAAATTTTGTTACGTAAAAGAAAGAAGATGTAACAAGATTTTCACTTTGGGAAATAAAATGTGTTTTTGAGATGGTTTTTTATCTATGGGACATTATTAAAGGGGTTGGTTTCCCAAAACTACCACCCTCAGGGTATTAATAATAAGAAAGAGGGGAGCGAGGTGAAGAGATTAAACCCACTTTTAGAATTGATTACGAAAAAAGCGAAATTAAAAATTAATAATACATACCTGCTATTAAGAATTTTTTGATAACCCTCAAACTCAAAATACTTGAAACTAACACTAAATGGCCTGCCACTCTTCTAATAAGTCTCAACTAGGTTTGGTACATAAAAGAACATTTAAAAGAAATTTGATTAAGGCGGGTTGCTTTCCTGCCATTTCTCAATAAAGAAGTAGGTTAGGTTAGTTTAAGAAAATATAGAATAAAACCGAATATATGGGCACTCCGACTACTGTTCCAACAATAGATGGTTCCAACCCAGTAGGAACATAAAAAGCAAATCAAATTTTCAATTGTTACTAAAATTAGGTTAGGAAACTCCTAACATATTCACTGTTTTCAATTTATTTTAATGTTTAAGTCTATTCCACCTTTCAATAGTCAATCCTTTGATTATGTCCATGCAAGAAGCAAATTCATGTAGGTCTTAACAGGTATGAAGTTTTCAGTTTTTATTTTTGTTTTTTTTTTTTCACATTTCCGCATTTATTATAATTCTGAAAGTTGGTTTTCTATCCTTGGTCCATCATACTCTAAATTATTGTTAATAATTCTAGGGTGTTAGTTTTGGAAAGCCGTTAAAGATTTAATACAAAACTTTTGTATTGAAATCACTTGAACCATTCCTAAAATTAAAAACAAAAATAACCTGGCTGCAAAACCACTTAACTGAAAAGATAAAAAGTTATAGTAACGGAAAAAAGAAAGCAAGCTATATTGTATACAATTTAGTTTGGACAATATACTTACAATTCACCATGATTTTTCTTTGTCTGAGACCTACCTACATAAGC
This sequence comes from Luffia ferchaultella, assembly GCA_949709985.1. Taxonomy (NCBI): domain Eukaryota; kingdom Metazoa; phylum Arthropoda; class Insecta; order Lepidoptera; family Psychidae; genus Luffia; species Luffia ferchaultella. The sequence goes on along the minus strand of OX453242.1, from coordinate 9,077,055 downwards.
AAATATTAATGTAAAAGTAATATACTATCATATAAATTTGACTTGAATGGTAATGGCATTGCAGGCGGCGGCAAACAAAACAATAACCAAAATATGTTTAGTGGTAGTCTTTTTAATTTTTAGATTATATTTAGATTATTATTATAGATTCTTACAACAAATATGTTTTGTAGTTTTATTTTTTGTGCCTGCCTTGTAATACCTAATACTGTTCAAGATATATTTATGTAATATTGTATTTTAATATCTGTTTAAGTACGTATAGGACAAAAAAACAAAAAGCTTTTCTCTTTGCAGTTCTGTTGATAGATAACTTTTATTTTAAAATTATTTACCTATTTTATTTCAAACTTTTTAGTTTTATTAATTGCCAGACATTTAGTTCACTTCTGGTTACAGCCCAACAAAGATATAACATACGTACTGCATTTGCATCAAGTATACTGTTTTTTTAGTTTATTTCAAAATGGTAGCATAAGTGTTATAATATATATATATATATACAGAATGGGCTATTTACTAGCTTTTGCTTGATACCCTTATTGATGTAATAAAAAGAAACTTATTCCTCCTCTCTTTTTTGCTGCACAGATGCCATATTGAAATATGATATACCCTAAGTCTTACTCCAATAATTAAGACGAATTTAACGACACCTCATATGTTCAAATACATCGAGCCATTTAGGCTACACAAATATCACACTTGGTTTTTTGACACTCTTCATCCTTGTTACATGAATGACACTTGAATGACCTCTCCACCCTGTTGTAACGTCGCAAAAAGATATGGGTATTCAAAATTAACTAAAAACCAAGAATGAAATTTTTCGTACCTATTCCAAAGGCATTACTGTCATTAAAACACTTGAAACTGACAGTAAGGGCAGACTTGCAATTTCAAGTTGGCCAACTAAATCGCCGAGTATGATATTAATCAGTAAGTTAATGATAGGACACCGATCATACCAGAACTGAAATTCTTTTCCGATTAGGCACAATTAAAAAGTTGGCCAACTATCGGCCGTTTGTTTATTAGCACGGATACCCTATGCCAGCTCGCAAACTATCCAAATTAGTTGGTCAGTTGCACAGCAAGATGCAAGAGGACTATACGCCTGTGCCTGATTTCCCCACCATGCCATCACCGCTGGCCGGCTCTTCAACGGTGATGGCGAGTTAGAAAGTTGTGTCTTGTTTATTTTTGGCCTGATTAGATAAACAAGTTCCTCAAAAAATAATACTCATGGTGTAGAATGGAAAAAAATTATCTGGGTAACATCTCAGTTTAGAATGCCAGATATGTTTTCCATATTCTAATCTGTCAATATATGATGCACCCAAAATTATCTCTTTTGTTTTTATCTTCTTTTTATTAATATAGCAATTAGAGCGTTCTTTTCCCTCATTTTCATGTAAACGTCACCGCAATAGCAACACTCTCAACTAGGTCTGTGACTGACAGCCAACACAATGAAGTTGGCCGATTAAGCTGTCAAAGTACACAATTTAGTTGTTCGATCGTTGGTCAACTTGAAATTCTAGGTCTTTAAATTAATTTTAGCGTTCAGCTTTTAGGTGGATCATAGCTCCATTTTGCTTCGCTTCTCGCAATTATACAGAGAAACCTGACTATCAATTTAAAAATTGTGGAACATTGAATTATCTTGCCTGAATTTCGGATCAAAAACCTTCTGGGTGGCCTTGTCACGATCAACTCTAAACAATAGATACTAAAACAAATATTAAAAGGGTTATAGTTTTTAAAACACATTTAGCACATTATAAATAAATAAACATATTTAAAGCAATTATGGACTAAGACATAGAGTGAGAATTTCCATTTTGCTTGTAAGTACAATTTAGTTTTAAATGTGACCTAATAATGTGACTCCTACCCCCTTTGACATGCCATGTCACAATTTCTGGACCCGCTCCCTCTCATGTGTAACTTAATTTATAGATGGCCTCTTAAAATGTTGAAATTTTATGTTGCTACTTATGATTCATTATCTATAAATATTCACACTATAAAAAATACAATTAGTGCCATTTTACATTTGCAGTTTTGAAGTCAAAAGTTCCTTTTTTACAGATTTCTCACTTTATATCCACTTAACTGCAACTCGAGCGTAGAAATCCAGTTGGATGTAACTGCATCCAGATTAGGTGTTGAGAAACGAAGAATGTATGATATAATAAATATCTTGGAAGCAATGCAGTGTGCTGTTCATAAAAGAAAAAACACATATGTTTGGCATGGAGCTACAAAACTTAATTTCTTCTTGAGGGAACTCAAGAAAAGAGGAGAAGCCCTTCAATTATCAGATGTTCTCAGAGGCAAGGCTCCTAAGCCGCCTTCACCTAAACACAAAACATTAGGAGTATTGGCACAAAGATTCTTGATGCTGTTTTTGGTAGAGGCACCAGTAAGTTAATATTATAATTTAAAATTATTTGAATGGTAATTTTTTTTTTAAGAATGTATAATTATCGCACAGACAGAACAGAACAGTCAATAGATGCGGTAGGAACGTCGACAATGCGAGCTAATCAGACGACGCCATACTACAAAGTCTAAATGTTGAACTGTTCCGTTATGGCTGAGCATGTGTGTACTAAATTTTGCTTAAAAATTTATTGGATATGAATTAATAAATTAATTATTTTTAGCCAATCCATAGCCTCATTTATTCAAATCTCATCCACAGAACACTTTAATAAACCTGGAGATGGCAGTAGGTGTACTTATAGACATGTCCAGTAAAAATAATCAGTTGCTGTCCCCGGAGCAAGTGGAGCGTCAGCATAAATCCAAAGTGAGACGCCTGTATGACATTGCCAATGTGTTCATATCTATAGGACTAATAGAAAAAGTATCTGGCAATCTAATATTAAAAAAGCCTGTATTTAAATACATTGGCTCAATCAAAAATAAAAAGCCTGATAAGATTAATGTCTTAACTCCATCGCCATTGACACCAATCTCATTAGGCAGCGGAGAAAGAACACCTCAGAACCCTATACTGTCGAGTAGGTCAAAAAGAAAGTTAGAATTCTCTACTCCAAACAGTAGTAAACATTTTAAATTTAGTGTCGTTACCACACCTCTGACTCCATCTGACAAATGGGATGAGATTCTTCAAGTGGCTGACATGGAACTGAATAAAATTAACAACCAAATATGATTTATATTTAAATGAATATAATTTTATTGGATATCTATTAAATACATTTATCATCTTTAAAATGGTTTATACAAACAATGTTTCGAAAGTGTATAAGCAGTGTATATATTCTATTAAAAAAACACTTTTTACTTATGAAAAAATATTCATTAGATAAGAGTTTGTTGACCTGTTCACTTATACACTTAAACTATTTTATGTCTACTACTTTTATTGGTGCAGCGACGCGCTCAGGCACGCGCCACTGGGGGTTAACAAAACCTTTATACAACCTCTTTGTTGACCCACAGTATTGTTAATAAGTTTTTTTTTTTTGGAGTATAATAATCAAATTTATTATGGTCTATTTTCGCTTTTTATAGTCTATTTATCAACACCTGAAGCGTTGTACATATGTATCCAAGCATATTGTGCATAGATTATTCTTGATTTGTGATAAGATTTTTCCTTTTTTAGTCTTCCAAGGGAATAGTTGATTAAAAGTATAACTATTACATTATGAAATAAATTTATTATGCAACTACGGTTTCGTTAACGGAACGTTATAAGTTATTATAGATTACACTATGAAAAAGTAAAAGTTAATAATTATTATTATTATTCAAAGTATATTAATTTATGAAGTTTAGTGTTGAAAATTAATTTCATTTTTCCTTTTGGAATTAAAATTTTCTGTATGAAAAATATACTACAAATGTTGTTTCGTTATATGCAAAGTTGTTGTCAAAGGTTGAGCGAAATCAAAAGACTTGGTTTCATGATAAGGTGTGTCTAGAAATTTCAAAGCACATATTTTTTATTCCATTTACCAAGGTGGCAATGGGACACACAAATTGGTCTCACAGCTTGTAGAGCCGTGGATACAATATGTAAAAATGTTTGTTTTAACCCTTCCAATTTTATTTTGTAAAGATGAACTAAGAACTCAATGATTCCCACTTCTATTTACAAACTTTAGGTTGAACAAGATAAGGATTATACTCGTAACAAGTGGTACGAGTATTTCTCAAAAACCATAAGTATTCATATCTTATCAACATAATATTAATATCATGTGCTAGAAGTAATTTTGTTATTTATGGACTGATTTATTAATAAGGATATTCTTAAAAAAATATATTTTATACGTTCAGTATAGCTAAAGGTTATGTTCACTTTGAATGGATTTTTATATTGCTAAGCTTTGAAACCTTGCTCACTAACACCTTGTTTCCACCAAGTATAATACACTGTATAATACAGTGATACAGTATGGTTATGACAGTATAATACAGTGTATTATATTTGGTGGAAACGAGGTGTTATAGGTACCTACCTATACATCTGTCAATGAAAAAAGTACTAGCTGTGATTTGTTTGTAGCAAAGTAAAATTTTTAATGGAACATAAATAAGAGGATTTCAAAGTTATAGTAAGTAGCAATTTGTTAACTGATCCTATTTGAATCAATCTAATGAAAAATATAGGTATTGCAGAACATAAATTCATAATAACAATATGAATAACATATTTTGACTGTTAAATATAAGCTTCTGATTATTGTTTCTTATTTTATTGTTTTTATAAGTTATATGATAATAAACTGACTCGAAGCTATATGTGTTTTATTAAGTCTGCAGAATTTCCATAACAAACATGAAGTTAGTATAGGTGAGCACTATACGCATTAGTGCATTCTTTGTATGTGCAAAAGCACCATCTATCATAACCAATCATAACATTGACAGAAGAAGTACATCATGGACTTTGCTATAAAATGGACATCATCTTTTTTTATTTGAAAATTTGGTAGATTAAATCATTAGAAATGCATGAGTAGAACTTTCATGTGTCAGAAATGAGTAGTTTTGGTGATAATTTTTATTTGGTTTTATGGAACATTAAAAATAATTTAAAAACCGTAAAAGATATTTGAACATTGTTTAGACAAGATATGTTAAGTAATTAATTATCCATGTATTTGTGCAATCAAAATAGATATTACATCATTTATTTTGATGTTATCGAGGTTTATTTAATTTTCTTTTTCTCGAAAAGTCCAGGATATTATACATTGATTCTTGCATCGTAGGCTACTATAGTAATTATTTCTTTGTATACTTATAGTAATTATTTCTTTGTATACCATCTATTGGTGGCAACCATATAAAAATCCGTTCGTTAGTAGTTAGTTTTTGAGTTTATTGCTTTCAGACAGACAGACGCGGCGGGAACTTTATTTTATAATATGTAGTGATGCATTATTTTTCTATGTAGGTATATAATCTACAATAATACTACAAAATAATTAGAAATAAAATATTTATTTACATATTTTTACATTGGTTTGAAACATAAAAAAATATTATCCGCTGGAGCAAGCTATAGGTACGGCAAAATCAAGGTTTGCACCAAAATGTAACGTTTTCTTTGACCGATTTCCATCGCATTCATGTTTCACCAAAACATATCATTTCCAATACTACCTTTGCATGAATATTAAAATACTGCACCAAAAAGTAACATTATAGTATAAAAAGCATCGTTTTGAAGCTCTCAACAATTTTAGCAATACTCAGATTAGCTTTTGTGTGTGATAGTAGGTACTACCTACGCGGCTAAAAAGTACAACTTAACAGTACTTACGCGGCTAAAAAGTACAGAGTTCATAAAAACAAAAAAAAATCTGTGACCGTGAATTACTGTGACTGTCTCAAATATGAACCAAACTGTATAAGAATTTATGTTTAATAGACGGATTTCATTAATTTTCTTTGTGTTTAAATTACATCTTATAAATGAAAAATCATATACACATTGAATTTGTTACAGAAATATGATTCGCTCATAAAGAACATATTTTCTAATTAGATCACACTTAAAAGTAAATTTTTTTCATGCTGTCAAACCAGAACGTTTTAATTCATACTTGGCGCACCCAAATGTAACATGTACGAAATTGATATCCAAATCTTACAGCAATTACTTTCCTACTAAATACATAGGTGATTTGAATTTAGCTGAAATTATGAATTGTGCATAGCATTTATTTTTATATAGCATAATAATATTTTAATTTAAGTTGCGTGTGTTACCTACAAAGTTTTGTTATTTTGTGAACAATCATCTAAGATGGAAATGTAACTTTTTGGTTTGGAACTTCACATAATGTCATTAGGAGTTAGCGCCAATGACGAGACACAGATGGCGCTAGCAGTCATCAATGCGAGAGTATGGTACAATGGGTACAAACAAAAATTCAATTGACTATTAAACTACAAAAAGGCAAGTTCGGCGCAACATCCGTCGGTGTGTAGTCATTTTAAAATATTTTCAATAAGAAAACGTTTTGTCGAAAGGTACACGCCATGTCGGCGCCCCTCGCAAGTCTTTTCCGAAACCTTGCACCTGCACATGATTCATACATATACATGGCCAGACAAACAAGATCACGCCACTTATTATCTCCCTGCGACCTGCACCCTGTAATAAATGCCCCTGGACTTCCGGTCCGAACCAATCTTCGACTCCACTTAAATATTAGAGTTAACATCATATTCTCTGCACTTATAAATCAATGCCTTGTATTGTATTTATTAACATAAGTATATTGTCAGTAACGGGCATAAGTATTTTAAATAAAATCAATAATATTATTAAAAAGGACCTATTCCAACTCAATCAGTTTGTCATTATTTGTTATTAATGGTAAATGCTGTTCTATTGTTATGATTTTCTGCATGTAAATTTTCTGTAGGTAAACTATGCTTTAAATAGATCCTACCCTTTTTTTTTATTTGATTGAACATTTAATTTACAAAATATCAAATAGGATAAGACAGCGGCGACCTTAGGGGGTGGCGAAAAGGGCAATCACCCGGGGCCTCGCTCTTGCAGGGGCCTCGCGTCAAGCAAATTTTAAAAAAATACAAATTTTTTTAACTATATTTTTTTATTTAAAACTTTTGATTTTGTTTCTTAATTGTTTATTAAGGTTATAACATAACGGTAAATTAAAATAAAGTTAATTAACTAATTCATTCATTCAAATCATAAAATTGATAAATTAATTTTGTATTTGAATATCGCGCCTCGAAACACTTAAAGATCGGTTTTTTAAACGCATAGCACTCGGGACTAGTATAGTATTATATAGTGTTATATAGTCTGTGACTCGGGAGTCGGGACATAATATTCTGCTCGTCTATGAAGGAAACGATGACATTATCTCGGTGCTGAAATACATAATAGAAAAAAATTAACTGAAGTTTACCCCACTATCGAAATAGTTCTGAGAATTATTGCCACCACACCTGTTACGGTTGCATCTGCTGAAATGAGTTTTTCGAGGCTTAAAATTATTAAAACATATTTGAGCAATGCGATGACAAAGGATCGGCTTTCAGCCCTTGCTATTCTTTCAATCGAAAATGACGTAGCTCATTCGTTAGATTATTGTGCTTTAATTAACGCTTTTAGTTTTAGTAAATGCCGCAAACATCAATTTTAAAATTTATCATCTATGTATTTGTTAATTTTGTAAATCTTTCAATGTGTTTAGTTTTAAATTCAAATATTTCGCGGCAAAATAAAAACATTAAAATTTTATTAATTTATTCGAAGGTAGTAGAGAGAACTAACAAAATTTCGTGTGTGTCGTATTAGTATTGTCTTGTCGTTCGTATTCTCTCGTTCGTACTCTCGAAAATCTATCGTATGTCTTTATCGCTTGTCGTAGAGTTGAGAGATAAATTGGTCGCAACATAACTCAAAATTATTGCTTGTGTCGTATTTAAAACCGGAGATTTGGGATTGTGCTGCTGGTGAGTGTGTGACTCAACAAAGGCGGATTCCATACTTCGACAAATATCGCTGGTCTAGGTGCGTGAAAGGGTAACGGTATTTCGAAGGTAAGTTGACGAACCAACGTATGCTGAAGCCTGGCCATGACACCGAAGCCAGCCTAAGGAGGAATCTGCAAAAGCGGTGAGTTCATACAATTTCATTCGGTAGCTCACATAATTGAAGAATCCAGTTTCTCAAACAATTTATCGTCGAATATACAGTCCACACCCCCTTCTCGTAAATTAACCCCAACCCCATTTTACCAATCACAAATAACCTAACACAATGTAAGCAAAATATTTTAAAATTCAAATTTTATTTATTTGTATAACTTTAGCATTTCTCGTCAAACATAACGAATACCTACCAAACAACCAGACTTACTTTCGCATCACATAGGTACTTTTCCGTAGGACAAAGGGCCTCGCAAAGACCTGCCGCCCGAAGCCTCGCAATGGGTTAGGCCGCCGCTGGGGTAAGAGCATCAAACTATTTTATACTGACGTAGGTAGGTACAGATGCCTCGAAAAAAATGATTGAATATATGCTACATCTACAGTCAGTTGTGATCCGCAAGATATGCCATTGCTGGTGAAAACACCCAAAGTAACTGGCAATAAGGAGTTGGACGAAGGAGAAGGCAAAAGCTGCAGAATGGAAAAAATAAGCTGCTTTTCAGTTTGCAAAGATTCTAAATTAATAACGATTTTCACACCGGATTTTCATCATCCAAATAATAAAACAAGCTGTGACAGAACTCAAAAGAATGCTTCTTCATTTAATTGTGCTTTCTCACTTTCAGTTAAATACCCAGGTAGCAAGATGACGTCAGTGACTAAAAAATGGCGTCTATTTAAGGCCATTCTAAGGTCAGTCCTACATTCGTCGTAAACGACCGTCTGCAGCCTGCCACTTTAAAGTCAGACAGACATTTTCAACCTCTGGTCATAGAATGATGTCCACATCACGTCAATAGAAAGGCGCATAATGTCGTTCCATATTAGCTTATGGAATGACGTCCAAGTCACTTCATTGTAAAGTCAGACTATAACATGTGATATTAAAATAATGACACACCTCATATGTTCATTGACTAGTTTAAAATTAATACTTTTAACTTTTACCACTATAATTTAAAAAAAAAAAAATACGAGGGCGACCCAGAAAATCCAACTTCCATTAATAATTTTTAGACAGTTATGATTTTAATTACACAAACCAATAGGGCTCATCCTAAGGATAAATGAATATTTATTGAAGAATATTTGTGGTAATCCATTGCCTATATTTTTCTGAAACGTAAAGACCCACTGACAGACAAACTAACGGACATCGGTACATATAATTTATTAATCACAATTTTCGTTTTATATTGTTTATGTTGCTGGTACCCTGGTAGCTGGTGATAGTTGAAGTATATAATCAAACACAGTATGTTTAATCTCAACTCTATATTCAGTTTATATAATGTATCTTTTAGAGTGACATGTTTTTGTTACAACTACGACATAACCATGCTAAAACATTTTTACGTTTTCGCTATGATTTTACAAGTATTCAGACCTACATATCCTTAATAAATATTGTTTAACATTTCAGTTTTCATGAACTGGTATCACAATTAAATTACTTACTAGTACAATACCACCAAGTAAGTTTAGGTCACATCTGAAAGTCCAGTAATTTCTTATGTTTTGATCTATATTATTAATATTCTTTAGCCACATAATTTTATGGTGCCGTGCCCAAGGGGTGCCAACAGGTGCCCTATTACTAAGCCTCCACTGTCCGTCTGTCACAGGGCTGTATTGTCTAACGCATAATAGGTAGACACTGGAATTTTTTTATAGTGTATTGCTATAACCGCTATAACTAATAAAAATAATATAAAGTTAAAGATTAAAAGGAGTCCCCATGCAAGAAACATGTTTTATTAAATGTTTCTAGTGATTAATAGTGGTGAGGTTCCCCTCCCGCCCCTTCGATTTTCAACTTTATTTTATTTTTATTATTTGTTCCCTTTGTGTGCAAGTCTGACTCGCACTTGGCCGGTTATAATATGAATTATTACTTTTTTTTAAATTCTTGTGACTGAACAATAGATAAAGGTAAACATGTCATTGTAGCTTTACATGATAAATTATAAAATTTAATATAATTTTTTACAGCAATGATCAAAACTGTCTTCAATCTTTCATATAATTCTTTTATTGACTGCATAAACACATAAATCATCAATGTCATCACTCTTTTTACATTTTCAAACATGTGAGTCATTATTCTACCAAATTCCTCTGGGGCCAAACTTAAAGTCAAATGGTATTTTTTTATAATGTTAACTGCCCAATGGTGATATTAATGTGCATAGATCTGAATTCTTCTCGTTTAAATTTAACACCCAGAACCTGTTTGATGTATCAAGTAATGTAAAGACTTTATTATTTTGCATATTACTTTTAATTTCAATCAGAGTAGGTAATTGATATTTGGGTTGTTTGATGTAATTAATTACTCAAAGTTCTTAGATTTATGCACATTCTTAATTTTCCATTTGGCTTTTGAACACAAACTAAGTTGTTTACCCATTTTGTAGGTTTATTTACTTTCTTGATGACACCTAACACCAGTATTGTGTTGAGCTCCTAGCGCGATTCGGGCAGTAACGAAAATGCAACATTGTCTGGCTGCTTGTACAATTGGCACTGCGTAATGGCTTAACTGTATATTCACTGTTTTGGGAATATAACCAAGACCTCCATTGAATAGTTCACTGAAATCAGATTTTAAATTTTATTTCACTCACATGTTAAATTGTGTATTTTTACAAGATTAGCATTAGCTGAAAAAAAAATATGATAAATGTGTTTTATAGTTAAGTAGGGTGGGAATATTCCTTTCAATAATAATAAATTTTACATTGTATTTCTTTTCGTTGGGATGTACAATTTCCAACAAACATGATTCTTTTACTGTTACACACTTTTCATCAAGTTGTATTATTTTTTACTGCATTCAAAATCTCAAATTTTTTTAAGTACAATTGTTTGCATACCGCACTTCCAATTATGTTACAGGCTACGCCTGTGTCCATTTTAATTTTCAATAATATGTCCTTCATTGTGAAATCATGGAAGATTTTATTATAGACATAACCAATCAAAAAATCACCTTCATTTTTCTCAGAACTTCCTTCATCTCTCTTCACGTCTTCAACTATATTTACTTGACTTTTGGCACTGTGAAACATCTTCCTAAAATGATTTTGTGTTTCGGATTTTTAAAAAGGTTATACCTAACGCTAAGCGTATGATTATTTGGTGTGCTAAACCGCAATCCAGGCAATTTTTGATGATTTTACTTTTATTCTGAATTAACATTAGGTATGCCTTAATTGAAGTTAGGTTCACTTTTTTGGATGTATCTACCAATGCAATGCCTCTTTATTAAGCAAGTTTTGTATAATATGATGCAACGTTGATTTGCTGTCGTCCTTTGACATAAGCTTACTTTTCAATGAGTTATATTTGGAGTCAAGCCCCTTAATAATCTTGCACACTGTCAGACTCTTAATTCACCGAACTAACAGTTAATACCTAGGTATTACATACCTGTGAGATTTATTACCTTCTAAAAATACTTTTCCAGTCTATTGTTGTTTTAGGTTATAGTAAAAAAACTTAGCGTAAAGTATTTGCCAAACTTTTCAAGAACCTCATCCTTGCTCACCAAAGTAATAAATAAGATACTTCTTCTGTTTATCTTTGGCTTCTTTCGATTCTGTAGCTGAAAAGTATATTTCAAGCCTTTGTTTGTAGGAGTTCAAAGAACTTCAAGTTTTCAGCAAGGTTGCCATCGAAATCCATACCTACCCCGGACCTGACACCATTTTTATATTGGAGGAAACATAGATAATTATAATCAAATACAGTACCTATGTTTAATCTCATCTCTCTCTACGTTTACTTAGTATTGGTTTGCTTTTGTTACAATCCAATCCCACAGCCCGGCCGACGACATCACAACCGACATTAGACCATTAGACATCACCGGACAAGCAAGACGTGCACAGACGTGCATGGACGTGCATGACAGCCCACAGTGACAGACAATGACAGATATGACATTTTGCGTAACACAGAACTAGGGATACGATATATCGAAATATCGATATTATACGCTTAAAAGCAGCGTTAAACACTTCGATATTTTACGTATCCGATACGATAATGTCAATGTCATGGTTTTTACTGACAATACGATACCGATATAACACACAAAACAAGAACTAGTTTAACATACTCGACTCGACAAATGTCATGAGGTAGTGGACGACTTTTTTATTGTTCGGTAGTCCTAAAATCTCTTATTTTCATAATATCGTCTGGTAAAAAATGAATTTCATTTTCAACGTTTCGTTTGATTAAAAAGAAAAAACTTAAATTACAAATATTTTTTTTAAGTTCATATATGCACTAAATCAAATTTATAAGCAAGGTTTAGAAGTCAGACATTTTTTTTAATTTACTTTAATTTGACGCAGGAAAGTCGGGTCCATTTTACCTAATTTATTTGATTTCAATAGATCATACCCAAATTTTTGTACTAAAGTTCCGTAATATTTTATTTCGTCAGGCAATTTTAAAAAATACTTGGAAATATTTTTTAGATCGGTATTTTGGTAAATATATTATAATGAAAATTCTTAAAAAACAAAACATAACGGACTTTAGTTGAAAAATTTCGGAATGGTCAATTGTTTTATTCAAAGTGAAGTTTTAACAATCATCCAAATTTTAATGTTATATTTGGAAAAAAACCAATGTGGCCGTCTTAATTCCTTTTAGTATCGTTCAATAGAAAATTATTGAGATATATATGATAACACAAACTTTTCCCAAAAAAACCAATAACTTTAATCATCATTCACAACCGACGCTCCGCCTTGTGTTGGATTAGAGGGCCTGGGTAGGTCGTCACAAAGAAGACAACCAAACGTTATAAAATAAAAAACTTGAGAGGAGTCAAGGGACACCCGGATGTAACGAAGTTCCTTTCGAATAATTAGTGAAGGAATTGTAATAATTTTTTTTTTATGTTATATTAATATTTGGTGTATTATTAACAAAATACTTGTTCGTCCCTCTTGCGGTGGAAGATGCTGGCTGTTGGGGGATTGAAGCCAAACGTTTCGTCGCGAGCATAGGCCGTCGTCTAAAAGAAAGGGGACTCGACCCCCGTTCCGGTTCCTTCCTGGTGCAAAGAATTGCCATTGCAATTCAGCGCGGCAATGCAATGAGCGTCATGGGCATATTTGCGTCGGGGGCGACGAGGGGTGGATTATTGGACTAGTTTTATTTTTTATTATTATTATTTTTGTGTATTACAATTATTAACAAATATAATGTGATTCTATTTTATTTAAATGTCTTGAAAAAACTGCATCGATGGTAGTATTATATTTTGTTGTAGATTCTGCTGGATTTTTGTTTATTCTTAAATGAAATTCTCCCTCTAGAAACTATAGCAATGGTTTTAAATTTTTGATCTCTCTGCAGTTATGTTTTGTACCATTGTATTTTGTAATTTCTTTCTCTCACGATATTCTCTACATCTTTGTACATTTGTCTTTTTCCTTGATGTTATAGTTTGTACCTCAGTAGTCGATGCTTTAGTTGATTCGCTATTGAAATAATTGCCAAAAAAATTGAAAAAAAAAATTGACACACACACACATATATATATATATATATATAATACAAAGTCCCGCGCAGACAGAGTGTATATATATATATATATATATACACTCTGTCTATTCTTTTGTACACGTCATAACTGCGCGGGACTTTGTAAACACAACAGTGTGTGTGTGTGTGTTTTTGTGTGTGTCAATTTTTTTGACTCGATACTGTCGACTTCGTGAATACAACAGCATATAGTTTAGAACACGCACGGCTTGCTAAATACATAGGCATTGATATTTTAATATTAAAATATAATTTGCTTTTAAATTTATTAAAGTAACCTACTAGTTTTCCGCCCGCGGGCTTCGCTCGCGTTGACTACAATTGTACTGGGACAGTTAAAGGAATGCGACGTTCCAGAACATTGTAACACTTTCCAGAACATTCTGAAACTTAACTGTCTAAGAAATCTCTGTACCTAATTTCATAAAAATCCATTTAGCCATTTTAGCATGAAGAATAGCTATCCCACAAGTCGGTCCCAAAATCAGTCAGACGTTTTGGAGATTAACTGGAACAGACAGACTAACAGAATTGCTTTTCACTCTTGACAACGCCTTCTTTATATTTGCAAAATTTCAGTAAAATCGGATCAGCTGTTTCGACAATTAGGCCTAACAAACACACAGACAAAAACCAACTTATGTCACTCCCGATAACCTCCTTTTTATGTCTGCGAAGATTCATAGAAATGGTTTAGTCGTTTTGGAGATAAGCCGGAACAAAAAGACTGACAGACAACCACACAGACAAAAAGTTACCAATATCACTCTTGACAAGATATTTTTAATGTCTGCATATTTGCATTAAAATCTTCAAAAGTTTAGCTTGAACTATATAGACAGAAAGACAGACGAACGAACGAACGAACGAATCAACAAACAAACAGACAAACAAATAAACAAACAAACAAACAAAAAGTAGCGTATGTCACTCCTCACACCCGTCTTTTCACGTTGCGAAGTTTCATGAAAATCAGTTTAAATGTTTCAGAGTTTAGCTCAAAAGACAGAGATACGGCCAGGTCTGAAGTTGATAGTTTCGAAAATATAAGCATTTAAAAAATGGGTCACGTGGTCACATAGATCTTCAAAACATCAAGTTTGAGTACCAACACGATAGGTCTGCGATTGATGGTTTCGAAAATATAAGCATTTAAAAATTTGGTCACGTGGTCATATAGATCTCGTCAAAACATCAAGTTTGAGTACCAACACGATAGGTCTGCGATTGATAGTTTCGAAAATATAAGCATTTAAAAATGTGGTCACGTGGTCACATACATCTCGTCAAAACATCAAGTTTGAGTATGGACACGATAGGTCTGCGATTGATGGTTTAGAAAATATAAGCATTTAAAAATGTGATCACGTGGTCACATAGATCTTGTCAAAACATCAATTTTGAGTATCAACACGATAGGTCTGCGATTGATAATTTCGGAAATATAAGCATTTAAAAATGTGGTCACGTGGTCACATACATCTCGTCAAAACATCAAGTTTGAGTACCAACACGATAGGTCTGCGATTGATGGTTTCGAAAATATAAGCATTTAAAAATTTGGTCACGTGGTCATATAGATCTCGTCAAAACGTCAAGTTTGAGTTTTTTTTTTTTTTTTTTAATTTATTTATTAAAATGAACATATTTACAATATTTATTTAACAGCACCGATAATCCCTTTACGGGTTTGTATGGTGCTTTACATTCACCGACTGTAATTACACATAGCAATAATTATAGCAATAACATGTATAGATCGCTTGTCCCCACAGTAGATATGGTTCAAATTTCATATAAACAAAAACAACAAAAACAAGAAAGGCCATGAATAAAAGACTGATAAGATTATGGGGGTATGTGAAGGTTCGTCACAAGTTTTACCTAATGGACTACGTGCAACTGTGGACATGTCACGTCTATGTAATGATATGACCGTGTTCGTAGTCCACTCGGTTTTGCATACAATAATAATAAACATATTTATTTACAAATTGTAACATATTGCTTATATACATGCTATTTAGATTAATATATTTATAATTACTAAAAATTGTTAAATTCCTGTTATATACTTCTGAAGATAATGTTTCTTGAGTTGTACTTTTATATAATTTTTGTGTTCTGTGTTATCGATTAAGATATCTTTCAGCTTATCTGGTAATTCATTTACGCTTTCTGACAATATATTTATCGTCCTCCTGACGCCATAGTAATTGTTAGATGGAAGGGTAGCAATTTTCTTTTTATTTGCCTGCCTAGTTTTTTCGTTGAATTGTGCTCTCGGCAATGAAGGGATTTTACATAGCTCTTGAATTATAAGTGCATATCTGACTTTTTCATGTATCGGCAGTACTTTACAGTGACCAAATAGTCTTGTATAGTCTTTTCTGTTTCTTTCCTTAATTTTTTTATTTACAATTAGTTTTATTATACGCAACTGCAGGTTGAGAATACGATCTAAGTATGTCTTGTAAGTGCGTCCGTAACTGGTTATACCATAGGAAACCACAGATTCCACCAATGCGCTGTACATAGATATAAGAA
Organism: Luffia ferchaultella; assembly: GCA_949709985.1. NCBI lineage: Eukaryota > Metazoa > Arthropoda > Insecta > Lepidoptera > Psychidae > Luffia > Luffia ferchaultella. The sequence continues at coordinate 9,060,753 of OX453242.1, read as the reverse complement.
CCGAGTAAGGTATTTTAGATTTAATTATATAAAAATTTGCAAGCAATGCTCGTAATTTGTTACAAATATAGTCTATGTGAGCACCCCAATTAAACCTGTCGTCAATGATTAATCCCAGGTATTTATGATTGTTCACTTGTTCTATAGATTTACACATACATTTCAATGGCTGGTTGTGCATGCAATCATCTCCATGCAGTACGACAGACACAACATGAGATACGGGGTTATGGCTAGATCGGATATGAAGAAGTTTAGTTTTTTGTACATTTAAAACCAAACCCATATCATGTGACCACTTATTTAACAATGTCAAATCTTCTTGAATTTTGGTTTCTGCTACTGTAACGTTTCGATCTGCGGCAATCAGACAAGTATCATCGGCGAACTGATACATTGTACAGCGCGATATTAAATTATTTAGGTCGTTGACATATGTAAGGTAGTGCAAAGGTCCTAACACAGACCCTTGTGCAGTTCCTTCGGTTACACGCATTTTGTTACTACATGTGCTCCCTACTTTGACAACAAAAGAGCGACTTCTTAGGTAATCTTTGTTCCAGTGCCATAACGGCCCTCTGATTCCAGTTGCTTCTAGTTTGTCCAATAGTGTTTTATGTTGTAAAGTATCAAAAGCCTTGCTATAATCAATAAATACAATAAGTACATGCTTTTTGTCATTTAGGTAAGTATTAATTTCATCAGTAAATTTTGATAACAAAAGAGTGGTACTTTTTTTACCTTGAAATCCGAATTGGTTAGGAGATAATATTGCATTTTTATTGTAAAAACTATACATTTGTTCACTTATAAATTTTTCTGTTATCTTGTCAATTGTAGAGAGAATAGAAATAGGCCTGTAATTTCCGTAAACACTTTGAACACCTTGTTTATGTATGGGCCTCACAATACTTATTTTTAACTCGTCTGGATATTTGCCCATTTTTATGCTTAAGTTAATTAATTTTACTATGCCATGAACTAGTTTATTACATATACTTTTTACATCTACTGGACGAATACAGTCAACGCCCGGACCTTTATTTATGTTTATTGTCCTTATGATTTTAGAGATTTTTTGGACTGTCGCTTTTGTATAGTTTATTGACACGTTACTTGGTTTCATGTATAAATTGCAATTTAGTAATTTTTCTTTACATTTTGGTATAATTTTACTAACATTTTCTTTAAAACTCAGTGCGAACGTATCAGCTATTTGTTTTTCTCCAACTACGTTAGTATTAAATGCTTTCATTATAACCTCATCTACCGATCTAGTCACCTTACCTGAAATTTGATTTATAATATTCCATAATTTTCTTGTGTCGTTTTTGTGTACCAACACGATAGGTCTGCGATTGATGGTTTCGAAAATATAAGCATTTAAAAAATGGGTCACGTGGTCACATAGATCTCGTCAAAACATCAAGTTTGAGTAGCAACACGATAGGTCTGCGATTGATGGTTTTGAAAATATAAGTTTTTAAAAATTTGGTCACGTGGTCACATAGGTCTTGTCAAAACATCAAGTTTGAGTATGAACACGATAGGTCTGCGATTGATGGTTTCGAAAATATAAGTTTTAAAAAATTTGGTCACGTGGTCATATAGATCTCGTCAAAACATCAAGTTTGAGTACCAACACGATAGGTCTGCGATTGATGGTTAAGAAAATATAAGCATTTAAAAATGTGGTCACGTGGTCACATACATCTCGTCAAAACATCAAGTTTGAGTATGGACACGATAGGTCTGCGATTGATGGTTTAGAAAATATAAGCATTTAAAAATGTGATCACGTGGTCACATAGATCTTGTCAAAACATCAATTTTGAGTATCAACACGATAGGTCTGCGATTGATAATTTCGGAAATATAAGCATTTAAAAATGTGGTCACGTGGTCACATACATCTCGTCAAAACATCAAGTTTGAGTACCAACACGATAGGTCTGCGATTGATGGTTTCGAAAATATAAGCATTTAAAAATTTGGTCACGTGGTCATATAGATCTCGTCAAAACGTCAAGTTTGAGTACCAACACGATAGGTCTGCGATTGATGGTTTCGAAAATATAAGCATTTAAAAAATGAGTCACGTGGTCACATAGATCTCGTCAAAACATCAAGTTTGAGTAGCAACACGATAGGTCTGCGATTGATGGTTTTGAAAATATAAGTTTTTAAAAATTTGGTCACGTGGTCACATAGGTCTCGTCAAAACATCAAGTTTGAGTATGAACACGATAGGTCTGCGATTGATGGTTTCGAAAATATAAGTTTAAAAAAATTTGGTCACGTGGTCATATAGATCTCGTCAAAACATCAAGTTTGAGTACCAACACGATAGGTCTGCGATTGATGGTTTAGAAAATATAAGCATTTAAAAATTTGGTCACGTGGTCATATAGATCTCGTCAAAACATCAAGTTTGAGTATGAACACGATAGGTCTGCGATTGATCGTTTAGAAAATATAAGCATTTAAAAATGTGATCACGTGGTCACATAGATCTTGTCAAAACATCAAGTTTGAGTATCAACACGATAGGTCTGCGTTTGATAATTTCGGAAATATAAGCATTAAAAAATGTGGTCACATACATCTCGTCAAAACATCAAGTTTGAGTACCAACACGATAGGTCTGCGATTGATGGTTTCGAAAATATAAGCATTTAAAAATGTGGTCACGTGGTCACATACATCTCGTCAAAACATCAAGTTTGAGTATGAACACGATAGGTCTGCGATTGATAGTTTCGAAAATATAAGCATTTAAAAATGTGGTCACGTGGTCACATACATCTCGTCAAAACATCAAGTTTGAGCATGAACACGATAGGTCTGCAATTGATGGTTTTGAAAATATAAGCATTTAAAAATTTGGTCACGTGGTCATATAGATCTCGTCAAAACATCAAGTTTGAGTACCAACACGATAGGTCTGCGATTGATAGTTTCGAAAATATAAGCATTTAAAAATGTGGTCACGTGGTCACATACATCTCGTCAAAACATCAAGTTTGAGTATGAACACGATAGGTCTGCGATTGATGGTTTCGAAAATATAAGTATAAAAAAAATTTGGTCACGTGTTCATATAGATCTCGTCAAAACATCAAGTTTGAGTACCAACACGATAGGTCTGCGATTGATGGTTTAGAAAATATAAGCATTTGAAAATTTGGTCACGTGGTCACATAGATCTCGTCAAAACATCAAGTTTGAGTATGAACACGATAGGTCTGCGATTGATCGTTTAGAAAATATAAGCATTTAAAAATGTGATCACGTGGTCACATAGATCTTGTCAAAACATCAAGTTTGAGTATCAACACGATAGGTCTGCGATTGATAATTTCGGAAATATAAGCATTAAAAAATGTGGTCACATACATCTCGTCAAAACATCAAGTTTGAGTACCAACACGATAGGTCTGCGATTGATAGTTTCGAAAATATAAGCATTTAAAAATGTGTTCACGTGGTAACATACATCTCGTCAATACATCAAGTTTGAGTATGAACACGATAGGTCTGCGATTGATGGTTTAGAAAATATAAGCATTTAAAAATGTGATCACGTGGTCACATAGATCTCGTCAAAACATCAAGTTTGAGTACCAACACGATAGGTCTGCGATTGATGGTTTTGAAAATATAAGTTTTTAAAAATTTGGTCACGTGGTCACTTAAATTTTGGATTATGGACAATATATTTCTATGACTTGCAGGTTCGGAGATAGGTATTAGCTTACTGTGGTTTTATATTTAATTAAGTACATTATTATTCGTGAAAATAAAGAGGAAATTTAGCAATGGCGGCACACGTTCTGTGTACTATAGTGACAAAACAACAATCACTATTTTTTATAAATTAATAAATTAATTCACCCGAGTGCTACGCAACAGCCTTGTTTGGCAAGGACTTTTTAATTTATGGCTTAAAAAATACGCCTCCCCTACCGCGCTTACCTCACAATTGCTCTGTCTAGAGGCCTTCGCCGCACCTCTGTATGTATTTCCTCTGTGGTGTGATGCTTCCTATCTCATTTTCTCACTGACAAACAGACAAAAAGTAGCCTATGTCACCCCCGATAACGCCCTCTGCACGTCTGCAAAGTTTTATTGTAGTCAGTTCAGCTTTTTCGGAGATTAGCCAGAACAGATAGACTGTTTGACAGACAAAAAAAAACAGCTTATGTCACCCCTGATAATACCCTCTGCATTTCTGTCAAGTTTCATTGAAATCGGTTAAGCCGTTTCTGAGATTAGTTCAAACAGACAGACAGATGGACAGACAAACAAAAAATAGCCTATGTCACCGGTGGTAATGCCCTCTGCACGTCTGCAAAGTTTCATTGAAATCGGTTCAGCTGTTTCGGAGATCAGCCGGGACAGACAGACAGACAGACAGATAGACACTTCAATTTTATTAATATACTAGCTTTCCGCCCGCGGGCTTCGCTCGCGTTGAGCGCAGTTGTACTGGGACAGTCAAAGGAACGCGACGCTCTAGAACATTGTAAAACTTTCTAGAACGTTCTGAAATTTAACTGCCTAAGAAATCTTATGAAATTTTTATGAAATGAGGTAATATGACATGGTCACATAGATCTTGTCAAAACATCAAGTTTGAGTACCAACACGATAAGTCTGCGATTGATAGTTTCGAAAATATAAGCATTTAAAAATGTGGTCACGTGATTATATAGATCTCGTCAAAACATCAAGTTTGAGTACCAACACGATAGGTCTGCGATTGATAATTTCGAAAATATAAGCATTTAAAAATTTGGTCACGTGGTCACATAGATTTCTTCAAAACATCAAGTTTGAGTACCAACACGATAGGTCTGCGATTGATAGTTTCGAAAATATAAGCATTTAAAAATGTGGTCACGTGGTCACATAGATTTCGTCAAAACATCAAGTTTGAGTACCAACACGATAGGTCTGCGATTGATAGTTTCGAAAATATAAGCATTTAAAAATGTGGTCACGTGATCACATAGATCTCGTCAAAACATCAAGTTTGAGTACCAACACGATAGGTCTGCGATTGATAGTTTCGAAAATATAAGCATTTAAAAATGTGGTCACGTGGTCACATAGATTTCGTCAAAACATCAAGTTTGAGTACCAACACGATAGGTCTGAGACTGATAGTTTCGAAAATATAAGCATTTAAAAATGTGGTCACGTGATCACATAGATCTCGTCAAAACATCAAGTTTGAGTACCAACACGATAGGTCTGCGATTGATAGTTTCGAAAATATAAGCATTTAAAAATGTGGTCACGTGGTCACATAGATCTCGTCAAAACATCAAGTTTGAGTACCAACACGATAGGTCTGCGACTGATAGTTTCGAAAATATAAGCATTTAAAAATGTGGTCATGTGATCACATAGATCTCGTCAAAACATCAAGTTTGAGTACCAACACGATAGGTCTGCGATTGATAGTTTCGAAAATATAAGCATTTAAAAATGTGGTCACGTGGTCACATAGATCTCGTCAAAACATCAAGTTTGAGTACGAACACGATAAGACTGAGATTGACAAAAAATAGCCTTTGTCACCCCCGATAATGCCCTCTACACGTCTGCGAAGTTTCATTGAAATCGGTACAGTCGTTTCGGAGATCAGCTCGAATAGACAGACAGGCGGACAGACAGAAAAACAAAAAGCAGCCTATGTCACCCATGATAACACCCTCTGCACGTCTGCCAAGTTTCATTGAAATCGGTTCAGCCGTTTCTGAGATCAGCTCAAACAGACAGACAGATGGACAGACAGACAGATAAAAAGTACCCTATGTTACCCGCGGTAATGCCCTTTGCACGTCTACAAAGTTTCATTGAATTCGGTTCAGCCGTTTCGGAGATTAGCCGGAACAGACAGACAGACAGACAGACAGACAGACACTCCAATTTTATTAATATAGATAGACGACGCGTACACTTGGTAAACACACAATAACATGAGAAACACGCGCACGAAGCACGGTTTACAACTATAGCAAAAAGTGTCGTTACAACTTTTGGTCTTAATTTTTTCCGTCTAGCCCCCTTTCGCAACACGCGATAAGGAACTTCGTTCTAATAAATAAAAAAGTAGATAAAATAATTTATTATTAAAATGTAACCTACATTTTTTATTTACGTAATGAGGTCTATTGGTAATACCTAACATCTAGATTTTTTTTGGATATTTGTTAAAATTTCATCCTGTGTAATATACAGATAATAATAAATAATATTTTTTGACATTCGTTACTCCATACTTTGTAATATGTATTAATTTGATTTTATATGAAAAATACATCATCTATAATAATAATGGAAATAATAATAATAATTATTATAACCTTACATTAACTTGGTAAGCTATAACTCATGAACTAGTGACCCTACATAATCGTGATAATTTTCGTAGTAAGTTGAAGTACTGTGTGAATGTGATTACTTATTACATTTATACGATTCACAATGTCCCAAATAACATTTTGTAAATCAGATCTTATGTTGAGAAACTATCAAAGTCTATCTTATTAAAAATTTTACTATTTAACGAGACTCTAAAAAACATGTAAAAACTCTTTTTTGTTATCATGTGCAGTAAGAATCCTAGATTTTTTTTATGTCGATATAGGTTTTAAATGGTCAATTTATCGAAGATCGATTTTTGCCTGGTTTCGATGTTAATATCGATTTTAAATATCTTGCACGGCCTAGACTGCACCGTTAACATTTTTGACATTGTTATGACAACTTCCATGACAATTGTTCCAGCTAATTTCCATTATCGACACGAGTGACAGTTCACTAATCTGACTAAAATATGTGAATCTAACACGTTTATAATTAGTTATTTGGTTTCTTGTTAATTTGGTTAAATTGAAGTTGTAAAAGTTGCGGAAGAAGACGATGACACTGTTGCTATTGTGGAGTGGATCACACCTCGTAAACCAGAAGTGTACGTACTGGCCCGCCCACTAAAGCTTCAAAATCTTCGCCTGACAAAAAATGGAAGTTATACCAGCATAACAAGATGCTTTTACGAAACTGGTAAGTGTTCTCAAAAGTAAATACATGTTCATTCTTTGTACAACTGTCAATTTAAAAAAAATGTACCTACTTTACGACCTATTCATATTGTATGAGATTTAAATAAGATCATAAATGATTTGGGTTGTATTTATTTAGATCTAGCTTGCTTTTGTATGTTTCTGTCCACTATTTATGCATACATGGTAGTGATTAATGGGCTTTGACAATACTGCAACTAACATTTGTGTAATTGTGCATAAACATAATCTGCATATTATTCTACAGTAGGTTAAATTGAAATAATAATTTAAACTTAACATTTTTTTTTTAAATTATATCTCAGGGTAAGAACTACTTGTTCGTAGTACATATTTCACAGTGAATCTTATGTGTTCAAAGAGTTTTTAACTACCTATAATACTATAATGTTGATACAAGAAACAAAGGTTCACTTGCTAACCATGTCAGCCGCCTCAATAAAATCACAAAATCTTTTAAAGGGCAATGTATACGCTTTTACAATAAAATCCCAGCTGACACTCAAGATCTACCTCTTGGCAAGTTTAAAACGAAAGCTTTATGCAAAAGATTATTATAAACTATCAGACTACTTAGATAATAAAAATCCATGGGTATAAGCCGCTCGCCTATCAGTTTGTTTCAATAATATGATTCTTTAAGCACTTATTGTTAAAAATGTTTTTATAATGTTGTTAAAAAAAGAGCGTCTCTCAGTTTTTTCTTGCGTATTCTTCTGAGAGGAACCAGCACTTTCTGAATGTGTCTTTGGGGTGACATTTTTCCACAAAGTAATAAATTCATTCTGTGACATATTTCAAGATTATGATACAGAACTACGAAATAAAGATACTTGATTGATTGATTGATAGCATATCATCAGATGAAGATGGTGAAGACAATTTTTGCCGCCCTCCTCTAATTAAAAGACATTTTGCCAAAAGTATTTTTCAAGTCTTCTATTTAGGTATTTCTGGTTTATCAAATATTTTACAAGATTTAATTTTTATTCTAATTTTCAGAAATAAATTGTGAGTCTCCAAAGATTCTTAATGAAGGAAATGGTTATATGTCACATCTTAATTTAGAAAATGTTTCACATTTAGTAACTGCAACTGATCAAAATGATTTTGTCAACAAATATGCAGCTCAAATATTCAACCCTCAAACATGACACTGAATGGTAAACAAAATTTTATATTTGTGACAAAGAATAAATATTTTATGAAAATTTATGAATAAGAGAATAATTTTAAATTTTTTTTTTACAGCTTTCGAATTAAAAGTAATATCACTATTGGCTCAAATTAAGAACAAAAATTGATATGTAATTTCCCCGTTAAAAGAAAAATTGCATGCGGAAACTTTAAGCAATGATTTCAATTTCCCTTTGAAAAGCATAGAGAATTTAAATGAGACAGAATCGTTATTAGAAGACTATGAAAAATTTATGAATTTGGTAAGAATAATAAACATTGATTAGATAAATCATCAATGGCAACAATATTTTGAATCACTAAGGAATGATTGGTTTTATTTATAAAACTAGAGCGTCAATTGATAGCTTTATTAATTTTATTTACTTTTATTATTTATTTTCGTTATATTGTTATACAGGTTTTATATTTGAAGAGCCTTGGAGGTCGTGAATGGACTTATAAAGTTTCAAGAATATTAATGTTTCTTCTGCTTGACTGTTTGGCTATACAATTCAGTTACTATGGAACATGATCAAATAAAAACCCTGTTGCACCATTAAAGCTTTGTACTTGTATTATTGGTAAGCACACATTGTATCTGTTGTCTTAAGAGGAAAAACCATAAACCCTATATATGGCTTAATGCAAGAGTATGGTTTCATAATAATTATAATTAAAATTCATGAATATTTAGATAAATCTGTTTGTCAAGGACATATATGCATATAAATTTAATATTTAAATCAGTTAAATTCAATTTAAACCTGTATTTTCAACATGTTGAGTTAAGTGACACAGACAAAATAAATTAATTTCAATTTTTTATTGTATATTTTTTAGGAGCTTTTAAGTGTTCTACTCCAGGAATCACTGAGAAAGACATTGAAGATTGTATTTAAGTTTAGCTGAAACACTGGCTGAAGCTGTTGTGTCGTTGTGCCCAGTGTGACATTTGTTGAATCTTTCATGTTTTCCACTGCTCCATGCATATTATTAGTAAAATAGGTATGTAATTCTGATAACATTATATGTGATAAAAAAATGAACCTCAAAAAGGAATTTATCTCATTCCTTGGGCCAACAACATATGATTCTTAGTTTTAATGCTAAGATTCTTCTTAGCATTGGCTGAACAATGTTTAATGTAAATTAAATTTTAACAAAATAAATACCTATAACATAAATTTTTATAAATTTACTTGTAGAATAGTTGTTGCAGTACAGTGATAGAGTATTTTGTTTAATAATAATTCTTTCTAAATTGATACAGATGATAAAGTATTGACTAACAAGGTATCAACTAATGATTAAAAATAGAAAATAAATTAACATTATTTTTCTTTTAAATAGCAACTATTTATGGTTCATAACTCAAACTTTTTTATTCATTGTAAGATGTATTTATTACACGCTTAAGTTAACTTTCAATAAAGTCAAGATGCGTTTTCTGCCTGTTCTGAAATACTTTAAGGAAAAAACTGTCAAGAATCTTCCTCTGATATTTTTGGTGATTAAGCATTATCATTTATATATTATTTGACAGATTAATTGTAAATCCATTATATACTTGTAGACCCCCCTGGAATTTGGTATTATCTATTTCAACGTTTCTAATATTTTTTTTTTTAAATATTCGTTAAACTTGTTAGTCGATACTTTATTCTCTGTGTTATTATGGTCCAACGTTAAAGATATACTACATATACTACCTATATTATTTTTAAATAAAGAGTGTCATTGATTAAATGTCAAAACTAATAATTGTTGATCTGAAAAATTGTAATCATAATTTTTTATATTTTATGAAGCAGGAAAACCCAATAATTTAAGTTCTTTTAATGACTTGTAAGACAAATTAATGTGTATTCATTCGTAGTTTCATTAGTAGGTACCTACTTATTTTGTATTTGAAAATAAATCACAGTTTTGTATATTGTTGCTTTTATTTATAACACAGTATATATTATTTAATTTTTATTCATGAAGGTGCTATGCATTGGTATAAATTACATTAAGAAGAGGCTTCTCTCGTGATAGCGATACAAACGCTCATAAACAGCTATTACACATGACGTTAATACGCATAATTTCTATAAACATCCTAGTGGATGTTTATAGACATTTCTAAGTTTTAGCTCTATACAAACCTAGCTCTAACCCAATTGAGACTATAATTCAAAACATAAGATTAAATGTGTATTACAGTCATAGGTAATAGTTATGAGCGTTTGTATAGGCTATCACGCGGGAAGCCTCTTCTTAACATAGCGTCGTATAAAACCGTAATAAGTCGTCCTGCATTGGTCTTAATGGCGTCCTAATAACCTAAGAAGGTTGTCAGTATTTGGTCAATATTTTGACGCCATTATGATGTCTGATAAAGACGTTCTGTGGCTGTGACTTAGAAACGTATTTAGAAGAGACGATCGACGTTAAACCAGACGTCTCCCCGTCAGTAAAAGACCAAGACTTCACGTCGCTATGACCTTAAAATGCTACCTGGGTAGTACCTATACAAAACATATGGGTGGTGTGCGGTTTAACCATAGGAGGTCTGGTGACATGCTAGTGATAGAAAAAACAGCAAATGGTGGAAACGATTCTATTTCCTCGTTGATGCTGTAGTGTTTGTGTATTATTGTATAGCTATAACACTATCTCGTGCTCATGGTGTGGCGGGGCACACGTCAGAGAGCGAGAGCATGGCGAGAGCAGACGTGTCGCCTGCGCATGCTGTGTGTTGTCGAGCCAGTGATACAGGGACAAGGAGTACACTTTAAGTGGCGACGAGGATAAAGGTTAGATTAAATATATTTAAAAAAAAAGAGAGAATAAAATAACCACTTCATACGTAAATTAATAATCACAATTAAATTAAAGAATTCTTCAGGAATACCCACATAAGCACTGAATTAATAAAAAAAAAAATTAACTTATTACTTACATAGCTTACCAGAATAAATTATTAAATGTTCCAATACAAATACATGCTTTTTATTTATAGTTGGCTGTTCAACTAATGCCATGAAAAATGTATTTGCTATTAGTGTACCAAATAAAATAAATCAATGTTAAGAAAATTAAGATTGACACGTTACCACTTTTGTGTTCCGAACGAAGTTAGCGTATTTTGTTGCATACAAATCTATTTTATTAGAGATTAATGATACTAGATATTGATTGAATTGGTATGGTACATATTATGATACCCCCATTAAATTGGAAATTATTGGTACTGTGTAACAGTAGGTACCTCCATTAAATTGGAAATTGGTGCAAATGCACCACCATTGAATTGGAAACAACTGGTACAAAGGTACCCCCATTAAAATGGAAAATTAGGTACAAAATAAGCAGCGGAATTTATTTCATTGTTTTCAGGTTGCCCCAATTTATTCACCATGATGATGTCTAACTACTTGCCGCCATTAGAAAAACTCGATTTAGAAGGTGATAGCGCCTAATTAGGCCAACGGTGGGAAAAAGGGAAACGGTCTTTATATATTTACCTGGAAGCAACAGACATCACGACACCATTAAAAAAAAAGAGCGACGCTTTTGTTACTGGGCGGGTCGAGTCTCCAAGAAATATACTATAACCTACCAGGTGCCAACGCTAATTCTAGTGATGATAATGACGTTTTTGAAATCGCTATTCAGAAACTCAATGATTATTTTATTCCCAAGCAGAGTAAAGATTATAAAAGACATATTTTTCGGTTATTAAGACAAGAAGGAGAAAAATTTGAAAAATTCTTGGTGAGGTTAAGAAAGCAAGCTGAAAAATGCCAATTTGATAAAGCCGAGAATCACTTATTAGATCAAATTACTGAAAAATGTCTATCAGTAGATTTAAGAAAAAAAATTTAAAAAATAGGTAACAGTATGACATAAGATAAAATAGTTACTGAAGCCAATACGCTAGAAGTAGTAACTCGGCAATTGGAAGAATATGGGCAACAAAATAAAAATCAAGAAGTACATGCCATAGCTTCTTTCAAAAAAGATAGAATACAACTCAATTTGATTTTGCAAAAATTTAAGCATAACGTAAACAATAGATGTGGCCGATGTGGAAATTTTAAACACGCATCGGATGCTAAAAATTGCCCTGCAATAGGAAAAACTTGTCACTCTTGTGGAAAACCAGGCCTTTTCGGGTACGTTCTGGAATGGTCTGGGGCTCGTCTCGGCCCATATAAATAGCCGCAGGGAGGCGAACCAGTTCAGTTTGAACTACATTCGAGGCGACTTCGAAGTGAAAACTAGTGATCAAGAGTGATACCAGTGAAACCTACGACTTAGCTACGACCTAGGACATCGTTAGTTCTTAGTGTTTGGACCTAATGCTTTGTGTTGGACCTAGTGCTAGTGAATAAAGTATTCATAAGAATCAGCAGGTCTTTCTCTCCAAATTCTTCGAACCCTAACACGTAACAGTATTTTGTGAATTGTCTGCATTGTTCCAAAATTAGTAGCTCAAAAGTGAACTGTGAAAAAGTTATTTCATAACACTCATAATTGATTTTTTTGGTCCCAGTAGCACAAAAGCTTCACTTCAAATTATTCCCTAATAAGAAGGGCAAACCTGTTATGGATGTAATGCATGCTGGAAATTGATAAAATGTCTAAAGGAATAAAAATGCTACAACAAACTGGATATGTTTCAATAAAAATGAATGCAGTACTTCTATTACGTTAAATGATGGGAATTGTATTTTTAAAGAAGGCAGGCACACTTGTATTGCGGATGAAAAAAAAAACATAATTGATGGACTGATTATAAATTGCAAAGAAATTGCAGTCTTGTCGAGGAATTCATTCTGGACAGTTAGAGCCTCATCAGATACAACAAAATACTTAGTCAGCAACTAACTTCGAACTTGGTTTCTCTAGGTAGTAGAATCATAATTGTATGTTTCATGCTTGCAGACCTAAGGTCTAATATTATGGAAGGGAAAGAAAATTAAAGAAGATATGATTGTGTTATTTTCATTAACATCGGTTGTCATTACTTTTAAAATTATTTATTATAGGATTTGTTTATTTTTGTGCACTCTATTATCAAATAAATGACATTATGATGGCATCAACTGGCTGGCCTGGAACTAAAGTGGTCTATGTGGTCTATGTAACATAGACCACTTTAGTTCTAGGCCAGCCAATTGTACTTTGAATTCTACCTATTCATCAACTTCATCAGCCGCAAGACGTCTTCGACGTCTTTGAAAAGGGTTTGATGATTATTTTACGCCACTGAAAAACGAAACAATGAACAGAAACATATGTTTTTGCAGAGAGAAAAAAGAAACTGAAAATTTAGATGATTTTGTTACAGCATTGAGAACACTGAGTCTTGATTGCAATTTTGAAAACCTACGTGACAGTTTGTTGAGAGATCAAATAATAAGAGGTATTAAAGAAGGAAGGCAGTGAAAAAGTTAGAGAAAGATTACTGAAAGAGACAAAAGTTAGACTTGAATAAGTGTATCAATATTTGCAAGACATATGAGATGGCTGAGGATTAAGTCAAGGAAATGGACAATGAGTCGGCAGTAGCAGGGATTAGAACAACAATCGGACAAGGACAATCAACGTCATACGGTTCGAATGAACGGGGTGGTTTGAGTCAATGAGGTAGTTCGAGTCAATAATTTAGTGTTTTGTCTTTTGGCAAGACAAGTTTTCATGCTTGGATGAAATGTTTTGAATTTATATTACATGTAGCTTGCCATCAGCCTATTATACTCCACTGCAGCGACTTAGGCCTCCCTCCAGGATGAGGGGGCTCTGAGCTTAAATCCACCACACTGCTTCAATGCGGGTTGGCGGATTGTAACGACCGCCATCTGTTGACAGCAACCGGGACCGACTGTTTAACGTGCTCTCCGGGGCACGGAGTAAGTGATAGTTATGTACTTAAGTCAGAAAAACTCATTGGTACCGGATTCGAACCACGGCCACACAGCCCCGTGAATTTGAAACAGGTTCGCTGCGCTCGGGCTATCACGACACATGTAGCTTACAGTTTACAATTAAAATCCTGGCAAATCAAAAAGACAGACAATCCGAGAGTAGATGCCAGAAAAAAAAATATGCAGGACTGATTCTGAAAAGATATGGGTTTGTTGAACGATTTTCCTAAACAAGGTTTTGGAAAAACACATAATGGCAACACCGTTCGTAGATTTTTTGGTATTTCTGCTTTTGCGGCGGATATAGCAACGTTTTGACATAATATTAAAAACAATTGCTTGTGGGTTCAAAGGGGATATCGACAAATTTAATCAATACTGCCACAAAACACTTTTATATTTGAGCCACTATAAGTAGTATTATATGCCACAGAGTGTTTATGAGATTTTGATGCATGGAGCAGTTGTTCTGAAGTCAGCAATATTGCCTATAGGTCTTCTTTCAGAAGAAACCCAAGAAGCACGCAATAAAGACGGCAAAAAGTACAGGGAACATCACACACGCGAATTCTCCAGAGTACAAACAATGGAAGACTTAATTCAAATATTGCTTATTTCTTCCAATCCTCTTATTAGCGGTCTTCGATTAAATAGGCAAACGAAATCTAAAAATAATAGCGCCAACTGTGCCTGAAGCCGTTTTCGATGTCGACGAAGATGCTGATGAATAAATCTTGTAGTTATTTCAATAATCTATGTATTGCTTGTAAATTTAAGGGTAAAACATTTCTGTCCTTTTGATACAAAATAAATAATTTGTTATTTATAAATGGAAATTTAAAAAGAATATATTTAATCACAGTACATGTCTAATTAATAAATTTATAATGCTATGATAATCAAAGTAATGAAAGTTTAAATTCACTGTTATAATGAATTTTAAAAGTGTACTTCTTATAATAAGACGAATTACTATTGGGCATTAAATCAACATTCTGTAAGATACAATGTAAGAATAAAATATGAAAATAAACTTGTAGGTGCGCATTTAATAATGCAATATAGAGGTAATTAATACTTAAGTAATGCCAGATTGTATGTTTCTAACACTGTACCGAAGGGAATTCACACCACCGGACAACAAAAACCAGGGAGATTCCAAGAAAATCCAAAATCGAATCAAGCTGGTATCGTGGCCACGACCGGTCAGCGCGGCCAAAGCACCCGATACGTCTGGAACGACTGGTACGATCGACGCGTCCGGTACATCTGGCAAAACCGGCGCGTCCGACGTAACCGATATGTCCGTCGGTCCCGGGGCGTCCAGTACTAAAGAAATCGCAGTGAAATCTGAAAGAAACTTTCTGACTTAGCTCAAGAGCACCGACAACATCGGGAAAGACTAGAAGCACGAAAAAACTGTAGCGCGCGCTGAAATGGAAGCGGCCCAAGCTAAAGTTAAATCAGCTCAAAGTAAAACGTATGGAAGAAGAAGAAGACCTGTCAACAGACTCGGACCGTGCCATGGTTCGAGACATGGTAGAGAAGAGTGCCACTGCAACGCAGTCACCAGAACTGATATTACATATGGACGAGCTGCCGAAGCTGAACACGGCTAGAAGAGAAGAAGTAACTAGGTACCAATATAGCTACCGCCGATTTTTTAGTATCAAACGACATACGTATCATCGATTTAACATCGCCCACCGCCGCTACCGGTACAGCTTCCATTACCGGTGCCACTCAATCATTAATTTAGTTCTATAAAACGACCGTTAGGGGCACTGTACTAATTTCCATACAAATTACGAAAAACGAATTCCTACGAGTCATAGTAAACGTAACTCGTACTTGGGCCTCTAACGCCGATAAATTGGCAAATGTAACACGTCTACACAACGACATAAAACTAGCACAAGATCACGCATTTGGAAAACATTTAAAATACGAATCATATTTTTGTTCACAAATAGGATGTAGCGAAAATGTATCTGAAGAATTTAACGAAAGTCGTATCTGGCAAAGAATTGCCATAATTGTTAGAAATGTAGCAGTACAATGACGCAGCTTGATTCATGACGTTGATAGCAATGTCGTTGAGCTGTACCATAGAGAAACGCATAAACTTTAGCTTAAAAAATCAGTACAAAATAAGATGCAGTGGGGCTGCGTTATCGTTCAACACACGTAAACAGTTATCTATATTGTAAGAGTGAATAGTTGGTAATAGTTTCAAAGGAAAGATAAACGAATTAGAAGGAAAAGAAGAAAACTGTTACAAACATATATCAAAAAGGAAAGACGTTTATTCATCAATAAAAATGACGACTTACACTATGGTAACAAATGCCAAAAACCCGATATGTCAGAATATTTTTTAGAGAAATTGAAAAAAGAGTTTTTTAATGTGGAAAATCTAATGTGGCGTTTTGCTGGGAGTAACCACGTTATGATGGCACGTCCCAACGTATCACGTGGCAAGACGCGACATGCCATTCGGACAGCTTCACGCCTTGTCGGTTCTTTCCGACTTAGCGCTCCTCACTAAATAATATTTCATAACATTTCTCAATTCCCTTGACATTCTTCAGTATTTCAAATTTGTCTTTCAATCCTGTCATCTAATGACGCGTGCATATGGGAGTACAAACTTTTTAATGGCATGTTGCGACGTGCTTTTTTGCCAGCTTTGCGCCTCGATGGCTCTTTTTGAACTCCGTAAAATATACTTTTTTTTTAAGTTGGTAAAACTAACAAAAAATTAAAATTATGAATTTTTTTTGGTTACGTTTTCAGTTCTATCGAATAGTTTTCAATGCGTTAACACGTATCGAAAACTTTTGTACTCATACTAGCGATTTTAGTTCTTTTCGGTACCGCTAGAGGCGCTGTACATTTCTCCATACAAATATTTTATATACACGGAAGCGAATATTAGGACATGAAACTCATGGTAACGGTGCAGAAAAGAATCTGCTTCAGTTTTTCTCGTGTTGTTCCCCGAAATTATTAAGTGAACTTAAAAAATCTACATTTTAAAATACAATTATTGAATATATGCTTTTTTGCACCATCATTATTGTTGTTATATGTATCACGAACGCCACTTTACAAACGATCGCGGCGTGCACTTGCAGCATTTCATTAAACTATTTAAATAAACACGGTTTTCTTTTCACATTAACAGGATTTAACTTACAATAATGGATATTAGATCAACATAGATGATAGTACCTATTAGTACATAGATGATAGTACCTAGATAGTACCTATGTTACAATATATTATTACATTATATTTTATTTCTTTTAATATAATATTGGGGAGAACGTCATTTGGCATTTCATACACAAAGGATTTTTTTTGAATATTCTAATTACATTTTACTAAAGCATATACGTGTCGTGTCATCCCATAATAAGTTAACTTGTAGGTAGTAACATCATTTTGGAGTTTGTGGTTAAAAAAATGCGACAAGTAGTTTTGACATTCTTCTCTAAATTAATGTGAACCTTACATTACCTAAAGAATCCTGAACCAAGGAAATCTGAAGGTGCAAGGTCAGGATTATATGGTGGATGCATTAACACTTCCCAGCCAAACTCTCTAAATTCTTCCTGACTGGCTAACGATGTACGTGGTCAGGCATTATCATGATGAAAGACTACACCCTTTCTATTGATCAATTCTGGCCGTTTCTTTTAATAGCATTATTTAGTCTTATTAACTCCAAATCGATGGTTGTGCCCGCCGGCAAAAGATCGTAATGAACAATACCGTTCCAATGCCAACATATACTCAACATCACATTATTTCGCGTTAATCCAGATTTTTCCACAGTCTGTGGAATTTGACCGCACTTTGTCATGATCTTCTACATACGTTCTCATCGTTAGTGATTTACCCCTCATCAGCAGCGCTCAATTTATTCAAAATTGAGCACTTTCATTCTTTTTTAATAGAGAATCACAAATGAGTACGCGGTTCATTAGATTTCTTTTAATGAGCTTGTGTGGCACCCAAACATTGAGTTTTTTGTATAACCAAACTCGTATAAGCAATATCGTAGCTACTAATATGCAGAACTTGCTCCACTTTTTCCATGGCATCAATTTTATTAGAATCACTCATTTTCTTGAACAGAAAAACAGTTGAACAATGGCGGGAAAAAGTTGATTATATTAGTTTTTTTTTTAAATGTCAAATTTATATGCTATTATAACCAGCCAGTTACAAACAGTGCAATCAAAAGAGATTGGAGCACAACTTCATACAAACAAAATACGAAAAGACTTTCTCCTCGACCTAATTACTGGCATGGATTCACTGATATTCTACAACACTCGTTTCTACCGTGACTCCATCTGGCGGCGGGTACGTTGTTGGCGGTAGGTGGAGAGGAAGAACGTGATGTCACACTTGCTCTAGCATCGGGAACTGCTCCGGATCGTTTTGAATTAAAACTTCGGCGTCGTAGAAACTAGCGTGGAGTGCCACAACTGTTATTGATGCGCCTGAAGGAATACATAGAAAATTTTATAATTATCCGTACTTAAAATAAAAATGAACACAATGGGCTTCATTTACTAATCAATCTAGTTATTCATCAACTCTACAAAGAAAGCATAATTTCAATATTTTTATTCATATTGGTAAACGAACAGCTAAAAATTGTTAAAAGCACCCGTACCAAATACTTAGTTTAGTAATTTTCGTTTATATGCTAACTTACCAAGCACCCAGAAGAGTACCGCACCGGCACCAGCGAGCCAGCACAGTGCCATGCAACCTGCCGCCACAACTGTATACTGTTGAGACTTGGTTATTTCCCATCCCCCAATCTAAAAACAAGAATAAAGAGCAATAAATTATGATATTAACAATGTGTGATGCCAAAGGTGTTCAGTTTTAACATGTAAAAAAAAAACAACAAAAACAAAAGTGAAAAACTAATTACAAATATTAAGGTTCAATTTAAATAAATTATGATGCTTTAAATTTTTACAGTAAAAAAATATATTAGCACTTATTTTTGAGTGAGAGCATAGGAATAGAAACTTTAAACTGCGCTTTGTACCTATATCAATTTAATAAATTTTTTGACAAATCTTAATTAGTTAAAACAGTCTATGCAAAAAGACTTAATGTATCAAATTCATATGCCAAATTTCAAAGATTTCTGGACAAGTTTATCTTTAAATACTAAGTATTATTTGATTTAATAATATAAAGAATATTTTCGGAGACCACTTTGGATTTGAAGCTGCAGTGGGGCATCCATATATTGAAACTTATGGTTTAGTAAATATATATATATACCTACTAGTGACCCGCCCCAGCTTCGCACGAGTAGCAGAGCATATATGCCTACATTTCTTTTTTCTGTCGTAGTATCGTATCAGTTGGATTTAATTTGAAAAGATTTTAACATAATATAAAAAAATTGTTTACCTTCCAGTTATTAGGGCCAGATGTCAACTTTTTATATCCAAAGAAGCTTGCCACTATTGCAATCAATAGCAGAGGAGTTGTTATTCTGTAACATATAATAAATCATGATTAACAAAAAAAAACCTATACGTTTAGAAAAATTATCAAGTCAAGTATGAGTTTGACTCACACAGTTTTCATATCATCCATACAAGAAACTAAACTGTTGGGACATTGCAACAAAATACATGAACTCCTATAACTGTAGAAGGTATTTCAAAGACTATAATTAATAATATCACCTGGGACACCCCACACAGCACCTAATAGTCCCAAACTAAGCAAAGCTTGTATTATGAGTTCTACACAGCTGATAAACATACTTACATATTCCATATTATATATACATATAATAGATATTTTACACCCAGGCATACAAGTAGACATGTTTATGCACACAAACATTTGTCGCGGACGGGAATCGAACCCGCGACCTTTAGCTCCGCAGTTAGGGTCTCTAACTACTCAGCCAATGGGTCAGTCAATTACAAAACATGAGCTTTAAAGATATCCTTATCGATACCTACTAATAAAAATGGATACTTTCTACAGAAAAATTCCAAACAAAAAATTCATTGCTTATGTATTACTTTTCTATATATTTCTTTAATTTACTTATCCACATGTAGGTATATTATTGAGTATAAAATAAAGTTTGCAATTTTGTAATCTATGTCTTAATTAAAGAACTATACATACCAAAATGGTAAACTGTGTGTCATAGTAGCTAGTTTTAACATTTTTAATACAATTAGTTGAATTTGTAACAAGCAATTTAATCCTATAACCGCATGAAAAGAATGACCTACACAAATAAAAAAATTCAAAACTTATTCAGATGCTTTAATAGCAATCTATTTATACATTAGACTATAAAGAACATTAAATACAGACAGACATTGGGACATGCTAATCGAATTAAACTTTAAATGCTTATTTGTCATTATATTTTATATTGTTTTATATTTTATATTTTATTTTAGATTGTCATTATACCTACTATTATTGACACAAATTACTCACAAGCAATATACAAAGAGTCCCAGAAATACAAATAAATAATTAGCCTGAAAGTATTCTATATTTCGCATCACTCGCCGAGACAAACGTGGTATTGATGCTGGGGCCTGAAAATAAAATAAACACGTCATTTAAAATTATGCAATTATGTCAGGTACGTTATCCAGTATTCTTATAACCTAGGTATATATTGTTAACAAGTCAGATTACTTGCTTATCCACCCACATGTGAAATGGTTTCGCGTGTGGAATTTTCGATCACTGCCTTATTTACTACATCATAAGTTTCAAACACAGTACTAAAAATAACATATTTAATTTTGTAAGAAGTTATTTTATATAACACTTTTCTAAGGTATTAATTAGCAGCATGGTGGATTTAAGCTCCAAGCCCCCTGATCTTGAAGGGAGACCTAAGCAATGGAAATGAATGGAAGGTATTAAAGACTACAAAATATATACAAGGTGCAATTTTAACAATCAACCGAATTTCAATAAATTTATGGCCGTCTTGTTTCCTTTTAGTAGCGTTCAATAGAGAAATATTGAGATGTGACTACAAAAACCCTTCCAAAAAAAAAACCATTAACTCTAGTCACCAATCACGACTGCCGTACGCTCCACCCCATCTTGGTCTCAAGGTATAGGGCGCATTGTCACAAAGAATGCAAACGAACGTTATAAAATTAGCGTTTTGCACCAGTGCCATATAGTAGGTACGTCAGTTAGCAGCGTAAATGGCGCGATTTGGACGCTAGGACATTTAGCCGCGCCGTTGTTTTTATCGAAATCTCTAAGGTGTACAAATATAGAATTTACATACAAAAATGGTGTACGCAACAGCCATGCGATCGAATCGTACCGAAATCGGGATGCTAAATTACAAAAGTGTAAATGGTCATATTATACTTAATGAGCTCTTCCTGATGACACCTACTATTCTTCAAATGTACCTTCTATGAAAAAAGTGCCTAATAGATTTGATAGTCTTCTAAACTTTATATAAGAATATTTCCTTTTGTTTATGAATGGCTAAATAAGTATTGAATTTACCTTGAAGTTATCAGTGGCGACAAATTGAGTCCAAGGTTTCCTGGAGGAGAGTACACCCATGACAAGGGCTGGGGCAGCACCATTTCGGACATGTTGCAGTAATCTTGAAAATATCAAAAAAATAAAAAATAAATAAATAGAATACTATAGATGTTTAATGAACAAGATTGCATTTTATCATAAAGAACGTTTCAATTGACAATACAGTAATATTTAGTATTTTTTAAGCTTTAAGATAAATAAAAACTGCAAAGTATGTGTGGAGTTCATGCCCTCCCATTGAATGCATCCCCAGGTTATGGATAGGGGAATGCCTCCCAGATATGGGTGGCACTAGGGGAGTCAAACACCTAGTGTGAACCAAAATCAGTAGGCATGGATGTGTCCTAACAAACAGTCAAAGTTAGATCAAATGCATCCAAAAACAAAAATAGTCAACCCTCGTTCCTAACAAGGAATGCCTAAAAATATAAATTAAAAAAGAATAGTTTTTATTAGCCCACCTATAGACAGGGCAGAAATTCTGAACGGTTTCACTACTCTTCCAAAACTCTCAACAGATGATAGACCATCTACTGAGCCAATAAAATATCGTTATAAAATAAGTTAGCTGAGTTACTAAAACTGCCACAGAAAAAGACTAATTCACATACAAAGTTGTCAATATAAACCAACTCTGAATTAGAAGTGTTAGTACGAAGGCCTATAAAAAGCTAATCACTCTTGTCAGAAACCAAGGACTAATTGTACATACATTCCACAGAAACAAGCATGCAACAAGCTGAAACAATACTACGACAAAAAAAATTGTAGGCATAAATGCTCTGCTACTTGTGCATAGCCGGGGTGGGTCGCTATACTTACTTATATATATTTGAATATATATAAGTATTTTATAAAAATTTTTTGCTACTATTTTGACATGAACTAAAAAACAGTGTGTTTAACACAAAGATAGTATGTTATATCTTTGTTGGGCTGCAATCAAAACTGAATTAACTAAATGCGTGCCAAATAATAAAACTAAAAAGTTGGAAAAAACTAAATTATTTAAAACAAACAAAAATCTGACTGCAAAACCACTTAACTGAAAAGAAAAAACTTATTGGAAACTTGAATGGTATATGGTATTGCAGGCGGGGACAAACAAACCAGCAATGTAGTGATGCTACCTGATGTAAATCTTGTTCACAATGAGTTTTGAATTGGCCTAAAATAGGTTGATGGTCCACCATTCAAAAAAATTGGTTAGGTTAGGGTTTGCTTGTGATAATGTGAGAAGCGAAACAGAGTGGAGAAGATTGAAAAGTCACCAAAAAGTTGTATATTTATTCCTATTTCTGTTAAAAAGTCCCCCATTCACTGTGGGGGGTTCCCACATCCCTTTCCTTTACACCTGATTAAATAGTTGTATAAATTTTCATCAGGCCATATTGTAAAATGCCAAAGTTGTGATATTATACAATTTTGACAGTAAACAAATGATTTTTCAATAACTACAATATTGTACAACTTGGTATTGAGTATTTGTAATGAGCGCTTGTCATTTTTGTTTTTGATATAAATATGTTATATTTATTAAGAAAAACTAATCAGTGTAAGAATTTTATTGATATCTAGAGATATGCCAAAGATACAAATTTTTAAAGTAAATCATGCTATGATGTCACCCGGTTACATTACTATGGGCTAACGTGGAAAATTGTATGTAGCGGGAGTGCGTGATGTCACGACCCTATCATAAAAACACAAAGGTACGGCTTTCCAAAACTACCACCCTAATAGTATTAAAAATAATTTAGGGGATGGTAGGACGAGGACACGAAACCAACTTTCAGAATTTATAGAAATGCGGAAATGTGAAAAAAACTAAAAAAAAACATACTCATTACCACCGACATGAATTTGCCCCATGCATTAACATAAACAAAGGGATCGGCTATTGAAAGAGGGAATAGACTTCAACATTAAAATAAATTGAAAACAGTAAATACGTTAAAAAAATTTTAACTAAACTTTAGTAAGAAGTAAAAATTCGATTTGTGTGGCTTTCAGTGGCCGCTAACGCGGCACGCTTGCTCACCTCGAGCGTTTTTTATATTCTTACTGCGTTGGGACCATCAATTGTTGGAATAGTAGTCAGAGTGCCTACCTATATATTTGTTTTTTATTGCATTTTTATTAAACTAACCTAACTTAACTATTGATTGAGAAATGGTGGAAAAGCAACCTACCTTAACCAAATTTCTTTTAAACATTCTTCTACATACCAAACCTAAACAGTTGAGGTTTATTAGAAGAATGGCTGGCCATTTAGTGTTAGTTTCAAGTGTTTTGAGTTTGAAGGCTATCAAAAATGTAGCAGGTATGTATTACACAATTTTAATTTTATTTCCTTAGTATTTCTGCATTTCTAAAAATATTAATAGTTGGTTTAATATCTTCATCTCGCTTCCCTCTTTCTTATTATTAATACTCTTAGGGTGGCAGTTTTGCAAAGCCAACCCAACACAAACTTTGATTTGTAATATCGCCAGTAATAATGGGTATTATCTCAAAATTCAAAAAGTATAGTCATCAGTTTGTTATATTTTAGTGTGTGAAATAGCATATGACACATAATTTTGTTGAAGAAGACGAGCTCATTGTGTCATTAGTAAATCCTTTGCTAAGTGCAACAACATAGGAGCTTCCGGTTCATAAATTGTCAGGGCTATTTTAATATGATAATGTATAAATGTGCCAAAGGGCTTGTTCTTCTTTCATACTGTTTTTCATTGTGTGGCTAGAGAACGACGTAATAATTGTCTAGTAAGTTAGTTTTTTCACCGTTACGAAGGAGTTCTAGTTTAGTCATTTTTAAATTATTACTCAACATAGTTTCAACAGAAATTATTTACTGCTAAATCCGTCAGCCAGCTTTTTGTGCAGCTATTGTTGAATTCGGTAAATTAAAAAGTAAGCTACTATTTTTAGTACCTAACAACTATTTTGTTAGTGTTAGTAAGTTTAACTCACAGTTCTACGTCATTCACATACTTTTGCAAACCTCTCTTTTCCGCAGTTGTATTCATTTCGCCCGAAAGATTAATGTTCACATTTTCAGCCATTATTGCTAATATTGCTAAAAAAAGATTAATTTGCTCGTGAAAATGAAATTTTTTGTTATAAACGTTTATGAATTTTTCAGACTGGAATATGACATTTTATATGGTTGTCATCCAATCATCAACCACGAATGTCATAGAATAATGAACAACGGCTAGCGAGAAAGTAGTAAAAGCAAATAAATAATATAAAATTATCTGTATGCTATGGTTATGATCATGTTTTAATGGTTTTGACACAATTGTGGTGCTTGCTTAGTCTAGTAATATTATCTCCAATTTATCTATGACGCTACATCATCAATCATCCGTCAGTCAGTATGTCATCAATCAGTCTTTCTATATAATCAATAAAATTAAACAGATTTTTATTAGAGATAGGTACCGAAACTATGTTTACAATACATTACTAAATAGTACGTTGTAACCACTTTCTTTACCGTTTAGAAATACGTAACAATGTCGATTTATTGTTGTGTACCAAATTGTTATAATAACAACAGAGATAATAAAGACTTATCATTTTATAATTTTCCGAATAATCCTGAAAGGTAAGTGATAAACAACACTTTGTTTTCAAATGTAAACATAATTTATATGAATTATATGTTTGTCTATCAGTAAACATACAGTAATAAATAAGATAATGCATAGCTTTCTAGGGGCAGCTTCATAAAGACGGAATAACATTTGTTTTAGTAACGACTACGACTTTATTAAATGTCTTGAGCTGAGTCATATCCAATGAATGTTTTTTGAGAGGAATCAGTTATTTTTATTGAAAAAAATCACTTGTGATAATCCCTAAAACCCGATTATAATAAAAACAAAATACAATAAAATCTGAATTTATGGGCACTCCGATTACTGTTCCAATTCACTAGGAACATAAAAATCGAATATTCACCCATTACTAAAATTAGGTTAGAAAATTCGTAATTTCTTTTAATTTGAATTACAGTAAACAATGTTTTCAATATTTTGTTTATGTTGTGATAGTAGTATCTTGTTATTATAATGTTCTTTTTATGCATTGGCGGCTTTATATGTTATTGTTCATGTTTGAAACTGATTTTAAATATCTAATGATTCAATTTTCTTTTGCCGTTTGTCAGCATATTATTAGTTTCTTTGTGGTAATTTTTGTGTTGAACGGTGTCTCTTAGTGTATTTTACTGTTTTCAGTTTATTATAATGTTGAAGTCCCATTTCCTCTTTGTAAAGTTGACCCGTTTTCTATTCCAAAATTTGTTAGTCTTTGTTTATATTTGTATTAATTTTCAAATACATAAAAAAGAATTAGATGCTAATTTATTAGAAAATGACAACATTTTAATTGGGGACAGCACTTTACAAAAACGCCAAACAACAAAATATATATATAATAATAATAATAATAACATATACATGACACAATGTCTAGGCCCCAAACTAAGCATTAGCTTGTGTTTTGGGTACCAAGCGAAGACACCACACACATATAACAACCAAGACCCGGTACCAGTATCAATATTCTTCATATAAATACTGACCCAACCTGGGATTCAAACCCGGGACCTCCAGCTTCGTAGGCAGGGTCGCTATCCACTAGGCTAAGAGGTCGTCTATTATATATTTATATTCAGCCTTAAAGGGATGAATGTGGGAATCCCCTACAAATATTTTTTTATAGAAATAGTAATAACAAAAAATAATATGAATGACCGAATTGGAAACAGATCATCAATATGAAACAGACATAAAGAAAGCAGATTCTGAATGGTTTTTTTTTTCGATTTAACTTTTTACACTATTCTATATTTTTACAGTCATAATTCTAATTTACCTATAAAAATCTATTTTTATTAGGTAAATTAGAATTATGACTTATCGGTTGGAACAAATTGGATTTTAACTTTCAAATTTTTATGATGAAGCAAAGCAATCATAGAAATAGAGCATCAAATATATCAATCACTTAAAATTTTTAAATTATAGTCTCAGTTGACAGGATTTTTTTAAAGTTGTATGCTAGATTTTATTTTTGATTTGCATGGATTGTCATATGCAGTATTAGTTTAAAAAAAAAAAACTGTTCCAGATGGACCTTGTGGCTTGAAGCGATTGGACGTATAGACCTAGATGAAAAATTTAAAAATAATAAAAGATCCAGTTATAGAATCTGTTCTGCTCATTTTGATGCAAAGTCATTAATTGTCAAAAAGAAATTGGTTGAAAATGCTGTACCCAGCATTATAATGCCGTCGGACTTACCAAATGCCACAAATTCTGGCCAAAAAATACTTTTTCAAGTAGATCTTGCCAACTGCCCTCTAACAGATACATCAATGCAAGCACCTAGTTTAAACAGAAAACGTCGATTGAGTGAATATACAAATCAACTTCAGAAGAAAATAAGAGGCCTCGAAGCTGAATTAATAAAAAGTAAGAATACTACAAAAGAACAATTTTTAGAGCTTTGTGACAAATTTTTTGAAGATAAAGTAGGCAATTTTGTTAAATGTCAAATCTTGTTGCAACAAAAGTTCAAAGGAAACAGATATCCTTTTGATTTCAAAATGTTTGCTTTAAATTTATTTTACAGTCACCCTCAGGCCTACCGTTTTTTGCAAACCTTTTTCTGTCTGCCATCTATTCGTACATTGCAAAGATTGAACATTCCTATTAGCACTGGCTTGAACACACATTTTTTAGAAGCTTTGAAATTAAAGGCTTCTAACATGCCACCTAAAGAAAAGTTGTGTGTAGTTTGTGTTGTATCAATGTCCTTGAAAACTAATCTGTATTATGATATATCTTCTGATAAACTTCATGGCCTCCATGAAATTAATGGCCATGCTAGTCCTATCCCTGCAAATTATGCTTTGATAATAATGGTGCGAGGTATATTTGAAAAATGGAAGCAACCTGTTGCATATGCTCTGACCTCAGAGTGTAAAAATTATCCTGAATTGAGTAAATGGATAGATGAAGTCATTTTAACATTGATAGACCTCGGCCTAGATGTCCGCGGATTCGTATCGAATTTAGGATCAGATTTCTGGAATGCTGCTGAGAGTCGAAACGTGTCGGAGGAACAAAATTATTTCCAAGTCAATAATAAAAAAATTTACTATATATTCGACGTTCCACATTTGCTCAAATGTGTAAGAAATAATCTCATGAATTATGAATTTCGTTTTGAGAATGGAAAGATAGCTAAATGGGAACACATTGTACAAGTTCATAATGAAGAGAAGAACGAAACTCTAAAGTTATGTCCAAAAATTACGGAGCAACATGTGCGTCCCAACAGTTTTCAAAAAAAGAAGCTGAAGTATGCTTGTCAAATATTTAGTAACACCTTAGCGGCCGCTATGAAAGTTTACATTAGATTAGGAAAAATCGAAGAATCTGCTAAAAGTACAGTGGAATTAATTCAACTATTTAACAACTTGTTTGACCTCCTAAATTCTAGCGTAAAGAAAAATGAATATGTTTATAAAAGAGCTTACACTGGTGATCAGTTCCAAGAGGATTTCTTGAATAAAGCTGTACATTTCTTTAAAACAGTCAGGTTGGTAAAACGAAACACTGAAACTGAAAATGACGTTACCGACAGAGCTTTTTTTATTCGCGAATTTCTCGTTACAATTCAATCTATACGAGATTTATTACATGATGTTAAGGCAGAAAGTCATAATTTCCTGATGACACGTAACCTTAATTTAGAGTGCTTGGAGAACTTTTTTGGTGAAATACGCTTACAAGGTGGCAGTTGTCGGGAGCCTACTTGTGTTCAATTGAGTAGAGCCTTCAGAAAGTTCTTCTTTACCAATATGTTAAATAACTCGCAGAGTAAAGATCGCGATGACGATCTAAGTAACATACTGTTTCAAGTAGAACATTACGTTAAAGCAAAACAATCATTTACGGTTACTGACAACTCCATGCAGCTCAATACGTTAACAGTGAATACTAGTGATTATGTATTCCAACTACCAGAAAGAAATATCTTAATTTACATAACTGGTTGCTTAATAAACAAATGTCTGGAATTCCACAGTCATTGTGAAAACTTTCTGAATTACTTGTTGCACAACAGTCGTGCTGAGAATATAACGAGAGAGAATATATCAATGCTATTCAATAGCTATAGTAATAAGGACACTATGATGAATCCAACTCTAATTTTGCCACCAGACAATCTTATAAAATTTGTTGAATATATGGAAACACAGTTTCGTTTATATTTTACTAAAGATCATGTACTAGGGAACATTGGAACCGAAATACTGAGCTCTATTGAAAGCAAGTTGGTATTGCCTTGTGATTGTTTCCCTTTGAATTATATCAAAAAACTTTTCCTTAGGATAAGAATTCATCACACTCTAAAATATAATAATGCAAATTTCAACATAAGCCGAAAAAACAATAAATATATTAATGTTTGCCACTTTACATAATTGCAAATATATTTCTATCTATGTGTAAAATAATTCAAGTAGCTGAGAAATTAGGAAATATTGTTGTCCACTTTAAATGTGAACAAAAAATAATGTTTTTTAATTAGTTATACTAATTAATACTATGACAAAGTATAATCGTAATTGTGTAAGTGAAATACTAGATTTTAGTGCATGGTAAACAAATCTCACTGTTAGATACTAAATTAAATATAACCTATCAATTTAACAAACCTAATCGATACAATTATGAAAAAAATATTATCAAATGTAAATAAATTATGTTATTAAAACTATATGAAAATTTAAATCGTGTTCTGTTTATTCATTCTTAAAATGACCGACCGACTAACTGATTTGGCCGAGTGCTTAGAGACTCTAACTGCAGAGCCAAGGGTCGCGAGTTCGATTCACACTCAGGACAAATATTTGTGTGCATGAACATGTCCATTTGTTCCATGGCTGGGAGTAAAATATCTAGATATAAATACATTAAAAATAATATTTAAGTAGGTATGTATATCAGTTGTCTGGCACCCATAATAAAAGCTTTGTTTAGTTTTGGACTAGATGGTGCTGTGGGATATCCTGGATATTAGTATTTATTATTACATTAATATGAAATAATTGATCTAATAATACAATTACATCAAACACAAATAGAAGTCACTTGGATCTGTAGCTATCTTAAATTAATTATTACAAATGTAGGTGGATATAGATACGCCATCGTGTTGTATGAATTTAGAATAAATAAATACTATTCATTCACCATCATCAGATTGCATGCTGTAAAAGGATAGGCTAATTTTAAACATCAAAAATATTGTTAATGGGATTGGTTGGTTAAGGACTCATTGGATCCGGGATGATGTTTAGAAATCTGTGCATAAAAATTGTATTCACACTTGATTGTAAAAGTTATAAACAAATAAAGATAAAAAAGGAGGTTTGACTTTTGCAAATAACTTGTAAAATACATTGGTGTTGATTTGAAAGAAAAAAAATACCTACTCAAAAAAGTAGGTATTTTCTATAAAAATGTTCCAACTCCCGAACCTATATCAGCATTATAGTAATATATTAATAAATGGTTTAGTTGCATTAAATTTTGCATTAAGTTTTGAACTCACAGGCATTGTTTATATTAATTTAATCCTTTAAATTTATTTTTATTTAGTTTAATAAGTGTGTCCTTATGTAAGTGAATTCGTATATTCTAATAAATAAAAATAATAAACATATTCATTGTTACAAAAAGTTTTTATAAAAATAATGATTAAGTATGCGTCATCGTTTATTCTGACAAACGGAAATATGTACTATGTATTTATGTAATATATAATATGTATTTATGTATTTGAATTGTGAACGAGATGAAAATAAATCAAAGTTACCATCCGATTCTGTCATCTTTTATTGTTATAATTACTGTACTTACTCGAAATTGAACGAAATCTGTACCTACGTTATGGAAAAAAAATTGACCTCATTTTCGGTTTCAACACACTAAAAAACATTAACAGTAGATGATATTATCAAATAAAAATTGGAAAAAAATTTTTTTGTAGACGTGTGTTATATTCATATTTTGCTAATAGCTTGTCAACCTGCGTTGATGCTTTTTAGGTACGTTTCTTTTTCATTTATTATTAATTCTTGCTTAGTCAAGGGCTACTATAACTTTGCGTTAACGGATACCCAAGTAAAGCTAAATTATGGTACCTGAATAATGTTTAAAAAGAAAAGAAGACAGACAGAAATAAAACTACAAAAGAAAATAGAAATAAAATTTTTAGTAAAAACTCCGCAAAAACAAGGAATCGACTTATTTGATTTGCTACAGTTTTAAATTTAGTGAACTGATTTCGATAATTCCTTTACAGTATCTACCCTAAGTTATAAGATAGTGACTAAACACAAAAATTATCAAAATCGATTCAGAGCTTTAAATTTAATGAACTGATTTCGATATTTCTTTCACTGTATCTACCCTAAATTATAAAATAGTGACCAAGCACAACTATTTTCTTATAACTTTCACAAATACTTTCAGAAATATTAACCATGCATGCATAAGCCATGCATGCTTGTCATAAAAAAGCCATGCATCTCTAAAATTTTCCAACAACAATAAAGTAAAACAGAAATGAAAATGAGAAGAAGTGAGAGTATTTGAATTTCCCGCGAGCGTGTAGTTTCAAACGCCGCGCTATTATACGCGCCTATCACGACACGAATCGACACGTGACCGAATGACCTCGACTGAGTTCGTCCGACTGACTCGACGAAGTTCATGCGTAAGCCAGAAATAGATGTCTTTTATGTTTGTCTTTTTCTTACACGTAGTGATGATTGGCACCCATCCCACTCACGTTTCTGTCGTATTACATTGATATGTATCAAAATTTCATACGTCTCATAAGCCAGGCTTGCAAAGTGAAGTTCGCAACGTATTATTAACTGAGACAGTTTGATGTAAACTAACTTCATTATTGTTTTCAAATGTATTCATTGCGATTAGTTGTGTTTTATGTTTTAAAGTTGTATTAAAGTAACTGTGAATTAGGTGAAGTTAAAGTATAAAATACCGAAATGGAAATTTTGAAGGATTTCAATAGACTGAAAGAAATGTATTTCGCAGTCATTACACAGTGACAAGTAAGTAGGTAATTAAAATCATACAGAACTTAGGTATCTCTTGCTTTATAAACCAATTAGCTTTTATAAACAATGATTTTCACAAACGAATCCACACATATTTACGCAATATTTCAGGTCTGGGTCAGCTTTATTTTATAATGAAATCATTGACGAGTTTTTAAAACGAAAAGACGCGTTGATTTAATAAACTGATTCTTAATGTTTTTATAAATATATTTTTTACTACCACAAAATCTATATATTTTGTGATAGGTATCACGGTGCGGGCGGCCGGCGCCGCCGGCGGGGCTATGATAACAAGATTCCACCACAATCATTTGAAAACTGAAACTTCACATGTGTTGCCGTAACCGTGCTCTGAATCCATCACACGCCACTGGTATAGAGTCCTATTGAATTGAGTCCAAATATTTTAAGAAGTGATATCAGAACGCGATGTGAGCAATCATTGGCAATGCTATTATCTAACGTTTATAGGCCACTAATTATTTACCCTAAAAAAAGTGTTCATCAATAGTCGAGCAATGGATGACCTCCATAATAAAAAACGAGAAATGTGAAGAGGAAAAAATATGCGTCTCTGACTTTGCCTCCGCTCGACGACTGTGTACAACCAGCGGCGTGAAATAGCAGCTCGGATATGGAACAGCCAAAGTGGCGTGTTAGACCAGCTGATTTCGATAATTCTTTCACTGTATCTACCCTATGTTGAAAAATAGTGACCAAACACAAAAATCATCAAAATGGATTCAGAACTTTTAGAAGAAGTGACATAAGAACGCGACGTGAGATCATTGCGATGCCATTACCTAACTTTTATAGGCCACTAATTATCTACCATAAGAAAAATGTTCGACAGTCGAGCAATGGATGAACCCCATAATAAAAAACGAGAAATATGAAGAGGAAAAAATAATGCGTCAGCAAAAATTATAGGTCCTGTATCGTAATTATCATGACGCTTAGTTTTTTATTCCTCGGTTCCCTCATAATAAAATCTGAATTCACCATAGTACTTTTCCCAGTGTAGTAGTACAATATTTTATGCTAGCCACACAGAAGTGGTGTAGAAAGAGATAGTTAGGCACCCGGTTACTTCCCTTTCGCACTTTTTTTTAAATCACCAGTTAACGTATGACCATTGACCACGCTAATGTTAGAGAGATAACATTCCAGTTGTACGCAGTACATATTAGTTCCATGGTATAGGCACAGTCCATGTCACGTCCATGCAGTAGTCACACTCAGTAGTGTAAAAATCAACTATATTTTAAAAACATGATTCAGACTATAAACTATTATTTTAGCATGTTTATTTATATACTATGCTATAGCATAACAAGCGGGGCAGCGCGCGGTGCGATTAGCGCAAAAAACGAAACACGTCTCGTTCGCGTCTCGTTGTGTCGTTGCGTTGTACAGCGGTCATTTATTGGTAAGACGGGACTGCGGGATCGCGTGGCGCTATTTAATAGCACCAAGAAGTAACCAATATAATATGCTAAATCCATTGGGCTTAAATAACGCGATTAAAATAATGCTATATGTTATATTGTCCACCACTGGTCACACTAGTTACCACAGCTCAGTGCTTCCAGATCGCGAAGGTAAAATTACTGTGTTTCCATCTAAAAAATACAGTTGATTAAAATTTTTATTACAGTAAAATTACATTAAAAACGTCATTGCTGTTTTATTAAATTATTAATCAATCTTTTTTGCAAAATAATTTCACGTTCTTAATTTTTTGCAGTCATTCTAGCAATCTTCTTTATTGTAGGTTTAAAATTAATACAATTTTCCGAATTTCTGCCAATGGCTTGCTGGAAAAATATGTTAGTTGCTGGACTAGAATTTGTTAGAAAACCCATACCGCCTAAATTGTCGAGATAACCCTGCCTACGTTTTGTTCAAGAAAGAAACAGGTATTTTCGTGTGTCGAATGTGTAAAAGAGACGAAATATAATAAATTTTCATAGTATCTTCGATCTCCTTCACACATAAGACATATGAATTATATGTAGGTATTTCTTTCACAAAACGTAGGCAGTCCTATTTCATCATCATCATCATCATCATCATCAGTGCCTCTCCTTCAGCCAGTTATTCAACTGAAAGGGATAAATCACGATATACCGAAGTGGGCGTGGTTATGGGAGAGAGTGTAGGTTGTCGCAGCTTGGAAGGGGATTGAGGGGATTTTTTTATATGCGACCATTCCCAAAAATACCTGTAAAATACCCGTCGAAACATCTTGTGGGCCGTGACTGTTTCCACTCCTGAAATGATGAAAAAAAGATGACCCTATGGCGGTACGTTTCGTTTTTATTTTCGAAATTCGCACTGGTATCGAATTTATGGCTCAATATTTTCAAAAGAAAGAACCGATTGAAATCATGTTTTTCAGGAATTACAGTAGATCTACCGTAATTACGTTCAACCTGGAAGCACTTTTGTCTAGTTGTCTTGTCAATTATTGTCTGTCATAAATACTTGCTAACACGTGGCTATCACCAATCAATCAGTAGAAGAAGCAGTGTTGCCAGAACGTTACTTTTGTAACATTTTCCGTTACTTTTTGACACCTTCACGTTACATTTACGTTACATGGCTTAAAACGTTACTTTTGCGTTATATTTCGGAATTAAAAATAAAATTGTAGTCTCATCGGAAAACTACGTGAAACGGAACGCAAACCAAACGAGTACTTTGTGTTTTAATGTTAACTGTGGTCTTGCACAGTTTAGACTATTCTGTGGTTTCGTCTTTGGATAGACAGAAGACAAGACCTGCACCAAACAAATTATTCGAGATATTGCTGCCTACATTTTGTCTTTTATCTCTTTTACACATTTGACACTTGAATAACATCCTTCACTTTCTTTTACAAAACGTAGGCAGCAGTAGCTCACCAAAAAATATGTATAGAGTGTGACATGCCTGTGATTTTCTCTATCGCACTGTATCCTGTGAGTCCTGTGACTGTTTCGCTGATCGCACTGCGGCTCTCATAAGTTGGCGGTCAAAACATGGTTTTATTTCATTTTTTTGTACTTATTCGTTTGTTCGTCGTTTGTTCTTGATTGTTCGATCAAATTCATTGTTTGTTCCTTCTTCATTTTTTTATAAACAATATTTAAAAATTCTTACTTAAGTTGGCACCCGAAAAAATTGTTGTTTAATATTTTTTTTACTAATTCGTTTGTCCGTCGTTTGTTCGTGATTGTTCGACCAAATTCATTGTTTGTTAGTTTTTCAATTTTTCATAAATAATATTTAAACATTCTATCTTAGGTAACTGACGTTCCATTTTAAATTTTTTTTTCCTTTTCTAATTCGTTTGTTCTTGATTGTTCAATCAAATTCATTATTTGCTCGTTTTTAAATTTTTTATACAATAGGTACTTAAAAATTTTTGACAATATTTAAAAATTTCAAAATTTTCGCAATCAATTGTTAACCATAAAAACGTTTACCAAAGTGGCTGAATTTTATATAGAATTAAGAACTAGTTGCACGTTAATGAATAACATAAAAACTGACCCAATATTTGGTTGCATTATACGGTGATCGTCGTTCAAGGATGCTTAGTTGTAACCTAAAAAATTTTAATACGATAAGCTAAGTGGCTGGATTAGATACAGAATTAAGTACTTGTTGCATGTTAATGGATGACATACAAACTGACCAAATGTTCGGTTGTATTATCCAGTTATCGTCGTTCAAGGTTATAAAAGTATCTTTAAACGAGGATTATTGAATAATGTGACCGAATATTTGGTCAGCTTTTAAGTTTTTCATTTCGAGAATCGAGGGTCGGGAATGTTACAGAATTATATCGAAAACGATGTTCCACGACTTTGAAAATAATCACACAGCTAGCCAATGAATGTTACTTGTCCTTGAAACATTCGAATTTAAGATAATGCTTATGGATAACTGGAAAAAAATCAGAAAGTCACTAAAAACGTGTAAATCGCACTCCCGTATTGTAATAACTGAGTCGTAAGTATCAAGATTTATTCAATCGGCCACGCGCCTTCAATAGGCCACGCGACCCTTAACATGTACTTTATTCTATATCAAATTCCGCCACTTAGCTTATAGAAATTGTTTTAACGTTATAAAAAGTATGTTTGAACGAGGAATACTGAATAACGCAAACGAATATTTGGTCAGTTTTTACGTTCATTATTGTGCAACTAGTACTTAATTTTGTATGAAATTCACCCACTTTGGTTATCGTTTTTTTTTTGGTCACGATAAAGCATCTTTGAACGAGGATTGCTAAATAAACGGAAACGAATATTTGGTTAGGTTTTATATCATTCATTAACGTGCAACTAGTACTTAATTCTATATCAAATTCAGCCACCTAGCTTATCGAAATTTTTTTTACGTTATAAAAAGTATGTCTGAACGAGGAGTACTGAATAACGCAATTAAATATTTGGTCAGTTTTTATGTCATTCATTAACGTGCAACTAGTACTGAATTCTGTATCAAATTCAGCCATTAAGCACATCTTATTTTTTTTTTTAGGTTACAACTAAACATTTTTGAACGAAGATTCCTGGATAACGCATCCGAAAATTTGGTCAGTTTTTATGTCATTCATTAACGTTCAACTAGTACTTGATTTTGTATCTAATTCAGCCACTTAGCTTATCGTATTATTATTTTTTAGGTTACAACTAAGCATCCTTGAACGACGATTACTGAATAATGCAACCGAATATTTGGTCAGTTTTTATGTCATTCATTAACGTGCAACTAGTTCTTAATTCTGTATCGAATTCAGTGACTTTGGTAATCGTTTTTATGGTTCACAATTGATTGCGAAAATTTTGAAATGTTTAAATGTCTAAAATTTTTAAGTACCTATTGTATAAAAAATTTAAAAACGAGCAAATAATGAATTTGATCGAACAATCAAGAACAAACAAATTAGATAATGAAAAAAAATTTAAAATGGAACGTCAATTACCTAAGATAGAATTTTTAAATATTATTTATGAAAAATTTAAAAACCAACAAACAATGAATTTGATCGAATAATCACAAATAAACGACGAACAAACGAATTAGAAAAAAAATATTAAAAAACAATTCTTTCGGGTGCCAACTTAAGTAAGAATTTTTAAATATTGTTTATAATAAATTGTAGAACGAACAAACAATGAATTTGATCGAACAATCAAGAACAAACGACGAAC
The DNA here is from genome assembly GCA_949709985.1 of Luffia ferchaultella. Lineage (NCBI taxonomy): Eukaryota > Metazoa > Arthropoda > Insecta > Lepidoptera > Psychidae > Luffia > Luffia ferchaultella. Next base: position 9,023,570 of record OX453242.1, on the reverse strand, counting down.
AAACGAATAAGTGAAAAAAAAATGAAACAAAACCATTTTTTGACCGCCAACTTAAGAGAGCCTCGCACACACTGCTGGCTAGAATGAGGAAATAGAAAGAGCAAGTGAATTTGTGAGTTTTAGTTGGTTTTAGTCCGAGTAAAAGTGTTCTGTGGAGCCATTTTCTGTTTGCTGTGTCAAAAAATACAAAACAAGGGCAAAGACCTTTTTTACGTTCATAATAGAATAGTACTAAGGTAAATAGGTAGGTACCTACCAGCCAAAGTACTAAGCACGCACAGTAAGGACATTCAATCACAGGTCTGCAAAAAAAAACTGCATATGACATTTTAACATTTTCTTATAGATTTTGACCTCCCAAAAACAGGAAAAATATTCAAAACATTTCTATCACATACTAACATACGTTTATATAGATATTAGGAACAACTCATGCGTTACTTTGTTATACAGTATATCTCGTCTGAATGGCGCCTGTTCATTGCAAATGTGTATTACAGTCATAGGTAATAGTTATGAGCGTTTGTATAGACTATCACGCGGGAAGGCTCTTCTTAACATAGCGTCGTATAAAACCGTAATAAGTCGTCATGCATTGGTCTTAATGGCGTCCTAATAACCTAAGAAGGTTGTCAGTATTTGGTCAATATTTTGACGCAATTATGATGTCTGATGAAGACGTTCTGTGGCTGTGACTTAGAAACGTATTTAGAAGAGACGATCGACGTTAAACCAGACGTCTCCCCGTCAGTAAAAGACCAAGACTTCACGTCGCTATGACCTTAAAATGCTACCTGGGTGATTCATCCAAAAGTAGTCTTATAGTAGTATTATTGCTCAATGAAAATAAATTAGCTTCGCTTCCAATGGGGTATTCTGTGCATATAGAAGAAAACTAAAATTGTGTAAAATTGCGATCACGAAAATAACAGTAATTGACTATTTTTATTATAGCATTTATTTTCTTTTACAGGATTACACTCGTCGATTTGATTAATCCTTATGTAACAATTATTCAAAAAAAAAAAAAACACTGAAATAATGGTCAGTGTCTTAAATTACATTAAAATTGTGTATAATAATACTTAATGTATTAAAAAGTAAAAATTAAAAAAAAAAAAAAAATGTTACTTTTCTTGTGAAAAATGTTACTTTTTGACCAGTCTTAGGTAACTTTTGTGGACAAGGCACTGGCAACACTGCTGTGGTTCTATTTTGCAATAGGCCTAAAAGGGCATGATCCCAAGGCCGTTAAAATATTAACAAAAAAAAAATATATTTTGCAAGTAGCGCGCTTCGCGCGCGTTGGTGGCTGGTTGGTTGAAAGTTTATGTGAGTTCAAGTTCAAGTATTGTTACAATTGGATTGTATCATTATTATTGCTATAAACATTTCGGTGAATTTATAAATTTATTATTCCTTTATTTAAATGACTGAGTACTTTTATAACTTACAATTGACATAATTAATATTTCTAAAATAATAATAATTTATAAAATTATGTGTAATTTTTTACACATTTCAATGTGTAAAAAATTACGATATTTTTGTTGGTTGTAAATTGAAGGTATGTATGTTTTAATATTAAGTTAATGACATACTTTCATGTGTTAATAGTAACTTGAAGATATCTTTAATTACTAACTATATTTTTTTATCATCGTAGGTAGATTCTTATAAGCCTTACATTTGAATAACTTCATTTTATACACATATTTTGTAAACATCAATAATAAAAATTGTATGTTCCCCCTGTGCATAGCAACAACTACCTATAGTTTGTTTGTCTCCTGCAGGCGTGGATACAGGGGTAATTTTTGTGTGATTTTACTTATTTTCCAGAAAATTCATTCTAAATTTAGATAGTATATTCATCAAGATGAAGCGTCTCATATTTCACAAAGATTGAAAACGTGAGTAAAATGGCAGGTTCAGTGATCAGACAAATGGTACATCATTAAAATTCCTACCTGTAGCAAAAAATCAACTCTAGTAGTAGGTATGTCTCTACAGCAGAATGCCATAAGTCATTAAACAAGGGAAATCACTGAAATATACTAATCTTACAGTCTCTATGTCTGAAAAGATGCAAATCTTTTTACAATGTAAACTGCAGGAATCTATTTAATGATATTAGGATCCCATTGCAATTTCATGCCTAGAGTTATTCCTAAGAATACAGTCAAATTGCGAGTGTCATGATAGCCAGGTGGTGGCGAGCTCGCTTCTTGTTTAGAAGGTTGTGGTTAGAATCCCAGAAACCGGCATGTACTAATGAGTTTTTTGTAATAAGTACATAACTATTACTGACTTTATGCCTCAGAGAGCATGTTAAGCTATCGGTCTCGGTTGCCTTCAACAGTAGGCCAGTCGTTAAGGACCACCAACCTGCACTGTAGCAGCGTGGTGGATTAAGCTCCAAGCACCCTCATCCTTATTGGAATATAAGAGGCTGATATGGTACAGTCAGATTTACAATAAATATATAATATTTATACAATACATAAACAGAATATATACATAGTGCCTCTATAATTAAATGTGGCTTCCTGTTCTTGATGCTGCAGCCATACCACTTTTTCTACTTCATTTCTTGAGTCATATCCCAATACTATTACATCTCACAATTTGAATAATAGTAATAATACCTGGGACATCCCACACAGTGCCATCTAATCCTAAACTAAGCAAAACTTGTATCATAAGCACTAGACAACTGATATTGGCATTGATTATATTGGTATACATATTTAATTGACAGCTAATTGTTTCCAGCATGGAGTGCAGCTGTCGTGTCGAGAAATATTTGTTTGCATGAACATATTTATTTGTTCCATATGTGAAATATTTATATATGCATATCTTATAAAGAATATTTAAGTATGTATATTAGTTGTCTAGTACCCATAACACAAGCATGTCCCAGGTACTTTTTTTAAATATTTCACTTACCTAAATTGTCACTCTTGAAGAATAAGATCTAGCTCTTAATTATTTTACATCTCTAGGTCCCTCTTCGACGGCCGGAAGCGTTCGGTGCACGTAACTCGTGCCACGTGCGTCACCTGCATCGCCTACGACTTGGCGATATTGACCGACGTGACCATATGCTCGGCGAGACATTATGAAGATGTCTACGATTGGTATGCTGAGGTTGACAAGAAAGAGGTGAATGTTTTTTTACATTTTAACCCTTGTTATTATTATGATAAAATAAAATAGCCTTTATTTCAGAAATTTGAGTTTCTTAAAAATAGTAATATCAGCCATTATGCTCCACTGCAGGGGGTTAGGTTCCCCTCAGGGTGAGGTACTTGGAACTTAAGCCACCACGCTGCTCCAGTGCGGGTCAGTGAATTTTAACAATTGCGATTTAATGATCGTAAACTGAACCGATGGCTTAACATGATGTACGAGGCACAGAGTCAGTGATAGTTATGTACTTAAATCAGGAGAAACTCATTGGTAAATGCCAGTTTCTGGGATTCAAACCACGATCGTCTAAACTTTTTAAACACAGCACTTTACGAAAATTAAAGTAAAATGTCAGAAACTCTGCCGACATTGTCACTTCCTCCCAACTCTTAAAAGTCCAAAATATATATGAATGAAAAATAGAAAAACTATTAAAGTAGACAATTATTAGGTGAAATAGGTATGTTACGTTATATGTTATCTTTCTGTTAAATTATCTGGTTCCCTGACATGACAGCTAACTAGGGTTAACAAAATTTTTGGCTTTGATAATTAATTATATTTTTTACGGGGTATTTTGTGATACGTGTAAATATAAAATAAAGTTGCGCACGTATAAGTTTTGCCCCGTTTTTTTGTTAGCCTTGCATTCACGTGGCTCTGTCTAAGCATAAATAATAAAAGAAGTCATTACAACGTTACAGAATAAACGCGCTTCTAATAGCTGACGACGTTGCGATCGACGTCGGCCTCGGTATACCGAAAATCGACGACGCGACTTACCCGGTTTTTGAATGGCCACCTTTACATTTTGGATGAAGTTTGGCCGAAGTGTTGAACGACAATGAAAACGAAAAATCGGAGAAGAAGAAAGAGGTAGAAGACGTGAACAGACAAGCGATAAAAGAAAAAGAGGTAGAAAATTTGAGAAGAGAATACAACATCGAGCCGGTTGAGGTGAAAAATAAAACGTTAAATGATATAACGCAAGAGAAGGAAGATGCTGAAAGCGTAAGTGATATAGAATTTAAAATATACGTTAAAATTACGAACCGGTTGGCTCAGCAATTGGCCTAGTGTTGGAGACGCTAGCTAAGTGCCGCGGGTTCAATTCACGCCCGAAACAAATGTTTGGTGAAGGGCTTGTGGTTCCACCGATTTGACCTACTGGTAGGGCCATGGTATACTACTATGTACTTGTGGTCCTACCGGACTAAGAACAAATAGTATCGATATTTTTCTGTATTTTTATTGAGTAAAAATTAAAACTAACATTTTTTCTTCTTTTCAAATAAAATTCAGTTTGAAATCGAACAGGTCCAGTAAGACCATGGGTACATATTGGTATATCAAGGTCTTATCAGTAGGTCAAATCGGTGGGACCAAGGGCCCTTCACGAAATATTTGTGTGCATGAACATGTCTATTTGTTTCCATTATACACTCCATGAGAAAAGTGCGATCACGGGTGTAGAGGAAAAAAATTATTTCGCCGGCGGCCGCTGATCGACGTAATTACCAGTTACCCGCGCATCTCCACGGTAATTCGACAACTTTGTCGCCCTATATGTCAATACATTTGTACTATATGACACTAAAACAAAAAACTCGTGTTTTATTATTTTTATTAAAGATTATTATATTTAAATTTGGATGGTGATATAAATTTCAGCCTGTATATGTATATATTATAAAAGAATATTTAAATATGCATATCAGTTATCTAGTACCCCATAATACAAGCATAATACTTGCTTATTTTAGGACTATATGGTGCTGTGTGGGTTGTCTCATGTATTACTAGTATTATTTCCGAAAAATGCGTCTTACTTTAAATGAAAACATTCGAATGCAACTGTGTAACGTACAAATATAGTGACACATGTATATTTTTATGTATATCTCAAAAACTTCATTTTGTTGAAAATTTTTACATCTAGGGTCTCTAACCACTTGCCCACTCGGTCAGTCAATATGTCAAATAGATAAAATCGTGGTTCAACAGTAAGATGAAAAGTAAACCACGCGGACCGAGTCGCTGGCTGTCGAAGTCGAAGGCTGGCACGACATATTTTTTATATTTTTCCATAAATTAAGAAATGAAATATCTGTGTGACATCAACTCACAGACCAGTCAACCTATAGACCACGCTTTAATAAACGTCAGTACGAAAACGAACTCGCCAAAAAGTGGCGGGGTGCGGGGAGAGGTCGGCTAGTTTTCATTGGCTCGTTCAAAATTGACAATTTAATGGCTTCCGACGTGCTTCCAACTGACGGCTCACTAGCGACGTAGTTATGTAGTGTCACTACATAGCCTTGGCGAATGCTACAACCTGACTGGACTGGACAACTATTTGAATTATCTTAGACTAAATAAAGTCATTATATTATATAGTAGGTAATATTTTCGCTTTTGTTTTTTACTGTGGAAAGTAACGCAATAAGCCCTACCACCTAATGACGTCACAGAGATAATTTCAACGTCAAATAAATTTTCATAAATATCTAGCAAAAAAAATTATATAATGAGTGTTTATTTTAGAACATTATTCCTTTTAATTTCATTGAACGTCAGCGCAGCCCTTCAAATGAGCATATGAGACTCGTCATTTTGAATTTCTTAATATTTTATTTTTTACATAAATTTTCCCATTTCAGTACCTAGAAAAGTTTCGGCGAGCGATCGACGAGAATAGGTATAACATAATAGACAATGGTTTACTAGTGAAGAAAGATGACGTCATCGCTGAAGTACTTCTCGATACGGAGAAAGACTACCAAGAGAAATTTACCAACCTGAAAATTGAAAAATCGCAAGAAACGACCATAGGCACAGTACGTACGATGTGTTACCCTACGCTACGGCGGATTCGCCTGAAATATTGAGAAACGGACAAATATCAATAGAGAACATAGAGTGGAGTAAAAGAGCGCTGCTGGCGGATTTAAAAAAGCAACTGTCAAACGAACGAATCGGCAAGTTGAATCCTGTGGTTGAATCTACACTCCATGCTAGACGCCGACATTGATTCCCCCCCGGCTTATGTTAACGAGCAACTAACTAATGTAGGTTTTGATGGTAAAAAGTTTTATGTGGAAAAATTGAAAATATGTTAGATAACAAAAATGAAGGAGTCTTATCTGAGGATTAACTTGGAAAAGTGAACGAAAACAAGAAAGAATTCGATTTTCGCTGTCAGCCTAAGTTGGAAGGGCATTCGGGGCTTAGCCCTAGCGTAACTTTGCAGGTAGCATTTTTTAAATAATAATTATAATACCTGGCACATTCCACACAGCGCCATCTAGTCCCGAAGTAAGCGAGTATTGTTTGTCTTATGGGGTACTAGACAACTGATACATATATACTTAAATATTATTTATAATATATACTTTTTTACACCCAGAAACGGAACAAATAGACATGTCCATGCACACTAATGTTTTCCCGGCCGAGGATCGAACCCGCGGCCCTTGGCTCCGCGGTTAGGGTCTCTAACCGCTCGGCCAAACGGTCAGTCAGTTTCTAACTAGTATTTTATCATTAAACTAGCGATTTACATGATTTCTAGAGTTTCCATAATTCAGAAAGTTTACGCTATAGAGTAAATAAACTTGACAGCAGCGTTTGGTTCTTATAGAGCCAGACATGTCACTTCACAGTATCGAAACTGTCAAACGCAATTTCGGCGGTGTGAAGGCTGGCGCGCGGGGACATCGCAGACTGAATCCTGATTGAAACTCGCCATCTCGCAATGGGTACACACCAGCTAGCTAGAGTATGAGTGGTTAGAAGATGGCTTGTAGTCAATTTGTACTTTTATGGCTTACGCACAATTCCTAAATATTTCTAGAATTCAAAGAGTAAATGCTGCCGTTTTGGTGATTAACCTGGATTGACAAGTAAAACAGGAAAACTAGTTTATATTCACCCCCTGGCAAACTCTTTTTCATGTCTGCGACGTTTCATTAAAATCGGCTCAGGCGTTCCGGAGATTAGCCCGAGCAGACTGACATACACCACATTTTATATATATATACAAGCGACCGCCCGCGGCTCCGTCCGCATGGACTTTATGTTTTAATATATCATAATAGCAAAACCCAGCATATATCAAATTTCATGGTGATTGATTGAACGGCATAGACGTTAGTATACTGCAGCGTCATCTGGTTGGTGGATTTTAGCGACTGCCATCTGATGACGGCAACCGGGATCGACGGATTAACGTGTTTTTCGAGGCAAGAAGATTTTTCCTCTTTAATAGTTCTTACCCCGCGGGCGGCGGCGGCGGCGGCGTACGTGAACCCGTCGGTGAGAGGTCACGCACACATCGCCGCCGCGCTATGTGTGTTCACTACAGAGGGTCGCTTCTATGTAGCTTGGCTTCTGTACGGGATATTTATTCATATGCTTGCGCGGTGCGACGCGCTGTACGTAAATAATTGTCTGCATTGTACACACTTACAAAGCAGATTTCGTTCTATAGGTACCACATTAGCGTCGGTATCATTTCTTATGTTTATGACCCTTGTCATAAGAAAACCCAATTCAGTTTTATTATTTTTCCAGGCACTGACCATGTCGAACGCGAATGACGGTATAAACTTAAAGTGTTTGGAGACGATTGGAGACAGATTCTTGAAATTTGCCATCACTGCGTACCTTTACTGCGCTTCCCACCGTCCACGAGGGCAAGCTCAACTATATGAGGAGCAAATAGGTATGGGCTCCTGGCCGTATAAAACAATAAACGTAAAGTACCTGGAGTCGCTGGAGGAGCTCAGCGGAATGGTTAACGGCCTCAATGTCGCTTCTCGGCGGGTGGGGCTCGGGATGAACTTGGACAAAACGAAAGTCATGTTCAACGAACATATTCTACCGAGACCGGTAACCGTAGAGGGTGCGACTCTTGAAGTTGTGCAAGACTATGTCTATCTAGGACAGACTGTCCAGTTAGGCAAACACAACTTCAACAAAGAGGCCGACCGAAGAATTCAGCTGGGCTGGGCTGCTTTCGGGAAGCTTCGTCATCTGTTCTCGTTGCCAGTACCGCAATGTCTGAAGACCAAGGTCTTCAACCAATGCGTCCTACCTACAATGACGTACGGTGCCGAAACGTGGACTCTCACGGCAGGACTGATCCATAAATTCAAAGTCGCTCAGCGTGCTATGGAGCGGGCTATGGAGCGGGCTATGCTCGGTGTTTTTTTGATGGATAAAATCAGAAACACTGAAATCCGTCAAAGAACTAAAGTTATCGACATAGCCGAAGCGATCAGCAAGCTGAAGTGGCAATGGGCCGGTCATATTTGCCGTAGAACGGATAACCGATGGGGTAGACGAGTTCTCGAATGGAGGCCACGTACCGGAAAGCGAAGCGTTGGACGCCCCCCGGCCAGGTGGACAGATGACCTGAAGCACCATACCGGGGGTAGTTGGATGCGTAAGGCGGAAGACCGTGTGTGGTGGCGAGCCTTGGGAGAGGCCTATATCCTGCAGTGGAGAGACACGGGCTGATGATGATGATGATGATGAAAGTACCTGAGTTATCATTTTACAGTGATGAGAAATGGACGGAGCTAATTACGCCTTGCGTGGTGCTGGTATACGAAATATCGACTTCTTCTTCTTCAAAGAAACTTGTGAGCGCTAAACTGACGTCTATCACGGAAGTTGCAAAATGATGTAGTTGATCGAAAGGTGTAGGAATTCGTACCTTGATAACTTAGATCTGAGTTGAACTATGGCGGTGGCCTTGCGTCATTAACGTCGGCTGTGCTGGGTTGCTGAGGTGGTTCCAAGCGGATTCGCTTAGTGATATTGTGTCTGGATGCACGGGGTGGAAATACACCACCGATGTCTTGAGCTGATGAAACTATATGTATGTGCACTCGCGTTTTCGGTTATTTAATACGATGAGCACACGATATCTAGTCGAATATTTGTTTTATTTGTACTTTTATTTGTATTTGTTTCACTGTTGGTAAGACGGCCACGCGTGAGGTAGAGAATGCGGCCGGCGATCACTGCTATGTTCATGCGACCGAAATATCGTTTAATCCGCCCATTTGTGCTCTTTTCTTTAAAGATATTATTTTTAAGTTTATCCTTTAAGTTTGTGCACACAGAGTTTTGAAATCGATCTTTTAAATATTAGTCTGTGCCATCATCAGGTATCGAATCTCAACCTATACCACTTGCGACGGAACAAACGTCTGGACGCCCGCGCCCCCATGATCGCTTCGAAATTCGAACCACACGACAACTGGCTGCCTCCGTGTCGTCGATCACCGCCGACTCTCTTCAAACCCAGTGTAAGTACCTACGCTATGGGCTTGAACCGAAATATTTAACATTAGCTTTCCGCCCGCGGCTGCGCTCGCGTACACTACACAGTTGTACTGGGACCACTTTTTCTAAGATAAAAAGTAGCCTATGGCACTCTTCAGTTTGTAAACTATATCAATGCAAAAAATTATAGCGGTCTCTGTACAACTGTGTAGTCCACGCGAGCGGAGCCGCGGTACAGATCAATTAATAATAATACCTGGGACGTTCCACACAACGCCATTCAGTCCCAAAGTAAACAAGTATTGTGCTTGTATTATAGGGTACTAGACAACTGATATGCGTACTTAAATATTCTTTTATAATAGTTACTTATGATAGATACTTTTTATACCCAGACACAGAACAAATAGACATGTTCATGCACACAAATATTAGTCCCGAGCGGGAAACGAACCTGCGACCCTTGGCTCCTCAGTTAGGGTCTCTAACCACGCGGCCAATCGGTCAGTCAATTACCCGAATACTGCTCAGAATAAGCAGAGGAAACACGAGAATAGCAATAGGGATCGCAACAAGATGGAAAGCTAGTATTCTCTCATACATAATACAACTGAAATGCAGGTAGGTACAGATCGCGTCAAACTTTATGGCGGATCTGAATACAACGCTTTAATTTGAATACCCCTCGCTTCACTGCGTTCCGCTACACCACAACTGGTTACTGCGACGCGATTTGTGCCTACTTTCAGGTCTGCCGTAAAGTTTGATTGCAACTGTACGTACTTCGCATTGGCAGTTGAATTTCATTAAAAAAATGCTCATTTTTTACATATTTTAATTATTTATCAATTTTTACTGTCTCTTTTTTTTTACTTCCTGCTTATATGTTTAATAAAATACTGCGGATTTGTAAAACTGCCTTCAGTTTAATTTATTTTGAATTAAATTTGTTCAGTATGATCCAGTGAAAGCGGATTGCAGCCATTGCCTGGCGCACAATAGAACGCGCACCCGCGAAGACTATCGCTGCCACTATCCGTCTGACTGCTACATACCTTACAACCTCATCACTCAGCACAGCATACCTGGTGAGTGGTACATGGTTCACATTCATATCAGGTCTTCGTGACCCTACTGTTGGAATACAGCCCTTCGCAACAGTGTGTTATGGGATGCGGACCGAATATTTCTATAACTATTACGGAATTTCTATAACTAGGATGTTTATAGAAATTGAAGTTTTTTATTTATTTATTCAAGAAACGAGTAGTGTTAAAGAGTACATGAATTAAAACACAGTTTCCATAATTATATTATTAAATACAATAGATGCCGCAAACAACAGAATTAGCAATAAAGTGAAAATTACCTACAACAATAATAAATACTAATAAAATCTAAACACATGGGTATATTTAAAGAACAATAATCAAATATATACTAAACTAAGCAAATATTTATATCCTAAAAAAAAACACAAAAACAAACTACAGAAGAGTGATTGCGTTCCTGAAGTCGCTCCAGTTTAAAAAGAAAATGTCGGCCTCAAGGAAGCACACATTGTAGTTGTTACAAAGACGCGTAATCAAGGAGTTGCTGGCGTACCTGGTTCCATGAAATTCAATGTGAAATAGATTATGACTCCGAGTACGACTGTAATACAAAATCGGTATGTAGCTCAATAAGTTGTCAGAGTCAATTTCATTATTTATTGATTTATATAGCAACATCTAGTCAAAAAACGATGTCGTGATAGCCCAGAGCGCAACGAACCTGTCTCAAATTTATAAGGCCCCATAGGGCCATGGTTCGAATCCGGGCGTGTACCAATGAGTTTTTCTGACTTAAGTACTCAATATCACTGACACCGTGCTTCGGAGGGCACGTTAAGCAGTCGGTCCCGGACACTGTCAATAGATGGCGGTCGTTACAGTTCCCAACCCGCAGTGGAGCAGCGTGGTGGACTTAAGCTCCAAGCCCCCCCCCCCTCCTCACCCTGGGGGAGGCCTAAGCCCCTGCAGTAGGGTAAAAATAGGCTGATGATGATGATGATGAGTCAAAAAGCGAGCGACGCGACGGTCTGAGTGGTATATTAAAGAAGGGAAGTATTTATCTGGAGATGTGAAAGTAGAGCAATTTTATAAATATTTTTTGGTTCTAAATAAACCTAGTTCCAACCCAAACAAGAGTATAATTTAAAACGTTTGTATGGGGTGGGCTATCACGCGAGAAGTTCCTTCTTAATAGAAGCTATCTAAAGTTCAAATAAATAAAAAAATTTATACTAATCATTTTTTTTTTCTTCAGATAAATCAATAGCTGACTGTGTGGAAGTTCGAATCGGTGCATACCTAATAAATGCGGACCAAGGGGTGCTCTGCTATTCATGTCTTGGCTAGGAATCGAAGTACTGCCAAGACACGAGATGGAATTAGCCGCCGACCATCCGTATGCAAAGAATTTCGAGATTGCGCAGAAGAACGGAGATGATGAGAAAATTCAGGTATACGAGTACCCTCTTTAATTTCGTTACGACGTCACGGGTCCAAATTTCACGTGTAAGTTTGGATCACTACATGCCAACCACCGTTTTTGACACAATCGACGATTCAGATGCTTCGCCTGAAGCTTCGGTTGCTACATTCGTTTCCAGAACGGTGCCTTCAAATTTAACTAACTGTGATTTGTTTGTTTTTTTTATAGAATTTAATTTGATAATTTGTCAATTTTGTTTACACTATGTAATCATACATTATTTACATTGCCATGTTAATTTGATTGACATTAGACTCAGCTTGTGTCGTAGGATGGGGTAGCTGGAAGCAGTGGGAAAAGGGAGGTTGACTAAGTTACGCGTGTTGTTGCGTCAAAGACTGTATTTTTTTCATTTCTTCAGCTCATTTTACCCAACTACGGGGGCTTAGGCCTCTCCCCAGGATGAGGGCTTGGAGCTTAAATCCACCACGCTACCCCAATACGGGTTGGCGGATTGTAACGACCGGCATCTATTGACAGCAACAGGGACCGACTGCTTAACGTGCTCTCCGAGGCACTGAGCCAGTGGTATTTATGTACTTAAGTCAGAAAAACTTATTGGTACACGCCCGGATTTGAACCACGGTCCCACGGCCTTATAAATTTGAAATAGGTTCGCTGCGCTCGGGCCATCCCGACACTGTATTATCATCTGTATTATCAAGAACTGTATTACGACTAACTTACTACTCTAACATGCATACATCATACTTTATTACATCTACGTACCTACATCTCCACAAGGAGATCGTCGTAGAGATATGGCCTAAATTTAGGGATGGTAAAATAAGTTAGTGACGAGAAACATTGAAAATCGATATCGAGGGCATGCACATATCAGCATTTTATTATATAGACAAAAAGTCAAGAGAAGCCCAAACGGAGACAGACGTGAGACGTTGATTCCGATTGCTCCACTTCAGACGACGAGGGCTATGACCAAGTGAGTAAACTTCTTCCGTCTGGGTTCTAAAAGTCTAGGATAATTTAAATTGAAGCGACGCCTGTCTAGTACGACTATCTAATAATAGATGGAGCCACTATATAATGAAATGATTTTTATTTTTTCATAATCACATTTCTAGGTTTCAGTTGGTGAAACATAACATGCGACTATAAAAAATATTTCTCTTTAAAGTTTTTAACTGACATTATTGATTGTTTCAATATTTCGAAGCATTTGTACAAAAACCTAAAATTTTGTATAAATTCTGAAGAATGGGTGGTGGAGAACCAAATTAATTGTAGAACTTGGTATGGTGAATGTTTTGGTAAGCAGGTGCCAGGGGTTGATATTGTTAATTATTAAGATACATAAACTACTAGGTTTACTTCTGTTTCAAAGTGTTAATTTAGTTTTAAATATTATTTGATATAAACAACAAATCAAGGAGTAATCATATATATTTTTATATCTTTAATTTTCAGAGGAGAACAGGCTTAGAAACAAGCATTGGAACGATTGGAAGCTCAAGCGGCGCAACAAGCGGCGCAACAAGCGGCTATGTCGGCCATCGAAGCTGAAAATAAAAAGGTACGTAATATGGATGTTCATAGAGACAGCGCGTTGTGACAACGAAAATATACGCCGTCGTCAAATATACACCAGTTGATGTTTTGAAATATTAACTGTGACGTGAACTATGATTTTGTGTGACACGTGAAATTAGTACTGGAATAGAAAATAAAGATTCTGAAATTACGGTTTATAAGTAATTTAACAGAACGTTTTAATGATAAATATCTAACCACTGAGTCTGACTTTTTCCATCTTGATTATCCTTTTTTTATTTTTATTTATTTATTTCTTGGAGAATAAACAGCATTAGATTTAAAGTACGTTTAGTGCCCATAAGATAATAATATAAACACGCTAACGTCCGCCGCACATGCTGACACTCGCATTGGTCGTCACGAGCCGCGCGCGAATGGTGGTGTTTAAAATCTATGCAGTCGTACCTGAACTCTGAATTGGTATACGTGTAGGTTTGTTCCTTTAAGGACAGATTCCCTTTAAGGACGCATATACGGCAATGACCGTAATACTGAGAAATCTGTAATTTTCCGGTACAGTTTACGAGTGAATCCGCTGAATTTTGTCTACTAAATTGGGTACCTTCAGATAGCCTAAGCCTTTGAGGTCTCAGCTTGGCCTTTTTTTATTGGAAACGCACTGCTTTTTTTACAGAAAACTCAAATTTCCATACCCTCCTCCCACGAAAACTTTGAAAACAGGATGTGTTTCGGTACCAAAATCTCAGGAATTTGAAGATTTACATATTTAAAAAAAATACTTTCTTACTACTGATATACTCAACTTTACACCTTGGACAAAAAAAGTAAAAAAAACGTTTAGTAATCCTCTGAAAAAAAAAAATTTATTTTCTTTAAAATAACACTATTTTCGTTATCTTTGTAAGGCTTAATAGAAAGGAATAGGGTTTATTTTTCAATTGCCTCTCTGACAATAACTGACAATCTGACAAATCAGTCTGCGCCACAGCGCCTTTGTGAGTAGACGTATGTGTCGGTTTTTCTCCGCCACTCAAAGTAAAAACATCGCTGTATACATATATATACTGCATAAAAATAAATACGAATAGATTCATCATTGCATCTTGAGACTTGAATCTTGATTGATTACAAAAAAGTACTACCTACCACTACTTATTTCTGTCTTTTTTTTACCCGAGTTGCACCTATATAATATTCTCGTATTTTACTAAATATTGAAATTTTACTGACCTGATGATGGACTTCGGAGACTGCTACTGGAAATCATAGATGGGTGGAAGTAGATGTGTCGTGTTTGGGTTCGTTGTGTTGGTAGTGATGAGAGCTTCCCACCGGACTGACTGAACTGACCTGATGATGGACTTCGGAGGCTGCTACTGGAACTCATAGACGGGTGGCAGTAGATGTGTCGTGTTTGGACTTGTTGTGTTGGTAGTGATGAGAGCTTCTCACCGGACTGACTGAACTGACCTGATGATGGACTTCGGAGCCTGCTACTGGAACTCATAAACGGGTGGAAGTAGATGTGTCGTGTTTGGACTTGTTGTGTTGGTAGTGATGAGAGCTTCTCACCGGACTGACTGAACTGACCTGATGATGGACTTCGGAGGCTGCTACTGGAACTCATAGACGGGTTGCAGTAGATGTGTCGTGTTTGGACTTGTTGGTGTTGGTAGTGATGAGAGCTTCTCACCGGACTGACTGAACTGACCTGATGATGGACTTCGGATACTGCTACTCGAACTCATAGACGGGTAGAAGTAGATGTGTCATGTATGGGCTTGTTGTGCTGGCAGTGATGAGCGCTTCCCACTGGATTGACTAAACTGACCTGATGATGGACTTCATTGCATACAAATGAAAATATTCTGAGGACCAATAATTAAAATTTAACCATATTCCTGATCCTCATCACACCCTTACGAGACCGTAGCTGAAACCAGCACCCTGAGACTAAATGTATGAGTCCAAACTCGATGTACCTAGCTATCGCCATCATTGAGAACCAGTCACCAAGTTTCTGATCCTCATCAGATTCTCACGAGACCGTACCTGAAACCAGCACCCTGAGACTAAATGTATGAGTCCAAACTCGATGTACCTAGCTATCGCCATCATTGAGAATCAGTCACCAAGTTTCTGATCCTCATCAGACTCTCACTAGACCGTACTTGAAGCTAGCACTATGAGACTAAATGCATGAGTCCAAACTCGATATACCTAGCTATCGCCATCATTGAAAACCAGTCACCAAGTTTCTGATGTAGGTGTGCAAGCGGCGGTGGAATAGCGATTGGTAACCGTATAGTATGCTTAGTAATAAAGTTATATTGTACAATAAGTTCTGAAAACTAAAAATAACATTTCATTATAAGAGATATGAAATAACTCATAGTTATTTCCTTGCACGTGTTTCATGGTTGGTGCCATACTATAAAATAAAGATATTGATACGACCTTTAAAATGACATATACCACAACTTGATACAACCTGGGTACGCAGCCCATACAAAGTTGCCCATTCGCTTTTCCGAAAATACAACAAAAATATAAAATGATCAAGTTGTTTTAGTTACAGTCAGACATTCCGCGCTTTGCCAATGTCACTGTGTATGTGAGAGGTGCGTATGTAGTAGTACCACTCATTACCTAAAATTTAAGAGAATCTTTTTGAATATACGTTCTTAAGACAGATTTTGTACAGGCAAGAAAAAAGGTTTCGATTTGTCCCGTTAATGACAGAAATGTTTTTAACCAACGTCCTCTAAATACGCGTTTACGAATAAGAGACTTATTTATGAGCTATTATTATTAAATTGTGGAAAACTCCTTTCAATTTCTGCTGACATGGTACTATGCTCATGCTATGCAGAATTTTGTTACCTATGCGTATTAATCACAGATCAATTGAAATAAGGGGAGATTTGTGATGTCTATTCAATTAGCACGGGACCTCGTGTCGCCGATTTTGATTCATAGATGTATTTGTAACCAATATTTTACGCAAACATATACAATTAAGGCCCGCCTCCACTCCCCACGAAATTCACTCACTCATACCAAACAATGCTCTCGTTTACAACTGCACTTACATTGTCTAAGTAGAAAGAAATAAAAGAACATTTGCATTTGCGATTTAAAAAAACAAAGGTGACTGTGAAGTGTTTAAACGCGGAAGCGCCATGAAATTTACGGCGCTTAATATGTTTTGGTCGCGACCGATGAATATGATCGCAGTAGAAGGTGATTACAATTAACACAGATGCGCTGGACGCCCTGTGTATATACACGCGAAAGAAACTATTGTGTTGTGACAAAATACTATCGATATATATCGATATCCGACGAGAATGAAAATAATAATTATGGAATTTTAATATAACACCTGTATTAAAAAAATAAAAATGCATAGACATGAAATCATTAAAAAGTGTAAATCAAATCTCAAATTACTTTTATTTCTCTGATTAATTCAATTTTAATACATTGATTATGCCCAGAGTAGAAAAAAAATTTAAACCTGTATTATTTCATTACTTCCAACTGTTTAAATGGTAGTTATTTTGTGTGGAAAGATTTTAAAATTTTTAAATATTTTTTTTAATTTTAAACTTAATTAAAACATTCAATGATATTTTATTTTAATAAATCATACCAAACTGTAATCAATCACACAGTAATACAGACACACACGTCGTACGTTTAACACATCTTTTTGAGTCGGGGCTTAAAAATAAATAAAACTATGAAAAATTTATGCAATCAACCTTTATTATTTATTATCAATCAATCAATCAAATATATTTAAGTGACATAATTTTTATAAATATGCGACGACAATGGCTGACCTTATAATTCTCACCTGTGACGTCATGCTATAAACATTTCAAAATGATATTACTACGTAAATACCGATCTAAAAAAAAATCAAATTATATTCTTAAAATTACCTATTTTATCGAAAAAAAATAACGGACTTTCGTTCCAAAATTTGGGAATGGTCTATTGAACCCTGTATTCCTGTCCAGTAAGTCTTTTTTATTTTTGGGTCTTTAGGAAAGCTGTGATACAATATAACTTGTTGACAGTCGTATTATATTACTTTAGTACATTGTCATTGCTATCGTAATTGATTAAACAAATAAAAAGAAAATTAAATTAACATCGATAAGTTATCAACATAGTCACATCACTAGCGCAGATGATGCAATATGGAATTCACGCGGCGAAATCGGCGAAACTTCTCTAAAATAATTGGTGTTTAAACATGTTTCCTTGTTTAATTTGTATACTTACAGGTGATATGTTATTCTACTTGTCTTGAAATTTGTAGTGGTGTTTCTATTTTTACAAATACGCACTGCACAGGTTGGCATTTTGCTTAAAATCGCTTCAGGTACGCTGTTTGCTGTGAACGGAAAGCCACTAACGATGCGTACTGACGACGAGAAAAATGTATGCCCATTTTGCGCATATCGAGGCGACAGGAATCACGCCCACATGACCCATCTCCCCTTACTTTAATGATCTGTGGTATTAATAGAGCGTTGGTTGGTAGTTGCTGTATACAGGGTGAGGTTTTTATGACCAGCCAAACTTCAATATAATGACCTTTGATAAAAATCCGTTGGCCGTCTTGTTCCCTTTTAGTATCGTTCAATAGGAAAATATTCAGTTAAGCCTACGTAAACCTTTCCCAAAACTACCAATATTACTAGTCACATTACGAGGACGCCAGTGCACGTGCACACGCCCCGCCCTCAATTAGTGCACGTGCAGACGCCCCGCCCAAGCTCCGCCCTTTCGCTCTGCATTCGCAGTACGACCACCATAGATAATACTAGCACGTCGTATTTTTGAAAATTTATGATTATCGAATGATCTCATTTATGAAGGCTCCTACTCAGTCGTAAAAACTCTCTTGAAAACTTTGGTTTGACAAGGCCTAGGGGACGATTCAAATTGATGACATCATCAATGAGTTTCAAAAATACGGCTCCTTAAGTTGCAAATTTTCCCTTCATACTTAACGGGCATAGGACCGTCAAATTACAAAAGGCTTGTTTTAGTTATTATCTGCGATTAAAATAGAATCGAAATAAATGAAATTGAAAAAATGAATAGGTACATACCTAATCTATTTTGATTAATGTACTCGTACATTTGATAATTGATTAACAATTCTGAACAGTCCTTTTTCCTTTCGCAATCAGGCGTATTTAAAAAATTTGAATCAACTTATGTACAATCATTAAAATCGAGTTAAAATCCACTTACCACTTCAAAAAATTAACCTACTTTAACAAATGTTCAAAATGTAAGCCATTCATCTCCAAACAGAGTCTAGCACGTTTTTGTACATTGTCTCGTAATTTACGAAGTACCCCAGTGTTGTTTTGCACTTCACTAAAAGCACGCACAATGTCTAGTTTTAGACCCTCGAGGCTTTGGGCCTCCTGCACATTAACTCGCCATTTAATCTCTCCCCATAAAAAAAGTCACATGGCGTTATGACCGGAGGCCATGGTACGGCACCTCCTCGAGCGACCCAGTGATTACCGTATTATTGATTGATATATCATTGTTGATTATAGTATAATCTTTGGGCTCCGCGTAAAGTTTGTCCACTTAAAATGTAACATCTCACCATTTCGTAATATTCGCGATTTGTAAAGTATCGCGGGCTACGCACAAGCTAACGTTCGGTTTAGAATCGCATGGCTGACTGAGCTCCGCGCTCCGCCGTCCGGCGTCCGGCGTCCGCGCAAGGTGGGAATGGGGTCAATGAATGGGACCGTGCGCCTCAGCGATCAGCTGATGCGGCGGAACGTAGGTATCGTTATGTCGTAGTAGAAGGAAGCCAAATATTGTTAAAAAATATTTAGGATATTTTTATTGATTATAAATATTTGACCTATATTTTTATTTACGTAATGAGGTCTATTGGTGATACCTAACATCTAGGAACATTTTGGCTGATTACTAAAATCTCTCCCTGTATTTCATTGATAGATAGTAAGTACCTAGTCAAAACAGGAAAATGACTCCCTTCTTCCTGTTGTCCTAAATTAATTTGAACCCAGTGTGTCATACTGAGCCAGTAGAACGTTTTGGATTTTTGTTCATATTGTTCTACCGTAAAGCAAACTTCCTATTCGTAAACACGTATTCATGCGACGATGGTTAAAAACGTTTTCGTCCTTAACGGGACAAATCGAAACCTTTTCTCTTGCCTGTACAAAATCTGTCTTAAAGGGAATCTGTCCTAAACGGAATCTGTCCTTAAAGGAACAAACCTACGTGTATACGTGCGGGCCGTACAAGTGGCCTAGGTAGCCGAGACACGTTTTTCGAATGACAGTAGCGCGAGTTTGTCTTTAGTACTAATTCTTTCATGACCGTTCACCAGTCGTACTTAGGTACGGCTCGTGTGAACAGATGTAGACAAGTGTCGACCAATATCAATGAGTGTTCATCCGTGCAGTGTCGTGAACCAGTGCGAGTTCTAGCATGTGCGCCGGGCGTAATGATCGTCCGACGCTCGTCCACATGGACTACATGTTTATATTATATCGTAATGGAAAATTACTCCTTAATGGGATGACAGGAGATCCATTCCCTTTCGTTCTCCCTTCTACTTATTACTTTCTTAATTTCAGAACTGAAGTGAGAATCCTGCGATAAAAAAATTATATTAAGAAAAAGACTATGTCGAAATACAGTCAGACATTTCTCTTTTATTTATAATGTATATAAAGTTTTGTCATGAAGATATTTGAAGGAATAAAGTTACATATAGGGTACTGTTTATCTCCGTTAAATATTTCCATGAGATACAAAATTAATCAAATATTTGATATGAATGACGAGCAACTTATCTGTGGAGGAATAATAATATAATATCTGGGACATCCCACACAGCGCCATCTAGTCCCAAAGTAAGCAAGTATTATGCTTGTATTATGGGGTACTAGACAACTGATATATATATACTTAAATATTCTTTTTTTATAATGTATACATATATAGATACTTTTACACCCAGGCACGGAACAAATAGACATGTTCGTGCACACAAATATTTGTCCCGAGCGGGGATCGAACTCGCAACCGTCGGCTCCGCAGTTAGGGTCTCTAACCACTCGGCCAACCGGTCAGTCAAAATGTTTCGTATAGAAAGAGACGCTTCGATTTTCTTTCATCTTTTAATGATCAATATCATACCATACCATCAGCCCATTAATGCCCCACTGCAGAGGCTTATGCCTCCCTTCGGGACGAGGAAGCTTGGAGCTTAGTCCACCACGCAGCTTCAGTCTTAGTTGGTGCATTTTAACGACTGCCATCTATTGATGGCAACCGGGACCGATAGTTTAACGTGCTCTTCGAGGCGCAGAGTCAGTGATAGTTATGTACATAAGTCAGAAAAAACTCATTAGTACATGCCCTGGGATTTGACCTGCGGCTTTCTCATCATACGCTGCGTAAAATTTTGGACATTGGATAAGTCGTGAGGGACGTTCCTCAGGAGAGATAACGACAGAAGTGAGTCACGTAAAACGCGAAATATTTGTCAAAACATCAACAAAACGTGCGAAAAATGAGAACGTTAATAAAATTCATGGAATATAACACGCCGTGAAGCGTCAATGGAATGCGCTTATGTGGAAATCGTATAATATATATTTTTTTTATTTCTAACATTATATCCCATTTATGTGAACGCAGCCTTCGAGTTTCAGGAAATACTTATATTTAAATAAGGTATACATTAATTAATTATTTAAGTATAGGTTTTAATTATATATATATTTATAATCCCAACTATACCTCTTTAGAGACAAGTTAGCACAGTTCAGCGGCTCTGCAACAACTGCATAACGCCATTTAAGCCCAGCTTAGGCATCCTCTCTCACAGTAGCTGTACAGTAGCTGCATAGTAGTAATAATAATACTGTACAACCAGACGTAGAGGATTCGGTCCCCGCCAGAAATAAATATTTTCAATAACATATCAAAGTATTATAAATAAATTTAGGTAAAATTACAAATAAACTTGGTTCCGCAATTTTTGCAGTAAAAAAGTTACAGATATAGTGACAGCAAGATTGACAGTATTATTTCATATGGTATTTTGCTGTATTTTATTTTTTATTATATTTTTTTTTATAGTATATGTATCAGTTGTTTAGTACCCATAATACAGATACTGCATAGTTTAGCACTAGATAGCCGTGTGTCAGATACCTCAAGTATATTTATGTATTGTTTCAGCAAGCGGTACAGGGTCCAGCGCAATCGGCTGCATCTCAAGTGGATTTGTCACAATACACGCGCAGCGCCGCCGTCTCGGTTTTGGCGAGGAACTTCTACAACCTTCAATACGTCGCTCTCGTTCTGGCCTTTTGCATAAACTTCGTATTACTGTTCTATAAGGTGTGTATCGAGATGTTGACCGCTTAGTCTTAGGGTAGCGATTTTGCCTACAAAGCTGGAGGTCCCGGGTTCGAATCCCAGGTCGGGTCAGTATTTATATAATAAATATTGAAACTGGTACCGGGTTTTGGTTGTTATATGTAGGTATGTGGTGTCTTCGCTAGGTACCCAAAATACAAGCTAATGCTTAGTTTGGGGCCTAGGCGTTGTTGTGGTGTATACGTTATTATTATTATTTTTCATAAAAAGAAAGTACTTGGCGTAAAAATTTCACCGGTACAGATGCCGCACCATACGAGCCCTAGAGGTTGAACAATCGTTCACACGATCTTAGCAAGAAATCTGATTTAGACTTAATAGAGTGTCACTTAATAGTGACTGTTTGTGAAAATAAAAAATAATACAAGAAGTTTGGCGCGAGCTGTACTTTCTATCTGTAATCGAGTTAACAAATGAATTAGTGAACTAACTATTTGCAAGTAGAAATAGCGTCAGATGTAAATTTTCATATTATTTATGGTCGTATTCTTTCCTTTACCACTTGACGTTTTCCTTAACAGTCCTCGATATTATAAGAAAGTCCACTTCATAACACACCAATGTTTTAGGTTTAATCATCGTTGGTGTTCGGTGAGCTGCGTGACCAGTTGGAGTCCGTCAAAGAAGACATGGAGTCCAACTGCTTTGTATGCGGCACTGGCATAGAAGACTTAGGTGCTTGATAATTTCGTTATAATAACGTAAAACGCCTTTAATTTTCCCGTTACTTGTGTCGTTACACAATCTCGAAAGTAAGTGTAGCGACACGTTGTTGTGGTAATTTAAAATGACGTGCAACGTTAGTGTGGCCCTGCCCAAACATGACTTATTCTTAGTGATAGATATATTTTGTGATGTATTTGTCATATTTTGGATTCGTTAATCCATCATTTCTTTTTCAATTTAGTGGTAGCAAGCCCCTATATTTGGTGAAATTTGAATAAAAATTATTTATATAAAAACCACATTGTTGAAATTGAAAGGGATGGCGAGTGGCTGGAATTATACTTTTATTCCATCAGCCCATAATACCCTACTGCAGGGGTTTAAGTCTCACCCCAGGGTGAGGGGTGCTTGGAATTTAATCCACCACGCTTCTCCAGTGCGAGTTACATATCGATGTAACCCGCACTATCAATTAGCTTATACTTGCCTTTATTAATACGGCACTTGTCACGTGACGCCAAGAGTGCATGCCTTTAACTGCAAGTGAAAAATATATGTGATAACATATTCTAACACGAGCTTTATTTACCAAACAAGTCTTTTTCTCTTTTCTTAGGGGATATTGACTACGTGACGAAGACCTAAACCTTCCCCCCCCCAAAGGGTCACGTAGTATGGGTACTTCAAATACATCTTAATGTTTAATATTGAGTGGACTATCAGATGACTATTAAAAGGAAAAAATCTGATTAAAAATAAAATTGTACATGTAGCAAGTATTATATATAATAAATGTAAGACAGTAATAAAATTGAAATAAATGATATATATACAATTAAAAGATTTAAAATAACTATTCTCTGTCAAACCCAGCTGAAAGGTCTCCATAACGCTCGCGGCATTACCGCGTCGGATTGCTACTGAGCCTCTGCGCCAGAAACGACCCAGATCTAGGGTCACAACCCCTCTTTTCCAAGTCGGAAGCCCGTCATCTCACAGCAAAGGGAACGAAGATATAGGATTGTCATGCAGGTTGTCCCAGAAATCAACGTCAAGCAGAAAACAGGCGATGAGGAAAGTGGTGACAGCACTTTTAAAATTGTAGGTACCAAAAAAATCGGTAAAACTGAAACTGTAATGATTTTTCTAAAACTATCACTGCAAATCTTTTACTATTTATTGAAGTAAAACTTCTTTAGGCGCGACTAGGGAGTAACTCAGATTTTTTTTTCTGACGGAAGTGACGCTTATTATAGTCTGTGTAGTTGCAAACTTATAAAGTATTTTAATTACTGATAAGATCTAAAATAAATTGTACGTGTTAAATAATAATTTTTAGCATTAAAAATAAGATTTGATGTTTCAAGAGGTATCAAATATTACAATTTAAAATAAAAAGCACATTTACGTATTTGTTTTTCGAGTGAAGACAGCGCCATCTCTGTTAATATGGATAAAACTCAACTGATTGTCACTCAACGTTCCGTGTCACGATCATAACTTCTAAAAATATAGTTCTAAATACGCGTTTAAAAAATATATAAAGTACTAAAATGATTGAATTAAATTTTTTTGTGTTATCTAGTAACGTTACTATCAAATTTTGTTATAAATTATATTCTATTAATTTTTCGTTTATAAAAAAAACCTTGTTAAAACGTACTAATATTCCAATAACGAAACGCAATTGACCCTCCCGTTATGGCGCTGTCTGCGGTCGTCGGAAGCAGTGTGACCGTTTTTAGCATTTTTGATGCTAGTTTAGCATTTTTTGCCTCTTTGGAATATTTTTAGCACACTAATAAATTTTAGCATATTTTGGCACAATTGTGATAAATGAATTGGTTGACTCACTATTATGTGTTAAGCATGGCAAAAACTTTATGATTTATATGACGACACTCTGGATATCGTTTTATGTATGTTCCCTAATATCCTTAATATTAAATAAAGTTGGAATCTCAGAAACAAAATCGACAAGTTATATCGTCAATTAAGAATTAGCACTAAAGTTCAAGAACTGATGACAGGCAAATCAAGTGCTACAGTAATGTTGAATTTTCTGACATCTAATTAAAAAAAAACCTAACTCGATAGTTGGCTCCGACCTGACGATGACAGGCTACTATAGAACATTATTCAGATAAACAGAAGACCCACTCCAAATATTTTTTTGTCGAGATAACGCGCCCATGTTAGTTGTCTATCTTTTTCACACAAATGAAGTTAAATTCATGTGTGAATTTCTGTGCTCTTATTCTATTAGCGTGTTCTATCAGCGCCATCTATCGAGCTATTTGAAACTTTTTTAATATGCCAAACAAAAACACTTCCAATAATGAGTATAAAGTGGATGTGAATTCGGAATATACCATATCATCATCATCATCATCAGCTCATTTTTACCCCACTGCAGGGGCTTAGGCCTCCCCCAGGGTGAGGAGGGGGGCTTGGAGCTTAAGTCCACCACACTGCTCCGCTGCGGGTTGGGAACTGTAACGACCGCCATCTATTGACAGCGTCCGGGACCGACTGCTTAACGTGCCCTCCGAAGCACGGTGTCAGTGGTAATGTGTACTTAAGTCAGAAAAACTCATTGGTACACGCCCGGATTCGAACCATCGCCCGATGGGGCCTTATAAATTTGAGACAGGCTCGTTGCGCTCTGGGCTATCACGACATTACCATATACCAATATACCATATACTTAACTGAAATGAATATATTGTTTTTTTTTTAACTTTTGATCTACTTAGTGTGCCTAGACGATCGATATGGCCTCCTTTTATATATTGTTGTATGTGGCGAAAGTCACATAAGTATTATTTTGTTTAAAACCTTTGCTAAATATGCCTAAAAGCGGCATGTACTTTTTTATTTACATCTAAAATATATTAAGATACTATCTTAAATAGTTTCAAGGTGAAGCATAGTATCCTAACTTTTGATAATAATGTAAATTTTCTTTGCAAAGACGAAAACACAGGACAAAAATGTCAGAACCTGTAAATCAAAATGTTATTACTGAGGATAACCATGCGGCCTATCTGTCAAATGTGATGGTTTACCTATCGATCGTCTGCTATCATCAAATAAAAATTCGCTAAATTACTTTTATCCTAATACTTTGAAACCAATATCTATTTAATTAAGTTGTAATTTAGTGTGAAAATGTCTACGTCCAGTGAAAGCGATTCTGATTTCGAACTTTTACAAGAAAACGTACAAAAAAAACTTCAAAGTTTTACTTCAATAGCGCGTAAAGGTTACACGCATACACTGTTTTTTTTATTCATTTTAATACTTTCCATTTCACAGTTTATACATTTTTTTTTTGATGTGTTAAAAAAATCGTTTTGTAATAAGTAGATTTCGTATAATACTGGCAGCCCCACCGAAAGAATGTAGCAGAATAGAATAATAATAATACCTTGGACATCTTACACAGCGCCATCCAGTCCCAAACTAAGCAAAGCTTGTATTATAGGTACCAGACAACTGATATACCTATTTAAATGTTCTTTATAATATATACATATATAGATACTTTTACACCTAGACACGGAACAAATAGACATATTCACGCACGCAAATATTTATCACGGACGGGAATCCAACCCGCGACCCTTCGCTCCGCATTTAGGGTCTCTAACCACTCGGTCGTTCGGGGAGTCTAATCGGCAAGTCGGAAGGCGCACGCTTGCTAAACTCAACGACTCAAAATCGATAAATTATGACAACTTTACCCTCTGGATGCTCGGAGTGGAGGATCATTGTGGCCATGGTCACGTGGTGTGTGTGTGGAGGAGGCTTATGTTCAGCAGTTGACAGATGTAGGCTGAAATGATGATGATGATGAACTAGTTATGACGAGTAATACACAAAGACTTCATCTAGTTAACCAATTGCGTGTCTTGCCCATCGCCCTTCTTCATCCTTTGGCTCAAATGTGATAAACTTCGGGGAGCAATACCCTTTCAGCTAGAGTTCAAATTTAACATTATGGCCCGGTTAGGAGGTGTGGGCTGGTGACGCAGGCCTGTATGCTTATGCTGTGAACGCCAGCGACGCTTGTGGCGCTGAAGAACTACATTCGCCTGGAAGGGTGGCGCTGCTTGCAGCCGCTAACGACGAAGCCTATGTGTTTACCCATTCGCAGCCTGGTGATGATACGTAAATTATTGACATAAATCCGATATTTTCATAAGTATTATTTAATTTGTTAGAATAGTAATATCCTATAATGAAATACTAATACATGGGACTTCCCACACAGCGCCATCTAGTCCCAAAGTACGCAAATATTATGCTTGTGTCATGGGTTACTAGACAATTGATATACATACTTAAATATTCTTTATAATATATACATATATAAATATTTTTGCAAAGACACCACACACATGTAACAACCAAGACCCGGTACCAGTATCAATATTCATCATATTAATACTGACCCGACCTGGGATTCGAGCCCGGGACCTCCAGCTTCGTAGGCAAGGTCGCTACCCACTAGGCTAAGCGGTCGTCAAATACAAATGACAAATACAAAAATTTATGATACATTGAGTTATTTGTGAGATATAAATATTTTCTGCGTATGTACCCGCGTTGGCACTTTTTACCTGCCTGTTTGTTTTTCTGTGGCATTGTAAATCCTAAACTGGTGAACCATTTTAGTATAATATTTTTTTTTTATTTGAAAGCTGGTGTCTTCGTTTCGGTTCTTACACACTTGTCTGTCTGTGGCATTGTAACAAATGTGGCTATACAACGGAATAACCGATTTCAGTGCGCTTTTTTTTTTTGTAAAGATCAGGGATTATTGTTAAAACATTCCTTTAATTGTTCTACTTTAGTTTTGTTTTTTATCCAGGTTGCGTATCCAACAGGTGGTCGGTGCATACGCACGAAGTGACAGCTCGCCTCGACTGCAGCGAGCTGGTGTCATGCTCCGAGAGTCTGCAGTCCATAGCGATTGACGAACACCACCCTGACAATTGCCAGGTATTGATTTGAGTCTGTGGGCAAAGTTCTTACGAGGCGAGTTTTGTCGCATCACTATCGAAACTGTGAACGGCGTATTCGACTAGAGCAATTTTTATTTTCAACTAGCTTTCCACCCGCAGCTCCGTACGCGTGGGCTACGCAGTTGTACACCTATTTTGAAAATTCTTTCACCTATAGAAAGCTACATTGTCAACTAGTAACATGGGCTTTACTTTATTTTCAAACTAGCTTTCTGTTCACGACTACACAGTTGTACTGGGACCGCTATAATTTTTTGTATAAATATAGTAAGGTAAAGAGTGATGCAGGCTTCTTTTATCCCGGGAAAAGAGGTTCCGGTACAACTGTGTAATCTACGCGAACGGACTCGTATAGGAAAGTGTAGTAATGCTAGTTGAATCATTACAATTACAAACTGCCATTTAATTGTTTTTAGTTTACAAAATTATGAAATGTATAGGTAACTAATAGACTATGCTCATACAGCGGCATTTTTCTTATTTCTAGCATATTTATACCCGTCGTAACTTTTAGAAAAAGCTCTGATTCGAATAATTTAAAGAGGGATTTGCATATAAATTATTCAACCTTGATTACGAAACTGTTTAGTTGGATAAGGAACAATATTATGATACGAATGTCATCTTTCGTTTCTATTGACTAATTAAATTAAAAAAAAAAAACTGTTACTGTGGCTTAATATCATAGTTAAACATGTGCTATAAATATGCAGTACATTATTTTATGTCTCATCAATAATTTTCACTGCGCATGTCAAATAATTAATTTATTGTTTAGTTTTACTATCAGGTGTATTTATTTATTGTTATAATTTGTTAATATTTTATTGTACTGTTTAGTTTTAATACTTGAAATGTAAATACTGTGTAAATATATAAAAATTACTATGGGGCTAGCACGTGAAAATAAATTATTAATATTATTATTATTATTATACCTAAGATTTATATTTCAATATCGAAAATTTGTAGAAGCACAAACACGTACAACTTCAGACGTCGCCATCTTTAAATTCGGATTTTAAATTTTTTTTAAATTCATATTCGAAGTTGTGAACAAAAGTCCAAGTCGTTGAATGTTAGAAGTTGAACTAGAAAACTCGCATCGTGACAACAATGATGAAAGATGTTTGAATGTAAGATGTTGAAATGAAAGGGGTTCCATATAAGGAACATGTTATATAAAATTGTACGTAGGTCGGAACTCTTTGTGTGTGTGAATCCGATTCGCACTTGGCCAATTTTATTATTTTACATACATATGTTTATATAAATAACATCGCACAGTTTTTTTTTCATAAATTGATAACTTCATACACGATGTCGTCGGGCCTTATAAAACGATGTTAAATCCCGTTTAGCGTGAAAGAGTTACAAGCAAACTTTTGATAGCTTAAAAATTTTGCATTTTTCAGCCGATTTTAATTTTGTTTTTAGATTTTAACCCTATTAACATGGCTTTTATAACAAATACGAGGTGCGAGCGATAATCCTACTGGCATGGCGGCGGCGCACGAGGCGGTCGACGCTTTACTGCACAGATATGCGCCCGCGCAGGTCGGTGTTAACAACAAACACATTCTGTATACACGCTGCAATTTTGTTAAAACCGCGTGTACTTTATATATACCCAAATGCTATGTACCTATTTATAAGCGACGATGATTTGCAAATGATGACTGAAAATTAAAATGAATTCAATTCATTAAGGAACAGGTATGGTCACGATTCAACACAGGAAATGCGGAAGTCATTCAATCTTACTCAAAATAAGTTCGCTGGCGTCTAATTGGTTGTCTAGTCCACGTGACTTTCACTCCCCTCGGGATGAGGGGGCTTAAAGCTTAACCCACCACGCTGTTCCACTGCGGGTTATTGAATTTTAACTGGTACCGATGGCTGAACGTGCTCTCCGACGTATGTACATAAGTTGAAAAAAACTCATTGGTACATGCCCTGGCATTCGAACCACGGCCTTCTAAACATGAAGCGGGCTCGCTACGACTCGGCTATTACGATATTTACACGACAAGACGTTTGTTTTGTTAAATGGATATTAGCATTCATCTGCGGCTTACTTGGATACACTTAAAGGGCTCAAGTGCCTTACGGGAATCCTCCACCAGGTGTAATAGTAGCCCACATCACCCTTTGATCCTTAAATAATCACAATGTCAAAGATCAAGATCGCTCAGTTATGACACGATGAAAGGCAAACTGAGTTTTGCTTTAATATAGATTTTTTTCTTCCAGACATCCGCGTCGAACACTTACCGTGGGATGTACTGTCTGTTATGGAGAGTGGACCGTTGGCTGCCCGACTAAATGGAATTTTTGGCGGGAAAATAACTACAATGAAAGTAATTTGATGAAGAGAATATAGAGTGGCCGGCCGATATTCTTACTACTGTATATTATAGTCACCCTCTCTAATTATTTGTATGCAGTGGATTCACACATTTGCTGTCGCCAAGGTCAAATACTTACACTTACTTTGTCTTTGGACGATATTCTTGCCTGAGATGCTGTTGAAAGTCGTCCTTGAATGCCCATTCTATGAAAGAATTATTGCAGCACATATTTAAGTTACATAAACAAAGTACAGATGAATACGTTGACGGCTCAGAAGTTAGTTACCTAATTACATTACCCATCATCATCATCAGCCCGTGTCTCTCTACTGCAGGATATAAGCCTCTCCCAAGGCTCGCCACCACACATGCTCCTTCGCCAACACACAATGGCCCCTAGTCTCCGGCGGTTCTTCTATTCCTGGCCACGGCAACGGTCATGGTAACGGAAGGGCAGGGGGTGCGAATAATCCCTGGATAAGATTCGGCTGCCAAATTCCATTACCCATGGAATCTCAATTCCACGGATTTACTATTACAACAATGCAACTTCGCTTCTTTAGTTTTGGGGCAATTCATATCCCTAAGCATACATGGATCATGTGTAAACTAAACCGTAGGTTTTTTTTTATCCCTATAGTGACCTCCAACCACCCCCTACAGTCACTCCCTTACCACCTTTAGAAGACTTTCTGACTCCCGTTCTTTCTTATCCACCATCACGCTCATTCATAAGCCTACTGATACTTAGCTCGACTCGTTATAATAGGCAGTTCCTCTCGTTCTTAGCTAACGCCTGCTGGGTTTGACTCTTCACTTTCTCCTGATCTGCCGCACCATGATGACAATATTTTACTTCCTTTATTATGTGCATATCTTGTCACCTAACCTCTTGTTCTTACATGTTTCTAATATTCATTTTCAATACATTTGCTATTAATACGGTCTTTATGACATTGAAACTTGTACCGTGATGTTGTATTTTACAGTACTAGGCCTTTTTACTTTACACCAATCACAAACGAGCTTTCTGTTTATAACGCATGCGTGAACCGCGAAAAGCAGTTCCGTTCCCGCCATTATTACATTAAAGTATCTACCTAATTTTAATCATAAATGTATTGAAAAACGTCGTATGATGCTTGTACTCAGTAAGCTGACTATTATAGTCATCGGTTTATTATAAGCACTCTGCTTCGCCTCTTACCTATAAACACCTCGACTATAATATGCGGCTTACCGTACTTGCATCATAATGTACTATTAAAAATAATTTCCCTTATAAAAAGCTACATTATCAGTGAGTAACATGGGCTGTATTTTATTTTCAAACTAGCTTTCCGTTCGCGGCTCCGCTCGCGTGAACTACACATTTGTACCGGGACCGCTATAATTGTTTGCATAGATATAATTTATTGGCTGAAGAATGACATAGGCTACTTTTTATTGTGGATGAAGGAGTCCTGGTACAACTGAAACAGCGGGAACGGGACGACCACGCGAGCGGAGCCATAGGTGGAAAGCTATTCGTCAATAAATTAGGGCGCCAGGATCTATCTGAATCACTCAAAAATTGGATTTTTGCACAAACTCTATGAAACTGTTGAAACAATCAATAATGTCAAGTAAAAACATTAAAGAGAAATATTTTTTATAGTCGCATGTTATGTTTTATCTACTGAAACGTAGAAACATGGTCATGAAAAATATAAATCATTTCTTTGCATGGTGGCTCCATCTGTTATTAAATAGCTTTACTAAACAGGCAGCGTCCAACCTTAATAGGTACCATGTTCCATGGTTTAGCCACTGCCATTAGCACAAATTATTATTATTTGGGTTTCGGGAATACAAGCGATTCTGATGCGCCTAATCAACGTCGTTCAAGTAGGTATAACTATTATAAAATCTCATTTAACGTTTACAATTTTAAGATTACATATCATCCCCGTATTTTTAATTCCGATATGATTCTGTCCATAATAAAGATGAAATACAAAAAAGAAATTACCTACATTAGCAACCAGAACCTTTCCGTTTTAGAGAAAAGTGATAAAAAATAAGCTTGTTTTTCTCGAATCAGAAATATGACCTTGTAGACAAACACTGTCAACTGTTGTAGTCTATCTGTACTTATGTCGTTTACTTTGGCCAATAAACGTATTTATATTATTGTGAATAAAATTTATAAGAAATGTTTGTTGTTGGATTTCCACAATGGAGGCAATAATGTATTGTTGAATGATCTCTCTAAATATGACTTTATAGCTTTAGCATTAAAAAATGTTATGAACAACGCCTTTGTACCTATTATAGTTAATAAATTGTGATTAAGGATTTGATTATTTGTAAGTGGAATAAATCTATTTTAGCACGTTTTATGTGTTTCATTTATATAGTCGACTGACCTGAACCTAAGATAGCGGGTTCGATTCCCGCCCGGCATAAATATTTATTTATGTGCATGAACATGTCTGATTGTTCCTTGTCTGTGTGTAAAACATCTTATGTATGTACCAGCGACCCGGCTGTAGCTCCGCTCGCCGGTAATTCGTTTCTTATAGTATTAACTTAATTATTTCAGTTTTGTACCCGCTCTTCCTTTTCCCGTTTCCGTTAGGCCATTATAGTTCTTGTTCTGGACCTCGGTCCCGTCACGTTTTCGGTTCCACTCTCATCAAGCAAAGTGGGCGAGGATGGGGGCATGGAGAATTCTACAATGTTCGTATATCAAATAAGATACATGTATATTCAAGAAAATCATATTACAATACAAAAAATATTACAAAACCTACACGAAGCAGGAAACATTGCGGAAGAAATACCTTGAATGAGTAAAAACTGTATCAAAATCCGTTGCATGGTTTAGAAGAAGTAAGCAGTGAAACAGAAGAATCCTGTAGCGCCAAGGCGGCGACGACTCGACGGCGGATGATGCAAGGAGAGCGCCGCGTCATGATATTAACTCAATCACGCACTTAAGTGTATTATATACTTGATGTTCGGCTGAACGTAGTCCAAACTTACAGAGTATGTAGAACTTACCGAAATAAACCAAGGGTTTAAAAAAATAATTTTAAACATGTTTTTCTCGATAACAGTAACTTTGCGCCATCTACTCACTTGAAACTTTTTGTTTAGTTCGGTAAGTTCTACGTGCTTTATATGTTTGGGCTACGTTCAGCCGAACACTTGTAATAGGTTTTTTACTTTTATGCAAAAATATAAATATATTTAAGTAATGAATATAACTTTAGAAGGTAATATTTATAAAAAACAGTACCTTACTGTTATACAAATTCACCTTCACCCTCATTTACTCCTGTTTTCCTTCAGCCCTTTTTATACCCCACTGCAGGGACATAGGTCTTCTTTCAGGTTGAGGGGGCTCGGAGCTTCAATTCACCACGCTGCTCCAATGCGGGTTGGCAGATTGTAACAACCATCTTCTATTGACAGCAACCGGAATCGGCTGCTTAACGTACTCTCCGAGGCACGGAGTCAGTGATAGTTAAGTACTTAAGTCAGAAAAACTCATTCACCCGGATTCGAACCACGGCCACATGGCCTTGTAAATTTGAAACAGGTTCACTGCGCTCGGGCTATCACGACACTCAGATGTATATATGAGAATGTAAAGAGTGTAGTATATGAGATACATACACATTCAGTGCAGAAAGCTAAAATCTATATACAGGGTGAGTTTTTGAGATGGTACTGTACAGCCAAATCCTAAACTATGAGAAATAGCGAAAAGTGTTCAAAGGCATCATGAGCTTGATTTTTGAGAAAACAAAAACTATTCACATTTTTGAAAAATCTGTTACATCGAAATGAAATCAAACCACTTGATTTGATAATTATATATTAGTACATTAAGAAAAAACGTTGGATTCCTTTTAAAGTACATAACTTGTATGGAAGAATGTAGATTTGGCATAGTTAAAAGTTTATATGCAAAAGGAGTGTGCTCGTGGACGTGCTAATGTGCAGTAGGATAACAGAATCGTACGTGATGAAAAAATAGCTTCTAGTAAATGGACGTAGCAGGATTAATAGGGTTTTATTTATAATTGCAAGTTAATTTTGTTTAAAGAGAGAAAGTACCTAGGTTATTTTCTAAGACTGTCGGTAGCGTGGGATTCTTAAATCAATATAAATCCTTATATCAAAATAACAACTTTAAAGTATTAGTGTTTTTTGCGTCATTGAATTTTAATATATGTTCCAAAAAAGAAAAGACATTGTTGTAAATAAAATTCGTTAAAATAAATCTTTGAAAAAGAAATAACTGCCCACAAAACACGAGGAACAACAATTCTTTGTATTCACTATTTTACTAAAAAAAAAACTAAAGAGAAGAAAAACTTTTCAAAGTGATAAACATAAAAAATTTTGTAAGGAACTAGTAACATAAAAAATATCCATTGAAAAATGACGACGTTACGACAAACTACGTACCAAAATTGTAAAGTACCAGCCGCATCGTTGAAGTTTTAATAAATTATAGAGTAGGCATTTTGCATTGCATATTTGCATCGCTGTTCGCAAATGAACAAATATTTATTCAAAGTTTATTAATTATTATATATTTTGTACATTTTAAATAATCCAAGATATTCGAACTGCTGACGACGCTTTAGTTCTCTAACATAATAGATTCTAAAAACATGTTACAGTAATAATAGTTACCATACCATATCAGCCCATTAATGCAGAGCCTAAGGTCTATCCTCGGGATCAGAGTGCTTGGAGCTTAATCCACCACGCTGCTCTAATGCAGGTTGGTGGATTTTAACGACTGCTGTTTGATGATGGTAACCGAAACCGACAGCTTATCGTGCTCTCTGAGGCACGGAGTCAATGATAACTACTCGAGTACTTGAGTCAGAAAAAACTCATCGATACAAGCCCTGGGATTCAAACGACGACTTTCTAAACAAAAAGCGGTCTCGCTGCCACTCGACCTTCACGACACTAATAATATTTTATTTCAAATTTATGTTAAAACTTTACGAATTGCTAGATATTAATAATGAATAGAGTCAAAACATTACGAGAAGGGGTATCCAACAGACGGCCCCCGACTGTGTCCGTCGACGGGATATCCCTTTCCACGACGCCCGAGGCCGCACCTTTTTCATATGTTTACGTTATGTGTGTTACTATTTGCATAAGACCAAACTGATTTGGTTGGCTGAAACTGTAAACGGCATTTAAACCGGGTTTTTTTTATAACGACTACATCACAACAATGTCTAGGCCCCAAACTAAGCATTAGATTGTGTTTTGGGTACCAAGCGAAGACACCAAGACCCGGTACCAGTATCTATATTCATCATATTATTATAAATACTGACCCGACCTAGGATTCGAACCCGGGACCTCCAGCTTCGTAGGCAGGATCGCTACTCACTAGGCTAAGCGGTCGTCAGGCAACTAGGTTTATAGGTATTACGGGCACTCGTGATTGAGTTTTTCGCACGATGGTATATTTTTGTTCATATTTTGCGTTAGTCCGGAGGGACTTGCTTGTGTTTGTAAAGACACTTTGAAAGCTTCGCAATTTGAAATTAACAGCAAAATAGATCTCGCTGTACTATAGTTTTTATTTTATATTTTATAGAATAATAGTGACCGCATAAAAATTGCTTTTTCATCAGTTCGATGGAGTTTTTTCCACTTGTAATGTAAATCAAACCAAATCTATGTCGTGTACCACACAAAGAATTATTTATTTTGGAACGTGAACTATAAACAGAAATGAAATAAATGAAATTCAGTTGTCAAAATCTAATTTAATTTAATTTAAGTGAAAACATCGATGGATCGAAAGCAATCGCTTTTGGGACATCCACTTAAATATTCAAGGCTATACAGAATTTGTTTTGAAAAATCCTACTTAACAATAGACCGCTGATCGACAGCAGAGTTTTATTGAAAAGCAGTGGAATAGAATCTTAATGTTTGGTCGTATATTTCGGTTGGTTATGCTTTAATGTATTTTCGTAAAAGTTCTAAATGGATACATTAACTTATTAAAAGGTGTGCATTCGTCATTTCCATGGTTTGATCGTAATTTCGGAAGCCCAAAACTTTTTAAAGTGGTATTGCAGCTTAAAGTTTTGTTCAAAAGAAAATGCTTTATACATTATTTTTTCTCATTCCAGAGCCTTGCGGTATTTTTAATAACTAATTTGATAGTTTGTGAAAAAATGTGCCACTGAAATGACGAAAAAATCATACTTCAAAAATTTACCCTCGTATGACACAAGATGATAAAATTATGTGATGTGTGAAATTGTGAATTGAAATTTTAGCATTTCTATTCGTTTAACTAAAACTAAAATCATGTTATGTGGCCTGCTATTTATAAATCTGGAACAGGCCTTTATATTTGGAACTTTTTTACTGTTGAAAACAGTTTAATATAGAAAACAATGAGTGAAGGAACTTATTTCTACAAATTAACAATATTTACAACATAAAAATATCGTCCAGGTTGGGCCCATGCGGCATGGATCCCCATTACGCTTGCACTGTTTCCGCGCTGCACACCGATGCTCAGTTGCTATGCGAAATAGGCGCCCGCTCTGGGATCGCCAACAGTGCTGACCAGACGGGTGGACAAATCGTTTACGATTTTTTTCGTACCAGACGACCACGGACCGAGTGTCTCTACTGCAACCGCCGCAAACTCGTAGTGAGGAATCAACCCCGAGTATTTGCGACGTTTACTTAATTGGGCCTGGTCGGCCGCCAGCACTCCGGGCCGTGGCCCGGACATGGGATGGAGCCAGAGTATCCACACATGTGGCATCCCAAATCAAAGCACGGCCCAGGCACCAAGGCACCAACGTTGCTCCGTCGGGTCTCTTGCCATCGTCCCTGAACAAACCTTTCGGCTCTAAAGATGAGGGGATAGATGCTATCACAAGAGCCCGACGGATCAAGTCATTTGTTGAAAACTATTTTTTTTTTGCACTTATCGATACGAGACTGTTTTTGATCAATTGTCAAGTTGTACAGATTCCAAGGGAACCAAATTTTTTTCACAGCCAAATGTTCTTGTACTTTTGCCCAGGGACGCCTCTATCTCACGTCGTAACGTGACAATCTTGTATTATGAGTTTCCGCACAACATCGATATTTATACCGCCAATTACCACCTACAATTAAACTCACTGTACCAGTGATACACTGATCGAGGCACTGTTTTTGAGTTAGCCTATGTCAAAAATAGTGAAAAATCATCGTACCAAAATATTCACGAGTCAAATCCATGGCGATTAAGACACGCAATTTTGAAAATGACGCCACAATGGAAAAACAATTAACGGTTATACGAAACAAACTGTATAATTCTACAGCCAAAGAGTTAGATGATGTAATTACTTTTTGGACTATTTTCGGAAATGGCCAGTTCCGGATTCATAAATGCAGCCCTTGTAGAATCGAAATATTCATTCACATACATACAGAGCATGTACTTTTGAAAATGGTTTAATCACACTAAAGTTTTTTTCGAAATTTCACCTATAAGATACAGGGGGTAAGTTTGTATGTAAATCCATAATTTTTGAAGTCAAATGCCTGAAAATCGGTATTAAACGTCAGTGTTTAAAATGTTTTAGAAAATTATAACTTATTATCCAATTTAAATGTATGATAATTAGTATTGGCCTTTGGGGTCGTCGCCGAGTTGAAATCAGCGACCGCTGACCGCCGATCGCTGCTATCGCGTTCAACTCCAAGGTATGATTGACTGACTGGTCCTATATTTTTTGCTTACGTAAAACTAGCCAAAAATATGTTTCAAGAATTTGAATTTTCTTATAATCGTAGGCGAACCGCACCCTAACACACCAGCAAATACGTGAATGAATACTGCGTATAGTCCAGTCAATGAAGGTTTTCACCTCCGATTTCGTCGAATCTCCATCGATTTTCACGCAAATTGGTAAGTAGTTGGGGGATACCTTAAGAAACAAAAGTGACATAGTGTCAACTTGCGCTTTTGCCTTGGGGATGGATGCCACCCCTTCTCGGGGGTGAAAACTATTTTAATAAAAATAACCACAGAAATCGATAGAAAGACAGATTCTAAGCAAAATTTGTTATATAAAGTTTTTAGAATAAATCAATACTTTCTGAGTTATTAAAGATCAAAAATTGTGATTTTTCGTGATAAAAATACGTTTTAAAGCGGTTTTTCATAAATAACTCAAAAACTATGAGTTTTTACAAAAAATTGTCAGTACCAAAATTGAAGCTAATAAAAAAACAAACAAATCTCTACTTTCAAAAACCTTCTAATATTAATTCAAAGTGAGCTTTAGGTAATTGTATGTATATTTTTTTTCGGCGAGTACTTAAATCTAAGTATTCAAACTCAAATAACAGGAAACCGATGCATTTTATGACAAATTCTTTTTGAACACTTTTTAAATTACTCAAAATACCTTTCTAATGAGCATTGTAAAAAGTTAACAGCATCAAAATTGAGCAAGTTATGATAAAAATAAGATGACACTTTCGAATTTTTTTGGACAAAACGAAAAATAAAACCTTCACCATTTCCACAAAAATTCAAATTTACGGTTATCCCTAAAGAACTTTTTTTTTAGCATAAGTTATGACCTCAAATATTTTGCCTGGTTTAGAATGCTTATTTTTGAAAAAAGTATGATTTAATAATATCGAAATTTTTCAAATTTTCGTAAATTTCATTTTCTTTTGAAAGTAACTTCAAAAATATTGGATATTCGTAAAAAATGATAAAAAACGAAATTTGAGTTCTTTTTAAATAAAGATTTTTGTTTATTTTTTAATTCCATATGATGAAAAATAACCGAGATAAAGATGTTTAAAGCCTAACTTTTACTGCTAGAACCATGAAACCGGGAGCGTTTAACCCTTTATTTTTTTAAAACTAAGAGCTTTGAAAATTTTTATTTAAAACGATCTTATAGCTCTTGAAATTACCTTTCAAATGGTTTTTAGATGAACCTAATATCTTGAAAAGTAACGGAGCTATTGTTATATTGTTATAGAGAAAGTGAAAGGATCGATAAACATCTGCTCGAAAACGTGGTGGGGCTTTCTAGTATGATGTGTGTCTATTGAATATTTCAGTATATTTCCAAAATAGACTAAAATACACGTGGTATTTTTTAGTAGTTTAAAAAAATAGTGCGGTAAACTTGTCTTCTCTTGTGCCAACAGTTGCTGCATTAGACGAACACATCCAAAGAGTGTTTTTGCAAATCCAGATATGGCTAGGAAACAAAGACATCCGTCCAATTGACTGGGGATGGTGTCAAACTGGAGTTTCCAAACAAAAACCCTCATCCACCTGCTCCAGAAGAGCTATTAAAAATGATTTTTTGCTGTTGCAAAAAAGGTTGCGGTGCTTCTTGTGGGTGTCTTAGGGTAGGGCTATTTTGTAATTCAAATCAAATCAAATCAAAATATCTTTATTTCGTGGTTATGTTACATAATCTTGAAATACGTCATAGGAGTGAATTTTATTACTTTGTGGAAGAACGTCACCACAAAGGCACATTCAAAAATGCTGGTTCCTCTCAGAAGAATACGCAAGAAACTGAGGGACGCTTTTTTAAACAAAATTATTAAAAAAAAATTTTTAACAATAAGTGCTTAAAGAATAATATTATTGAAACAAACGGATAGGCGAGCGGCTTACACCCATGGATTTTTATCATCTAAGTAGTCTGATACTTTATAATAAGCTTTTGCATAGTGCTTTCGTTTTATTGTAGTTTTAAACTTACTAAGGGGTAGATCTTGAATGTCAGTTGGGATCTTATTGTAAAAGCGTATACATTGCCCTTTAAAACATTTCGTGATTTTATTGAGGCAGCTGACATGATTAGCAAGTTTATCTTTGTTTCTTGTATTAACATTATGTCGATCACAATTTCTTTTACATAATCCAATATTTTTGTTTTACGTACATTATGTTTTCAAATATATATTGAGACGTCAACGTCATTATAAACGTTAGGTAGTCCTTTTCCTAAAATTATGTGGCGTCTAGACTAAACGAAAAATTTTCAATTGACATTAAAACTGATGTTATCAATTAAAAAAAATCTAAAACGCTTCCAGAATCGGTGTCACTCAAACGTCGCTTACGTGTAATTTTAGTCGCCTTTGTGTTTTTGAATAGTGCTCCTGATTATCTTTTTAGTGGTGATGATTGAAGTACAAATTTGTCTTCAAAACTATTCTTAACGATGTCCTCATCCTTCTCCAAACTTCGGCATGATCTCGGTTCTGCCTCCCCGTGTAAAACTTTATGCAACTGATGTTTTACCAATAAATCATTTTGTGTATTTATCTTTGAAACCATTTTCAATGTTAGTATACATTAAACATTGTATGGATAATTAAGATCTATAAAATAAAAACTAATTAAAAACTAAAAGTATTTACAAATTAAAAAACACTATGTAAATTATGATAAATGACAAAATTTTAAAGAGACGATGGGTTCAGGGTACCAAGGATGCTTGCCGCGTTGCCGCGTTGCCGCGCTGTATTGCGACACTGATCTTCTGAACAAAGTATTCCTTGCACATAGGATCCCCTGTCAACAGACACAGCGCGACACCCAAATCGTGGACAAGTGATTTGGTATCCTTGGACCAGGGACCCATCGTCTCGACAGCAAAAGGGATGAAATGGTAACGATTTAAAAGTTCCATGTGCTTGGCTGTTTTCCTACGAGCTGCTGTCTCAGCAGCTGTTCCACTTTTTTTTTTATATAACTTTGACATAAAGTAGCTGCGCAAGTTACAAGTAATATAATTGAGTACATTTCACTTAGCATTCATTTTGTAATTACCGTGTAAAGGTTTTAGGGTGTCATAAATTGTTAAGGATGGCTGGGACACAAGATCTTCTTCGCGACATATGCTTTTTCCAGAATTTATTCTTTACTTCTTCTTTTTCTAGCCATAATGGTCTGAAAAAAAATTACACCTAATTACCATTCATAACAGCTCATTACCATTCGCAAGTAGTGTGGACAGGAATCAACGGACTAGCGACAAGTAACCCTAAGTAACCTTTTTCAACACAAACGGTACGTAGAAATATTCCGAACCAAGTCGCTTTTTGGAGAAGTTATTTTGAATTTTTGCCGCAAAATTAGCTCTTTTGACGCATGTATTTCAATTTATAAGAAGCGACAACTACAGACAACCGATGGATGCGGAACGGGTTTCGTT
Source organism: Luffia ferchaultella (assembly GCA_949709985.1). Taxonomy (NCBI): domain Eukaryota; kingdom Metazoa; phylum Arthropoda; class Insecta; order Lepidoptera; family Psychidae; genus Luffia; species Luffia ferchaultella. The sequence continues at coordinate 8,982,254 of OX453242.1, read as the reverse complement.
ACGTTGCGTTGTTATCCAAATAGAAGGCTAAACATGTTGTCGAATGATAATTATGGTGAAAGGTCAGGACATTTTTCGGAATACCATAAAACCAGTCATATATTCACAATCAATAGTTTTTCCCTGGATACATTAATTATTCTATTGTTATAAAAAAATCCACAGATCTTGCAGTCCCCGCAACCATCGGTTTCATTGAAAATGAACCTACCCAAATCCGATTTTCACAGATTATTTTATTTTATTGCCACGAAATCGTGGCACTATTCTTTTCAACTCTTATAACTCAGAAATAAATCAACGAAAAAAAAAATTTTTTCGTTTGTTCAACATATTTGAAACATTTAGGCTTTAAATTGCAGCCTCTGATATCCTTAAACGTTTTTAACTCGATAATAAAGCATTCGAACGAATACAGGCCGAAAGGCGATGACCGTAATGTTAACAAGTTCCCGATCGTCCATAAAATCTAACATGTGATGTCAAATTTCTTGTTCGATTTCCAACCGATTTCCAAAATTTTGGTCTTAAACTGTAGCTACTAACGCCTTCTAACCTTTTCTATATCGCTTTAAAGCGATCCGACGAATATCCTCTGAAATATAATATATATAACACCAGCGACCGACCAAAAAATCTCATCTTTCGGAAATAATTTCTCTTACAATTTCCAAACCAACCGATCCAATTCGATTTCAACCGATTTCCAAAAACTTGGTCTCAGATCGTAGCTACGTTAATGGCCGTGATGTAATTTTTTTTTCATTTTCGATATCGGTTCTCGTTTTCGAAATATTTTGGATTTAGTAAAAAAAAATCAGAAAAAATCCCGATTTTTTTACGTTTTCCAGTTTTTTTCGAAAACTACCAAACTGATTTCCAAAATTTTGGTGTTATACGATGCGCAACTGAATGCTTGATTTTTTAAGACCTTAAAATTTTGGCTAGATTTCATACCCTCGGATTTATGGCCAAAAATGCGTCTCCCGTGAAATGAATTTGATAGTAATTTTCAATGACAAAAGATTAGAATTTAGTTCTTCAAACACAGTTTGGTATAGTATTTAATAGTCGATTAAAATCTGGGAAAAGGGACTTAGATGGTATTGAGGTTTTGAATTAATTATATATATTCTTTATCGTTTGCCGTGAAATATGCACGAAACGAAATATTCACCCGGTCGCGGACTCATAGTTGAGTTGTTAAATTGATTTTTGCCTAGCCTAAAATATTTTTAACATTGGAAATGTTTTTTCGATCGTGTAGTAAGGGGACATTTTCAGCAATAGTGAAATTCTACTCTTAGTGTCGTCAATTCTAAAGCTACGTAAAGACATAGGGCATCAAAAGATGCGTATTAATGAGATCTACAATATGGGGTCAAAAAAAATTGAAAATTTTTGAAAGTTTTTAAAGAAATCGCAAAGAATGATAAAATTATTGCGATTTTCTGTAGACTTGCCGCCTTGTTTTGTCGATTTCTCAAAAACTAATAAAGCTATAGTCTTAATTCAAAATACGTTCCGAGCGGATTAATTAGGGTACAATTTGCAAAAAACAGAATTAAATTATCTTTTATAGTTTAGGTTTTAGTAATGCCCTTTCCGTGGCGATCTTGTTTAGCGCATAGACCGATGAGTCATGATGGGCAATCAATTCTAAAGCTACGTAAAGGAATTGGACATCAAAAGATGCGTATCAACAAGATCTACAATATGGGGGAAAAAAATTTGAAAATTTTTGATAGTTTTTAAAAAAATCGTAAAAAATGATAAAAATGCAGTGATTTTCGGTCGACTTGCAGCCTTGTTTTGTCGATTTCTCGGAAACTAATAAAGCTATAGTCTTAATTCGAAATAAGTTCCGAGGGGATTAATTAGGGTACAATTTGCAAAAAACAGAATTAAATTATCTTTTATAGTTTAGGTTTTAGTAATGCCCTTTCCGTGGCGATCTTGTTTAGCGCATAGACCGATGAGTCATGATGGGCAATCAATTCTAAAGCTACGTAAAGGAATTGGACATCAAAAGATGCGTATCAACAAGATCTACAATATGGGGTAAAAAAAATTTGAAAAGTTTTGAAAGTTTTTAAAAAAATCGCAAAAAATGATAAAAATGTTATGATTTTCGGTCGACTTGCAGCCTTGTTTTGTCGATTTCTCGGAAACTAATAAAGCTATAGTCTTAATTCAAAATACGTTCCGAGGGGATTAATTAGGGTACAATTTGCATAAAACAGAATTAAATTATCTTTTATAGTTTAGGTTTTAGTAGCGCCCTTTCCGTGGCAATCTTGTTTAGCGCATAGACCGCTGAGTCATTATGGGCAATCAATTCTAAAGCTACGTAAAGGAATTGGACATCAAAAGATGCGTATCAATAAGATCTACAATATGGGGTAAAAAAAATTTGAAAAGTTTTGAAAGTTTTTAAAAAAATCGCAAAAAATGATAAAAATGTTATGATTTTCGGTCGACTTGCAGCCTTGTTTTGTCGATTTCTCGGAAACTAATAAAGCTAGAGTCTTAATTCAAAATACGTTCCGAGGGGATTAATTAGGGTACAATTTGCAAAAAACATAATTAAATTATCTTTTATAGTTTAGGTTTTAGTAATGCCCTTTCCGTGGCGATCTTGTTTAGCGCATAGACCGATGAGTCATGATGGGCAATCAATTCTAAAGCTACGTAAACGAATAGGACATCAAAAGATTCGTATCAACAAGATCTACAATATGGGGTAAAAAAAATTGAAAATTTTCGAAAGTTTTTAAAAAAATCGCAAAAAATTATAAAATTATTGCGATTTTCTGTCGACTTGCCGCCTTGTTTTGTCGATTTCTCAAAAACTAATAGAGCTATAGTTTTAATTCAAAGTACGTTCCGAGGGGGTTAATTAGGGTACAATTTGCAAAAAACAGAATTAAATTATCTTTTATAGTTTAGGTTTTAGTAGCGCCCTTTCGGTGGCGATTTTGTTTAGCGCGCAGACAGATGAGTAATCAATTCTAATTACGTAGCTTTAGAATAAGTTTCAAATATTTTCAAATTTTCAATACGCATCATTTGATGCCCTATTTGTTTACGTAGCTTTAGAATTGATGGGCAATCAATTCTAAAGCTACGTAAACGAATAGGGCATCAAAAGATGCGTATTGAAAATTTGAAAATATTTGAAAGTTTTTAAAAAAATCGCCAAAAAAAAAAATGATGAAAATATTGCGATTTTCGGTCGACTTGCCGTCTTGTTTTGTCGAATTCTCGGAAACTAATAGAGCTATAGTCTTAATTCAAAATACGTTCCAAGGAGATTCATTAGGGTACAATTTGCAAAAAACAGAATTAAATTAAAAGACCGATGTGTCTTGATGGGCACTCCTATGAGTTGTATTCATAGATTAATTATTAGACGGCGAGCGGCGCGCTCGTCATAGATGCCATATCTAAATGACAAAACTGAAGTCAATTAGACCACACCAAAATCAGCGTGGTTGAAGCTTTTGTGCACCAGTGTCGCTTTGTACGCTAACGCCAGAAGAGCCATAATTATACATGTAATTTTTTTTAAATGTATGTTCTCTTCTTTATTTTTTTCTCTGTGTAATTGCGGATTAGCGTTCGTAACGATGAGAATATTATGTTTTAACAATTTAACTGTGTCATTTTGAGTTATATGATCTATATTCGTATCCATTGTAATATCAAGATGTTTCTCGTACAATTTTTTTTTTTTAATAAATATATTCTGAAAATATTGGTTTGGCTAAACTCATTTCCAATGTACCCCAAGGTCGTGTAAGGCACGAGATCTGTGAATTTTTTCCTTGGCACCATAAACTCGTGTGAAATATTTGTGGACTTTTTTAATTGAAAAGAAGTGAAATATACGCAATAATATATTTTTGTAATAGAAAATATACAGCCGTTCGTTTTAAATACTGATATTTTTTTGTTTCTCTGTTACTTGGATTTTTGTATTTTTAGTTAACTATCTGAGGATATTTCGGCATTTTCCGAGGTGATGCCTAAGCAATGAAATCTATGAGAGTTTACAAACCACACGTGGCTCAAATTAATTTTTGACTGGTGTATTTTGCTGGAACGAACAGAGAATTGTGTTTACAATGAATATTAATACTTATTGATAAGTTCTAGTCACTTAAGTAGACTCTTCAAAGAAGCTCTACCTTGACAGTTCGCTATCAATAATTCATGGAAACTGGCGAAGGGAACGGCAATACTTTGACAGAACTTTTAGCAAAGAGCTGTTTTTGACGACACTTTTTTACACATACGATGGTTCTTGGGAATCAATATGTCCTGACTCAGATTATCACCGTCTGTGGCGGACAAAGGCGGTTCGTGGAAAAATGCATTCAGTAAATTCTATTAGTTTAATAGATTGATATTATATTAGAATATAATACGAATTATTTATACTGCCACGTTTAGTTTGTAAGAAATGATTTTATTTTGTAGTTGAAAAAAAATGAAATATACGGAATAATATATTTTTAATAGAAAATATACAGCCGTACGTTTTAAATACTGAAATTTTTTTGTTTTTCTGTTACTTTGATTTTTGTATGTGGGATCGACAGATGCTACCAAGGAGGCAACGGGGTCCACCTTACAAGCAGCAAGCATACATCTGTATGTTTTCTTCAGAAACAAATGTTATTGTTAATGTTCGGTAATACTCATTCGACTCATTATGACAACTAGAGTAATGAAAAACCTACGAATATTATAACTGACGGAAATATTAATGTAACACGGACGGATCAAACTGATATTCTTGGCGAAGTTGGCCAGAAAGTAGTTTTAAACACGAGTAACTTAAATAATTCATTTTCGAAGTTAAATTCCGCTGAAAACCGCTAAAAACACATATGTCGCGCATTTTTAGACTCTGGTAGTGAGATAAACTCCGTAGGTATCTGAAAGATTTGTACAATCTTTGTGTTTAAGTATCAACCCTCGGAGTTGACAATTATATGTTTCAATTTCAATAATTATTTCATTATAAAAACAGATACAATTCCCCATGAAAGAGTTATATACACAGGCACAAGCCACGGTTTGTATCGAGTTTTTGAGTGACATAAAAATTGTGTGAGTACAAAGACACGGCAATTTCTCGGGAACTATAATTGAAAGTCAAAAGGTAAAGTAGCCATCGTGAAGTTCGTTTTGGTGACTCTTCAAAATGGTATACGTCATGCGTCCGTGGCTTAGAAATGATGAGGTTTATCATCAAATTAAACAGAGACTGACTAAAAATTCTAAAATTTTGCACCTCACAAAGTTAGTTTCACTTCCTCAGAACGATCTGACGTTCTTCATTCGGTAGCTGTCAAACCGTTTTAAATGTTTAGCTAGATAAAACATGAAATTTTTAGAAATTAGAAATTTACACTATCCTGGCGGTAATATCAAAAAGGTATGAATGTCCTTTTATTGATCGCTGTTGCCGCCTTCATATAGTGTTAGCTGGTCGCTTGGGAGAGGGCATGGGTCCATGAAGAATAGCATCAGTTACCAAAATCATATATATATATGTTATATTATGTTACTAATATTTAGGTTGTAATATAAGTGTTTTACTAACAAATGAGTCCTTGTTACTTGATATGATATAATGAATAATAATAATAAGGAAGTTTTGATCGAAAGAAGGGCACGTCTGAAAGACAGAAAACGGCGTCAAACCAAGCCTAATCGCGACAAGTCTTTAAAAAAGGCTCGTACCTCAATTCTTCTTTTGCTAGAATTTATATCTAAAATCCTAAACGTAAATTTCATCTATTCACGAAGACTGACGGCAGTAACCTGATACTGATTTATTTATTCACCATATTTTTTACGAATTTACATGTTTAGGAGTTCTAAATATTAATTATAGTTTTTTGTTTAACGGATTGTGTTAGAATCTAGCGAGTTCCCACTTTTTGCTCAGATTATCTATAATAAAAATAAAAATAGACTTTTCTACGTTTATTAATTTGTGTTCAGACTTAAAATTTTATATTTTATACATAAAAAAAAACTGGAGCAGCTCCTGAGACAGCAGCTCGTAGGAAAACAGCCAAGCACATGGAACTTTTAAATCGCTACCATTTCATCCCTTTTGCTGTCGAAACGATTGGTCCCTGGTCCAAGGATACCAAATCACTTGTGCACTATTTGGGTGTCGCGCTGTGTCTGTTGACAGGGGATCCTATGTGCAAGGAATACTTTGTTCAGAGGATCAGTGTCGCAATACAGCGCGGCAACGCGGCAAGCATCCTTGGTACCCTGAACCCATCGTCTCTTTAAAATTTTGTCATTTATCATAATTTACATATTATTTTTTTAATTTCTAAATACTTTTAGTTTTTAATTAGTTTTTATTTCTTTGTATAAACTTACTCTTAAGTACTTACTAAAAATTTTACAAATGCCTGTGTTTCTAGTTCACGATACTTAAGAATACTCTTTTAAATTGTAAAACAGTTTATTTTACTTAAACTTTGTTCACCAACACAGCATTTGGGGGGAATATTGTAAGTACCACATCCATGTGATATGCGTAGTAGCTCAAAATGTCATATCTACACGTACTGTACATTCAGTACTCAATGTAATTGCATCAGCCGATATTTCAACCAATCAGTGCATAGAACATGGCGTGCTTTTCCTTCACACCCCAGTTCAGATTCTTTAAATACTTTGTAACATCCTGAAGCACTGACACACCACGACACACCACTGCAATGTGACGTACATTCTACACGCACCATTCGTGCCCACTTGTGATCCATCTACACCAAACTAAATAACCTTCTGATAAATAACTAAATAAATTAAATATATTAAAAATGTAACGTGTATTTTATATTAAAAGCTCTAACCCGTTACAAACTGGTGACTATATCTATTTTAGTAACAATTTTAATACAATTTATGTAAAAAAGACTCGATTTATATATAGGAGAATTTGAATAATTTTGTGTGTTTTCCGATGTATTGTTTCTTTAAAATTAATAACTTTACAACCAATGAATGGTGATTTACTATGTATTATACTAATCGTTTTTATGATGAAAAAGAGTTAAAATACTTCATATGACGATAACTGGTAATACCATATGACCATATTAGTTGATGTTCATTAAGATAAAATTATGGTACGTAATATTAATATTTACATTCTGTCACTATCAAACTTTTACTTTTGGCACTACTTTTCCATACAAACTTTAACTAAGCCAAATCTCTGTATCCGCAATACGCTTTAAAAGGAGTACACAGTTTTCTTTTTACGTATTAATACATAGAAGATTATCAAATCAAATGGTTTAGTTTCTTGTTAACACGTTTACTGCGGCAAATAAAATCATAATTCTTCATCTGGTGCGGCGGCGGGCCAAAATGTGCCCCCAATCATATTTCCGCCAGTGCATGGCAGGTCTTTCTAGACCCACCGACACTAGGACAGATTAAATTGCTATAACTTTGTGGAAACATAATGTATACATTTTTTTTAATATTTTTAGAATGACCTTGAACCCAACTTCCTTAGGTTTGATTCGCCCCGGGATTTGCCAAACAGGAAATGAGAAATAAAGCAGAAAAAGCGGCAGGCCGATATCGACCTGAACCGCACTAGAAAGTATTTTCAGTAGTGATGGGACAGAGAAAAATGAGGGGATATCAAAAATAAAACAGAATTATCGTAAAAGAACTGAAAAATGTTTTTATTTACTTATGCCTGTCTTGAAAACATGTTACGCAAAGGTTTTGGTTGCATTTCCTGCAATATTTTTTTATTTTCTTAACTTTTTTTTGCTTGGGTACTATTCAAGGTTTTTCGCAGTCTGTCGTAGCACCCTGCACAATTTATTAAATTATTATTACAATTTTTATTTTTCTTTTATTGCTTGCCATCGTTGATTATATCGAACGCTACGTCAGATCAGTTAGATAGCACAACACTAAATGGCGGGGCGCGCACTCTGTGCGGTATCGGGTCGCCAGCTGCCTGTTGGGAGGGCGGGCCGAAATAGGCCCACTGCCGCACTCGCGGATGTTTTTTCACCGTCAGTGCGTGGTAGGGCGATAAAAGCCTGCCGTTATGTTTTGACGGAGAACACCTACAATTTTGACCGCAAGATGAAATATTTGTCTCTGTCGAATTTTTACAAACACCTAAGATAATCGTTTCGCACACGCGAGTGGGACATAGTTTTCTTCGTCCGCACCAGCTCAAGTACCGCGGCAGGCTGATATCGGCCTGTTACGCAGTGAGCGTGTTAAAGTAATAAATTTTTTTAAACGTGAATTCTTATGCAGTTTTTGTTTTCTCAAAAATCAAGGTCATGATTCCTTTGAACAATTTACGCTTCCATAGTTTAGGATTTGGCTATACAGTCCCATCTCAATAACTCAACCTGTATATATGTTTTAGCTTCCTGCTCTCTTACTTCACATAAATTGTAACTATGCGGAATATGGGTGCCTTTAAAAGGGATTAAAAGCTTTTCCTTCGAAAGAAATATTTTATTATAAAGGAATATACAGTTTAAATTAAATGATTGAAAATGGCAAAATAACACGAGCAAAGTCGCAGGTAAAAGCTGGTATAGTATTAAACTTAAACCATGATACTCGGCGTTATTTCCTCAAATTTCTACTAAGATACCGAGAGAAAATAGAACTTAATATACGATTTTCATTACATAGTTATTTGGAGCTAATTATTACATGTACAGATGTCAGAATTTATTAAGTTTTCCAAAAGACTAAATGGGCAGTGCGCAAGCGCTGTGGCTACAATATAAGTTGCTTGTTCAATTATCCTGCCCTTCTTTCTTTATCTTGCTTCTCGCAAAATCAAAAGACATTGAAAATTGACATCAAATATAAAAACTTATAACACATTTTTGACGACATGACACTACATGACGACCGCTTAGCCTAGTGGGTAGCGACGCTGCCTAAGAAGCTGGAGGTCCCGGGTTCGAATCCCAGGTCGGGTCAGTATTTATATGATGAATATTGGTACTGGTACCGGGTCTTGGTTGTTATATGTTTGTGCTGTCTTCGCAAAAATATTTATATATGTATATATTATAAAGAATATTTAAGTATGTATAGGAGTCGTCTAGTAACCCATAACACAAGCATAATACTTGCTTACTTTGGGACTAGATGGCGCTGTGTGGGAAGTCCCATGTATTATTATTATTATTATTATCATTTTTGTCAAACATATTTATTAAATTTTTCGAAAAAAGTTAGAGAGCAATTTTAAAAATTTGGTACCATACGATGCCCTTTGAGCTCCTGCATCTTTTGACACTACTGCCTTCCGTCTACCTTTATAACTTTCTGAAATATAGCCAAATCTCTGTCTCCGGGGTAACTGATCTGATAGTCATTCAAAGAAAAGGGCACACCCAGCCCACAGTTTCCGACCGATTGCAAAATTCCTTTTGCCAAACGGTAGACAAACGGGAGCTTTTTCATTTGTTCGATATTGGCTTTTGTTTTTGAGATATTAATTAATTTTTTGTCCGAAACATTGGAAAATTTTGACTTTTTTTCACCTTTTTCGATTTTCCTAAGAAGGTTACAAACCAATTTTATAAAATTTTATATCATACGATGCATCACAAACCCCTGCAACTTTTAACACCACCGTCTTTTGTCTACCATCCTAAATTTCGTAAATATAGTCGAATCACTCTCCCCTACGAAAACGATTCGATGAACATTTTCAATGTTAAAAAGCTCACTTCGGACAACGTCCTTTTTATGTCTGCAAAGTTTTATTGAAATCGGTTTAGTCATTTCGGAGATCAGCCCGGACGGACAAACAGACAAACAAACAGAGACAAGAAGTAACCTAAGTTCTTTTACAATGTCTAATCTATATATGTACCGAATTCCATTAAAATCGGTTTAGGCGTGAAAGCGTAACAAATAAACAAACTCACATTCGCATTTATATATTGGTTAGGATTAATCGTATAAACTAGAGATTTGGATCCAAACTGAAAAACCCAACGGGTGTAGTTACAAGCCAAACATGACATACAAATCTTATGACACTAGAAACTAGTCAGTCAGTCAACGCCATAAAAATAAAAGTAGGTAACCAAGGTCTCTAAACGTCTGGAAGGATTTCAAGGTTCCATATTTCAAATTCCAAAAAAGCATTACACTTAAAATGAGTTTACAAAGCGGGTGCAGACGTGTGCAATTACATAATTATAATGATCGTAGTGCCATAGACAAAGATTTTGTGTTGGGTTACTTTTCACGTAGTTTTACACTCGCTTGATATCCATTATTTTAATTTTTTATTTCTTTGTAATTTTAATAAAGTTTTTGTTTTCTCTGTTCTACTCATATTTATTTTATCGAAAAATAAATACAGACTCGCTGCGGCTTCACAGGCGTATTTCGTCTTTAGCACAACTCATATTATCTCTTATATTCAAAGCTTTTTGTTTATCACGAATAAAGTCCACTACTTCTTATCCTCTTCAAACTGTGAAATCCGTTATAAATGGCTATTACCAATTTTTAGCTTTTGTCACAAATATAAATCTCAACAAATATTCTAGATAATAAATATAAGACAATAGTAATATTAAAACAAAATATAAATATACTATCTAAATAGCTAGCTAGAAATAACCATTGCCTGCCTCGAACCCGGCGTAAAGGTCCCCATAACGGTCACGGCATTACCGCGTTGGATCGCTATGACGAGCTTCTGTGCCAGAAACTTAAAATACTGTTTTTAAAATATTAGGTTCATCTAAAAACCATTTGAAAGGTAATTTGAAGCGCTATAAGATCGTTTTAAATAAAACTTTTTTAATGCCCTTAGTTTTTAAAAAATGAAGGGTTAAAGGCTCCCGGTTACATGGTTCTAGCAGTAAAAGTTAGGCTTTAAACGTCTTTATCTCGGTTATTTTTCATCCTATAAAAATAAAAAGAAAACTTAAATCTGTATTAAAAAAGAACTCAAATTTCGTTTTCTTAATTTTTTACGAATATCCAATATTTTTGAAGTTATTTTCAAAAGAAAATGAAATTTACGAAAATTTGAAAAATGTCGTTTTTATTCAATCATACTTTTTTTTAAAAATAAGCATTCTAAACCAGGCAAAATTTCTGAGGTCATTACTTATGCTAAAAAAAGAAAGTGCTTTAGGGATAACCGTAAATTTGAATTTATGTGGAAATGGTGAAGGTTTTATTTTTCGTTTTGTTTAAAGAAATTCGAAAGTGTCATCTTATTTTTATCATAACTTGCTCAATTTTGATGCTGTTAACTTTTTACAATGCTCATTAGAAAGGTGTTTCTAAGTACTTTAAAAAGTGTTCAAAAAGTATTTGTCTTAAAATGCATCGGTTTCCCGTTATTTAAGTTTGAATACTTAGATTTAAGTACTCGCCGAAAAAAATATACATACAATTACCTATAGCTCACTTTAAATTAATATTAAAAGGTTTTTGAAAGTAGAAATTTGTTTGTTTTTTTATTAGCTTCAATTTTGGTAATGACACATTTTTGTAAAAACTCATAGTTTTTGAGTTATTTATGAAAAACCGTTTTAAAACGTATTTTTATCACGTAAAATCACAATCTTTGATCTTTAATAACTCAGAAAGTATTGATTTATTCTAAAAGCTTTATATAACAAATTTTGCTTATAATTTGTCTTTTTATCGATTCCTGTGGCTACTTTTATTAAAATAATTTTAACCCCCGAGAAGGGGTGGCATCCATCCCCAGGGCAAAAACGCAAGTTGACACTATGTCAGTTTTGTTTGTTAAGGTATTCCCCACCTACTCACCAATTTTCGTGGAAATCGATTCAGATTCAACGAAATCGGAGGTGAAAACCTTCATTGACTGGACCATACGCAGTATTCATTCACGTATTTGCTGGTGTGTTAGGGCACGGTTCGCCTACGATTATAAGAAAATTCAAATTCTTGAAACATATTTTTGGCTAGTTTTACGTAAGCAAAAAATATAGGACCAGTCAGTCAATCATACCTTGGAGTTGAACGCGATAGCAGCGATCGGCCGGCGGTCAGCGGTCGCTGATTTCAACTCGGCGACGACCCCAAAGGCCAATACTAATTATCATACATTTAAATTGGATAATAAGTTATAATTTTCTAAAACATTTTAAACACTGAGGTTTAATACCGATTTTCAGGCATTTGACTTCAAAAATTATGGATTTACATACAAACTTACCCCCTGTATTTTAACCTTAGGGGTGAAATTTCGAAAAACCCTTTAGTGTGATTAAACAATTTTCAAAACTATATGCTCTGTATGCATGTGAATGTATGTTTCGATTCTACAAGGGCTGCATTTATGAATCCGGAACTGGCCATTTCCGAAAATAGTCCAAAAAGTAATTACAACTTCTAACTCTTTGGCTGTAGAATACAGTTTGTTTCGTATAACCGTTAATTGTTTTTCCATTGTGGCGTCATTTTCAAAATTGCGTGTCTTCATCGCCATGGATGTGACTTGTGAATATTTTGGTGGGATGATTTTTTACGATTTTCGACATAAGCTAACTCAAAAACAGTGCCTCGATCAGTTTATCACTGGTCCAGTGAGTTTAATTGTAGGCGGTAATCGGCGGCATAAATATCGATCCTATACGGGAATTAATAACGCAAGATCGTTACGTTACATATCGTGAGAAAGAGGCGTCCCTGGGCATAACTATGACGAGAATACATAAGATACTACAAGAACATTTGGCTGTAAAAAAAATTTGTTACTTTGAATTTCACACAACTTGACATTTGATCGAAAAAAGGCTCGTGTCGATTGGTGCAAAAAATTGTTTTCAACAGAAAAAGATTCCAATTTTTTTTTTGTAAATGGCCAGTTCTGGATTTATAAACAGCAGCCCACATAATATGATTTTAGTTTTAGTTAAACGAATAGAAATGCTTAAATTAAAAAAACATCAGGTAACTTTATCATCTTATGTCATACGAGGGTAAATTTTTGAAGAATGATTTTTTCGTCATTTCGGTGGTATATTTTTTCACAAACTATCAAATTAGTTATTAATTATCACGAAAGGCTCTGGAATGAGAAAAAAATGGTGTATAAAGCATTTCTTTTGAACAAATACTTTAAGCTGCAATACCACTTTAAAAAGTTTTGTGCTACAGCAATTACGATCAAACCACTGAAATGACGAATGCACACCTTTTAATAAGTTAATGTATCCCTCTAGAAATTTTAATGAGGATACAATTAAGCATAACTAACCGAAATATACTCCCAAACATTATGATTGTATTCCACAGCTATTCAATAAAATTCTGCTGTCGATCAGCGGTCTATTGTTAAGTAGGATTTTTCAAAACCATTTCCTGTATGGCCTTGAATATTTACGTGGATGTCCCAAAAGCGATTGCTTTCGATCCATCGAAGTGAAAAACTCCACCAAACTGATGAAAAAGCAGTTTTCATGTGGTCACTATTATTCTATAAAATATAAAATAAAAACAATAGTACAGCGAGATCTATTTTGCTGTTATTTTCAAATTGCGAAGCTTTCAAATAGTGTTTTTACAAACACAAGCAAGTCCCTCCGAACTGACGCAAAATGTGAACAAAAATATACCATCGTACGAAAAACTTAATCACGAGTACCCGTAATATCTATAAACGCAGTTGCCTGACGACCGCTTAGCCTAGTGGGTAGCGACCCTGCCTACGAAGCTGGAGGTCCCGGGTTCGAATCCCAGGTCGGATCAGTATTTATATGATGAATATTGATACTGGTACTGGGTGTATGTATGTGTTGTCTTCGCTTGGTACCCGAAACCCAAAACACTAGTTAATGCTTAGTTTGGGGCCAAGACGTTGTGATGTAGTCGTTATAAAAAAAGCCCGGCGCCGACATCCGTACGTGCGAATTTAATTACAATTATATATATTTACATTTTTGATTTTAGCTTTCTGCACTGAATGTGTATGTATCTCATATACTACACTCATTACATTCTGATATAGACATCTGAGTGTCGTGATAGCCCGAACGCAGCGAACCTGTTTCAAATTTAGAAGGCCATGTGGCCGTGGTTTGAATCCGGGTATTTTTCTGACTTAAGTACATAACTTTTACTGACTCCGTGCCTCGGAGTGTACGTTAAGCAGTCGGTCCCGATTGCTGTCAATAGACGGTGGTCGTTACAATCCGCCAACACGCATTGGAGCAGAGTGGTGAATTTAAGCTCCAAGCCCCCTCAACCTGAAGGTAGCCCTAAGTTCCTGTAGTGGGGAATAAAAAGGACTGAAGGAAAAATAGGAGTAGGTAAATGAAGGAGAATTTGTATACCAGTAAGGTACTGTTTTTTTCATAAACATTAAATATTAAATATATTTGTATCTTTGCATAAAAGTAAAAAAATTATAACAGGTGTTCGGCTGCACGTAGTCCATACATATAGAGTACGTAGAACTTACCGAACTAAACAAAAAGTTTCAAGCGAGCAGATGGCGCAAAGTTACTGTTATCGAGAAAAACATGTTCAAAATTCCTTTGTTTTTTAATCTTTTGGTTTAGTTCGGTAAGTTCTACATGCTCTATAAGTTTGGACTACGTTCAGCCGAATATCAAGTATATAATACACTTAAGTGCGTGATTGAGTTAGTATCAACATAACGCGGCACTTTCCTCGCATCGCAAGGCGTCGAGTCGTCGCCGCCTTGGCGCTGCGCTGCTGGAGCTCTCTGGTACGCTGCCTGGACGCGAGTAGACAACGCTACAGGATTCATTTCTTCTGTTTCTCCGTTTACTTCTTCTAAACCATGCAACGGATTTTGATACAGTTTTTACTCGTTTAAGGAATTTCTTCGGGAATGTTTCCCGCTTCGTGTAGGTTTTGTAATATTTATTGAATTTTAATAGGATATTCTTGTATATACATGTATCTTATTTGACATAAGAACATCGTAGAATTTCCCATGCCCCCATCCCCGCCCAATTTGCTTGATGAGAGTGGAACCGAAAACGGGTCGGGAACGAAGTCCAGAACAAGAACTATAATGGCCTAACGGAAACGGAAAAGGGAAGAACGGGTACAAAACAGAATTAAATAAGTGAATACAATAAGAAATGAATAACCGGCGAGCGGAGCTACAACCGGGTCGCTAGTACATAGATGATTTACACCCAGACAAGGAATAATCACACATGTTCATGCACATTAATAAATATTTATCCCAGGCGGGAATCGAACCCGCTATCTTAGGTTCAGGTCAGCCGACTAGACAAATGAAACACATAAAACGTGTTAAAATAGATTTATTCCACTTACAAATAATCAAGTCCTTAATCACAATTTATTAACTATAATAGGTACAAAGGCGTTGTTTATAACATTTTTATATGCTAAAGCTATAAAGTCATATTTCGATAGATCATTCAACAATACATTATTGCCTAAATTGTGAAAAGCCAATAACAAACATTAGGTACTTATAAATTTTATCCACAATAATATAAACACGTTTTTCTGACTTAAGTACATAACTTTTACTGACTCCGTGCCTCGGAGTATACGTTAAGCAGTTGGTCCCGATTGCTGTCAATAGACGGTGGTCGTTACAATCCGCCAACCCGCAGTGGAACAGCGTGGTGAATTTAGGTTCCAAGCCCCCTCAACCTGAAGAGAGGCTTTAGTTCCTGCAGTGGGGTATAAAAAGGGCTGAAGGAAAAATAGGAGTAGATGAGGGTGAAGGTCAAAATAGATGACATAGATATAAAAAGAATACAATAGTTTACAGTGTACCCCAAATTATAATAAACGTTGCAAATGGCAGTGGCTAAACCAAGAAACATGTTCTGCAAGCTCCACGTGCTCTATACGTTTGAACTGCTTTCAGCCGAAAACCAGATAATATTTAAATTATTATACATTATAAGATAACGTCGGATTATATTCTAAAGGCTAACGCTAACGTACGTTTAGCAAATGTATGTTATTGTGTAAGTAGTATTAAGGTACACCTTACTTCGCCTTCTTAGTAATACATGAATGAGCTCTTATTAGCTCAAACCCAAAAAACATTTCTTGCGCAATCTCAACTGAATTGTTGGGCCGTATAATTTGGCTGCAGGTATAAAATGATCTAGGAACTGACACGCCAAACCTTTAATAGTACACAATCATACTAATTACGAGAAAAAGGTTGTCTAATCAGGACAATCGATAGTGCCCAAATCATAAAATTACAATTTCATTGACAAAAAAAGATATCGAATTGTAGAGGTCAGTAGAGGTGGCAAAATTTTAATAGCTTACTGGTGGCAGTTGTGTAAATCCACCACTGCATACAAATAATCAGAGAGGGCGTCTATCAAATACTATAATATACACAAGTATGCATATCGGTCGCTCATTCTACATTTTCTTCATCAAATTACTTCCATTGTAGTTATTTTCCCGCCAAAATTTCTATTTAGTCGGGCAGCCAACGGTCTACTCTCCATACCAGCCAGTACATCCCACTGTATGTGTTCGACGCGGATGTCTGAAAGAAAAAAATTTATATTAAAGCAAAAGTCAGTTTGCCTTG
Organism: Luffia ferchaultella; assembly: GCA_949709985.1. Lineage (NCBI taxonomy): Eukaryota > Metazoa > Arthropoda > Insecta > Lepidoptera > Psychidae > Luffia > Luffia ferchaultella. Next base: position 8,965,621 of record OX453242.1, on the reverse strand, counting down.
CGATAACTGAGCGATCTTGATCTTTGGCATAATGATTATTTAAGGATCGGAGGGTGATGTGATGGTGATGATGATATCCATTTCACAAAACAAACGCCATGTCGTGTAAATATCGTGATAGCCGAAAGGTAGCGAGCTCGCTTCATGTTTAGAAGGCCGTGGTTTGAATGCCAGGGCTTTGAGTTTTGAGTTTTTTTTCAACTTATGTACATGCCTCGGAGACCACGTTCAGCCATCGGTACCAGTTAAAATTCAATAACCCGCAGTGGAACAGCGTGGTGGGCTGTTCCATCTAAGCGACGACGAACAAAATTGCAGCGTGTATACAGAATGTGTTTGTTGTTAACACCGACCTGCGCGGGCGCATATCTGTGCAGTAAAGCGTCGACCGCCTCGTGCGCCGCCGCCGTGCCAGTAGGATTATCGCTCGCACCTCGTACCTGTTATAAAAGCCATGTTAATAGGGTTAAAATCTAAAAACAAAATTAAAATCGGCTGAAAAATGCAAAACTTTTAAGCTATCTAAAGTTTGCTTGTAACTCTTTCACGCTAAACGGGATTTAACATTTGTTTTATAAGGCCCGACGACATCGTGTATGAAGTTATCAATTTATGAAAAAAAAAAAACTGAGCTGTGTTATTTATATGAACATATGTATGTAAAATAATAAAATTGGCCAAGTGCGAATCGGATTCACACACAAAGAGTTCCGACCTACGTACATTTTTAAATAACATGTTCCTTATATGGGACCCCTTTCATTTCAACATCTTTCACTCAAACATCTTTCATCATTGTTCTCACGATGAGAGTTTTCTAGTTCAACTTCTAACATTCAACGACTTGGACTTTTGTTCACAACTTCGAAAACGAATTGAAAAATTTCGAAAAATCCGAATTTAAAGATGGCGACGTCTGAAGTTGTACGTGTTTGTGCTTCTGCAAATTTTCGATATTGAAATATAAATCTTAGGTATTATTATAATAATAATAATAATAATAATAATAATAATAATAATAATAATAATAATAATAATAATAATAATAATAATAATAATAATAATAATAATAATAATAATAATAATAATAATAATAATCATTTATTTTCAGGTGCTAGCCCCATAGTAATTTTACATATTTACACAGTATTTACATATCAAGTACTGAAACTAAACAGTACAATAAAATAAAATATTAACAAATTATAACGATAAATAAATACACCTGATAGTAAAACTAAACAATAAATTAATTATTTGACATGCAGGAGTATCCAATAGGCCATAAATGGAGAGTCCCATCTATCAGCGATAAGAAAAAAAAAAGATAATAGAAAAGATTTGATTTTCTGTATGTTCGTTATGGATAACCTCAGAAACTCCTAACCTGTTTTAAAAAATTCTTATGCCTATAGAAAAGCTACATTGCCAACAAGTAACAAGGCTATATTTAATTTTCAAAAAATCAGAGATCCTTGCGAAAATTACAATAATGTAACCCAAGGTATTAAAAATTTGCTAATAAAAGTCATTATTAGACGTGTGCAGTGAAAATTATTGATGAGACATAAAATAATGTATTGCATATTTATAGTAAGTACATGTTTAACTATGATATTAAGCCAGAGTAACAGTTTTTTTTTTTTTTAATTAGTCAATAGAATCGAATGATATTCGTAACATGATATCGTTCCTTATCCAACTAAATAGATTCGTAATCAAGGTTGAATAATTTATATGCAAATCCCTCTTTAAATTATTCAAATCAGAGCTTTTTCTAAAAGTTACGACGGGTATAACTATGCTAGAAGTAAGAAAAATGCCGCTGTATGAGCATAGTCTATTAGTTACCTACACATTTTATAATTTAGTAAACTAAAAACAATAGAATGGAAGTTTGTAATTTTAATGATTCCACTAGCATCACTACACTTTCCTATATATACGGGTCCGTTCGCGTAGATTACACAGTTGTACCGGAACCTTTTTTCCCGGGATAAAAAGTAGCCTGCATCACTCTTTACCTTACTATATCTATACAAAAAATTATAGTGGTCCCGGTACAACTGTGTAGTCGTGAACGGAAAGCTAGTTTGAAAATAAATATAAGTATAGCCCATGTTACTAGCAGACAATGTAGCTTTCAATAGGTGAAAGAATTTTTAAAATCAGTGTACAACTGTGTAGTCCACGCGTACGAAGCTGCGGGCGGAAAGCTAGTTGAAAATAAAAATTGCTGTAGTCGAATACGCCGTTCACAGTTTCGATAGTGATACGAGAAAACTCGCCCCGTAAGCACTTTTCCCACTGACTCGAGATAATACCTGGCAATTGTCAGGGTGGTGTTCGTCAATCGCTATGGACTGCAGACTCTCGGAGCATGGCACCAGCTTGCTGCAGTCGAGGCGAGCTGTCACTTTGCGCGTACGCACCGACCACCTGTTGGACCACGCAACCTGGATAAAAAACAAAACTAAAGTAGAACAATTAAAGAAATGTTTTAACAATAATCCCTGATCTCCACAAAAAAAAAACGCACTGAAATCGGTTATTCCGTTGTAAAGCCACATTTGTTACAATGATACAGACAGACAAGAGTCTAAAAACCAAAACGAAGAAACCAGCTTTCAAATAAAAAAAATGCTATGCTAAAATGGTTCACCAGTTTAGGATTTACAATGCCACAGAAAAACAAACAGGCAGATAAAAAGTGGCAACGCGAGTACATACTCAGAAAATATTTATATCTCACAAATAACTCAATGTATCATAAATTTTTGTATTTGTCATTTGTATTTGACGACCGCTTAGCCTAGTGTAGCGACCCTGCCTATGAAGCTGGAGGTCCCGGGTTCGAATCCCAGGTCGAGTCAGTATTAATATGATGAATATTGATAATGGTACCGGGTCTTGATTGTTATATGTGTGTGGTGTCTTCGCAAAAATATTTATAGGTATATATTATATAGAATATTTAAGTATGTATATCAGTTGTCTAGTGACCCATAACACAAGCATAATACTTGCTTACTTTGGGACTAGATGGTGCTGTGTGGGAAGTCCCATGTATTAGTATTTCATTACAGGATATTACTATTCTAACAAATTAAATAATATTTATGAAAATATCGGATTTATGTTAATAATTTACGTATAATCGCCACTCACCAGGCTGCGAATGGGTAAACACATAAGGCTCGTCGTTAGCGGCTGCAAGCAGCGCCACCCTTCCAGGCGAATGTAGTTCTTCAGCGCCACAAGCGCCACTGGCGTTCACAGCATAAGCGTACAGGCCTGCGCCACCAGCCCACACCTCCCAACTAAGGGCCATAATGTTAAATTTGTACACAAGCTGAAAGGGTATTGCTCCCCGAAGTTTATCACATTTGAGCCATAGGATGAAGAAGGGCGATGGGCAAGACACGCGATTGGTTAACTAGGTGAAGTCTTTGTGTATTACTCGTCATAACTAGTCCATCATCATCATCATTTCAGCCTACATCTGTCAACTGCTGAACATAAGCCTTCTTCACAGCACACCACGTGACCATGGGCCACCATGATCCTCCACTCCAAGCATCCAGAGGGTAAAGTTGTCATAATTAATCGATTTTGAGTTGTTGAGTTTAGTAAGCGTGCGCCTTCCGACTTGCCGATTAGACTGACCGAACGATAGAGTGGTTAGAGACCCTAACTGCGGAGCCAAAGGTCGCGGGTTCGATTCCCGCCCGGGCAAATGTTTGCGTGCATGTCTATTTGTTCCGTGTCTAGGTGTAAAAGTATCTATATATGTATATATTATAAAGAACATTTAAGTAGGTATATCAATTGTCTGGTACACATAATACAAGCTTTGCTTAGTTTGGGACTGGATGGCGCTGTGTAAGATGTCCCAGGTATTATCATTATTTTAGTCTGCTACATTCTTTCGGTAGGACTGCCAGTATTATACGAAATCTACTTATTACAAAACGATCTGTGAAATGGAAAGTATTAAAATGAAAAAAAAAATAGATAAAAGAAAGCTCCTCAGTCTACCTCCTTTAATATACAAAATATCATTGACTTCAATAGCTGAAGATTGTTTTTATGTCGGTACGCACCCGTGCGGTCTTGGCACGGCGGCTAGGCACCGAAGCTCTCTGGCGGCGCCGAGCTCGCTCAACACGAAGCTGCCTTCCGCGGCGGAGCGCGACGACGACACCAAACACAGCCTGTCGGATAAGTCATCTTCATTAATGCAAAGAATATATAACCTATTGTTCGGCTGAACGTAGTAGAGCGTACCTACCTCAATAAAAAGTTTAAACAAAAAAATTAGACTTTCAAAATGTTTTTCTAGGTAACCGTTAGTTTGCGCAATCTGCTTACTTGAAAGTTTTTGTTCAGTTCGGTGAGTTCCACACGCTCTATAAGTTTGAACTACGTTCAGCCGAATACCCGGTATGTATATAAAAAGAATGCTTTTTATGGACTTTAAGTATCATGATCAATTGGTTACACTATTTACTTAAAAGCGGATCAAGTGCGACTCGTCGTATAAGTTCCGTACTGATATATAATTCACTGACCAGTTAGCCGAGTCGTTAGAGACCCTAACTGCGGAGCCGAGGGTCGCGGGTTCGATTCGCGCCCGGGACAAATATTTGCGTGCATCAACATGTCTATTTGTTCTGTGTCTGGGTGTAAAAGTATCTATATATGTGTATATTATTTAAAAAAAGTATATTAAAATATGTAAATCAGTTGTCTAGTACCCTATAACACAAGCATAATACTTGCTTACTTTGGGACTAAATGGTGTTGTGTGGGATGTCCTAGATATTATTATTATTATTTTATAATATATTTATCGCTACACGCTTCTCTATGGCACGACAACGCATGCACATTTACAAATACTAAATAATACAGAAAATAATATATTATAACGATTTCCTTATTCTTTACTTGTGCTATCAGATCTTGCTTCTTGCCAAGTTTCATAATTCAAAGTTGTTTGTCTGCGAGTGGCAAAATATGCGGCTTGATTGACAGTGTTTTTTGATGGCGTTGACATAGAAGCTTGTTTTTCCTGAGTATTTGATATTAAGTTCACCTTGATACCTACACGCGTTCCTGAGAAAACAGATATTGGCGAAAACAGACAGATAGACGACGAAATGATCCTGAATAGGTTAAGTAAATAAGTACGGAATCCTAAAGCGTATGAAAGTATAATTAATTACATTTATTAGTTATACATCAATCGCATAAATGAACGTCCTGTTCATTTTATTCATAGCTTCACATGTTTAAGTACTTCTTGGAGTCGGTGGAAGCTGTACCATTGACGTAGACTTTCAAAATACTCGCCATAGCAGAATTGATTTAATTGACACCGGACAAGATACTCTGTTATAATCTTTACACTTGTTGGGCTTGTCTTCGTTGAGCTACTCATGCGTTTCCAATGACTTCATGAACACTAATATTTCCTTTCATGATGGTCGAGCTATACATATCGGAGCTTGGCTATAAAGACAACATGTAACTCTACATAGCGCGTATACTTTGGAGCGGTGCTTTTTATTCAACAAAACCGAGCTAGCCCGAAGAAGGCTTATCGTACGTAAACCACCGCCTAACTTGTGCATCTGGTGACACCTGGGTGAGGCTTCGCAAGCGCAGTATTTCCGCCCCTGCCCTATTCTTCCTACCTCATAATTCATTCACCTATTCCAATCCATTCAATTCCATCAGCCCTTTTTTATACCCCACTGCAGGGGCTTAGGGCTCCCCTCAAGATGAGGGGGCTTGGAGCTTAAATCCACCACGTTGCTTTGGAGCAACGGGCTGGCGGATTGTAACCCATCTATTGACAGCGACCGGCACCGACTGCTTAACGTGCTTTCCGAGGCACGGAGTCAGTGATAGTTAATGTACTTAACTCAGAAAAAACTTATTGGTACACGCCCGGATTCGAACCACGGCCTCAGAGCTTTATAAATTTGAAACAGGTTCACTGCACTCGGGCTATCACGACAATGCCTTACGATGACATTCACCTATATTAAATCACAAATGTATTTACTTTAACCCACTTCTCTGAGATGGATATTCGAAAGTGTCGTAACATTATCAGACATGACTTACGTATTATAGGCATCTAATCCCCTTTTAAATCCCACCGCGAATACCAACTTAGGGAAACTTTTAGCAACAAAAACCTTTCACCTTCCAGAATCGAGAGCAAAAGCGACGCGAGCCAACGACGTCAGCGGCTGCATCGCTGCGACTGACGATCGCGGTCCTCCACCCACAGACCCTTGAACACAGCAGCCCCAGGCGTAAGCGCAGGTCGAAGCGCTGTAAGCGTAAAAGTAACGAAATTATTATTCGACGACAGAGCAACAGTCTAAGACATATATCCGTATAAAGTAAACCTGTGTTTGTACACTTGGAGGAAATACTTCCAAAGTGCACAAATTCTAACTGAATTGTATTCACGATCTTAAATTGTATTTATCTGATTAACCGACTGGCCAAGTGGTTAGAGACCCTAACTGTAGAAAAAAGGGTCGCGAGTTCAATTCCCGCCCGAGACATATATTTGTGTGCATGAATAAGTCCATTTGTTCCATGCCTGGATTTAAAAAAAAATCTATACTGTTTGTTCTGGTGAACGTAGTCCAAACTAATAGAGCGTGTAGAGTTTGCCAAACTAAACAAAAAGTTTCAACTGAGCACATGACGCAAACCAACGTTTACCGAGAAAAACATGTTTAAAGTTTCATTTTTTGTTACTATCTAATTTGTTTTTAATTTTTGGTTTAGTTCGGTAAGCTTTACAGGCTTTATAAGTTTGGACTACGTTCAGCCGAACAGTGCGTATGTGTATATATTTCAAAGGTTATTTAAGTATGTATATCACTTACCTAGTGCCCATAACACAAGCATAACACTTCCTTACTGTGTGGCATGTCCCAGGTATTATTATTATGAACATAGATATTGACAAAAGTTTAACTAAATACGGATTCAAGAAGAATTAATTTAACGCGTAAATAGATTATAAAGTAATACCAGCAATATGAAAATTATTCGTGGTTAAATTACGTGTGCGAATTAAAGTGAGATGACCAAAATATAATTTTAACAAAATAATAACAATTGTTCGTTAACTCTATATGCGCACCAAATACACAAATAAAACAAATTCATTCATAGTTTCGCGTGATCAGTTCTCGAGGCTAGCTTATGTTGTAGATAGTTGAAGTTGGATTATCGGACGTACCAAAAATACAAGACTTATTTACGTTTAGCGGCTGTGTGCGTGGGCGTTTACTATCATACGGTCTGTGGCGTTGTGTCGCCGGAGAGTTGCGTCACTCACTGTGCGGATTTCCAAACGCGGCGTATGACACCAACCGACAATAATAATAATACCTGGTATATCCCACACAGCGCCATCTAGTTCCAAAGTTAGCAAGTAATACGTGTATGCTTGTATTATGGAGTACTAGACAACTGATATACGTACTTAAATATTCTTTGTAATTTATACATATAAATATTATTACACCCAGGCACGGAACAAATTGATCTGATCATGCACACAAATATTTGTGTCCCGGGCGGGAATCAAACCCGCGACCCTTGCCTTCGCAGTTAGGGCCTGTAACCACTCGGACAATCGATCAGTAAAACTAGACGCATTCCTGTGCGTGGCCGCCTTACCGGCAAATCAGCGATGTTATTAAGTGACGCGCGTCACCGATTCTTCGTCGTTAATCTAGTCTGTTGCACAATCGCGCCACGTCGTTATAAAAGGAAACTTGATAATGAAACTCACGTCGCCGTGGCTGATATAAAATAATGAGTTCAAAGGCTATAAAACCATACATAGTTTATGGTACTCACGAATAGAATGAGACACGGCCGGCCGAATCGCCTATCCACACTCTCGCACCCACTCGGCATATAATATAACAATACATGGGACTTCCCACACAACGTCATCTGGTCCCAAAGTAAGCAAGTATTATGCTTGTGTTATGGGTTACTAGACAACTGATATACATACTTAAATATTTTTGCAAAGACACCACACACATATAACAACCAAGACCCGGTACCAGTATCAATATTCATCATATTAATACTGACCCGACCTGGGATTCGAACCCGGGACCTCCAGCTTCGTAGGCAGGGTCGCTACCCACTAGGCTAAGCGGTCGTCAAATATATAACCGTCACTTGAATAGGAACACCGTTGTCTAAAAGAAAAATATACCGACACGTGGAGTAGGTATCTAATCTATATATTAATACATGAAGAGAAAACTTTATACCCTCTTTTAAGCATATTGCACGCAGAGTGAGGTTTGGCATAGTTCAAGTTTATATGTTGGAGGAGTGCAGAAAGTCAAAATATACATAAAATGTTTACGACAGCGAGCATAAGGCCGAGCTGCGAGTGTTAAGTGCTTATGTACTCAGTGTTGGAACTCATAGAGTGAAATAGAACGATAGAAATCGTGTTAGCATATTGAAATTTGTAAATCGTTTTATTCCATTAGAATATAAAATCCAATTTGTTATAGATGAATAAAAATGGGCTTTCTGATCGTTTCCCTTCTCTCATACTAGTGGGTACTTGCCACAAAATAGAGAAAATGGGGAAAGTTTGCCCTTTCGATAGACCGCGTGTCTATACAGTACTGTTGCGGAGACGTGCCTAGCGGGCCAAGAAAGACTTTCTTTAGAATACTGTATTCAGAAGGTGCCAAATTTTGCCTGAAAAGCCCTAATTGGTTCACTGAAAATGGCGCGAAAAGTCGCTAAAAACGCGGGAAAATTGTACATAGAGTAAATAGAAATTATCTGAAAATAGAGTATAAAAGGGCGAACGATCCGCCATGCCGGCACTTATGATTTCAAGCCCTACATAGTCAGACCTCTGAAACAGGTCATAAAGAGCAAGTACTAGCTACCTGGAGGGAGGCTATGCCTGAAAAGTGGTACTGGTGTTTTGAATCGTATCCAGCCGTAACCAGCACCGGTACAAGGTCGTCCACCGAGCTATCCTGGCCGGTCCGACCCGTACATAAAGTCTCTTACAAATACTATCTATGGCATAAAATTCTTAACGTGATAGTCTGTCGTTTGTTCCAGTTTGAATTGACTTACTCTTGCCCTCAGTTCTTGCCTAATTATTAGTGGTTTCAACAAAGTGAATACGGAAGTTCAACCACTGAGCGACTAGTAAATGTAAAAGTGTGTTCGTTTGTTTGTCCTTTCTTCAGGTCGTAACAGAGCAACGAAACGAAGCGACTTTTTGCATAATATAGAGTACTGTGAAGCTGGTTCGTTATAAGCCAAGCGCTCGATTTAAAATAATTTGAATTTCAATAAACTAAAAATTATGCATAGAGTAAATAAATTCGACAGCAGTGTTTGATTTTATCAGAGTGAGAAATGTCACTTCACAGTATTGAAACTGTCAAACACAATTTCGCGGTGGTGAAGGCCGGCGAACGGGCACCTCGCGGACTGAAACCGGACTGAAACTCGCCATCTCGTCAAACGGTTACACCAGCTAGCGAGAGTATGTGTGGTTAGACGCGCAAAAGAGGGCTTCTAATCAATTCGTACTTTTATGAAATAATGTATGGGTTTAGAATGTGAGCCCAGGATGGTCGGTTTTTTGACATAGGATCGGACGCTCAGACTATGTGACGTCAGCGTCGCCTTTTGTGGTTTCTACCATCTATCTTTTAGATGTTTTGACATATCATCCGTAACGAAAGCTCACTGGAACGATAAATGGTGCAAGGGAGAGTAGAGTGGTAGAGGGTCAACGTTCTTGTTTCCGATCACCTACTAGATGGACACACCTCATTAACCTTATAGTTGTACTGACCTGCTGGTATTTTGATCGAGTGTTGGTAGGTGAAGGCAGTGGATGGGGCCTGCAGCGTGCCCACACGCTCCCCTTCCCCGCCACACCACACCTCCCAGCCGCTACTGCCATCGTCTGTTTACATAATAAATTTCATTAATAAAACTAGCGACCGTCCGCTGCTTCGCTCGCGTGCACTCATGTTTGTATATATCGTGATCAAACTTAAAAACTTCTTAATGTGTAAGGGACGAATCAATTTTTCTTCCCCGCCTTTTGCTTGTTATTTCAAAACTGAAGCACAATTTAACTAAAGTGAGAATCCCATGATAAATAAATTCATTTTATGAATAAAGCGTTTCTTTTGAAATTACAGACACTTCTATTTTATTCATAAGGATAGACTAGCAAACGGCTGCGTCTTCATTCTCGTGGTTTTCATATTTTTTACAGTTTTTTTTCCAGTTCACGCAGGATACTTAAACATTTCAGGACAGAATAAAAAAATTGTTTATAATATGCTATGAAAATTTCTCTACCTATCTACTCATATTTATTAAATAGGAAAATTGAATATAATATAATTTAAAATAACTAATGATTTAAGAAAATATATATATATGAAATACTTGACGTACTTAATCGCAGCCTCCAGACCTTTGCCAACTTCACACTCATTCCTTTCCTACTCAAATAATCCTTCAACAGGAATATGCTTTATATCAACTAAATATTTCACTTACCGGTCACTGAAGCGATCGGCACAGTATGTGCGCAAACCGCAGTCCTGGAATGTCTTGGAGTGCGGTGTACTCCGGGGCGTCAGTTAGAGAGACCAGCGCTGAAGAACAGGGCCTGTGTTCCGGTGCGGTGGACCAGCAACGACGCATCAGCTCCATCATGCAACTGGGCTACTGCAACTCCTGAACAAAGGAATTACATATATATGCAAATGAGCAATTGACCTATATCAGTTGCATACAAACCCAGCTGACACAGTAGCCTGTTTTAGCTTAATTCAACACGCTGCTCCAGTGCGCGTTGCTGGATTTTAACGAGCGGGACCGACGACTTAAAGTGCTCTCTGAGGCACAGGGTCAGTGATAGTTATGTACATAAGTCAGAAAAAACTCATTGGTACATGCCTTGGGATTCGAACCACGGTCTTCTAAACAAGAAACGGGCTCGCTACCACTCGGCTATCATGACGTAAAATAAACTTAAATTGCTTAAATCTATACTAATATTATAAAGCTGAAGAGTTTGTTTGTTTGTTTGTTTGTTTGTTTGTTTGTTTGTTTGAACGCGCAAATCTCAGGAACTACTGGTTCGAAATGAAAAATTATTTTTTTGTTGGATAGTCCATTTATCGAGGAAGGCTATAGGCTATACTACATTACGCTACGACCAATAGGAATGGAGCATCAAAGAAAAATGTTGCAAAAACGGGAAAAATTATTCCTTTTGAGTGCTTTCGTCGCGCGCGCTGCGTAAACGGTTGATGTTAACTAATAATAATGTATTACGGAATTGTTCCCCTTTAAAAGTTCTAACCAAAAGTCCGCGACAGCATATGTGTATCTTTTAAGGTTAACTTACTATAACCTTTTTTATGATAATCAAATTTGTTCAACATAATGTACTATTTGCGAAGATCAAATTAAATACGTTAGTTGTCTTAAGCATTTCATGCATATTATAATTGCCCTTTACATCATACAATTTAAATTAATATCTTAAGAGTTTTTATTGAAATTTAAAAACTATAGCGGGAGAAAATAAATTCGCTGTCTGCCTCTGTTCGTTAACTTTTTACTTCCAAACCAATAGACTTTGATACGGTTTTTAGTAATATCTTATTTTCTTATCTCATAATCTATTAATCTATATAATAGAAATACATATTATAAAGCTGAAAAGTTTGTTTGTTTGTTTGTTTGTTTGTTTGTTTGATAGATTGATTGATTGATTGCGTGATTGATTGATTGATTGCGTGATTGATTGATTGTTAGATTGATTGCGTGATTGATTGATTGCGTGATTGACTGATTGATTGATTGCGTGATTGATTGATTGCGTGAATGATTGATTGATTGATTGCGTGATTGATTGATTGATTGTTTGTTTGTTTGTTTGTTTGTTGGTTGGTTGGCTTTATAATACATATTATAAAGCTGAAAAGTTTGTTTGATAGATAGATAGATTGATTGATTGCGTGATTGATTGATTGATTGATTGCGTGATTGATTGATTGTTTGATTGATTGCGTGATTGATTGATTGTTTGTTTGTTTGTTTGTTTGTTTGTTTGTTTGTTTGTTGGTTGGTTGGTTGGTTGGTTCGTTCGTTCGTTCGTCCGTTTGTTTGTTTGAATGTGTTAATTTCTGAAACTACCATTCGGATTTAAAAAAATTCTTTTTGCCTTTGATAGCCTGATTCTAGCGGAGAGTTATAGGCTATATACAAGAAAACGAACTGTCTGTCTATTCGAGCAAATCGGCTTCGGCAAAAACGGCTTAACCGATTTCGATGAAACTTTACACGTATAACAGGATGTAATCTTTTGACTACACCCTTTCCATATGTGACATACACAACTTTTTGTATGTCTGTCTGTACGTCCATATGTCTAAACTTTATCTATTCGAGCTAATTTCCAATACGGCTGAACAGATTTTAATGAAACTTTGCAGACGTGAAAGAAGGTTGTCAGGAGTGTCATAAGCTACTTTTTGTGTTTGTCTGTCTGTCTATCTGTCTGTCGTTTGTCCTCACTGATCTAACAACGTACAGCCGAAAGTACTAAGTCTAGGAAGCTTAAATTTGGAACATAAGTTTATTTTATAACGTGAGCATTAAGTTAAGAAAGGCTTTTTTAGAAATTTCAAACTTAAGGATGGGAATGGAGGGACTTAAATAATGACGTGTTTCAGGGTTTTTAGATTTCCACACTTTAAAAGTGGGAAACGGGAGATGAAAAATTGTATCGATTTTTTAAAGGGTGGGAGGGGAATGAAGATTGAAAGTTTGAATGGGTGTGACCAAAATTGGTTCCAGCAAAAAGTACGTTTAAACCATCTCGAACATTAATAGTACCTATAACAGAAATTTGTAGTCTACGCAAGCGAAGCTGCGGGCGGTCGCTAGTTCTATATAAACTCTGCTTGGTTCTATATTTCCTCGATGCCATCCATGTCTGACTTACAGCCTTCGGCAGAATATCCATCGGCTGTTACACACTTTGACACTTTACCTGTGACAGATTCGGACTTCTTTTTTGTTCATTTGTCTGTCTGTCCGTATGTCATAGCCAGTTCACTCGCAAACTATTACTGTTTTAAAGCTGAAAGATGGCTTGGTTATACATATTTGTAATCGTTATGTAGATGATTATTAATAGGTTAAATATTTTTTAGAAAGAGGATAATGCAGTGCCCTCACTGCAATTATTTACTTTCTCTTTTGATTGGGGTAATCTTTGTATAGCTATTTTAAAATCGTCATGAGGTCCTTTGATAGTTTTTCAAAATTTCGTTCTGTTTACGAAACACTCGACAGAGAAGCTGTCTTTTTACGTGAAGGACATGTCCTTCCCTCCGAACTCTTGAACCATTATTTTCAAAAATCTGAAAGAACACAATATTCCATTCCATTCCATCAGCCCATTATGCCCTACTGCAGGGACTTAGGCCTCTCCTCAGTCCCCACAGGGTGAGGTGGCTTGGAACTTAATCCACCACGCTGCTCCAATGCGGGTTCATGGATTTTAACAACTGCCATCTGTTGATGACACCCGGGACCGACGGCTTAACGTGCTCTCCGAGGCACAGAGTAAGCGATAGTTGTACTTCACACAACATACATTTATAAGAATTTTACAATTTTACATTTTTTTGTTAGCAGACAGATAGACGTCATCATCATCATCAGCCCGTGTCTCTCCACTGCGGGAGATAGACGTGGAAATCAATTAAAGTTAAAAGCAAACTTCACCAGAGAACGTCAAAACACAATACAAACAAAAAACTACACGAAGCAACAGTAAAATATACACTACTAAATAATTAAATATAATTACCTATATTATTAAAACAGTTAACTGACCAATTGGCGGAACGGTTAGAGGCGGCGAACGACTCTAACTGCGAAGTCAAGGGTCGTGGGTTCGATTCCCGCCCGAGACAAATATTTCTGTGCATGAACATGTCTATTTGTTCCATGTCAGGATGTAAAATATGTATATACATATGTATATATTATAAAGAATATTTAAGTGCGTATATCAGTTGTCTAGTAACCCATAATACAAGCATAATACCTGCTTCATTTGGGACTAGATGGCGCTGTGAGGAATTTCTTAAGTATTATTATTGGCAGGTATTACCTATATTAAATACTGTTAATAGAATTTACTAAGAATTTATCACAACTTAGGGTCAAATAGTTGACAAGCTAAAGCAGATCCAATTAACTTGTAGTCCAATTCTGAATAATGCCATAACTTTGGTAATGAGTATTTATTGACCTCATCCCCTCGCAACGTGGGGGGAGGCCTAAGCCCCTTCAGTGGGGCACAATGGGCTGGTGGGAGTGGATTCATTGACTACATTTTTTTTCTGATACAATAACGGGAATTTCTTGATGGTTCATGATGATATTACAGTAGTTATTTAAAAGCTTGTATTTAAAACGACTGTTCAAAATCTGAGCGAACATGTATCTGGGGGCACGGCCGTGCCCCCACCAAGTCGAGCGAAAAAGCGTCACGGCCGTACCATCCTTTTCTCGAAGCAATTCAGACCATTTTCGACCCCCTGTAACTTCGTTGTGGATAAAACTAGAAGACTGAAATTTTCAGTAACCATGCAGGCATATTATATAAGCATATTACACGTTTTAATTCAATTTGAACCAGTATTTTTAAGAAATTATAACGGGTCAAATTTCTTAATTTTGTCACTCACTGACTCAACGATCATCAAAATTCTAAGGCACTTCTAGCAGACCTAGAAGCTTCAAATTTGGAATATAAGTAGTGTTTGGTGTATGAATCAAGGAAAAACTAAAAAATCTAGAAAAGACCGCAAAGAAAATTAAGCCCATAAGAAAAAAATAAGAAAATTATACAAAAATAAGAAAAGTTCATAAGTCAGAGAGAGGGCTTTAAGAAAATTCGTTGCTGGTAGATATACATATATACAATAAGTAGAAGGTACCGAAAAGGAAAAAAGTAGAACTGTCTACAAAATACAAAAAGAAATGAGATCCCATCAAAAACAATACTTGTCAAAAAAACCAAGTCTCGCAACTCAGTTGTTCTGCGGTAAAAAGTTGTGAGATCCATGTAATACCAAGTCGGTTATTAATTTATTAACAGCATCTTATAGTGACGCATATCAATATAAAAATTCTTTAATGTTTTATATAAATATATTGAGACTTGGCCATCGCCTGAAAACACGTGTAAATTCAATCGCCTGAAAACACATGTAAATTCAATTATTTAGTGCGATGGCCAAGTCTCAATATATTTATATAAAACATTAAAGAATTTTATATTGATATGCATCACTGTAAGATGCTGTTAATAAATTAATAACCGACTTGGTATTACATGGATCTCACAACTTTTTACCGCAGAACAACTGAGTTGCGAGACTTGGTTTTTTTGACAAGTATTGTTTTTGATGGGATAAGCTGTTGTCTACTGTAAAAAGTACTTTTATGTGGTATATATAAGTAATATAGAATTCCCCATGGCCCATTAAGAGGGGCCATGGGGAATTCTATGATGTTCGTGTATATCAAATAAGATAGGTATATATTTAAGAATAACCTATTACAATCCAATAATTATTACAAAACCTACACGAAGCAGGAAACATTCCGGAAGAAATTCCTTGAATGAGTAAAAACTGTACCAAAATCCGTTGCATGGTAAACCATCTTCTAAAGAAGAAGTAAACGGTGAAAGAGGAATCCTGTAGCGCCAAGGCGGCGACGACTCGACGGCGAATAATGGAAGGAGAGCGCCGCGTCATGTTGATATTAACTCAATCACGCACTTAAGTGTATAATATACCTGATATTCGGCTGAACGTATAAACCAAACTTATAGAGCATGTAGAACTTACCGAACTAAAATAAAAGTTAAAAAAAATGTAAACACGTTTTTCTCGATAACAGTTACTTTGCGCCATCTGCTCACTTGAAACTTTTTGTTTGGTTCGGTAAGTTCTACGTGCTCTATATGTTTGCACTACGTTCAGCCGAACACTTGATAAAGGTTTTTTAATTTTATGCAAAAATATAAATATATTTAGTTAAAGAATATAACTTTTGAAGGTAATATTCATAAAAAACCAGTTTACTGTTGCACAAATTCACCTTCACCCTCATTTACTTTTTATACCCCACTGCAGGGACTTAAGCCTCCTTTCGGGTTGAGGGGGCTTGGAGCTTAAATTCACCACGCTCTTCCAATGCGGGTTGGCGGATTGTAACGACCACCGTCTATTGACAGCAATCGGGACTGACTGACACTTCGAGGCACGGAGTCAGTGAAAGTTATGTACTTAAGTCAGAAAAACGCCCGGATTCATACCACGGCCACATGGCCTTGTAAATTTGAAACAGGTTCGCTGCGCTCGAGCTATCACGACACTCAGATGTATATATGAGAATGTAATGAGTGTAGTATATGAGATACATACACATTGATACACATTTAGTCCAGAAAGCTGAAATCCATATATGGCTCGAGTTTTTGAAATGGTACCTACCTACTGTATGGCCAAATCCTAAACTATGACAAATGACGAAAAGTGTTCAAAGGCATCATGAGCTTGATTTTTGAGAGAACGAAAACTACATATTCACATTTTTGAAAAATCTGTTACCACAAAATGAAATCAAACCACTTGATTTTATAATTATATATTAACATGTGAAGAAAAAACTTTTGACCCCTTTTAAAGTATATTGCGGTGATAGAATAATGTAGATTTGGCATAGTTAAAAGTTTATATGCAAAAGGAGTGCCAATATAATTGTACTGGTGTACGTGCTACTGTACAGTAGGAAAACAGAATCGTACTTGATGAAAGAATAGCTTCCAGTAAATGGACGTAGCAGGATTAATAGTGATTTATTTCTAATTGCAAGTTATTTTGTTTTAAAGAGAGTAAGTACCTAGGTAATTTTCTAAGTCTGTCGGTAGGGTGGGCTTCTTAAATCAATATAAATCCTTATATCAAAATAACTACTTTAAAGTATGATATTTATGGTTTAGTGTTTTTGTGTCATTGATTTTTAATATATGTTTCAGAATAGAAAAGAGATTATATTTTGTTAAAATAAATCTTTGAAAAGGAAATAACTGCCAACAAAACACAAGGATAAACTAATTTCTTTGTATTTACTGTTTTACTAAAAAAAAATATATAATATCCCTAAAACTAAATAGAAGAAAAACTTTTCAAAGTGTTAAAAATGAAAAATTCAGTAAGGAAGTAGTAACATAAAAAAAAACATAAAGTAGCAGCCGCATCGGCGAAGTTCTAATAAATTATAGAGTAGGCATTTTGCATTGCATATTTGCATCGCTGTTCGCAAATGAACAAACAGGTGGCTCGTGAAAACAATAATCACACGATTTACAATATTTATTCAAAGTTTATTAATTGTTATATATTTTGTACATTTTAAGTAGGTAATCCAAGATATTCGGACTGCTGACGACGCTTTACTTCTCTAACATAATTGATTCTAAAAATACGTTACAGTAATAAAAGTTACCATACCATATCAGCCCATTATTGCAAAGGCTTAGGCCTATCCTCGGGATCAGAATGCTTGGAGCTTAATCCACCACGCCGCTCTAATGCTGTATGGTGGATTATAATGACTGCCGGTTGATGATTGTAACCGGGACCGACAGCTTATCGTGCTCTCTGAGGCACGGAGTCAGTGATCTATGAACTCAAGTCAGAAAAAACTCATTGGTACAAGCCCTGTGATTCAAACGACGACTTTCTAAACAAGAAGCGGTCTCACTACCTCTCGACCATCACGACACTAATAATACCTTATTTCAAATTTATGTTAAAACTTTACGAATTGCTAGATATTAATAATGAATAGAGTCAAACATTACGAGAAGGGGTATCCAACAGACGGCCTTCGACTGTGCCCGTCGGCGGGATATCCTTTTCCACTACAGCCGAGGCCGCACCTTTTTTCATATGCTTACGTTATGTATGTTACTATTTGCATAAGACCAAACTGACGTAAAAAGGGCATTCAAATGTAATTATATATAATTGTATTTAAATTCGCACGTACGGATGTCGGCGCCGGGCTTTTTTTATAACGACTACATCACAACGTCTGGCCCCAAACTAAGCATTGCCTAGTGTTTTGGGTTTTGGGTACCAAGCGAAGACAACACATACATACACCCGGTACCAGTATCAATATTCATCATATAAATACTGACCTGACCTGGGATTCGAACCCGGGACCTCCAGCTTTGTAGGCAGTGTCGCTACCCACTAGGCTAAGCGGTCGTCGGGCAACTGCGTTTATAGGTATTACGGGCACTCGTGATTAAGTTTTTCGTACGATGGCATATTTTTGTTCACATTTTGCGTCAGTTCGGAGAGACTTGCTTCTGTTTGTAGAGACACTATTTGAAAGCTTCTCAATTTGAAAATAACAGCCAAATAGATCTCGCTGTACTATTGTTTTTATTTTATATTTTATAGAATAATAATGACCACATGAAAACTGCTTTTTCATCAGTTCGATGAAGTTTTTTCCACTTGTAATGTAAATCAAACCGAACCTATATCGTGTCCCACACAAAGTATTGTTTATTTCGGAACGTGAACTAAAAACAAAAGGCCCATAAATGAAATTCAGTTGTCAAAATCTAATTAAATTTAATTTATGTGAAAACATCCATGGATCGAAAGCAATCGCTTTTGGGACATCCATGTAAATATTCAAGGCTATACAGAATTTGTTTTGAAAAATCCTACTTAACAATACACCGCTGATCGACAGCAGAATTTTATTGAAAAGCAGTGGAAAAGAATCTTAATGTTTGGGCGTATATTTCGGTTGGTTATGCTTTATTGTATTTTCGTGAAAGTTCTAAATGGATACATTAACTTATTAAAAGGTGTGCATTCGTCATTTCAGTGGTTTGATCGAAATTCGGTAGCACAAAACTTTTTAAAGTGGTATTGCAGCTTAAAGTATTTGTTCAAAAGAAATACCTCATACATCATTTTTTCTCATTCCAGAGCCTTTCGTGATTATTAATAATTAATTTGATAGTTTGTGAAAAAATGTGCCACTGAAATGAGGAAAAAATTATACTTCAAAAATTTACTCTCGTATGATTTAAGATGATAAAGTTACCTGATGTTTTTTAATTTAAGCATTTCTATTCGTTTAACTAAAACTCAAATCATATTATGTGGGCTGCTGTTTATAAATCCGGAACTGGCCATTTACAAAAAAATTGGAATCTTTTTCTGTTGAAAACAATTTTTATGCAACAATCGACACGAGCCCACAGCACGAGCCTTTTTTCGATCAAATGTCAAGTTGTGTGAAATTCAAAGGAACAAATTTTTTTACAGCCAAATGTGCTTGTAGTGTCTTATGTATTCTCGTCATAGTTATGCCCAGAAACGCCTCTATCTCACGATATGTGACGTGACGATCTTGCATTATTAATTCCCGTACAGGATCGATATTTATGCCGCCAATTACCGCCTACAATTAAACTCACTGGACCAGTGATAAACTGATCGAGGCACTGTTTTTGAGTTAGCCTACGTCGAAAATATTCACGAGTCAAATCCATGGCGATTAAGACACGCAATTTTGAAAATGACGCCACAATGGAATGAAATGAACGTTCCGAGAGGATTAATTAGGGTACAATTTGCAAAAAACAGAATCAAATTATCTTTTATAGTTTAGGTTTTAGTAGCGCCCTTTCCGTGGCTGTCTTGTTTAGCGCGCAGACCGATGAGTCATTATAGGCAATCAATTCTAAAGCTACGTAAACGAGTAAGACATCAAAAGATGCGTATTAACAAGATCTACAATACGAGGTAAAAAGAATTTGAAAATTTTTGATAGTTTTTAAAAAAATCGCAAAAAATTATAAAAATTTTGCGATTTTCGGTTGACTTGCCATTTTGTTTTGTTGATTTCTCGGAAACTAATAGAGCTAGAGTCTTAATTCGAAATACGTTCCGAGAAGATTAATTAGGGTACAATTTGCAAAAAACAGAATCAAATTATCTTTTATAGTTTAGGTTTTAGTAGCGCCCTTTCCGTGGCTGTCTTGTTTAGCGCGCAGACCGATGAGTCATTATAGGCAATCAATTCTAAAGCTACGTAAACGAGTAAGACATCAAAAGATGCGTATCAACAAGATCTACAATATGAAGTAAAAATAATTTGAAAATTTTTGATAGTTTTTAAAAAAAATCGTAAAAAATGATAAAAATTTTGCGATTTTCGGTCGACTTGCCGTTTTGTTTTGTTGATTTCTCGGAAACTAATTGAGCTAGAGTCTTAATTCGAAATACGTTCCGAGGGGATTAATTAGGGTACAATTTGCAATAATCAGAATTAAATTATCTTTTATAGTTTAGGTTTTAGTACCGCCCTTTCCGTGGCGATCTTATTCAGCGCGCAGACCGATGAGTCATTATGGGCAATCAATTCTAAAGCTACGTAAAGGAATAGGACATCAAAAGATGCGTATCAACAAGATCTACAATATGAAGTAAAATTAATTTGAAAATTTTTGATAGTTTTTAAAAAAATCGCAAAAAATGATAAAAATTTTGCGATTTTCGGTTGACTTGCCATTTTGTTTTGTTGATTTCTCCGAAACTAATAGAGCTAGAGTCTTAATTCGAAATACGTTCCGAGGGGATTAATCAGGGTACAATTTGCAATAAACAGAATCAAATTATCTTTTATAGTTTAGGTTTTAGTAGCGCCCTTTCCGTGGCGATCTTGTTTAGCGCGCAAACCAATGGGTTATGATGGGCACTCCTATGAGTTGTATTCATAGATTAACTATTAAACGGCGCGCGGCGCGCTCGTCATAGATGCCATATCTAAATGACAAAACTGAAGTCAGTTAGACCACACCAAAATCGGCGTGGTTGAAGTTTTTGTGCACCAGTGTCGCTTTGTACACGAACGCCAGTAGAGCTATAATTATACATGTAATTTTTATTAATGTACCTATGTTCTCTTCTTTATTTTTTTTTTCTGTATGATTGCTGATTAACGTTCGTAACGATGAGAATATTATGTTTTAACAATTTAACTGTGTCATTTTGAGTTATATTCTATATTCGTATCCATTGTAATATCAAGATGTTTCTCGTACATTTTTTTTAAATAAATATATTCTGAAAATATTGGTTTGGGTAAATTCATTTCCAATGTACCCCGAAGGTCGTGTAAGGCACGAGATCTGTGAATTTTTTTTGGCACCATATACTCGTGTGAAATATTTCTGAACAGCCACATTAATTTTGTAAAAATTGATTTCCTTTTTTAATTGAAAAGAAGTGAAATATACGCAATAATATATTTTTGTAATAGAAAATATACAGCCGTACGTTTTAAATACTGATATTTTTTTGTTTTCCTGTTACTTGGATTTTTGTATTTTTAGCTATTGTTATCTGAGGATATTTCGGCATTTTCCGAGGTGATACCTAAGCAATTAAATCTATGAAAGTTTACAAACCACACGTGGCTCAAATTACTTTTTGAGTGGTGTATTTTGCTGGAACGAACATAGAATTGTGTTTACAATGAATATTAATACTTATTGATAAGTTCTAGTCACTTAAGTACACTTTTCAAAGACGCTCTACCTTGACAGTTCGCTATCACTAATTCATGGGAACTGGCGAAGGGAACGGCAAAAGCTTGACAGAACTTTTAGCAAAGAGCTGTTTTTGACGACACTTTTTTTACACATACGATGCTTCTTGGGAATCAGTATGTCTTGATTCAGATTATCACCGTCTGTGGCGGACGAAGGCGGTCGTTGAAAAATGCAGAAATTCGAGCGACATGAAAATTGTGTAGGTACAAAAACACGGCGATTTCTCGGAAACTAATAGAGCTAGAGTCTTAATTCGAAATACGTTCCGAGAAGATTAATTAGGGTACAATTTGCAAAAAACAGAATCAAATTATCTTTTATAGTTTAGGTTTTAGTAGCGCCCTTTCCGTGGCTGTCTTGTTTAGCGCGCAGACCGATGAGTCATTATAGGCAATCAATTCTAAAGCTACGTAAACGAGTAAGACATCAAAAGATGCGTATCAACAAGATCTACAATATGAAGTAAAAATAATTTGAAAATTTTTGATAGTTTTTAAAAAAAATCGTAAAAAATGATAAAAATTTTGCGATTTTCGGTCGACTTGCCGTTTTGTTTTGTTGATTTCTCGGAAACTAATTGAGCTAGAGTCTTAATTCGAAATACGTTCCGAGGGGATTAATTAGGGTACAATTTGCAATAATCAGAATTAAATTATCTTTTATAGTTTAGGTTTTAGTACCGCCCTTTCCGTGGCGATCTTATTCAGCGCGCAGACCGATGAGTCATTATGGGCAATCAATTCTAAAGCTACGTAAAGGAATAGGACATCAAAAGATGCGTATCAACAAGATCTACAATATGAAGTAAAATTAATTTGAAAATTTTTGATAGTTTTTAAAAAAATCGCAAAAAATGATAAAAATTTTGCGATTTTCGGTTGACTTGCCATTTTGTTTTGTTGATTTCTCCGAAACTAATAGAGCTAGAGTCTTAATTCGAAATACGTTCCGAGGGGATTAATCAGGGTACAATTTGCAATAAACAGAATCAAATTATCTTTTATAGTTTAGGTTTTAGTAGCGCCCTTTCCGTGGCGATCTTGTTTAGCGCGCAAACCAATGGGTTATGATGGGCACTCCTATGAGTTGTATTCATAGATTAACTATTAAACGGCGCGCGGCGCGCTCGTCATAGATGCCATATCTAAATGACAAAACTGAAGTCAGTTAGACCACACCAAAATCGGCGTGGTTGAAGTTTTTGTGCACCAGTGTCGCTTTGTACACGAACGCCAGTAGAGCTATAATTATACATGTAATTTTTATTAATGTACCTATGTTCTCTTCTTTATTTTTTTTTTCTGTATGATTGCTGATTAACGTTCGTAACGATGAGAATATTATGTTTTAACAATTTAACTGTGTCATTTTGAGTTATATTCTATATTCGTATCCATTGTAATATCAAGATGTTTCTCGTACATTTTTTTTAAATAAATATATTCTGAAAATATTGGTTTGGGTAAATTCATTTCCAATGTACCCCGAAGGTCGTGTAAGGCACGAGATCTGTGAATTTTTTTTGGCACCATATACTCGTGTGAAATATTTCTGAACAGCCACATTAATTTTGTAAAAATTGATTTCCTTTTTTAATTGAAAAGAAGTGAAATATACGCAATAATATATTTTTGTAATAGAAAATATACAGCCGTACGTTTTAAATACTGATATTTTTTTGTTTTCCTGTTACTTGGATTTTTGTATTTTTAGCTATTGTTATCTGAGGATATTTCGGCATTTTCCGAGGTGATACCTAAGCAATTAAATCTATGAAAGTTTACAAACCACACGTGGCTCAAATTACTTTTTGAGTGGTGTATTTTGCTGGAACGAACATAGAATTGTGTTTACAATGAATATTAATACTTATTGATAAGTTCTAGTCACTTAAGTACACTTTTCAAAGACGCTCTACCTTGACAGTTCGCTATCACTAATTCATGGGAACTGGCGAAGGGAACGGCAAAAGCTTGACAGAACTTTTAGCAAAGAGCTGTTTTTGACGACACTTTTTTTACACATACGATGCTTCTTGGGAATCAGTATGTCTTGATTCAGATTATCACCGTCTGTGGCGGACGAAGGCGGTCGTTGAAAAATGCAGAAATTCGAGCGACATGAAAATTGTGTAGGTACAAAAACACGGCGATTTCTCGGAAACTATAATTGATAGCGAAAAAGTAAAGTCACCATCGTGAAGTTCGTTTTTGTGACTCTTCAAAATGGTATACGTCATGCGTACGTCTTAACGATTTATAATTCTTGTTTGTCCCCGTTTACCATGGTGCACTCTACGTCGTTCAAATCAAATTTTATAGAATATAGCTAGTTTTTCTCTTTTTAGTTAATGACTTTTTCTTTTAAGTGTTTTGCAGTCGAGTTTTTTTCTTTACTGTTACGTTTTTCGTAAAAGTGTTATATCACTGGAAAAAATGGCGAGATGCTGATGATTTACATACGACATATTTATTTCTTGCTAATCCATTTACAAATGTAGTATTAGTACTACATGTGTCACTTACTTGTTATATGTTACGAATTCCTGAAATAAAAAATGGTATTCTTTAAAAACAAGAACGTATAGAAAGGATAGCCCTGTTGTATATGTGTCAGCTATAAAGTGATACGTGATGTGTTACGATATGTTACGATGCACTCTGTCGTTTCACCGAAACTATTGATTGAAAATTTATTATAATAGACTAACAAGTCGACCCTGAACCAAATTTCTTCTAATCGTAATCATTTTCTTTGCATGTTTAACAGATACAAGTGATCGCCCAGTGGTCGAAAGAGTAAGTCAATGCAAATTGCATCAAATGACACTCCCGAATATCCGTATGGTTGACAGTATTTGTACCGCTATATTTATTGTATAGGTTTTTTCTTTCGGCTCTCCTTTTCGATACGAGCTTCAACTGTGCCAAATCTCCGCACACACAATATGCTTTAAAAGGAATACAAAGTTTTCTCTTCACGTAGTAAGATATAGAAGATTATCAAATCAAGTGGTTTCCTTATTAAAGAAACAGATTTTTTTTAAACGTGTATGCAGTTTTTGTTTTCTCAAAAACCAAGGTCATGATTCCTTTGTACACTTTACGCTTTTTCTCATAGTTTAGATTTGGCTATACAGTCCCATCTCAAAAACTCAACCTGCGTATATATTTTAGCTTCATGCATTCTTACTTCATATAAACTGTAACTATGAGGAATACGCGTGCGTTTAAAAGAGATTAAAAGCTTTTCCTTCGAAAGGAATATTTGGTGCTATCATACAGTTTAAATTAAATAATTGAGATCAAGAAAATAACACGAGCAGAGTCCAAGTAAGCTTGTACAGTATTAAATTTAAACTACGTTATTTCCTCAAATTTCTACCAAGTTCCCGTGAGAAAACCGTACCTTAATATACGATTTTCATTACCCAGGTATTTGGAGGTAATTATTACACAGATGTCAGAATTTATTACGTTTTTCGAAAGACTAAATGGGCAGTGGGCAAGCGCTCTGTCTTCAATGTATGTCGTTTGTTCAATTATCTATCTTGTCCGTAGAAAATAGAAAGTCCGCAGTCCGTATACTTAAAAAAAATCAATGGATTTTGACAATTTTATTTTGATGGTAGAGTTTAATCGTTTCGGAGATTAGCCGGAACAGGTAAATGCTGCGACTTACTATACATAGAAAAAATCTACAGGTTTTGCGCTTCTCGCAACTATCGAAGCACATTGAAAATTTATTAACATAAAAAATAAAAACTTATAACACATTTTTGTCAAACAATTTTATTACATTTTGCGAGAAAAAGTTATGGGTCAATTTTCAAAAATGTGGTATCATACGATGCTCCTCGAACTTCTGCATCTTTTGACACTACAGCCTTTCATCTACCTTATCAACTTTCTGAAATATAGCCAAATCTCACACTCCGGTGTAACTGATCTGATAATCATTCAATGAAAAGGGCACCTGCCCAGCCCACAGTTTTCGATCGATTCAAATATTTCTTTTGCCAAACGGTAAATAAATGAAATTTTTTTTTAAATTTTTTACAATAACACGAAATATTATTTCGTTTTAAAAAATTATTTAAAACGAAATATTAATAATTTTTCTAATGTGTCGGAACACATTAGAAAAATTCGCCATTTTTTCATCTTTTTCGAGTTTCCGAAAAAAGTTACAAACCGATTTTAGAAAATTTGATATCATACGATGCATCACAAATCTCTGCACCTTTTAACACCACCGTCTTTTGTCTACCATCCTAAATTTCGTAAATATAGTCGAATCACACTCCCCTACGAAAACGATCAGATAAACATTTTCAATGTTAAAAAGCTCACTCCTGACAATGTCATTTTTATGTCTGCAAAGTTTTGTTGAAATCGGTTTAGCCATTTCGAAGAACAGCCCGGACGGACAAACAGACAAACAAACAGAGACAAGAAGTAACCTATGTTTTTTTCTAATGTCTATCTATATATATACCGAATTCCATTAAAATCGGTTTAGGCGTGAAAGTGTAACAAACAAACAAACAAACTCACATTCGCATTTATATATTGGTTAAGATTATTCGTAAAAACTGGAGACTTGGATCCAAACTGAAAAACCCAACGGCTGCTGTTACAAACCAAACACGACATAGAAACCTTATGAGACAAGAAACTAGTCAGTCAGTCAACGCCATAAAAATAAAAGTAGCAAGGCCTTCTTCAAGAATGGTCAAATTCCAAAAAGCGTCTGAGTCAAACCGAACACAAAATGAGTTCACAAAGCGGGTGCACACAATGTAACTTGATGTGATTACTAGCATTACATATTATTATATAATGATCGTAGCGCCATAGACACAAAGACTGCGTTGGGTACCTTTCACGTCACTTTACACTCGCTTGATCTCCCTTTTTTTATAATTTTTTTCTTTGTATTTTTTAATAAACTTCTTAATTTATATGTTCTATTCATATTTAATCTATTGAAAAATAAATGTAAACTCGCTGCGGCTTCACAGGCGTATTTCGGCTTTGGCACAACTCATATTATCTCTTATTTTCAAAGCTTTTTGTTTATCACAACTAAAGTTTCTTCTTATCGTCATTATCTACTTCTCTATCCTCCTCAAATTGTGAAATCCGTTATAAATAGGTATTAACAATTTTTAGCTTCTATCATAAATATAAATCTCAACAGATAATCTAGACAATAAATATAAGACAATTGTGATATTAAAACGAAATATATATATACAATCTAAGTAGCTAAAAATAACCATTGCCCGCCTCGAACCCGGCGTGAAGGTCCCCATAACGGTGACGGCATTACCGCGTTGAATCGCTATGGCGAGCTTCTGTGCCAGAAACGACACAGAACAGAGGTCACAACCCTCTCCCTAAGTCGGCGACTGATGCTCCTAATCAAATTTTTGGCTTCGAAACTCCAACAGCCTGTCGTCTCTACAACAAAGGGAACGAAGATGTAGGATTGTTCCAAGGTTGTGTATTTTGCGGTGTTTAGAAGGGTTCTTAATTGATTTGTTAAATTTATTTTTAGTATTTAGCAATCTAATGGAGAGTAGCTGTCTTTAAAGATAGTCCGAGAGTCTGTGACCCAAGACGGTCACAGACCGAGTGAGTTACACACATCTGAATTTTTGGCAGGTGATAGCATAGTTGTGACTTTATTTTTGTTGCTACATTTTTAGTGATTGGTAGTTATAGGATCATCGCTTACAGTTAAAATTTTTACAAATTACGTATCACTATAATTTCTATAACTTGAAATAATAATAATAAAATAAAGTTTAAAATTGAAGGAGGTCCCCATAGAAGAAACGTATTTTGTGCGACGTTTTTAGTGATTGGTGGTTATTAAATCGTCGCTTACAGTTATAATTTTTACAAATTACGTATCACTATGATTTCTATAACTTGAAATAATAATAATAAAACAAAGTTTAAAATTGAAGGAGGTCCCCATAGAAGAAACGTATTTTGTGCGACGTTTTTAGTGATTGGTGGTTATTAAATCGTCGCTTACAGTTAAAATTTTTACAAATTACGTATCACTATGATTTCTATAACTTGAAATAATAATAATAAAATAAAGTTTAAAATTGAAGGAGGTCCCCATAGAAGAAACGTATTTTGTGCGACATTTTTAGTGATTGGTGGTTATTAAATTGTCGCTTACAATTGAAATTTTCACAAATTTCGTATCACTATGATTTTTATAACTTTAAATAATAATAATAAAATGAAGTTTAAAATTAAAGGAGGTCCCCATACAAGAAACGTAATTTGTTCGACGTTTTTAGTGATTGGTGGTTATTAAATAGTCGCTTACAGTTGAAATTTGCACAAATTACGTATCACTATGATTTTTATTACTTAAAAGAATAATAATAAAATAAAGTTTAAAATTGAAGGAGGTCCCCATACAAGAAACGTATTTTATGCGACATTTTTAGTGATTGGTGGTTATAGGATCATCGCTTACAGTTGAAATTTGCACAAATTTCGTATCACTATGATTTTTATTACTTAAAAGAATAATAATAAAATAAAGTTTAAAATTGAAGGAGGTCCCCATACAAGAAACGTATTTTGTGCGACATTTTTAGTGATTGGTGGTTATAGGATCATCGCTTACAGTTGAAATTTGCACAAATTACGTATCACTATGATTTTTATAACATGAAATAATAATAATAAAATAAAGTTTAAAAGTGAAAGAGGTCCCCATACTAGAAACTTATTTTTTTCGACGTTTTTAGCGATTGGTGGTTATGAGATCGTCGCTTACAGTTGAAATTTTTACAAATTACGTATTACTATGATTTCTATAACTTGAAATAATAATAATAAAATAAAGTTTAATTAAATATATTTATATTTTTGCAGAAAAGTAAAAAATCTATAACAGATGTTCGGCTGAACGTAGTCCAAACATATAGAGCACGTATAAATTACCGAATTAAACAAAAAGTATCAAGTGAGCAGATGGCGCAAAGTTACTGTTATCGAGAAAAACATGTTTAAATTTTTTTTTAACTTTTATTTTAGTTCGGTAAACTCTACATGCTCTTTTCGGCCGAAAACCAAGGTATAAAATAGACTTAAGTGCGTGATTGAGTTAGTATCAACATGACGTGGCGCTCTCCTTGTATTATTCGCCGTCGAGTCGTCGCCGCCTCGTCGCTACAGGATTCATTTCTTCTGTTTCTCCGCTTACTTCTTCTAAACCATGCAACGGATTTTGATACAGTTTTTACTCATTTAAGGAATTTCTACCGGAATGTTTAAATTAATAATACACACGCTTTTGCTTCCTGCTTCGTGTAGGTTTTGTAATATTTATTGAATTGTAATAGGATATTCTTGAATACACATGTATCTTATTTGATATACGAACATCGTAGAATTCCCCATGCCCCCATCCCCATCCACTTTGCTTGATGAGAATGAAACCGAAAACGGGACGGGACCGAGGTCAAGAACAAGAACTATAATGGCCTAACGGAAACGGGAAAGGGAAGAGCGGGTACAAAACTGAAATAAATAAGTGAATACTATGAGAAACGAATAACCGGCGAGTGGAGCTGCAGCCGGGTTGCTAGTACATATATAAAATGTTTTACACCCAGACAAGGAACAATCAGACGTGTTCATGCACATAAATAAATATTTATCCCGGGCGGGAATCGAACCCGCTATCTTTGGCTCAGGTCAGTCGACTATACAAATGAAACACATAAATCGTGCTAAAATACATTTATTCCACTTACAAATAATCAAATCCTTAATCACAATTTATTGACTATAATACAAAGGCGTTGTTCATAACATTTTTACAGGCTAAAGCTATAAAGTCATATTTCAAAAGATCATTCAACAATTGCCTCCATTGTGAAAACTAACAACAACCATTTACTTATAAATTTTATTCACAGTAATATAAACACGTTTATTGGCCAAAGTAGACGACATAGGTTATAATATACACAAGTATGCATGTCGGTCGCTCATTCTACATTTTCTTCATCAAATTACATCCATTGTAGTTATTTTCTTGCCAAAATTTCTATTTAGTCGGGCAGCCAGCGCTCCACTCTCCATACCAGCCAGTACATCCCACTGTATGTGTTCGACGCGGATGTCTGGAAGAAAAAAAATCCATATTAAAGCAAAAGTCAGTTTGCCTTCCTTCGTATCATAACCGAGCGATCATGATCTTTAACATAATGATGATTTAAGGATTGGAGGGTGATGTGGGCTACTGTTACACCTGGTGGAGGATTCCTGTAAGGCACCTGAGCCCTTTAAATATATCCAAGTGAGCCACAGATGAATGCTAATATCCATTTCACAAAACAAACGCTGAGTCGTGTAAATATCGTGATAGCCGAAAGGTAGCGAGCTCGCTTCATGTTTAGAAGGCCGTGGTTCGAATGCCAGGGCATGTACCAATGAGTTTTTTCAACTTATGTACATACGTCGGAGAGCACGTTCAGCCATCGGTACCAGTTAAAATTCAATAACCCGCAGTGGAACAGCGTAGTGGGTTAAGCTCTAAGGCCCCTCATCCTAAGGGGAGTGAAAGTCACGTGGGATAGACAACCAATTAGGCGCCAGCGAACTTATTTTGAGTAAGATTGAATGACTTCCGCATTCCCTGTGTTGAATCGTGACCATACCTGTTCCTTAGTGAATTGAATTGATTTTCATTTTCAGTCATCATTTGCAAATCTTCGTCGCATATGAATAGGTACATAGCATTGGGTATATATAAAGTAGATGCGGTTTTAAGACGAACGAAATTGCAGCGTGTATATAGAATGTGTTTGTTGTTAACACCGACCTGCGCGGGCGCATATCTGTGCAGTAAAAGGCGATAGCCATGGCCGAGCGTTAGCGAGCGGACTCGCGCCGTCGACCGCCTCGTGCGCCGCCAATGGGATTATCGCTGGCACCTGTTATAAATACCAAAGTCTAAAAACAAAATCAAAATCGGTTGAAAATATAAAACTTATAAGCTATCAAAAGATTATTTCAGTATTGCTTTCCCTGTCTGATGAGGTATTTTGAAGCATTCATTACCTAGTTATTACACAATTATCAATTTATATAAAAATTGGCGGAGTTATTAATGCGTAAATGCATGAACTACCTACTAGGAGTGACTATCACATTATAGTAATTTGTTGTGTTTATTTATTTATTTATTTACCTCTTCAACAATAGGTACACCAAGTGTTGTAGGCAATGCTTTTCTTTTTACGGTGTAAATAAACATTTCATTTTCAAACGTCTTTCAAGTCTTGTTCTCACGACGCGAGATTTCTAGTTCAACTTTTTTAACATTCAACAACTTGAACTTTTGTTCACACCTTCGAATATGAATTGAAAAATTTAAAAAAAATCTAAATTTCAAGATGGTGACATCTGAAGTAGTACGTGTTTCTGCTTCTGCGGATTTTCGATATTGAAAGAAAAATCATATCTAATATTATAAAAAGAAAAGATTTGATTTATGTATGTTATGGATAACCTCAGAAACTCCTAAACTGATTTTAAAAATTCTTATGCCTATAGAAAAGCTACATTACCAACAAGTAACATGGGCTATATTTAATTTTCAAAAAAATCAGTGATCCTTACGAAAATTACAATAATGTAACCCAAGGTGTTAAAGATTTGCCAATAAAAGTCATTATTTGACGTGTGCAGTGAAAATTATTGATAAGACATAAAATAATGTACTGCATATTTGTAGTACATGTTTAACTATGATATTAAGCCACTGTAACAGTTTTTTTTTTAAATAGTCAATAGAATCGAAAGATGACATTCGTAACATAATATCAATACTTCAACTAAATAGTTTCGTAATAAAGGTTGAATAATTTATATGCAAATCCTTCTTTAAATTATTCAAATCAGAGCTTTTTCTAAAAGTTACGACGGGTATAAATATGCTACAAGTAAGAAAAATGCCGCTGTATGAGCATAGTCTATTAATTACCTACACATTTTATAATTTTGTAAACTAAAAACAATACGAGTTCTATACGATCCTATACGAGTCCGTTCGCGTAGATTACTCAGTTGTACCGGAACTTTTTTTTCCCGTAATAAAAAGTAGCCTGCATCATTACCTTACTATATCTATAAGTTGACAATGTAGCTTTCTATAAGTGAAAGAATTTTTAAAATCAGTGTACAACTGTGTAGTCCACACGTGCGGAGCTGCGGGCGGAAAGATTGTTAAAAATAAAAATTGTTCTAGTTGAATACGCCGTTCACAGTTTCGATAGTGATACGACAAAACTCGCCTCGTAAGAACTTTGCCCACTGACTCAAGTCAATACTTGGCAATTGTCAGGGTGGTGTTCGTCAATCGCTATGGACTGCAGACTCTCGGAGCATGGCACCAGCTCGCTGCAGTCGAAGCGAGCTGTCACTTCGCGCGTACGCACCGACCACTGTTGGACCACGCAACCTGAATAAAAAACAAAACGAAAGTAGAACAATTAAAGAAATGTTTTAACAATAATCCCGGATCTTTAAAAAAAAAGCACTGAAATCGGTTATTCCGTTGTAAAGCCACATTTGTTACAATGCCATAGATAGAGTCTAAAAACCAAAACGAGGACACCAGTTTTCAAATAATAAAAAAAATGCTATGCTAAAATGGTTCACCAGTTTAGGATTTACAATGCCACAGAAAAACAAACAGGCAGGTAAAAAGTGCCAACGCGGGTACATACTCAGAAAATATTTATATCTCACAAATAACTCAATGTATCATAAATTTTTGTATTTGTCATTTGTATTTGACGACCGCTTAGCCTAGTGGGTAGCGACCCTGCCTATGAAGCTGTAGATCTCGGGTTCGAATTCCAGGTCGGGTCAGTATTAATATGATGAATATTGATACTGGTACCGGGTCTTGGTTGTTATATGTGTGTGGTGTCTTCGCATAAATATTTATATACATATATTACAAAGAATATTTAAGTATGTATATCAGTTGTCTAGTAACCCATAACACAAGCATATTTGCTTACTTTGGGACTAGATGGCGCTGTGTGGAAAGTCCCATGTATTAGTATTTCATTATAGGATATTACTATTATAACAAATTAAATAATATTTATGATCGCCACTCACCAGGCTACGAATGGGTAAACACATAGGGCTCGTCGTTAGCGGCTGCAAGCAGCGCCACCCTTCTAGGCGAATGTAGTTCTTCAGCGCCACAAGCGCCGCTGGCGTTCACAGCATAAGCGTACAGGCCTGCATCACCAGGCCACACCTCCCAACTAAGGGCCATAATGTTAAATTTGTACACAAGCTGAAGGTATTGCTCCCCGAAGTTTATCACATTTGAGCCAAAGGATGAAGAAGGGCGATGGGCAAGACACGCGATTGCTTAACTAGATGAAGTCTTTGTGTATTACTCGTCATAACTAGTCCATCATCATCATCATTTCAGCCTACATCTGTCAACTGCTGAACATAAGCCTCCTCCACACACACCACGTGACCATGCCCAGCATAATCCTCCGTTCCGAGCATCCAGAGGGTAAAATTGTCATAATTTATCGATTTTGAACCGTTGAGTTTAGCAAGGATGCGCCTACCGACTTGCCGATTAGACTCACCGAACGACCGAGTGGTTAGAGACCCTAACTGCGGAGCCAAAGGTCGCGGGTTCGACTCCCGTCCGTGACAAATATTTGCGTACGTGAACATGTCTATTTGTTCCGTGTCTAGGTGTAAAAGTATCTATGTATGTATATATTATAAAGAACATTTAAGTAGGTATATCAGTTGTCTGGTACCCATTATACAAGCTTTGCTTAGTTCGGGACTGGATGGCGCTGTGTAAGATGTCCAAGGTATTATTATTATTCTATTCTGCTACATTCTTTCGGTGGGACTGCCAGTATTATACGAAATCTAGCTATTTACTTATTTTTTTTTTAACACATGAAATAAAATATACAATCTGTGTTAAAATGTATAAAAAATAGATAAAAGAAAGCTCCTCAGTTTCGATGCGATTATGCCTCTACTTTCTTTAGTACACAAAATATCATTGACATATATAGATCAAGATTGTTTTTATGTCGGTGCGTACCCGTGCGGTCTTGGCACGGCGGCTGGGCACCGTAGCTCTCTGGCGGCGCCGAGCTCGCTCAACACGAAGCTGCCTCCCACGGCGGGGCACGACGACGACACCAAACACAGCCTGTCGGATAAGTCATCTTCATTAATACAAAAAATATATAACCTAGTGTTTGGCTGATCGTAGTAGAGTGAACCTACCCCAATAAAAACTTTAAACAAAGAAAATGAAACTTTCAAAATGTTTTTCTAGGTAACCGTTAGTTTGCGCAATCTGCTTACTTGAAAGATTTTGTTTAGTTCGGTGAACTCTACACGCTCTATAAGTTTGAACTACGATCAGCCGAATACCCGGTATGGATATAAAAATAATGTTTTTTATAGACTTTAAGTATCATAATCAATTGGTTACACTATTTACTTAAAAGCGGATCAAGTACCACTCGACGTATAAGTTCCGTACTGGTATACTATAATTGACTGACCGGTTGGCTGAGTGGTTAGGGACCATAACCACGGGGCCGAGGGGTGCGGGTTCGATTCCCGCCCGGGACAAATATTTGCGTGCATGAACATGTCTATTTGTTCCGTGTCTGGGTGTAAAAGTATCTACAAATGTCGGTATATATTATAAAGAACATTTAAGAAGGTATATCAGTTGTCTAGCACCCATAATACAAGCTTTGCTTAGTTCGGGACTGGATGGCGTTGTGTGGGATGTCCCAGATATTATTATTATACTATACTAGCGACCGCCCGCAGCTTCGCATGCGTGGACTACAAATTCCTGTTATAGGTACTATTAACGTTCGAGATGGTTTATACGTACTTTTTGCTGGAACTGATTTTGGTTACACTACACTCATTCAAACTTTCAATCTTCGTTCCTCTCCCACCTTTTAAAAAAACCGATACAATTTTTCACTTCCCGTTTCCCTTACCTTCCCTTAAAATGTGGAACTCATCATTATTTAAGTTCCTCCATTCCCACCCTTAAGTTTGAAATTTCTAAAAAAGCCTTTCTTAACTTAATGCTCACGTTATAAAATAAACCTATGTTACAAATTTAAGCTTCCTAGACTTAGTAGTTTCGGCTATACGTTGATAGATCAGTGAGGACAAAAGACAGACAGACAAACACAAAAAGTAGCTTATGACACTCTTGACAACCTTCTGTCACGTCTGCAAAGTTTCATTAAAATCTGTTCAGCCGTTTTGGAAATTCGCTCGAATACACACATAGACGTACGGACAAACAGACGGACAAAAAGTAGCTAATGTCAAATCCCTAGACAACCTTCTTTCCCGTCTGCAAAGTTTCCTTAAAATATGTTTAGCCGTTTTGGAGATTAGCTCAAATAGACAGATACACGTACAGACAGACAGACGGACAAAAGTAACATTTGTTGGTGTTGACGACCTTCTTTTCATACTTGTAATGTTTCATTAAAATCGGTTTAGACAGACAGACATACAACACTTTTGACCACATCCTTTCCATATAAGTAAAGATTCATCAAAATCAGTTAAGCCGTTTTGGCCGAAGCCGATTTGCTCGAATAGACAGACAGTTCGTTTTCTGTCTATTTGAGCAAACAACGTATAGCCTATAACCCTCCGCTAGATTCAGGCTATCAAAGGCAAAAAGAATTTTTCAAATCCGACGGTAGAAAACCGTATCAAAGTCTATTGCGTGGATTGGAAGTAAAAAGTTAACGAACAGAGGCAGACAGCGAATTAATTTTCTCCCTCTATAGTTTTCATATTTCGATAAAAACTGCTAAGATATTAATTTAAATTGCATGGTGTAAAAGGCAATTATAAAATGCATGAAATGCTTAAGACAACTAACGTATTTAATTTGATAAGGATTAATATCACGTTTAAAAAACATCTTCGCAAATCGTACATTATCTTAGAACAAATTTGATTGTCATAAAAAAGGTTATAGTAAATTAACCTTAAAAGATACACATATGCTGTCGCAGACTTTTAGTTAGAACGTTTAAAGGAGAACAGTTCCGTAATACATGATTTTTGCCTAACATTAACCGTTTACGCAGCGCGCGCGACGGAAGCTCTCAAAAGGAATAATTTTTCCCGTTTTTGCAACATTTTTCATTGATGCTCCATTCCTATTGGTCGTAGCGCAATGTAGTATAGCCCATAGCCTTTCTCGATAAATGGACTATCCAACACAACTATAATTTTTCATTTTAAACCAGTGGTTCCTGAGATTTGCGCGTTCAAACAAACAAACAAACAAACAAACAAACAAACAAAAAACAAACAAACAAACAAACAAACAAACAAACAAACAAACAAACAAACAAACAAACAAACAAACAAACAAACAAACAAACAAACAAACAAACAAACAAACAAACAAACAAACAAACAAACAAACAAACAAACAAACAAACAAACAAACAAACAAACAAACAAACAAACAAACAAACAAACAAACAAACAAACAAACAAACAAACAAACAAACAAACAAACAAACAAACAAACAAACAAACAAACAAACAAACAAACAAACAAACAAACAAACAAACAAACAAACAAACAAACAAACAAACAAACAAACAAACAAACAAACAAACAAACAAACAAACAAACAAACAAACAAACAAACAAACAAACAAACAAACAAACAAACAAACAAACAAACAAACAAACAAACAAACAAACAAACAAACAAACAAACAAACAAACAAACAAACAAACAAACAAACAAACAAACAAACAAACAAACAAACAAACAAACAAACAAACAAACAAACAAACAAACAAACAAACAAACAAACAAACAAACAAACAAACAAACAAACAAACAAACAAACAAACAAACAAACAAACAAACAAACAAACAAACAAACAAACAAACAAACAAACAAACAAACAAACAAACAAACAAACAAACAAACAAACAAACAAACAAACAAACAAACAAACAAACAAACAAACAAACAAACAAACAAACAAACAAACAAACAAACAAACAAACAAACAAACAAACAAACAAACAAACAAACAAACAAACAAACAAACAAACAAACAAACAAACAAACAAACAAACAAACAAACAAACAAACAAACAAACAAACAAACAAACAAACAAACAAACAAACAAACAAACAAACAAACAAACAAACAAACAAACAAACAAACAAACAAACAAACAAACAAACAAACAAACAAACAAACAAACAAACAAACAAACAAACAAACAAACAAACAAACAAACAAACAAACAAACAAACAAACAAACAAACAAACAAACAAACAAACAAACAAACAAACAAACAAACAAACAAACAAACAAACAAACAAACAAACAAACAAACAAACAAACAAACAAACAAACAAACAAACAAACAAACAAACAAACAAACAAACAAACAAACAAACAAACAAACAAACAAACAAACAAACAAACAAACAAACAAACAAACAAACAAACAAACAAACAAACAAACAAACAAACAAACAAACAAACAAACAAACAAACAAACAAACAAACAAACAAACAAACAAACAAACAAACAAACAAACAAACAAACAAACAAACAAACAAACAAACAAACAAACAAACAAACAAACAAACAAACAAACAAACAAACAAACAAACAAACAAACAAACAAACAAACAAACAAACAAACAAACAAACAAACAAACAAACAAACAAACAAACAAACAAACAAACAAACAAACAAACAAACAAACAAACAAACAAACAAACAAACAAACAAACAAACAAACAAACAAACAAACAAACAAACAAACAAACAAACAAACAAACAAACAAACAAACAAACAAACAAACAAACAAACAAACAAACAAACAAACAAACAAACAAACAAACAAACAAACAAACAAACAAACAAACAAACAAACAAACAAACAAACAAACAAACAAACAAACAAACAAACAAACAAACAAACAAACAAACAAACAAACAAACAAACAAACAAACTCTTCAGCTTTATAATATTACTATAGATTTATCTCTACACACCTCTCTATGACACGACAACGCATGCACATTTACAAATACTAAATAATACAGAAAATAATATATTATAACGATTTCCGTATTTTTTTATTCTTTACTTGTGCTATCAGATCTTGCTTCTTGCCAAATTTCATAATTCTAAATTGTTTGTCTGGGAGTGGCAAAATATGCGGCTTGATTGACTGTGTTTTTAATGGCGTTGACATAGACTCTTGTTTTTCCTGAGTGTTTGATATTAAGTTCAACTTGATACCTACACGCGTTCCTGAAAAAAACAGATATTAACACAGACAGACAGATAGACAGACGACGACGAAATGACCCTGAATAGGTTAAGTAAATAAGTACGGAATCTTAAAGCGTATGAAAGTATAATTAATTACAATTATTAGTTATAAATCTATCGCATATACGAACGTCCTGTTCATTTTAATCATAGCTTCACATGTTTAAGTATTTCTTGGAGTCGGTGAAAGCTGTACCATTGACGTAGACTTACAAGATACTCGACATAGCAGAATGGATTTAATTGACACCGGACAAGATACTTTGTTATACTCTTTACACTTGTTGGGCTTGTCTCCGTTGAGCTACTCATGCGTTTCCTATGACTTCATGAACACTAATATTTCCTTTCATGATGGTCGAGCTATACATATCGGAGCTTGGCTATAAAGACAACATGTAACTCTACATAGCGCGTATACTTTGGGGCGGTGCTTTGCATTCAACGATCCCGAGCCAGCCCGAAGCAGGCTTATCGTACGTAGACACAGCCTAACTTGTACGTCGACCTGGGTGAGGCTTCGCAAGCGCAGTATGCCCCCTTCTTTCTACACCATGATTCATTCATCTATTCCATTCCATTCAATTCCATCAGCCCTTTTTTATACACCACTGCAGGGGCTTACGGTTCCCCTCAAGGTGAAGGGGCTTGGAGCTTAAATTCACCACGCTGCTCCGATGCGGGCTGGCAGATTGTAACGAACGCCATCTATTAACAGCGACCGGCACCGACTGCTTAACGTGCTCTCCGAGGCACGGAGTCAGTGATAATTAATGTACTTTAGTCTGAAAAAACTCATTGGTACACGCCCGGGTTCGTACCACGGCCTCACAGCTTCATAAATTTGAAACAGGTTCACTGCGCTCGGGCTATCACGGCAATGCCTTACGACGATATTCACCTATGGGTCCAAGTAAATATATCACAAATTTATTTACTTGGACCCACTTCTCTGAGAGGGGTATTCGAAAGTGTCGTAACATTATCAGACCTGACTTACGCATTATAGGTATCTAATCCACTTTTAAATCCCACCGCGAATACCAGCTTAGGGAAACTTTTAGCAATAAAAACCTTTCACGTTCCAGAATCGAGAGCAAGAGCGACGCGAGCCAACGACGTCAGCGGCTGCATCGCCGCGACTGATGCTCTCGGTCCTCCACCCACAGACTCTTGCATGCAGCAGCCCCAGGCGTAAGCGCAGGTCGAAGCGCAGGTCGAAGCGCAGGTCGAAGCGCTGTAAGCGTAAAAATAACGAGGACACATATTCGTATAAAGTATACCTTTGTTTGTACACTTGGATGAAATACTTCCGTGTACACAAATCCTAACTAAATTGCATTCACGATCTTAGAGACTCTAACTGCGGAGTAAAAGGTCGCGGGTTCGATTTCCGCTCGGAACAAATATTTCTGTGCATTCTTTATTTTTATTCCATGTCTGGACGTAAACGTATCTATATATGTATATACCTATAGGTATTGCACATAATATTTAAGTATATATATATATATTATGTAGTGCCCATAACACAAGCATAATATTTTGGGTCTAGATGGCGCTGTAAGGGATGTCTTAGTTATTATTATTATCTATATGGATATAGACTAAGATTTGACTAAATAAAAATTCAAGAAAAAATATCAGATTAAGCGCGAAAATAGATACAAAGTTATTACTTATACCTACTGCTCGTGGTTGAATTGTGTGTGTGAATCAAAGTGAGATGACCAAGATATAATTTTAACAAAATAATAACAATTGTGCATCAGTATGAAGATTTTCCTGTTTAAATAAAGCCTTTTGTCAAGTATTCCATACTAGCAGCCTGTGGGTCAATTATACTCAGAGGGCTTACAATGCCTTCAGGAAGATGTTACGGCTGCCCCGATTCTGTAGCGCCTCACTAATGTTTGCGCAGGAGCACACCGACGACTTCTATGGCGTAAGACGGAAGCGGGTAGCCTCCTTGCTGGGCTGAGTGCGGGCCGGCCGCGGCAGCGCCCTTTTGGTCATTGCAGACAGAATTGATAGCCTCATTTTAAAGCATTGGGTGGGGCTGTTAATTAAGTAACTATGTAAATTATTGTAAGTTATTAACTAATTGTAAGTAAATTTGATACTACTAACAGAGTAAGTTTACTACTAACACATAAGTGGTCTGAATTAATAAAATTTCATTTCATTTCATTAACTCTATAAGCGCACCAAATTCATATATAAAATAAATTCTAGTGTTATGACATAGTTTCGCGTGATCAGTTCTCGAGGCTAGCTTATGTAGTAGATAGTTGAAGTTAGATTATCGGACGTACCAAAAAATCAAAACTTATTTACGCTCATCGGCTGTGTACGTCGGGTTTTACTATCATACGGTCTGTGGCGTTGTTAGAGAGTTACGTCATTTATTGTGCGGAGTACTGAACGCGGCGTATGACACCAACCGACAATAATAATAATACCTGGTACATCCCACACAGCGCCATCTAGTCCCAAGTACGCAACTAATATGCTTGTATTATGGAGTACTAGACAACTGATATATGTACTTAAATATTCTTTATAATTTCATGCATACAAATATTTGTCTCGGGCGGGAATCAAACCCGCGACCCTTGCCTTCGCAGTTAGGGCCTATAACCACTCGGACAATCGATCAGTAAAACCTAGACGCATTAGGCCGCCTTACCGGCAAATTAGCGATGTTACTAAGTGACGCGCGTCACCGATTCTTTGTCGTTATCGATCAATCGCGTTACGTCGTTATAAAAGGAAACTTGATAATGAAACTCACGTCGCCGTGGCTGATATAAATCAATGAGTTCAGAAATAGTTTCAACAGGATTGTTTACCTACATAGGCTAGAATAGAAAATCATACATAATTAATGGTACTCACGAATAGACTGAGACACGGCCGGCCGAATCGCCTATCCACACTCTCGCACCCACTCGACATAAAGCAGTCACTTGAATAGGAACACTGATGTCTGAAAGAAAAATACACCGACACGTGGGGTAGGTATCTAATCTATATATTAATACGTAAAGAGAAAACTTTGTGCCTCCTTTTAAGCATATTGCACGCAGAGTGAGGTTTGGTATAGTTAAAGTTCATATGTACAAGGAGCGCAGGAAGTTAAAATCTAAACAAAATGTTCGCGACAGCTAGCATAAGGCCGAGCTGCGAGTGTTAAGTGCTTATGTACTCAATGTTGGAACTCATATAGTGAAATAGAACGATAGAAATTGTGTTAGCATATTGAAATTTGTAAATCGTTTTATTCCAATAGAATATAAGGTCCAATTTGTTATAGATGAATAAAAATGGGCTTTCTGATCGCTTTCCTTCCCTCGTACTAGTGGGTACTTGCCACAAAATAGAGAAAATGGGGAAAGTTCGCCCTTTCGATAAACCGCGTCTCTATACAGTCCTGTCGCGGAGACGTGCCTAGCGGGCCAAGAAAGACTTTCTTTAGAATACTGTATTCAGAAGGTGCCAAATTTTGCCTGAAAAGCCCTAATTGGTCCACTGAAAATGGCGCGAAAAGTCGCTGAAAACGCGGGCAATTGTATATAGAGTAAGCAATTATACTTGGTGCAGCTTGAAACTGCAACTCTTGAGCGAAGAATATGGGGACAATCATCCAGCGTGTTCAAACCCAGCTGACACAGTAGCCTGTTTTACATGCAAAAACCGTTTTTATTCAAACATCTGAAGAATAATTTTCATCTCAATTAATCGCAAATAAATGTAATAAGAAAGTATATTTATATCATTTCATTAGCCCATTAATGCCCTACTGCAGGGGCTTAGGCCTCCTCTAGGGGTGAGGACGCTTGGAGCTCAATCCTGCTTCAGTGCGTGTTGGTGGATTTCAACGCCTGCAATCTATTATGCAAGCGGGACCGACGGCTTATAGTGCTCTCAGAGGCACAGGGTCAGTGATAGTTATGTACATACGTTAGAAAAAACTCATTGGTACATGCCTTGAGATTTGAACCACGGTCTTTTAACAAGAAACGGGCTCGCTACCAGTCGGCTATCACGACGTAAAATAAACTTAAATTGCTTAAATTCCATAGAGTAAATTAATTCGACAGCGGCGTTTGATTTTAATAATCATAAATGTCAGTTTATAGTATCGAAGTGACATTTCGCATTTCCGGGGGTTGAAACCGGTGTGCGGGGATTTCTCGGGGTGGGGACTTTGCGCACTGAAACTCGGACTAAAACTCGACATCTTACACCAGCTAGCTATAGTATGAGTGGTTACGAACGCTTAGTCGAATGGGTAGCGAGCCTGCCTACGAAGCTGGAGGTCCCGGGTTCGAATCCCAGGTCGGGTCAGTATTTATATGATAAATATTAATACTGGTACCGGGTCTTCGTTGTTATATGTATGTGGTGTCTTCGCTTTCGCGCCCAAAACACAAGCTAATGCTTAGTTTGGGGCCTAGACGTTGTTGTGATGTATACATATGTTATGCTATGTTGTTATGTCAGCCGTTAAACGCCGAATCTAGTCAATTTGTACTTTTATGTTAAATTCTAATATTTAACGTCTGCTTGGTTTTATATTTCCTCGAAGCCATATCTGACTTACAGCCTTCGATAGAATATCCATCGGCTGTTAATTAATGGTACACACTTCGACGCTTTACCTGTGACAGATTCGGATTTCTTTTATGTTCGTCTGTCTGTTTGTCCGTATGTCATAGCCAGTTCACTCGTAAACTATTACTGCTTTAAACGTGAAAGTT
This sequence comes from Luffia ferchaultella, assembly GCA_949709985.1. Lineage (NCBI taxonomy): Eukaryota > Metazoa > Arthropoda > Insecta > Lepidoptera > Psychidae > Luffia > Luffia ferchaultella. The sequence continues at coordinate 8,922,587 of OX453242.1, read as the reverse complement.
GGTTTAGTTATACATATTTGTAACCGCTACGTAGATGACTATTATTAGGTTAAATATTTTATAGAGGCAGGATAATACAGTTTTCATCCCATTCCATTAGCCCTTTTTATACCCCAATGCAGGGGCCTAGGCCTCCCCTCAGGATGAAGATGAGGGGTCTTGGAGCTTAATCCACCGCGCTGCTGCAGTGCGGGTTGGTGGATTTTACCGACTGCCATCTGTTGATAGCACCCGGGACCGACGGATTAACGTACTCTCCGAGGCTCCGAGGCCGAGGCATACAGTGGTAGTTATGTACTTCCCACAACATTAACTTATATGGAATTTTAAAATTTTACATTTTATTGTTAGCAGACGTGGAAATCAATTAAAATTAAAAGAAACTTAACCAGATAACATTATAACACAATAAAAAAAAAACTACACAAAGCAACAATTAAAAAAAATACACACTACAAATACACAAAGTGGGCAGAATTAAATATAATTACGCGAGTTCGATTCCCGCCGAAGCGATTAGCAAGCTGGAAGTGACAATGGGCCGGTCACATTTGCCGTAGAACTGATTACCGATGGGGTAGACGAGTTCTCGAATAGAGGCCACGTACCGGAAAGCGAAGCGTTGGACGCCCCCCGGCCAGCTGGACAGATGACCTGAAGCACCATACCGGGGGTAGTTGGATGCGAAAGGCGAAGGACTGTGTGTGGTGGCGAGCCTTGAGAGAGGCCTATATCTTGCAGTGGAGAGACACAGGCTGATGATGATTCCCGCCCGAGACAAATATTTCTGTGCATCACGTTGTGTCATGTCTGGGTGTAAAATTCTATATGCATATGTATATATTACTAATATTATAAACGCGAAAGTTTGTATATATGGATGTTTGTTACTCTTTCACGCAAAAACTACTGAATGGATTTTAATGAAACTTTACAATAATATAGCTTATACACCAGAATAACACATAGGCTATAATTTATAACGATATTAGTTTTCCGCCCGTGGCTCCGCTCGCGTGGACTACACAGTTGTATCATGACTGCTATAATTTTTTGAATAGATATAGTTCATAAGCTGAAGAGTGTCCCGGTATTACTATGTTGTCCACGCGAGCGGAGCCGCGGGCGGAAAGCTAGTATATTATTAAGAATATTTAAGAATGTATATCAGTTGTTTAGTAACCCATAATACAAGCATAATACTTGCTTCATGTGGGACTAGATAGCACTATGAGGGATGTCCTAAGTATTATAATTCTCAGGTATTAACTATATTAAATACTGTTAATAGAACTTACTAAGAAATTATCATAACAACTTAGGGTCAAATAGTAGACAAGCTAAAGCAGATCCAATTAATGCGTAGTTCAATTCTGAATTAACCCATAACTTTGGTAATATGTATTTATAGACCTCATTCACCCTCACGCTGGAGGGAGACCTAAGCCTTCGCAGTGGGGCAAAATGGGGCATAATGGACTGGTGGAAGTGGATTCGTTGACCACATTTTTTTTCTGATGCAATAACGGAAACTTCTTACTGGTTCATCATTATCTTACAGTAGTTATTTAAAAGCTTGTATTTATAACAGCTGTTTAAAATGTGAGCTTACATGTTAAGCTGTTTTCTACTGTCAAAAGTAGTTTTTAGGGTTCTGTGTCCTTTGGGCACGAAAGTAAATTCTATTACTAAAGCTCCGCTGTCTGTCCGTCGGTCTGTCACACTGCTGTACCGTCTGAACCGAATTTTTCTATAGCCGCTTTAACAATAAATAATAAAAATAAAATAAAGGTAAAAATTAAAGGGGGTCCCCATACAAGAAACGTGTTGTTTTAAATTGTACGGTAGTATAGAACCCTTCGTGTACGAGTCCGAATCGCAATTCGCTAGTGAAATATTCAACATTCAAAACCCAAAAACTTGTTCCGCGCCCAATGAAAACTAAAACAACAATAAATATTGACAAATAACTTTTCACAAGCGCCCTCGTTGCGCGGGTGGCGCTTTTTTTTTGGTGATTGGCGTAGTCGAAACTTATAGAGCGTGTAGAGTTTAGCAAACTGAACAATAAGTTTTAAGTGAGCAGACAACGCAAACTAGCGGTTATCGAAAAAAATATATTGAAAGTTTAATTTTTTTACAAATTTTTTTTAACTTTTTGTTTAGGTAAACTCTACAAGCTCTATAATTTTGGACTACATTCAACCGAACACGCGGTATATTGTACATATTATACACGCTTATTTGGCTAAACGTACCGAGCTTATAGAGCGTGAAGAGCTCATCGAACTAAAGAAAAAGTTCCAAGCGAGCAGATGGTGCAAACTAACGGTTACCGAGAAAAACATCTTTAAATTTTCATTTTTCATCACTTATCTTTTTTTTGAACCTTTTGTCCAGTTCGGTAAGCTCTACATTCTCTATAAGCTTAGAGCAAGTTCATCCGAACACCCCGTATATAAGAAATTGGCTTTTACAAGGTGTTATATCCAAATTAGATACATACCCCGGGCGACAAAGTAAGCCTGCAACCGTCTAACACAGCTTCCTTCTCCGCCTCGTGCACTTCGAACGGTTGTCTCAAAGACATTATTTCATAAAGCAACATCCCGTACGAGAAACAATCCACCTGTAATTAAAAATCAAACACGATTCTAATTTTTATTGTACCAAAGCAGTTTGAGATTCTATAAGTAGAACAGCTTCGCGATAAATAAGCGACACAAGCGGGAAGAAGCGGTGGGGTAGGGCAGAGGACGCTTCCCGACGATTACTACCGCGAGCGTCGGGAAAGTAGACCAAAAGGTTTAGTAAATTTAAAAAACAAAGATACTAAAATGTCACAAAAGTTTACGTGTGTCTAATAGATTTGATATGTTTAAGCGATGCAATATCGACATCCCTACACGTGGACTTTAGTATCGAAGATGACTTACTTACTCGAGCCGCGTGCTCTATACTCTTTGCCACGAGGTTTAATTTTCATTCAAAATGGCCCGTAGCTAGAGCTAGAAAGGTAATTTCATACTGAAATCCCTATTGCCATTAAAACACCGCATTAAGAATTATATTTACATTCTGATCGAGTGCGCCTGAGTGTAGGCAATTTGACAAGGATAGAGCGTCTCGTCCTTCGAAACAATCGAAAACGTGAGCAAAATATTCGAATCGCTGGTTAGACAGACCATAAGTTATTATGAGCACTTATAAAACTGGCTTGTTATTGTATTCAAAACGATGTTAAACGTAAGAAAATCCGACAGTTAATAATTTTCATTTGACACTAAACGGTAGGCTCTGTCGTGATAAACCCAGCACATCGAACCTGTTTCAAATCTATAAGGCTATGTGGCCGTGGTTCGAATCCGGGCATGTACCAATGAGTTTTTTCTGACTTAAGTACATTAACTATCACTGACTCCGTGCCTCGGAGAGCACGTTATGCAGTCGGTCCCGGTTGCTGTCAATAGATGGAGGTCGTTACTATCCGCCAACCCGCATTGGAGCAGCGTGGTGGATTTAAGCTCTAAGCCCTCTTATCTTAAGGGGAGGCCTAAGCCCTATCGAGCTATATCTAGTAACATTTTTGGACAATATGCTGAAATTAAAAAAACAACAATTAAAGTCTGAAATTTCCTTCTCAAGCGGTTTCTCATATAAAAGACATAAAAATTTAATTCCTATAACATACTTAATCTATCTCTGTCCATATTGACCATATTGTTTCGTATGTCGTCGGTTTAGAATTCAAATCGTCTTCACTTCCAGCAAAAGCGTATCTATATTCTTCTTCACCGTTGTACCTCAAGGTCTCCGGAGCCATGAAGCCTTCAGTGCCGCCAAAACCTTTGGTGCCCGATAGCGGCGCTAAACGACTGATACCTTTAAAAGAACAATGTACATATGTTTCACGAACACCTTTGCCATCGAAAATATTCGAGTATCTTCAGGAAACATTATCACAAAGTCTTGCCATGTAGATGCGTGGACAATTAATAACGTCGGTCAGCAGTCGCGGGCGGGATATCCTTCCCGCTACCCCCGCGGTCACCCCTTTTTCGTGCGTATATTTATGTATGATAGTAATCACGCTGTATCGATTATTCTTTTGAAAAAAATATTTTAATGTTTTTCTTTTGATTTCTTTACTTGGCGAGCTTTGGCGATAGCCTTGTTAGAAACGTCTTGCAGTGAACTTCGACCATGATTAAGTTTCAAGGACTGATGATGGAGCCGGAAGATAGGAACGGGAACTTTGCAACGGCACATCGTATCATAGCCGTGTTTGGGCTTGTTAGAAAGGTCTTGCAGTTAACTTTGACCATAAATAGTTGCCTATAATATGGTGTGAAAATTCCTCTACCTACCTACTCATATTTATTACATAGAAATTTTTTAAATAGTTTAAAATAACCCATGATTTAAGAAAAAAATTTGAAATACTTTACGTACGTAATCGCAGATTCCAGACCTTTGCCAACTTCACACTCATTCCTTTCCTACTCAAATAATCCTTCAACAGGAATATACCGTATGAACTAAACATTTCACTTACCGGTCACTGTAGCGATCGGCACTGCATGTGCGCAGACCGCAGTCCTGGCGCTGCACGAGTCTTGGAGTGCGGTGTACTCCGGGGCGGCAGTCAGAGAGACTAGCGCCGAAGAGCAGGGCCTGTGCTCCGGTGCGGTGGACCAGAAACGACGCATCAGCTCCAACATGCCGCTGTGATACAGCAACTCCTGAACGAAGAATATGGGGACAATCATCCAGCGTGTTCAGACCCAGCTGACACAGTAGCCTGTTTTACATAAAACCGTTTTTCATCAAACATCTGAAGAATAATTTTCATCTCAATTAATCGTAAATAAATGTAATAAGAAAGTATCTATATTTATATCATATCAGCCTATTAATATCACACTAAAGGGGCCTCTCCTACGGGTGAGGGTGCTTGGAGCTTAATCCACCAAGCTGCTCCAGTGCGTGTTGGAGGATTTTAACGACTGCCATCTATTGATGGCAAGCGGGACCGATGGCTTATAGTGCTCTCCGAGGCACAGGGTCAGAGATAGTTATGTACATAAGTCAGAAAATACTCATTGGTACATGCCTTGAGATTTGAACCACGGTCTTCTAAACAAGAAACGAGCTCGCTACCACTCGGTCATCATGACGTAAAAAAAACTTAAATCACTTAAATTCTATATAACCTCTGCTTGTTTCGATATTTCCTCGATGCCATATCTGACTTACAGCCTTCGACAGAATATCCATCGACTGTTAATTAATGGTACACACTTTGACACTTTACTTGTGATAGATTCGGATTTCCTTTATGGTTCTGTAGTTTGATAAAAAAACTTTATGTTCGTCTGTCTGTCTGTCCGTACGTCATAGCCAGGTCACTCGTAAACTATTTAATGCTTTAAAGCTGAAAGTTGGCTTAGTAGATGACTATTAATAGGTTAAATATTGTATAGAAAGAGGATGATGTGGTGAAGAAAATTTTTTGCTTACCTTCTTAATTGGGGTATCATTGTATAGGTATTTTAAAATCGTCATGCGAGGTCTTTTGATAGTTTTTCAAAACTAGGTTCCGTTTACGAAATACTCGACAGTGAAACTGCCTTTTTACGTGAAGGACATGTCCTTCCCTTCCAACTTTTGAAGCATTATTGACTGACCGAATGGCCCAGTGCTTACAGACCCTAACTGCGGAGCCCAAGGTAGCGGGTTCGATTTCTGCCCGGGACAAATATTTGTGTGCGTGAACATGTCTATTGCGTGTCTGGGTGTAAAAAATATATGTAGGTTTATATTACTTAAAAAATGTATGTATATCAGTTGCCTAGTAATACCGGTTCGTTCTCAGTAGTTCGACTAAGTAGTTCGACCGTCGAACAAGTGAGAATTTTTTTTCTCATTTGTTCTACTGTCGAACTGGCGAGAATTGTAATGTCTCACTAGTTCTACTTTATTTAAATAATACTTAATTAACTATAATTATGTACTGCCTCACCTAGCAACTGTCCGGGATAAACGTAAATATTATTATTTTTCGAAATATTTTGTTTTAAATTTTTGGTTTTCAATATTCATACTTTAATTAATATTGTCTGAGTTTGGAGTGTGCATAGTTCACCTTATATCATTTTATAGATTCTGGATGAAGATTGAATTGGGGGAGAAATATATGTAAGATGAGTTTAAATATGATAAGATTTTGCAGAGGTTAAAATAACTTTAATAAATTTATATTTTAATACGTTTTGATCAATATAAATATTCTAAATTCTATAAATTTTGTCCGAAACTAAGACTTACTATAAACACCTACTCTCATAATTATGTTAATAAATGTAAAATTCGTGTTTCTTCTTTGCTATTTCGCAATAAAAAATCTCACATAGTATTCGAACAAATTTCATTCATTTATAAGGCAGTACATAATTATAGTTAATTATGTATTATTTAAATAAAGTAGAACTAGTGAGACATTACAATTCTCGCCAGTTCGACAGTAGAACAAATGAGAAAAAAAATTCTCACTTGTTCGACGGTAGAACTACTTAGTCGAACTACTGAGAACGAACCGTAATACCCATAACACAAGCATAATACTTGCTTACTTTGGGATTATATGGCGCTGTGTGGGAAGTCCCATGCAATATTATTTATTATTGTTATCCTAAAAAATATGAAAAAATCCATAATAGCTATTCAGTTTAAAGAATCTTTATTTTCCATAAAAACACAACATTCACTTATATGGAATTTTACATTTTTAATTTTTAGAAACAAAAAACTACACACAGCAACAGGAAATTATACACTACAAACACACAAACTAGGCAGAATAGACTAGACTAAACTAGACTATTACCAAATTTTCGAACTAAAGTCCGTTATTATTATTATTTTTTTCGAAAGAATAGGCAATTTTAAGAAACTAATTTGAATTTTTTTTGTTTTAGGTCGGTATTTACATAGTTATATAATTTTGAAAAATCTTATAGCATGACGTCAAAGGGTCAAATTATAAGGTCAGCCATTGGTCCACTACCTTTGCGTATTTATGAAAATAATATCACTCTCAGAGTTTTGGCTGCTGAGGTTGGCTGTCATGTCATCAACTGTCATTATTAGTTCCGTAAACTATCAGGCAAGCCAACCTCAGAGAGCCAAATGGAGGAGGTTTTTCATGTTATTCATATCAGTGGGAACCTACCTGTAAATGGTTAACTGTTAATCATTCACTGCTAATTATTTTAATTTGTACATAACTGTTGGTTTTCCTGAATATAAATAAATAAATAACAGGGTGTCTATTATCAAGATTATCGCAACCGGTGTCACACTACTTCTAGTGTTGCGTACTCACTTTCCATCTCTTGTTTTACTGTAGACTTTCATGTTCGCCACGCTACATGCCTCACTACAGGGGCTTAGGCCTCCCTTGGAAAAGAGGGTGCTCGGAGCTTAAGTGCGGGTTTGGTGGATTTTGACTAGGTACTGCCATTTGATGGTGGCAGCCGGAGCCAAGGGCTTAACGTGCTCTCCAAGGTAGGGAGTCAGTAATAACTAAGTCAGTATATGAGTCAGAAAAAATTCATTGGTACATGCCTGTTTCTGGAATTTGAACCACGACCTTCTAAACAAGAAGCGGGCTTGCCACCACACGTCTATCACGACGTCACGGCTCTATAATTTTTGAATGTAGTATGAAAATGCGTCGATGGTGGGAAAAAAATGGCCCCAAATTTTTTTTATTTATAACACTAAAGCTCATCAATAGCTACTAAACGAAAAAAAAAGGAAATCGGTTTAAACAGAGGAGACAGAAGTACTGAACACTTTGGTGTTGATTTATTTACCTAATTATATTTGACGACCGATCGGCCGAGTGGTTAGCGACCCTAACTGCGGAGCCAAGGGTTGCGGGTTCCATTCCCGCTCGGGACAAATATTTTTTGCATGAACATGTTTATTTCGTTCCGGGTCTGGGTGTAAAATATTCATATATATACACATGTTATAAAAAAAAGAATATTTAAGTATATATATCAGTTGTCCAATAACCCATATCACAAGCATAATACTTGATTACTGTGGGACTAGATGGCGCTGTGTGAGTTGTCCCATGTATTATTATTATATTTAAAGTAGGTAAAGTAAATAACAAAACTTTCAATGTAGCTTATCTTGAATTTTTTTAACCACTATCTGTCTTTCATTCAAAGTACTTGGGACGAGTAACACACAAAGACCTAACACAATATAACATCTATGTAACCAATCGCGTGGCGTGGGCCATACGTGCGTCCCGCCCGTCTCCCTCCTCATCCTATGGCTCAAATGTGTTAACTTTAATTCTCGAACTAAACGGTCAGCATTACTCCTCTATTAAATTAATTCAAAATTCGATTCCCGTCTCAGACAAATATTGAGAGACAATGAAAGTGTCTGAGTTTACTAGACAATGAGTGCGTATTGTCATTTTTACATTTTATAGAAATATTTAATTTTTATTGTGAAAAACTAATCAGTGAAATAATTTTATTGATATCTACAAAAAAAAGCCGAAGATACAAATCTTTAAAGTGAATCGTACTATGAAGTCACTCGGTTACATTACTATGGGCTAACGTGGATAAATTTGTACGTAGTGGCACCGAGTGACGTCACGAGCGGGTCGTAAAAACACAAACTTTGATTTCATATATCGCCGGTAATAATCGGTATTTTCCCGAAATTAAAAAAGTATAGTCAACAGTTTGTAATACTGTAGCGTGTCAAATAGCGTATGATACATTATTTTGTTGAAGAGGACGCGCTCATTGATTCATATTTAAGTATGTATATCAGTTGTCTATTACCTATAATTAAGTTCTAAACCCCCTCATCCCAAGAGAGGCCTAAGCCACTGCAGAGGGGTATTAATGAGCTAATAGTACTGGCTTACTTTGGTACTAGATGGCCCTGTGTGGATGTCCTAGGTATTATTATATTGCTACCTGCCCGCCACCCTTGACGCCTAGCCCCGTACATAAGACTATGCATGACTTGACCGGTTTCTCTGTAAGCATGAATATGTATACACACCTGGGTATTGGACTCGCGGGCGGGTAACAAAGGAGGTACCAGTAACGCCCGGCCATCCCAAGCCAGCGCCAACTCGAGACACAGAGGGCGCGCGCCTCTTCAGCTCTCCCCAACAACGGACTCGCCTTGAAAACGTGAGCTAGGTCGTCTAGCTTCATTATACCTGTTGACGAAACCGTGCTGTTAATAATGTTATGGGGTAGTAGTAAGTCCATATATTTAGGATGCACTAGAACACCGATTTAAGGTACGACGACGCCTGTCTAGTATGCCTATTTAATAATAGATAGATAGATAATACTAGCGGCCCGTCCCGGCTTTGCACGGGTGGTATTCGTTTCTTATAAGAATCACGTTTTTATCTCAGTCTTATCTCATCCCCGTTCTTCCTTTTCCGTTTTCGTTCCCATCGCATAAATATTTTATCGTTTCCGTTCCCTGGTCCTGGTCACATTTCCTTTTTGTTTCCATTCTCGTCAAGAATAACTTTTTATTTCAGTCTTAACTCTTTCCCGTTCTTCCCTTTCCCGTTTTCGTTCCCGCGACACAAATATTTTATCGTTTCAATTTCTGTCAGTCTTAATTAAATAAATTACACTTTCGCGAAATAATATTTATATAAGCAATTATTAAATTACTAAAATGGCTATTAAAAAATAAGGGTTGATCGTAGAAGGGTGAAAATTGAGGATTGTGTGTATTTTTGTATGTTGTATCATAAAAAAATAGAAATTAAAAATTTTGTCTAAAAAATAAATAAAAAATTTAGGGGTGGACTACCCCTAACATTTAGGGGATGAAAAATAGATGTTGGCCGATTCTCATAGATACCGGATAAGCACAAAAAATTTCATCGAAATCGGTCAAGCCATTTCGGAGGAGTATGGCAACGAAAACTGTGACACGAGAATTTTATATATTAAATTTAAGAATAGATGGAGCCACATATAAAGAAATAAGCATACGTATAAGCTATAAACCGTAGTTGTTACGTCATAGGTATTTAAGTTTTAAAATCAATTATTTAAGCTACCGATTTCTGATTGAATTAAGTCTTAAAGTACTTTTGAGCAACTTTTATCTCGCAATATCCTTATTAGCCGAGGGCCTATTGACATCTCTTGTATGGGAACCCTTCACATTGCGACATAAAAATGGAACTTGGCACATGTGTTCCCTGTATAAAACAAATTAGATTGAGCGCGGAAATTGTAGAGTTTAATCCGCCTTCCCACCACAAGGGGAAAAAAGCTCAGTTCCCAACAGTTTTACTATTAAGACGTTTTTGGTATAGTTTTCGTATAAAATAAGGACGTGGATTTCATTTTTGATGGCAATTTAGTATATTAGTTTTTATACAAAAAAATTATTTTATTTGCAATAAAGTAAAAATCTTGTCTGGTATCTTTTTTTAAATTTTCTATAACTTTTTAAATCGTAAATATTTTGTAATAAAAAAGCATTTGTTTAGTTAACTAACCCTAATTCATAAAAACATACAATATGTTTACACTTAATCAAAAAAAATTTGTATGAAAAAAAAACTGAAATGTGACGCGACGTCGGGGTCGAGCGCGTCTCTGGCAGCGGTTTGAGGTGACAGCTGAAATTTACTAGAATGATTTATTAGAAGATCTATTTCATATATTGGTGGAATGTGGTCGGACCGAAGAATTAAGAAGAAAATATTTACCAAATATATTAAATCAAACCAACGAAATAAATGTAATTCTCAGTCAACCCTTGTCTGACAATGCCCAGAAACTATATTGTTTCTTCGAAGAAGCTTTGAATACAAGAGTTGACTAACGCGTTTATAGAATAATTTGAACTTCCCAATGAGGCTGGCATAGTCACCCAGGGTGCACTGAAGCCTCCAAAAACAAGATTTAAAGAATATATATATTTTTGTTTAATATTCAACGACTGTGAAATAAATAAAATTTTAACAAACGGTTAAATTTCTGCATTTTAGACTGAATTTCAACTCAAATTTGAAAAATAAATATAAGTAGGTATATTATTACGGTGAGATGAATCATTTAAACTTTGCGTGTGCCACTACATATGCACAAGTCAGTGCAATTCAGTCCTTGTTTGTTGCAACTGCCCCTGTTGCCGCACTTTTGCTTACACTTGCATCTTATAAGTTCTAAGCATGCGCGTGCAGCAATGGCTACAGTTGTCCAGTGGGGCACCCATACGTCTCCTTGTATTTTCCAACCGTATTTCTGGTTTCTGGGGGTACGCCTTGATACACTGCACGCAATAATATGTAGATGCAGCGCATTTTCTCTTGGCGGAACATTCTCCAATTACCGATCTTTTTTAGTAAATAAATGTTTTCGGCATTCATTAATTTTTGTAATGTTAATGAAGCTTTTTACATGTCACACTGGACCGAGTTGGCTAATTTTGGCCTGTGTTTTTTTATCTGTCTGTTTGATTGTTGTAAATAGGGCATACTTGTTTAACGAGACGTTTTCGTGAATAATTTTATTGTTAGATTGTATTCTTTCCTCGCAGAAAGTTAAATACTGAGTGCCTCCGTTTATTTCTATAACAAGGTACTTTTACTAGGTCCTTTTTGGGCGTTACTCCACAAGATCATTCGGCGCTGTAAAAATTGAAGTTAAAGTTCAAAAACTGATTAAAAAAACGTAATAAGTACTTACATTAATTGACTTAACATCAAATAAAATTGCAGCCACAGAGACAAAAAAAAAACAATTAAACCGCTTTTATTTAAACTTGATAAACGGTTATTTTGATAACAAGCTTTGCGTCCAATCCGTCCACATACACCCGGGAAACTAAACTGCGACTAAACTGTTTACTGCACTGAGATTCGAATTCAAAGGCGCCCGCATTCCACCGCCGCACCGCCCGCGCGATCGCCTGTCAATGCATCGATTCGCCGCCTCACTTTCCGGAATTTTTTCTCAGTACATATTTTTGTAAACTAGAGTAAATAAGGTAACTAAAAAAATTTTTTTATTACAAAATATTTACGATTTAAAAAGTTATAGAAAATAAAAAAAAATGCCAGACAAGATTTCACTTTATTGCAAATAAAATCATTTTTTGTATAGCTGTATACTAAATTGCCATCAGAAATTAATTCCACGTCCTTATTTTATACGAAAACGATACCAAAAACGTCTTAAAAGTAAAACTGCATCAGTGAGAATTTTTGTTTGGAGCGCGACGGATGCAAACTTTGCGTACTCCCCACTCCCCCCTACGAGTGGAACTGCTGGGAATTGAGCTCAATCTGATTGGTTTTATACAGGGAACACATGTGCCAAGTTCCATGCTTGTGTCACAAAGTGAAGGGTTCATGTCAATAGGCCCTCAGAAATATGTGCGCCGCCTGGAGGTGAACTCACACGCATTAGCCCTTATCACACAGTAAAAAATACATTTTTCATTACTCATACTCGGAAAGTACGCTTGAAGTTACCTGATAAGAGGGATGAAAGTAGTACTTTTCGTCCCTGGGAAACGATTTTCCCTGCTGTTAACTAATAAAAAAAAAACTATACAAGTCATGTTCCAACTTTTATACATTCTGTTGAATCGCGGCGTAAAATTGTAATAAAAGAATATTATCAACAATTTTGTAATATGACTTAATACTTACAATTTACTTAGAAATAAATTACTATTTAATTCGCATAGATTTGAGCTAAATATTAACCATCATCAACGATAAAACATACTGGCTGGTAGAATGACACAGTAAAAGAAACATAAATAAGGCGAGAAAGTGGCAATTCGATCTTCAGTTGTTTTGACGAGGGCTAATTATTTACGTATACAGTTATTTATATGAAATGAGTTTGTCAGATTCAGATATGGATTTTACGCGTTTTTTTTTTACTTTCCTCATATTCGTAATGAAAAGCAAAATGTTTACCTCAGGTGAAAGACCTATTTAGGCACTCGAACTAGTTTTCGTGTAGGAACATTGTCGCTTGGTGCAGTTCCGCTGCGTCTCAGAACATACGATGATTTTTCTGCTGTATATATTGCGTCACCTGCATATTAAAAATTCGAATTTCAGACTAATATTATACGATTTTTCAAAAACTGAAAAACATGTTTTTTCTCATCCAAAGAGCAAAGCTGGAATATTGGAATATGACGACCGCTTAGCCTAGTGGGTAACGAACCTGCCTACGAAGCTGGAGGTCCCGGGTTCGAATCCCAGGTCGGGTCAGTATTTATATGACGAATATTGATACTGGTACCGAGTCTTCGTTGTTATATGTATGTGGTGTCTTCGCTTGGTACCCAAGACACAAGCTAATGCTTAGTTTGGGGCCTAGACGTTGTTGTGATGTGTACGGTATTATTATTATTTGCGTTTTCAAATTTTAAAATATTTATTTAATAGTTTTTTTCACTTACGAAGGAAGTCCTTAAGCGACGCAGGGGGAGGGGCAAAGTATGAATTAAAAAGTTTATGAAAACCTCAAAATGCTATTCTTTACTTGACTGGCCGGTTGGTTGGGTTGACCTAGTGGTTAGAGATGCTAATTGCGGAGCCAAGGGTCTCAGCTTTGATTCCCGCACGGGACAAATATTTGTGCGCATGAATATGATTAATAGTTTCGTATCTGTTTGTAAAAGTATCTGTACTCCATAATACAAACATAATACTTCCTTACTTTTTTGGGACTAGACGGCGGATGTCCCGATACTATTATTATTATTAAATGCGGTAGAAAATACATCTAAATACTTACCAATTTTTTTTATTCATCGTGTCTCAGAACTGGTTCTTTCAACTCGACGGCGAGGTGTGTCACGCATTCTTCTAAAGCCAAGTACGTAGCGGGCACTTTTTGTTCCAGCAGTGGTACCTGTTTCAGTAAAAAAAATTACCAAGATCCCATAAACATATAGGTGGAAAAACAAGCGACACAGACTATCATTTTCTAGGCATATTCGGATAGGTGAAACGAAATTGTGTTGTTCCCTTTTAGTTGTCTCTTCGTATGTCACTGAACATTGTCTGAGTTTTAATGTTTTTATTTTGTACATCAAAATGAGGGAAACCATACAGTATAAAAATCATTTCTCTTTAATTTTTACCTTAATTTTATTTTTATTATTTGTTGTTATAGCGACTATAGTATTACATATGTCATTACATACGACCGCTTAGCCGTGGGTAGTGGGTCCCGGGTTCGAATTCCCAGGTCGGGTCAGTATTTATTTGATGAATATTGATACTGGTACCGGGTCTTGGTTGTTATATGTGTCATGTCTTCGATTGGTATCCAAAACACGAGCTTATGCTTATTTTGGGGTCTAGACGTTGTTGTCGTGTATACGTTATTATTATTATACTTACCGCATGAAAATTTCAAGTGTAAGCAATGATCTCACAACCACCAATCATCAAAAACGTTGAAAAAAAAAAACACTTTTCTGGTATGAGGATCCCCTTTCATTTTTAAGTTTATTTTATTTTTATTATTATAGCGACCATAGTAATAGAGTCAGGCCGTCGATGCCAACTTTCCTTTCAATGTCCACTTTTGATTATTTCATACTAAAATTCCGGCCATGCCGACTTATTTAACTTTACTAGGATTTAGTTTTTCTAACTCTACTTTCTTACGATGTCTCCTTTTTTCAACATTCAATTTGTGTAGTTTATGTCGCCAACTGTTATAAAAATGTTTTTCGCCTGTTTCATAATGCCTAGATACTATTTGTACAGTCAAATCAATCAGTACCCTAAGTATTAGATAATTGTTTTTATCCATTGGGAAATATTGATGCAACAGCCTCTACCAATAAAAACAAACTATGCATTAAACTACCTATGCGAGCCGTAGAAGATAATTTCTGATCATCTTCTTCTATGTGTTAATACATGAAGGATAACCTTCCAATCCCTTTATAAGCATAGGTAGATACCTACTACGCTCACGGAGGATTGTGAGATTTGGCATAGTTAAAGTTTATAAGGAGCAGAAGTGCATAAAGCTAAAATCTACATAGTTGATTGCATGGCCAAATCCTAAGCTATGAGAAATGGGGAAAAGTATTCGAACAAAGTGGTCATGAGCTCGATTTTTGAGAAAAGAAAAACTCATACGTATTTAAATTTTTGAAAAATCTGTTATTTTAACAGGGTATCAAACCATTAATTCCAAATAACCATTTAATTCTAAGTATATATTAATATGTGAACAAAAATGTTGTACACCTTTTAAAGCATATCGCGAGCACGGACGAGTATGAGAGATGGCATTTTAGTTATAGTAGATCGTGAGTATGCGGGCCGAGGCACGCATCACAGAGTCCGATTATGCACAGTTGCGGCCAAGGCTTGTATAGAACTTTTCTCACAGATGCGTGTAAATTAAAACAATAACATAAATTTTTATTTAAAAACACAATTAGTAAAGGTACAGTTTTTGAAACTTGAAAGTGGATCTCACAGGAATGGTATTAGTTTGTGACATTTCCAGACATTGTTTCAAGTTTATATTATGTTTCATTAGTATCGTACGTTTTAACATGGAATATAATACACGTACTTACCCAAAATGTACATGGTTTTACTTTTGTAGCCATTTCACCAAAATAAGGTAAGAAAACGTTTTCAGACAACGATTTAGATTTCCTTTCGTTTTTCCACAGAATTTTTTTTTCATACGTTTTCATGTATCTGTCCTTCGATTTCGGCGGTAAACAATTTTCAATAATAGCTTTTGCAGTTTTTTTTTATTTCAGGTGGTGTTAAAATGTCTTCATCACTCGTAAAAGTAATTTTGAATAATTGATAGTATGTAGGTAAAGTTAACATAAACTAATTATATTGACAACTGTATTATTATAATAAAAACAATTTAGGTAATTTTGCCGCCAATTCGCCACGTTCCAATGTCGTTAACTTATGTTTACTTTTTTAAATTCATTTAATGGCGCATTCTTTTTGTCATGCCAGTTCGAAATTTAATTAAAACTTAGATGAGTTATCTCTTCGGGTTAAAAAAATTGTTCGTTCCATTTTCAAACTACATATTCGACCGCACGAGCATGTCTGCTAAAACCATAGAGGCTAAAACATTGTGGGACACTTTATGGTCCGGTACTGCAAGTATGATTTACCTCAAGGAGGTTGTGCAAGATATATCTAGTATATCGTAGCATCTTTGAGAAAAAGTAGTTAAAGTTTATATGGAAAAGGAGTGCCAAAAGTTGAAATCTTATAACAATAGTATAATAGTCTGTCGTTTAATGCCTAATTATTATAGGTGGTTATAAAAAAGTGAGTACGGTCGAATTTCGACCACTATGCGACCACTGTAAATATCATAGAGTGAATAAATTTGACAGCAGCGTTTGATTTCAAGTTTTAATAGGGTCAGAAATGTCACTTCAAAATATCGAAACGCAATTTTGCGGGGGTGAAGGCTAGCGCGCGGGTACCTCGCGGACTGAAATTGAACTGAAACTTGTCAAATACACACCTACTTAGTTAACTAGAAAAAGAGTGGTAAAATGGTAAGCGGGAGAGTGCTTCTAGTAAATTCATACTTTTAAGCTACATTACTAACTAACGTAAGTATATAAATGGTAATAACCTATTAATTAATTAATAAGTAAGGTAATTAATTGGTAATAATAACAGTAATTTAGAGCGAAGATTTCCTAACTTAAAAGCCGATTTTTTTATTTTTTACTGTACTCTACGCGTATTGTAATGTAGTGCAGATGATTGTATTTTTATTATAAATATTAAATTCAATTTCTTGTTCACTATTTTGACATATTTATAAAGTCGGAGCACCTAAAAAACTAGTCTAAAAATTTACCCATCCATCGATTTTAATACCTAATAATTTTTTTTTTTAAATTAACGGCAATGTATTCCACTTTTATATTATTAATAATTGAAATAAAATTACATGTATTATTTTCTTCAGCTTCTAAGGTTTCCATCAAAACAATGACAGGGCAGCTGAACGCTAGAAGAAAACGA
Organism: Luffia ferchaultella; assembly: GCA_949709985.1. Lineage (NCBI taxonomy): Eukaryota > Metazoa > Arthropoda > Insecta > Lepidoptera > Psychidae > Luffia > Luffia ferchaultella. Next base: position 8,905,474 of record OX453242.1, on the reverse strand, counting down.
AACTAATCTGGAAAAACATTATCCTACGAATTTTTGAGTTTGTATGTACCTACCATAGATGGCAAAACAAGATTCCTTGTATCTACTTTTCTCAAAGTTGGCATAGTGTTACTTTTCATAAGAGTTAAAATGAAAGAAGGCATAAGGGAATGAAATCCTAGTAAAGTTAAATAAGTTAGCTTAACAGGAATTTTAGTATGAAATAATCAAATGTGGGCATTGAAAGAAAAGTTGGCATCGACGGCGTAACTCTAGTAATAGGTACATACTAAGTGAAAATTTCAACTGTTTACCTATTATGGTTCTGACGATACCTTCCTGACGAACCCTGCGACAGACGGACGGACGAACAGCAGAGCCTTAGTGATGATGATGATGATGACCTTCTTAGTACGGAACCCTTAAAAGCCTGTCCGTCAAGAACAGTTTTCTGAGCAACATCTTCAAGTAACAAGTTTAAATTAATATCAGATAAAGTCTATTAGAGCCCTTGGTATGAGTACTGTAAAAATATCAAGTTTCTAACTTGATATAGGTAATACTATCATTGAAAAATGTTGCAAAAACGGGAAAAATTATTCCTTAAGAGAGCTTTCGTTACGTTCACTGCGTTGATGTTAAGCAAAAATCACGTACGACGTAGGTAATTGTTCCCCTTTAAAAGTTCTAACCAAAAGTCTACGACAGCTTATGTGCATCTTTTAAGGTTGACTTACTAGGTACAACCTTTTTATCGTAATGAAATTTGTTCTAATATAATGCACTATTTGCGAATATGTTTTTTAAACAAGATATTAATCCTTATCAAATTAAATACGTTATTATGTTATCTTATATACAATGTCTTTTGTTCGTGTATCGTCAAACTTTAAGGATAGAAACTATTGCTAATATTATCCATAAAAATAATTAAAAAGCCAGGTCTTTTTGGGGGTTTCGAAATTTTATTTTGTACATTATCTCCGTTCTGATTTGGTCCCGTATTACATTTGAACCAACGACTTTTATAAACTTTTACTAGCTTTTCTAATAAAAATAAGAAGATATTACAAACATGTAACTTTAATTAAAAATAAAAACAAATAATTTAATAAAACCTCAAAAAAGCTCTTAATTTTTTATTTTTGTCCCATTTCTCGAAAACTAGATCGTCACACTTATGTTGTTTTATTTTATTTTTCAGTTAAGATATCATAGCTACAATTCATGAAATATTCCAATACTTTTCAGTATTCGAAATTACTTACTAAAAAAGGCAACAAAAAAAACTTCTTTGTTAGCTCCTCAAACGCTCTCATTGTTTGGATACATACTTACGCAAAGGAAAGGGTCGAAGAAAAAAAAACGGTGTACCTACTAGACCTCGCTTTTTAATTGTTTTTACCGATAATATTAGCCATACGAACAAAAGACATTGTATACTAATATTATAAAGCTGAAGAGTTTATTCGAGCCACATTCGAGCTAATCTCCAAAACAGCTGAACCAACTTTTCTCAAAAATTCGTACCTACGAAAAAGGTGGTCAAAACTAACATACGCTACTTTTTGTACACCTAAACCTACAAATCTAGGAAGCTGGAATTTGGAATATAGGTTTAATTTATATTTAAAATATTATAAAAGAAAAGCTTATTTAGAAATTTCAAACTTAAGGGGGGGGGGGGGGGGATTTTGTATGAGGGTCATTGTTCTTTAAAGTTAGCGTAAATAATGACATTTTATTTCATTTTAATTGTCTCAGGAAAACCAACAGCTACGCAATACTTATAGTAAACATTAATAAAAACAGGAAGCCAATTAGAGGTTCTCACAAGTAGTTATAGAATTATAAAATTACCTATTCCAACGCCGCAACAGCAGCAATACTTTCGTAGCACATCACAAGTCAGCTCACAATAGAATTTTAACTACTTAATTATAAATTACAAGTTATACTTAAATTAACAAAATTGTATCATTAAAGATTCACCCGTGTAAAACTGTTGAATTCTCAAATTGGTCATTCCAACAAGAATTGACATCTTTCAGGATTTTTGGATTTAAACATTTTAAGGGTGGGAAACGAGAAAAGGTGAAAATTTGTGCTCTCTGTGAGCCTAGTTCTGTGATCGTTGCGTTGCAGGCGTTGCATCGCACTGCTAATTTCTAATTGGGTCAACGTGATTTTGGACGCGGGCGCAGGGGGGAAGACGAAGCCGCGGTAGCGCGGCAGGGCGTTTCGTTTCGCGAGAATAACCGAAGATTTACGAATTTTAACAGCGTTTTATGAACGTCTCACATCTAAATAACAGATGATGTGCCTCGATTTTGCATACGGGGCAATGACCTTGCGCATTTTGTTTTTATTGTCATAGAATGTAACGGATTTGCTTGTGGGCGCGGTAGGTTTGTGCGTATGTTTGTTCGATGCTCGGGCGAGTAATTTTGTATGATCGAGATGTGATCGAGTATGAATATGTGTAGCAGCGACTTCAACGTAGGTATGCCTTCTTCAGACGTCTGTTCGAACGGCTTTAGGGTACCTGTCTAAATCTAGCTTCGTAATAAAATCAGCTACATCTGTTATTTCGAGGTGTTTTAATGCTGCGATGGCTGAGCATACTTTTTCATTGAATGCGCTTAGTGAGTTGGTGTTTGGTTGTGATATCACCTTGAATTGCACAATCTGATCGATATAAATGGCGGCAAGCTGGCGCTTCTCCTGATATCTATCAACCAATGCGTCCCAAATTAAATTATAATTATTCGCGGTGGGAGAAATGCCCGCACAAACAGTCAAAGCCTTATCGGAGAGATTACCTATGAGGTATTGAACCTTCTGTGCGTCTGTGAGATTTTTATTATCGTAGATTAGGGACTTAAAACTTTCGTTAAACACTGTCCATTTACTGTTGTCGCCATTAAATGTAGTAATTTTTAAAAGGGGCAAATCAACTTTAGGCATCGTGTGCGGTTGCAATAGGAACGGCCAGGTTTTTCAATGGGAACGGGAAAATACTTTTATCCGAGAGATTTAATCACGCAGTACAAAAATCATTAAACGTTTCTAACGCCTGGTAATCAACATTTGCCTCGAGATCATTATTGATGTAGGTATTCGTCATTCAGCTTGTTCCGGACAAGCAGATTCACACCATTAGTCGTTAAAATATTCTGATATTGTAAATAACTTTAATATAATAACATATTTGTAATCGACCAATCAGAGAGCGCGGGCCCCGCCCCTGTCAAGTTGCGCGGGGTACCGAGTCTAGTCGCGAGTACGAATCCACCTGGGTCCGCGAGGCCGAACGCTCTGATTGGTCGAACATAAGAGGCGAAATTGTATAAAATGAGGCACCGATTCGCCGAAAATTCATTCCACCATCGGCAGCCTCAAGAGAACAAGTTATAAGAAAACAGTGAGAAATAAAGAAAATTGTGCATCATATTGTTTGTTTCAAATCAAATCGTCATCGGTATACGGTCCCGTACATTCGTGGTCCTTCGAGCCGGATTGAAGAATCAAGAATCGTGAAGCAAACAAGAATCGAAAATAAAAATGCCAATTACAAGAAGCACTACGGGCCGCCGGGGTGAATCTGCACCGGACGACAAAAACCGGGAACAATCATCGAAAAAAGAAGAATCGAATCATCCCGGTACCGTGGCTGCGCCCGGCACTCCCGGCACGGCCGACGCACCCGGTATATCCGAAGCAACCGGTGCGTCCAATGCGTCCGCTGCCACTGACACGTCTGGCACAACCGACACGTCCGGTACGACCGACACGTCCGGTACAACCGGCACGTCCGGTACGACCGGCACGTCCGGTACTACCGGCACGTCGGGCGAAACCAAACCATCTGCCGCCGCCGACGCGTCCGACGCAGAAAGCACAGAAAAAACCTTACGACATAGATCGAGGGCGCCGTCGACCTCAGGGAAGACCGTAAGAAACCAGAAAAAATTGAAACTTGCACAAGCCCGTGAAGAAGCAGCTCGCGCCGAAATGGAAGCGGCCCAAGGAAAGGCGAAACTGGCTCAAGCTACATTGGCAAGAATGGAAGAAGAAGAAGAAGACGACGAAGAAGACCTGGCGACAGTCTCGGACCGCGCCTCTATGGTCCAAAATAGGATAGACATGAGCGCCACCGCAACGCAGCCACCTGCACCGGACGCCGCAGAAAAAGAAACAAACACCAATATGACTGCCGCCAGTCTCTTAGTCACAAACGAGATACGTGCTGTCGATTTGACATCGCCCGCTCCCATCGCCGGTGCCGCTCCCATTGCCGGCGCCACTCACCTGCAAGCTCCCATTGCCGGTGCCACTCACATGCAAGCTCCCATCGCCGGTGCCGCTCCCATTGCCGGCGCCGCTCACCTGCAAGCTCCCATTGCCGGTGCCGCTTACATGCAAGCTCCCATTGCCGGTGCCGCTCACATGCAAGCTGGGTTCAACACTGTCGCCTCCACCACGGTCGATTTGACTTCACTCGCGGCTGCCATATCAGAAGCATCAAGAAAGGCACCGCGATACCACATCGAATTGCCAACTTTCGACGGTACCTGCAGCGAATCGCTACAGTTCAGAGCGGCATACCGCGACTCTGAGCGACACTTCAGCAAAACGGAAAATTTGGCACGAATAAGGAAGAGTCTACGTGGCGAGGCCAAAGAAGCCGTCAGTTGCTTATTCCTCACCGAAACTGACCCTCAAGACGTACTGATGTTGCTCGAGACTCGCTTCGGTCGACCAGATACTCTACTAATCACCGAGATAGAAAAGGTCAAGCATCTGCCGAAACTGAACGATAGCGCGCGCGACCTATGCGTATTTGCCAGCAGGATAAACAACGTCGTAGCAACTATACGAGCGCTGGGAAGGGGACACTACATGTACAACCCAGATATCGTACGAAGCATCGTCGACAAATTGAACCCAGCGCTACGCTACCGCTGGTACGACTACGCCAGCAGCGGACAACAAGATGAACCCGACCTGGCGAAAATGGCTCGTTTCCTATTGCGCGAAGCCGACCAATGCAACCGTTTTGCCCCGCCCGAAGTTAAGATCGAGAACAAAACTTCGCAGAGCACACAACAGAAATCGCAGCGTGTCCACGCTCAAACAACTGTGCCTGCTGAAAGGAAACGAACAACGACGTGTCCCATTTGCGAACAAAATCATCCCATCACGGAATGCCACAAAATGAAAGATGCTACGGTAGAAGAAAGATGGAAAATGGCGCGCCAATATAGAGCCTGCTATAGATGTCTGCAAACGAGACATCAAAACCATCGTTGCAAATACAAACCCTGCGGTGTAAATGGGTGCAAGGGGTCACACCATAAACTTTTGCACACCCACAAAGAAACCGAGAACGCCGATGAAAAGGGCAAAGATGTCGTGATGACAGCGCAACCAACAAGGACGTCGCGTGCCTACCTAAAGATTATCCCTGTTACGCTGAGCGGACCGACGGGATGCAAAGAAACGTACGCGCTCCTTGACGAGGGATCCACCATCACTCTGGTAGATTCCGAGATCGCAGAATCAATCGGAGCGCAAGGGACAGAACAACCGCTCAACATAGAAGGGGTAGCAGGCACGCAGATAGAAGCCAACAAATCCAGAAGAGTAGAAATCGAAATCCGAGGGCGACATCACAACAAGACACACAAAGTGACAGCACACACACTCGAACGATTGTGTCTGTCACCACAATCTGTGTCCGAAGCCAGCCTCGCTCACTGCCGCCACCTGGATGACATTCGCGACGAGCTGACCTTTGAACGAGCTACACCCGCTGTAATCATAGGCCAGGACAATTGGTACCTCATCGTGTCGCGAGCCATCAAGTGTGGAGCAAGAAGCAAACCGGTCGCCTCACTGACCGAACTCGGATGGGTACTACATGGAGTGGACCACACGCTGCAGCAACGGGTTCATTTCATAAACCAAGCGGCAACTATCTGTGTCGAAGAAAAAGAAAACGACCTCGAAAAGGTTATAAAACGACACTTCGAATATGACAACATTGGCATCACGCCACGCCGGCCACAGAGCGATCCAGAGCAACGAGCGCTGCAAATACTGGAGAACACTTGCAGACGAACACCGTGCGGTCGCTTCGAAGTCAGGTTGCTGTGGAAACAGGACGAACGCGATGTACCAAACAGTCGCGATAACGCCCTGAAACGTCTCCACAGCACTGAGAAACGCTTAGACAAAGATCCAAAATTGAAGGAAGCCTACCAAAAACAAATGCAACATTTTATCGACAGTGGATACGCTGAACCAGTCGAAGAAAAACCGAAGGGTACGACGTGGTACCTGCCTCACTTTGCAGTCATCAACCCGTCCAAACCCAAACCTCGTATCGTCCATGATGCAGCTGCACGCACTCGAGGAATCAGTCTTAACGACATGTTGCTATCTGGTCCGGACTTGCTGCAATCCCTGCCTGGCGTGTTGATGAGGTTCCGGCAGCTACCCGTCGCCGTCTCCGCTGACATAAAGGAGATGTTCCTCCAGATCAAGATCCGAGAAGAGGATCGAGACGCATTGAGGTTCCTATGGCGAGGAAGCGATCGAAAACAATCGCCCAAAGAGTTTCGGATGACGAGCGTCATCTTTGGTGCTGCGTCCTCACCATGCAGCGCTATATATGTAAAAAACCGAAACGCTCAAGATCACGATCATCTGTACCCGGAAGCCACTGCTGCGATCGTCCGCAACCACTATATGGACGACTACCTACAAAGCTTCGAGAACGAAGAAGAGGCAGCGAGAGTAGCCTCTTTAGTGGACCTAGTCCACCAGCGAGCGCATTTTCAGTTAAGAGGATGGAAATCGAATGCGCCCGCTGCAATTCAATCACTAGCGCCAGCCGCCAAATCATCCGACGACGTGAACCTAGACAAGGAAGGCGAAAAGATACTGGGACTCCGTTGGCGACCGAGCAACGACACGCTTGGCTTCAATATCAAAATTGAAGATGTAACCGACACGCCGACAAAACGAGGAGCCTTAAGAATAGCAATGTCAGTATTTGACCCGCTTGGACTGATCACACCTGTCAACATACAGGCGAAACGTCTACTACAAGAAACTTGGCGCGTCGGCCTAGGCTGGGACGAACCACTAACGCCCGAACTCGAGCTAACATGGCGCAACTGGCTTCATGAGATCAGGAAACTAGCTGACATAAAACTACCACGGGCGCACGGGAACATGAGAAGCGCACGTGATATCCAACTGCACACTTTCACCGACGCTAGTCAATCAGCGTACGCTGCCGCATCTTACTGGCGCATTGTTGACTACGACGGAAAGATGCGAGTGTCATTGGCAGCCGCCAAAGGAAGAGTAGCGCCGCTGAAAACCGTCTCCGTGCCGAGACTGGAACTACAAGCTGCGTTACTAGGCGCTCGTCTGGCACAACACATTATCGAGGAACACGATTTCGAACCGAAACTACGAGTGTTCTGGACGGACTCTCGCACAGTCTTAGCGTGGATACGAAAGGGCTCGCGTTCTTACAAACCTTACGTGTCCCACCGACTCGCTGAAATTGAAGAACTCACCAAGGTGAACGAGTGGCGATGGGTGCCCACGCAAGACAACGTGGCCGACGATGCCACCAGAGAGATCCCAAACGAGTTTGACGAAAATCATCGCTGGTACCATGGACCACAGTATCTTTACGGCGACGAACCTGAGTGGCCTTCCGAGACAACGCAACAGAAAGAAGAGGACACTGGTGAAGAAAGAGTCTCGAAGATCACCGAAGGGTCCACTCCAACGTATCTCGAAGCACTTCCAGATGTCGCACGCTTCTCGTCGTGGTTGCGCTTAATTCGTGCAACGGCCAGAGTACTCCAATTCATAGAACGTTGCAAGCACCGACACACATGTGCGGCCGCGCGCCGCAAACGCACCAAGAAAAACGAAAGCGACCCAACCTGGAAAATCTCGAGAACCGGAAAGAAGGCGCCAGTCATGGAAACGTTGCCGACCCCGCCGCCATCTGCCTATGCACCTCTCGAAGGAGACCACGTCGCCGCAGCGGAAATCTTATGGATAAAATCACACCAACAACAGAGCTTTCCGACCGAACTGCGAGCCATCAACGGCGGGAGATCCGTACCAAGCGACAGTCGATTAAGGCAGTTGTCGCTCGTTATAGACGAAGACGGCTTGCTGAAGCTGCGATCGCAGATAGCCACAGCGGAAGGCATCACATGCGAACAACGCACACCAACGAATCTAGACGGCCAACATCGCTACGTACGACTGTACATCAAATGGGTACATGATCGCCTACACCACAGCGGGGTAGAAGCCGTCACGAACGAAGTCTTGCAGCGCTTCTGGATAGTGCGGCTGCGTCCTATCGTGAAAGCCATAATCATGGACTGCACCCTATGCCGCCTGAGACGCGCGTCCCCGCCTGAACCACCCACCGGAGACTTACCAAAGGCGCGCGTCGCTCACCACGAAAGGCCTTTCACATACACTGGTGTCGACTATTTCGGCCCGGTGAGTGTGTCAATCGGACGTCGCCACGAGAAACGATACGTGGCTCTATTTACGTGCCTCACGTCTCGAGCTATACATTTGGAGCTCGCCGCCTCATTATCAACCGATTCAGCCATCATGGCACTCAGACGCATGATGGCGCGCCGAGGCTGTCCCAAAGAGATTTGGAGTGACAATGGGACAAATTTACGAGGGGCAGACTCTGGACTCCGCAACGCTGCAGTAACAGCTACCAAAGAAGCAGCTGCCAACTACGCCATACGATGGAGATTCATACCGCCCGGTGCGCCCTTTATGGGAGGAGCCTGGGAAAGAATGGTGCGCTCCGTCAAGACTGCGTTACGCACCACGCTACACGAACGTCACCCGCCAGAGGAGGTTCTGCACACTATGTTGTTAGAAGCCGAAAACACGATTAACAGCAGACCTCTAACGCACGTGTCAGTGACACCTGGGGATCCCACCGCCCTCACGCCAAACGACCTACTACTGGGCGGATCTGCGAGGATACCGATACCAGGAGCATTCACCGAAGGCGACACTCTTGGGCGAAAGTACTGGCGACACTCGCAGCGTCTCGCCGATTGCTTCTGGTCCCGCTGGACCCGAGAGGCCCTACCACTCCTACAGATACGAAGGGAACCCCAAGGAAAAGGACGAGCGCTGCTGACGGGCGACATAGTACTCATTGTCGACGGAACACTACCGCGAAACTCCTGGCCCATGGGTAGGATCATAGCTACATTCCCTGGCCCAGACGGAACAGTTCGCACCGTCGACGTCAAGACCCGAACAGGCATCCTAAGAAGACCAGCGAAGCGGCTAATCTGGATCCAGTCACCGGAACCACAACAAGAAGTATAACGGGACAGCGTTATACGGCGGGAGAAGTGTTCCGGACAAGCAGATTCACACCATTAGTCGTTAAAATATTCTGATATTGTAAATAACTTTAATATAATAACATATTTGTAATCGACCAATCAGAGAGCGCGGGCCCCGCCCCTGTCAAGTTGCGCGGGGTACCGAGTCTAGTTGCGAGTACGAATCCACCTGGGTCCGCGAGGCCGAACGCTCTGATTGGTCGAACATAAGAGGCGAAATCGTATAAAATGAGGCACCGATTCGCCGAAAATTCATTCCACAATCGGCAGCCTCAAGAGAACAAGTTATAAGAAAACAGTGAGAAATAAAGAAAATTGTGCATCATATTGTTTGTTTCAAATCAAATCGTCATCGGTGTACGGTCCCGTACACAGCTCATCAATAATGCTATAGAATTTTTCTTGTAAATTGTCTACTGATTCTAGACTAGTGATAAATAACAATAACAACAACAATAACAATACTTGGGATATACCATACAACGCCATCTAATCCCAAACTAAGCAAAGCTTGTATTATGGGTACCAGACAACTATTATACATACTTAAATAGTCTTTACAATATACGCATATTTAGATATTTCACACCCAGACACGGAACAAATAGACATGTTCATGCGCACAAATATTTGTCCCGGGCGGGAATCGAACCCGCGATCCTTGGCTCCGCAGTTAGGGTCTCTAACCACTCGGCCAATCGAACAGTCAAGATCGAAATGAATCGAGATATTTAGTTTAGTGAGCCTTTTGGCTCAAATCATACGTTTTTTGTTTCATACGAATTTGTACTTGCTTTTTATTGAGCAAGGCTTGAATTTTCAAAGTACCTAGTTGTTGACTTACTAGCACAAACCAGTCAACCTATAGACCACGCTTTAATAAACGTCAGTCCGAAAACGAAATCGCCAAAAAGTGGCGCGGTGCGGGGAGAGGTCGGCTAGTTTTCATTGGCTCGTTCAAAATTGACAATTTAATGGCTTCCGACGTGCTTCCAACTGACCGCTCACAAGAGACGTAGTTATGTAGTGTCACTACATAGCCTTGGCGAATGCTACTCCCTGTCAAAGCGTGGTCTATAAGGTTGACTTGTCTGTGCTTACTAGTCTTACTTCCAGTAGCCGTTATTAAATGTGCCAGTGAGATAAACGACCTTAATGAATGTATTAATACGAGACAAACTTGCGTATTAAATACCTAATAAGAAATAATTTGTACGCGGGTTAATGTGGGGTAGATAAATAGAGATAATATATCATTCAAATAAATTAATTATATATATTTAATTAAAAGTACATTACGTAAGTGTAATTTGAGTGAATTATATCCGGATCAGAGGACCAACTTAAGTAAAGTTTCAAGGGAAGAAACTGACCTTCGATAGTTCAGGGCGAGGCGGATCGCTTGTTGCAAAACACCACTCAATTGGGACGACATTTCACATATATATGTTTCACCTTGTAAAGATAATTTAGGTATAATTTGCGGTTTGCGTAATTTCTTCGTCTTCCTTCGTCGGAGCACGAGCGAGTAATTTTTTCATACTGCCACTAGGTATTCGCCAACCACTTGTCAGTAGGAGGAAAAGGTCAGGATGTATAGAATAAATGAAATAGATGTATGCGTGTAAATGTAAATAAATATATATATTATAAAGAATATTTAAGTACGTACATTAGTTGTCAGGTACCCGTGATACAAGGATTGCTTAGTTTGGAACTAGATGGTGCTGTGTGGGATGTCCCAGGTATTATTATTATAATAAAATTAATAATTGTTTATTACACATTGTACATATTTACAATTTAATGACACAAAAGTGGTCCCAGTACAACTGTGTAGTCCACGTGAGCGGGGCCGCGGGGGAAGCTCTTATTGTTTTGACAGCAGATTCTTCTTCTTAATTATGGCGTTTTCTACTTTTAGACACCACATTCAATTTCATAGAAATTGCGTGTCACAAAATATGATAGGCCTATTAGGTGAACTGGCGGTGTATATTGTAACGTACGAATCATGTTCATATTGTTTGCTTGAGCCTATGTTTCAGCTTCAGATGTCTGCTGTTGAAGTTAAAATGATACATGTTAAATGTCTGTTCTCGTTGCCACTACCACAATGTCTGAAGACCAAGGTCTTCAACCAATGCGTCTTGCCTAAAATGACATACGATGCCGAAACATGGACTCTCACGCCAGGACTGGTCCACAAACTTAAAGTCACTCAGCGCGCTATGGAGCGGGCTATGCTCGGTATTTCCTTGATAGACAAAATCAGGAATACTGAAATCCGTCGAAGAACTAAAGTTGTCGACATAACCGAAGTGATTAGCAAGCTGAAGTTGCAATGGACTGGTCACATTTGCCGTAGAACCGACAACCGATGGGGTAGACGGGTTTTCGAGTGGAGGCCACGTATTGGGAAGCGAAGCGTTGGACGCTCCCCGGTCAGGTGGACTGATGACCTGACCATACCGGGGGTAATTGGATGCGGAAGGCGGAGGACCGTGTGTGGTGGCGAGCCTTGGGAGAGGCCTATATCATGTAGTGGAGAGACACGGACTGATGATGATGATGTTAAAAATATTCAAAATCATTTTATATTCAGTCATGTTATAGTGTCATTTTTCAGTTACTACGCTCTAGAATATCTTATTATCATTATATAAATCTTTGGAGGAATCTATAATTACATATGGACTCAGCAGCTACGGAAGACCCTATAAATCTCATCTTAATAGAATTCATGAAATCCAGCTGCGCATTCTAAAAAAGATTGTGCCTCGAATTCTCATATCGTAGGGTACTTCTTTTTCACGAAAAGGTTAATTACTCTCTTTTAAGTGAACAATTTTTTAAGGAAAATATATTGACTCCCTGTAATGATAGTCGGGTACGCCGACAACATAATATAACAATTTGTATGGCAAAACACACTAAAATATAAAATACTTTCTTTGATTAATGAAATATATTATACCGAAAGAAATCAAAGCCAGGTAGGTAATATTTTTGTTTCCATAATGGTTTCTTCTATCCAATTCCTATCGCAAGAGACGAAGTCCGCTGTTGAAAACCTGGGTTAGATGTTCAGGTAGTTTCTCTTAGAGCCACCTGTGTATAAGATAAAAATCTTATAGTGTAAAATAGCGTATGCAAGGTGAAAGATATATTGTGTAATCTTTGTGTGTAATCATTTTTTATTGAAATGAATATGGGTAATTAACAATGACAATTAAAGTACTGAAAAATGCGAATTACTGATGATTAAATTGTAGATATTTTGTGCCTACCTTCAATTCTAAAAGAAAAAAAAATACAAATTGGATTTACGTAAATAAAAGAAAAAATCATATAAATATTGAATTTCTTGTTATAAATGCTAAAAACAAAGTGTAATAATTTTGAATTGAAGAATTATCATATAATTTGGCAAAGTGAGTGAATCTTGAAAGCATTGTTAGATATCAATTATATTTAAAAAAAAAAAAAATTAAAAAAAAAAATGGAATGTGGTGGCTGCAGGAAGCCCCTCCCGGAGGGCAGTGCGACTGATGATGTGGCCGTAATCCGCTGCTCGCGATGTCCTATGGCATATCATCTACTCTGTCTGAATATGTCACGGGCAGAGCTGCGCCGGATGAGAAATGGTGGCGCGCACTGGATTTGCCCTGATTGTTTGGCCAAGCAGAGGGGGGCTGGTGGTGTATCTGCGCCGCTGCGCGATGAGCACGCTGACTCGCCTGCCAGGTCGCGACCGTCGACCGGCAAGGTGGTGGAGAAATCGTGCTTGTCCCCATTGACGATCCAGGAAACAAAGTTGGATGGCGTTGCGGACGGTGTGCAGTCTATCACTGGCTCCATCCTAAAATTTCAAACTGTCTTCGATGAGTTTCGACAGCGGTTGGTGGAGTTCTCTGCTTCACTGGGGTCATGTAATGCCCAAATAATTGATTTTCGTAACGAGCTAAATGATCTCAAAGTGCAAATAAAAGATTTCGAAGTGTGCAGAGGCGAGGTTGCCAGCCTTAGACAGGAGGTCAGTGATCTCCGCAGGGAATTGGCTGTTCGAGATCAGTACAGGTTGAGTAACGACGTTGAGATCACCGGGCTCAGCGAGCATAGTGGCGAGGACCTGCATCAGACCGTCTCACTGATATCGACAGTGCTGGGCGTGGAGCTGGATTCTCGGGACGTGGTTCACATGAGTCGTGTGGGTGCGCCCCGCCTTGACCGTGCGGAGCGACCGCGGCCTGTGGTGCTGCGCCTGACTCGCCGCGCCCCGCGTGACCAGCTGCTCCGCGCCGCTAGAGTGCGACGTCATCTCACTACGGACCAGGTCGACATCCCCGGGAAGAGCCGCTAAGTATATATAAATGAACACTTAACTAAGGCGGTTCGGCAGCAGTTTCATAGGGCGCGTACTATCGGCCGTGAGTTGCAGTTCAAGTACGTATGGACAAGAAATGGCAACATATTTATGCGGAGGGCCGAGGGCGCTAAGGTGATACGTGTTTTGTCTGACAAAGATCTTGATAATATGGTGCTTCCCAGCGGCCCTGGCGCCGATGTCGAGCGGCCCTTTCATGTTGGATGATTTTGTTGTGGTCCGTCTGCGCAATATACTTGTACTTACTTCGTTTCTTATACTTTGTTACTTATATTACTATACTTTGTCTCGTTATATTTTTTTCGCAACATTTAAATTTTTATCGTATTTTTTTATACTTACTATGAATGGTTGTACCATAATATGGTTATACCGAACACTTAATTGCTTGCTTATGTATGTTTTTATTTATATTGTTACGTCACATTTTATGGATGAGTCTTTGTTTGTATTGTTTTTATTTTGTCATGAAACACATATTTTATTTATGGTTCTACATAATACAGATTTTATATCACTTACTCTGAATGGGCCTTTACTTAATATGTTTTTAATTTGTTATGATACTCACTTTTTATTTATGGCTCAATTTAATTTTTATTTATGGCTCAATTTAATTTTGTTCTTGTATCACATATTATGGATAAGCCTTTATTTAGTGAATTATTTCATGTTTACTTACTACCTTGTCATGATATGATGTATAATTTTACCACTTTATTTACCAATTCTACCGTTAGTTTGGAGTATTTTAAGTCACCTTTACTTTGTTTTATTGCACTTATGTTTTTTATTTTTGTATATGAAATGTGTTATGTGTATGATTTTGTGTGTTATTCTATTGTGTTACTGCCTTTTATATTCGTATTACGTTGCTTTTTATTTTGTGCCTGTTTTTTTATTCGATTATGGGTCTGTGTTGCACTTTCGATTGGCACCCTGTGTGCGTCGTTTGTGCGCCTGGCCCACATTTTTTGGGATCCGCTGTGTTTATTGGTATAGGCACGAATCTTGTGTGGTTGGTGGGGGTGGTGAAGTGGTTGCGCGGCGGTGGCGAGTTTTGGCGCAGATTAGTTGACGTTCTGTTGGGGTGTATAGGTATAGGTATAGGTATAGGTATGGGTATAAGTATAGGTATAGGTATAGGTATAGGTATAGGTATAGGTATAGGTATAGGTATGGGTATGGGTATAGGTATAGGTATAGGTATAGGTATGGGTATAGGTATAGGTATAGGTATAGGTGTGGATGTAGGTGTAGGTATAGGTATGGGTATAGGTGTAGGTGTAGGTATAGGTATAGTTATAGTTATAGTTTTGAATTTCATTGCTCTTTATTATTTGTCTGACTTTGGTTATGTAGTTATAAACAGATTTCACGTAATTATTAGAGCATGGTATGTTATTCTGAGATCCTATGTTTTGCACAAAGATATGATGATGAGCAATTTTATTATAAACTTTGCAGCTAAAATGTCGCATTTCTCACTCTATTTTGCCCGGCATTTTATTCTTATAAACTAATATGATTTTTCTTTGTGTGTTTTATGTATTTATTCATTTTGCGTTGCATTGCATTGCATTCAACGGCTGACATGATTAGCAAGTTTATCTTTGTCATTATATTAATTAATTTCGGTGTATTGAGCGCGGATTGGACGTACGTGCGCTGCGAGGCGGGGCGGGGTTCTGGGGCACAACTGAAAATCAGCGTTGCGACGTGAGTCGCAGTATTAGGCTGAGTTGTGGTCCCATTCGTGGGTGCGGCACAGACCTATACAAAGTATATATATATACTAGCGACCGCCCGCAGCTTCGCTTGCGTAGACTACAAATTCCTGTTATAGGTACTATTAACGTTCGAGATGGTTTATACGTACTTTTTGCTGGAACCAATTTTGGTCACACCCATTCAAACTTTCAATCTTCATTCCCCTTCCACCTTTTAAAAAACCGATACAATTTTTCATCTCCCGTTTCCCACTCTTAAAATGTGGAAATCTAAAAACCCTGAAACACGTCATTATTTAAGTCCCTCCATTCCCTTCCTTAAGTTTGAAATTTCTAAAAAAGCCTTTCTTAACTTAATGCTCACGTTATAAAATAAACTTATGTTCCAAATTTAAGCTTCCTAGACTTAGTACTTTCGGCTGTACGTTGTTAGATCAGTGAGGACAAACGACAGACAGATAAACAGACAGACAAACACAAAAAGTAGCTTATGACACTCTTGACAACCTTCTTTCACGTCTGCAAAGTTTCATTAAAATCTGTTCAGCCGTATTAGAAATTAGCTCGAATAGATAAAATTGAATTGAATAGACGTACAGACAAACCGACGGACAAAAAGAAGCTAATGTCAACTATCTTGACAACCTTCTTTCCCGTCTGCAAAGTTTCCTTAAAATCTGTTTAGCCGTTTTGCAGATTAGCTCAAATAGACAGATACACGTACAGACAGACGGACAAAAAGCAACATTTGTTAGTTTTAACGACCTTCTTTTCATATTCATTGATGTTTCATTTAAATCGGTTTAGACATATGGACGTACAGACAGACATACAAAAAGTTCTGTATATCACTTAAGGAAAGGGTGTAGTCAAAAGATTACATCCTGTTATATGTGTAAAGTTTCATCAAAATCGGTTAAGCCGTTTTGGCCGAAGCCGATTTCCTCGAAAAGACAGACAGTTCGTTTTCATGTATATAGCCTATAACTCTCCGCTAGAATCAGGCTATCAAAGGCAAAAATAATTTTTCAAATCCGACTGGTAGTTTCAGAGATTAACACATCCAAACAAACAAACAAACAAACGAACGAACGAAAGAACCAACCAACCAACCAACAAACAAACAAACAAACAAACAAACAAACAAACAAACAAACAAACAATCAATCAATCAATCAAGCAAGCAAGCAATCAATCAATCAATCAATCAATTAATCACGCAATCAATCAATCAATCTATCTATCTATCTATCAAACAAACAAACTCTTCAGCTTTATAATAAGTATTTCTATTATATAGATTAATAGATTATAAGATAATAAGAAAATAAGATATTACTAAAAACCGTATCAAAGTCTATTGGTTTGGAAGTAAAAAGTTAACGAACAGAGGCAGACAGCGAATTTATTTTCTCCCGCTATAGTTTCATTAATTTTAACGTAAATGTCAAAAAATCAAAAAACATAAATTTCAATAAAAACTGTTAAGATATTAATTTAAATTGTATGGTGTAAAAGGCAATTATAATATGCATGAAATGCTTAAAGACAACTAACGTATTTAATTTGATAAGGATTAATATCACGTTTAAAAAACATCTTCACAAATCGTACATTATGTTAGAACAAATTTGATTGTCATAAAAAAGGTTATAGTAAGTTAACCTTAAAAGATACACATATGCTGTCGCAGACTTTTAGTTAGAACATTTAAAGGGGAACAATTCCGTAATACATGATTTTTGCTTAACATTAACCGTTTACGCAGCGCGCGCGACGGAAGCTCTCAAAAGGAATAATTTTTCCCGTTTTTGCAACATTTGTCATTGATGCTCAACTCCTATTGGTCGTAGCGTGATGTAGTATAGCCTATAGCCTTCCTCGATAAATGGACTATCCAACAAAAAAATAATTTTTCAATTCGAACCAGTAGTTCCTGAGATTTGCGCGTTCAAACAAACAAACAAACAAACAAACAAACAAACAAACAAACAAACAAACAAACAAACAAACAAACAAACAAACAAACAAACTCTTCAGCTTTATAATATTAGTATAGATATATGTGTGTGCTTTAATTGTTAAGTTTTTTTTTGTTCTGTTGGGTCTGCTGTTGTTGCCCATGAATAAATATATTTTCTTTTCTTTTCTTTCTTTCTTTCTTCTTTCACAAAAGGGATCACAGAATCCAAAAAAAAATGGTCCGAAACGTAAATATAAGCCACAAGGAATACTTTAAAAATTTTGAATTACAAACGATTGAACGTGTTGATATTTGATAATATCAATAATACATAATAAATACGTCGTCGTGATAGCCCAGAGCGCAACGAACCTGTCTCAAATTTATAAGGCCCCACGGGGCCATGGTTCGAATCCGGGCGTGTACCAATGAGTTTTCTGGCTTAAGTACACAATATCACTGACACCGTGCTTCGGAGGGTACGTTAAGCAGTCGGTCCCGGACGCTGTCAATAGATGGCGGTCGTTATAGTTCCCAACCCGCAGTGGAGCAGCGTGGTGGACTTAAGCTCCAAGCCCCTCCCCCTCCTCACCCTGGGGGAGGCCTAAGCCCCTGCAGTGGGGTAAAAATGGGCTGATGATGATGAATAATACATGGACGTAATATTAGGTTCATTAACCTACGTAGTAGGTACTATTACGTCCATGTAATAATCTACACTAATATTATAAAAAGGAAAGATTTGTATTTGTGTGTGTGTGTATGTTTGTAACGAATGAACTCAAAAACTACTGTGCAGTTTAAAAAATTCTTTCACCATTAGAAAGCTACATTCACCCTGAGTAACATAGGCTATATTTATAGCTAAAAAAGATTAGGGATCCTTACTAAAACTTTAGTAACGTAACCCAAGGTGTAAAAAAAGGCCATATAACATCTTTCGTCGCATGCACTGTTGAAACTATTGATGATAGAACAAAAGTATGTTCTACAATATTAAAGAACATTATCTATAACTACAAAAAACTTCGTGATACTGTATGTTCAACTATTATCGTTACCTATGTCACAATGACCACTTTTTTTAAAAATCCATCGGAATACCGATCAAAATTAGACCATGTTATTCATATTTCTGTTTAAATCCTTATCCAAATAAATCATATTATTTTCAAGGCTGTTTCAATTCATGTAGATTACTTTTTGAATTGTTCAAATCGGCTATTCCATTCAATAGATATTACGAATTTAATAGGTAAGTCATAGAAATAGAAAAAATAAACGCTGTCGCGTTGTGCATTTTGTTCATGCCTTTTTATTAATCCTTACCCAAATAAATTATTTTGTATACAAAATTGTTCCAATACCTGTTGATTACTTTTTGAATTTTTCAAATTGTATATTCCATTCAAAACATACCTATTACGAATTTAAAATGTCATAGATACAGAAAAGGCGCCGCCGCGCCGTGTTTTGGCTAGCCAGGCATTGCAGCGGTGCGGGAGAGGGGCGAGCACATCTATGAAATAGGTAGCCGCGGATAAACACAAAATCTACCGAACGGATTGGCATATGGGTGACCCTATTGGACGGAGTGATTCAAGAGGAAGGTTTACGTGTATAATTTATTAATGTTTTGTGCAAATTAGTTGAAATATGACGATTATTGTTGAAGAAGTCGGAAAAAAATCAACTCGGCGGGGAGCTTTCATCGAAAACGCTCCCTAATCCTTTTGAGATATAACAAAATAATATATGGAGGAGTTGTGTCTCTTTAATAGGACTAAAGAAAAGTCCGCGATGGCATATATCTATCTTTCATGGATAGCTTACTATACCTATTTTTATGTTTAAAAAAATGGTGTCATGTGATGAGGTAATTTGAAAGCAATTTATACGGATACAGTATTAATCCTTATCAAATTAAATACGTTATTTATCTTGAGCATTTTATGCGCATTATGATTGCCCTTTACACTATACAATTTAAATTAATATCTTAGGAGTTAAAACTATCGCGCGAAAAGCGCGTAAGCGGCCGGGCGGCTTGGTGACGACGCGTGACGCGACACGACACGTGTAGGTAACGTACAAAGAAATGTTTTACTTTGTTTTGCGTATATATTCTTCACTTTTTCAAATATTTACACAATTGGAAATAAAATACTTTAAAAATACTCCAAGCAGGATGAACATATGTTACATTTAAATATAATTAAATCTTATCCACATGTTCGACGGAACAAGCTGGTACGGCAATACAACACTAAGCCTACGACAGAAAAAACACTACGGCATATTAAAATATTGCTCTGCTATCCGTGCGAAGCCGGAGCGGGTCGCTAGTATGAAATATGATAATCAATGACTTTTCGTTCTTTTCCTGTCAATGGTCAATTCATTACGTTTTTAACATTTTTCTTCCGCATTGAATTTGAATGTACTGATGAAAATAAACGTAAAAATAATTTTAAAAGAAGGTTAATACAGTATTACAAAAAAAAAATCAAAAAGAAAATATAATGAATTAGTTAACCAGCATAACTAATTTTCGATAGTGAATAATAGTGTCATCTTCAGTCAGATAGTGGAACTAATCATTTGAATAATCCACATTTAGCTTTATGCCATAGATAATACAGTATATATATAGGTTAGCTATAACAGATCAAAAGACAGAGCTTATATTTTTTTTTCATTTGTATGAGAGTTTTATCACCATGCATGGCAGCCAATGGCAGCGATCAACGAGAGCATGCCTATTGGTTAACCTGGGTTAACCTCTGATTTGCGGAAGTTGTAGTAATTTCAATGCCTTTCCATTTTTATTTATTGATTTGGTTACACTGCCTTAGTGAAATAATATTAAAAAAAAAAAACAAAGAAATAATTCTAAACTTAATTATTAGAACTAATTACAGAGAATTTAAAATAAATAATGTAATGTTAATTGTAAAAATAATAATTAAACTGTTCTGTTACGTTGCACTCTGGTATCAAAACAAACTTTTAAAGTATTTTAATTACTTTTGTTACCTAAAATAAATTGAACGTGTTAAATAAAAATTATAAGTATTAAAAATATGCTTTAGTATTTTAAGAGGTGTCAAATATTACAATTTAAAATAAAACATTTTTAAATGACACATTAACTTATTTGTTAGGCAGCGCCATCTCTGTTAACTTAAATAAAACTAGATGAATCAGATATTAACAAAGAGTTTTCATCGATACCCGGGGCCGCGGCGCTCTCGCCCATACGCACGCATCTGTCCAGTGTTGCCAGAACGTTACTTTTGTAACATTTTCCGTTACTTTTTAACACCTTCACGTTACATTTACGTTACACGGCTTAAAACGTTACTTTTGCGTTATATTTCGGAATTAAAAATAAATTTGTAGTCTCATCGAAAAACTACGTAAAACGGAACGCAAACCAAACGAGTACTTTGCGTTTTAATGTTAACTGTGGTCTTGCACAGTTTAGACTATTCTGTGGTTTCGTCTTTGGATAGACAGAAGACAAGACCTGCACCAAACAAATTATTCGAGATATTGCTGCCTACATTTTGTCTTTTATCTCTTTTACACATTTGACACTTGAATAACATCCATCACTTTCTTTTACAAAACGTAGGCAGCAGTATTTCACCAAAAAATATCTATAGAGTGTGACATGCCTGTGATTTTCTCTATCGCACTATATTCTGTGAGTACTGTGACTGTATCGCTGAGGGCCAAGTGTGAGTTTTTTACTATTAACTGTGCCGTTTGCGTTTTTTATAATTTGTTTGGAAACTCGTACAGCACATGTAGCGGTCGTTTTAGGTACTTAAATCCGCAAACACCAGCGATCGACCAAAAAATCTCATCTATCGGAAATAATTTCTTGTACAATTACTAACCGATTTCCAAAAACTTGGTCTCAAACCGTAGCTACGTTAATGGCCAAGATACTGTTTTTTTTTTTTAATTTTCGATATCGGTCTCCGTTCTCGAAATATTTTTGAATTTAGTAAAAAAAAAATCCGAAAAAATCCCGATTTCGTTACATTTTCCAATTTTTTTCGAAAACTACTAATCCGATTTTCAAAAATTTGGTGTTATATGATGCGCAACTAAATTATTGATCTTTTAAGACTTTAAAATCTTAGCTAGATTTCATACCCTCGGAGTTATGTCTAAAAATGCGTCTCCCGTGAAATGGATTTGATAGTCATTTTCAATGACAAAAACTCGCACTTGACCCTCTAATCGCACTGCTTGCTAGAATGAGGAAATAGAAAGAGCAAGTGAATTTGTGAGCTTTAGTTGGTTTTAGTCCGAGTAAAAGTGTTTTGTGGAGCTATTTTCTGTTTGCTGTGTCAAAAAATACAAAACAAGGGTAAAGACCTTTTTTACGTTGATAATAGAATAGAACTAAGGTAAGTAGGTAGGTAGGTACCTACCAACCAAAGTACTAAGCACGCACAGTAAGGACATTCAATCACAGGTCTGCAAAAAAAAACTGCATATTGACATTTTAACATTTTCTTATAAATTTTAACCTCCCAAAAACAGGAAAAATATTCAAAACCTGTATTCAAACCATTTCTATCACATACTAACATAGGTTTATATAAATATTAGTAACAACTCATGCGTTACTTTGTTATACAGTACATCTCGTCCGAATGGCGCCTGTTCATTGATTCATCCAAAAGTAGTATTATTGCTCATGAAAATAAATTAGCTTCGCTTCCAATGTGGTATTCTGTGCATATGGAAGATAACTAAAATTGTGTAAAATTGCGATCACGTAAATAACAGTAATTGACTGTTTTTATTATAGCATTTATTTTCTTTTACAGGATTACACTCGTCGATTTGATTAATTCTTATGTAACAATTATTCAAAAGACACTGAAATAATGGTCAGTGTCTTAAATTACATTAAAATTGTGTATAATAATACTTTATGTATTAAAAAGTAAAAATAAAAAAATGTTACTTTTCATGTGAAAATGTTACTTTTTAACCAGTCTTAGGTAACTTTTGTGGACAAGGCACTGGCAACACTGAGAAGAAGAACAATTCGAACTGATTCGAATGATTTATTTTTTTTATGTGATTTTATGTTCTATCACTAACAAGTTTAACAACATAAAAGTCGGTAACAAAGACGTGGATGGTTTCACAATTTGTGATTATTTGTGTTGTTTTTGTGATTTACTATCTTCTGTGCTAAGTTCTATCACAATACATACACAGATGACTTTGTTTTCCATAATACTTTATTTAACTATCTCATACGTTGTTAGCGAGGAATCAATAATTGATAGTGAAAAAAGAGAAAATCCTTTAAACGGTTTGTGACAGCCTCGATGAAAACATAATTACATTTTAGTTTGTTTATTATATGTTCAATTGTTGTTTTAGATTACATACTGTGCCGGAATTGTGGTGGTGATATAGCCGATTCATACTATTTATTTGCTAAACTAAGTCCAGAATCAAATTTAGCATTCAATGAAACGCTGTTCAACAAAAAGAAAGTATTGATTCAATTTTTGTCGGGACCCATCTATTCAAATTTTCTAATAATTACTTCAGAAGAATCATATTGTGAAGCTATTGGGGAGGTAAAAATTATACAGCCTTTATCTGCTTATATTAAGATATGCAATTTGATAAAGTATGAATGTGTCATGTACACGGTACATACATTTTATCTTTGATGTAACATGATGTAACATTATTAGGTTTTACCAATATTTAAGAATTATATCAATTACAGTGGCAATGGGAGGAGATTTGGTTCCCAGGGTATGTTTGGAGACCCTGTGTGTGTCCTGATTGTGGCGCTCACGTTGGTTGGGTGTTTGAAACATTTGACTTTTCCCAAACATTTTATGGTCTTATCTTGACAGACATAATTGGGGAGACTTGTAAATATACAAAATTTAAAAATAGTTTTGGGATATTGTGATGTTTTGTGACTGTATCAGTTAATGATGCATCAAATAATGATTTGGTCAAATACCAAATATTCAGCTTTTTTAAAACAGATTATTCGGTCATTGAACTACAAAAAGATAGATTCAACAGGCTCAAACTTTTCTTTTCTAAAGCATGTATGCAAGTAATCTACCTATCTTTACAAATATTTGATTTAAAAGAAATTTATTCATCACTACACATGATTATTGAGGTGATAAAATCAAAATTCATTTTGTGTCAATTATGACATGAGTTAAACAATCAATAAAAAACATGATTATTTCTACATAATTTAATGAAATTATTAAAACTATGGGTAGATAAGCACCTACATTAAAATTAGTAAACATATTGTTTTTAATTCAAATTATGATAAAAAAAATTGATTATAGGTATCTTTTCATGATTATTTAAATGATAAATGAAAATAAATCTTATGTCAATTAAAAATTATCATGATTGATTTGTAGGTACATAATTTAAATTATTTTTTAATAATAAAATATTAGCTTTTTTAGTAATTAAACAATTTGAATTATGAGAAAAATAATTTTGAACATTATGTTTTATTGTACCCATCCAAATACAAATAGTTATAACAATTTCAGTCTTACTTAAGATTTTTAATATTAGTTTGAAAATAATGAATATTATTACCAAATATTTACTGATTTCCAAATATTCAACATAAAACACTATTTGGCCGAATATTGAATATACACTTGGTATTAAGCAGGGGCGCTGGATGCGTGAACGCCCATACAAATGCTCTTAAACTATCACGACCTTAATATGTATTTTAATCAGTTTTTTTTTTTAAATTATAGTCTCATTTCACTTAGAACTAGATTTGTTTGTAAAGAGTCAAAAAGTTTTGGCTCTATACAAACCAAGCTCTAACTCAAATGAGACTATAATTCAAAACAAACCAAGATTACAATTCGTATTAAGATCATAATCGTTTAAGAATGTTCGTAAGAATGTTCACACGCTCATCGTGTTCCTAAGTGCATCTCTTTCAAACGGTTTAGTATTTTCATGGCTTTATGTACTTTATAATAACATCTGACCATTTTGCTTCAATGTGGGTATTATTACATTAAAGTCAATATTTGTGGGTTTTCATTTATATGTAAGTTAATGTTGGTGA
The DNA here is from genome assembly GCA_949709985.1 of Luffia ferchaultella. Lineage (NCBI taxonomy): Eukaryota > Metazoa > Arthropoda > Insecta > Lepidoptera > Psychidae > Luffia > Luffia ferchaultella. Next base: position 8,880,852 of record OX453242.1, on the reverse strand, counting down.
AGGTGACAGGTTTTTAATATCAATTATATTGACAATTCATTTTATTTCAGTCGTTGATTCGTTAATAAAATTTCCTTGGCTGATCTAAAAATGGCTACAGCCGCTTTGACTGATAAACAAAAAGATTTCTTATTAAAGTGTGAAGAAGAGCTAAAATGTCGTTATACTGAGAAAGATGAGGAGTTCATCAAAGTGTTGAATTCTGAACCTTCAACGCCACCTATAATAGACCCTTGGTGGGTGTCACAACACACACGTCCCAGGAATGACAGGATGTTCAATCGAAGACATCACCCTTATGAAAGACGAGACCGCAGGGATAACTATGGTGATAGAAGAGGCTATGCTGATTATAACTATCAAGGGTCTAATAGTAATCGACGATCAAGATACAACTAAATTATTATGTAGATAAGACATTAAAATAGAGCAAAAATAACATATACTGCCATTGTGTAGTACTATAATACCATATTGAAGCAGGGTTGGGATATCTAGTTATTACCATTAAAGGCTTGTCATTTGGATGTTGTGTTTTTTTTACGATACGACTAGCTTCTATAAAAAGATATCCTAAAACCCAAAATATAAAATACTAATAGATACATTTTATCAATTAGACTAAATGCTGCATGTGCAAAGTGCCAACTGATAGTTCAGATTGAGCTAAACTTTATATCCGTTCTGGACACGGGACAAATCAGTCTAGCAATTCGAATCAGCCAAAAATTTTGCTCCATCAATACCACCAATTGACCTTTTGAGCACTAACATCCTTTTTCACGAAGTAAACAAATCGTTACGATCATTATTAGGTGATTAGGAGAAATTTTGACATTTATGGACAAGTACTTCCAATTCTTGGCTCAGATTTTATTCACCATATATATAAGCAAAAAGCACCTGTTTTTATGGTGATTTACACTGCAATGGCGGCCGTGTAGGTATATAAGAGTAACTTCACAGTCTACTGGCGGTCGGTACACTTACTATGATGTGTGTTCAAGTTGATGCGTGTGTACAGACGCCTGCTCTTCTCATATTTGAACACTGTCCAAAACGGTCGACGAGCGGACAGAGAAGTATATCTCACCAACAAGTCTAACATTCCCGCTATGCACGCTAGTTATTGCAGACAGAGTCCCTATGGTAAGGATCGACACGCGCTATTTATATCTTTCACGATTTTAGCTGCTATTTGAAAGTGATCAAAATACAAAGTGTTCAGATTTCAGAGCAGGCGTCTGTACATAGCCAGCGTAAGCTCCAAGCGAGTTATCCTGAGGGAAGGTCTAAGCCCTTACAAAGGGGAATAATGGATTGGTATAGTAAAATTAATTAATTAAAACTCGTATAGTGGATGTTTATAGAGATACCATGTTGTGATCGCAAAAATTTAAGCAAAATATATACCATGTAGAACAAATGCACACCAGCACACTGTAGATTTTTGTGTGACCAACCTGTAAAATTTGTATTGGAAAAGTAAATGAAGATTTACATACCAGATATTAGATACATATATGATACATTTTACATACAGTTTAACAAAATGTTTGTTTAAAACAATGATAATGACATGGTACGGGTGGTCAAACTAGTTTGTCTGACCATCATCAATTTGTCTAACAAAGATGTTCCTCATGGTCAAATTATCTGGGATAGTGAAAAAAAATAGTTATTTAACAATACTACAAAATTAGTTGCACAAAAGAATGATACAGCAGTGTATGGTTTAGTTAGAGTGCATTCTCTATGAACAGTGGATCTGACGTAGAATAAAGTTCCGGATGTGAAGGAGGCGTGCGGATGATTACCGAACGATTGTCAGCTGTTTCACCTATGAACCAAGAAGACTAGTAATGCGTGGTTGATAAGAGAACATACTTTTACATATTGTCCTTACCTACTAGTTTTTTGGCCAGACGTTGCCTGCATGAACTACATTTATACTGGGACCGCAAAAGGGTCGCGACATTTCAGATTATGAATTCGGAACAGAAATTCATTCTGAAACCTTTTTAATATTCTTTAAATATCAGAAGTCTACGGGTCCTACAGCTAACGATTACAATTAAAAATCACAAGATGCATTCATTATTTACAGAATATGTATGCATAGACAGGCAACGTCATACACAATAAAATAAAATCAATGGTTACAGTCAGCATCAGATATATAGGAGCATGCCATCTATTCAAATAATTCTACACACATAAAACACCAATAACATCTGCACAATAATAGAGTTCAAATTATTGTTAGCATCCTTCTTGTTAATATCATCTAAACATTCTTTTATCAAATATATCTACACAAACTAATCATCACAATTATCTTATAAGTAGGTGATAGTGACAATGGATTCTTTTTTAGGTTTAAAATCATATTAGTCGCATCTTCTGCATAAATATCTACAGTACCTACCTATTACTTACAGTGTAGTGTAAATTAAGTCATAAATCGGTGAGTCTTTCCAGTACCGATAAGACTATTTTTAATAATCAAAACCACAAAAAGCGATTAGCTTACTTAAGCTTTAAGAGTACTTACTCTACTATGCATGATATAAAATATTGTATTATATACCTACGCCTTTCAGCTTGCTACGAAATATTTGACAACTTGTGTGCTCAGTTATATTTGAAACAATGGGTGCTCTCAACAATCTGAAAATTTTTGTTATATAGATGATTATGGTCACTTTGAATGTGTAGAACTATGTGAACACCTGAATTGGTTATCTACTTCTGATGCTGACTGTACACTGAGTCACACTTGAGGGTTCTATGCCAATCATGGAATATATGTATAATTTCTTTATTGAACTCATAGATACGGGCGCGCATGCGTTTCGCTTATTCGATTTTCCTACAGTCGAATTCAAGATTATTGTTTCTCGTGATTATGGAGATATGAATGGTTTGCCAGGCTCTACTAGAGCAAGCATAAAATTTATTTTCTATCAAAATACGATTACCATAAAAGTACGAATAATCTCAGCTTGGCAGCCGTCAAATTTATTTAGGTACTCTATGACGATTGCTAACCAGGGAGCGTGGCGTGGTCATGCTAGCTGCATAGGGTACACCGCGAAACCATTCATATCTCGTAAACGGGAACGGTGAACAAGAAATAAAACACTGTGCATTTTCAAAAAGAATATATTTTCAATTATTATGGCTTGCCTTACATTTTAACAACTTAGAAAATTATGTATTAAATCACCGATCGAATTATGCAGCACTAGTCATTTGGTAAATGGAAATAAGTAAAATAATAAATACATTAAAATTTCATAACGCTACTCAACAATTCTATAATAATCGATAAATTTATCTCTGTAACAATATTTATGCCGATATTCTAAAAACCTAGGATCATCTCATATTTTATATTCCGTTGCAGAATCAAACAATAACAACGCGAAGTAATCTCTAGTGGGCCGAGCGCGTGACGCGTGGCCAGGCGACGCACTGCCATTGCCACTGCTCGCAAAAATAGACATCTCTCCGCTAAGTAAAGGTGTACTCAACAAACGATACTCTTATATACAGGACGCGTCGCCCGGCTTTCCTCGCCACAAATAAATAACATTAAATACGACCAGATAAACCTGAGTAACATCACTCTAGTGACACGATTACTAAGCACAATGACGATTACATTCATCAAGCTTCTAAGATATCCATTTAAAATTTGTTTATATTCGATTTAACCATACATCGGCTCCTCGTCTCTGAATCGATCGAGCGCAACGGCCGGCGGCGGCCGCACATACTACAAAGTAACATAAAAATAACTACAACAACGTATGCAAAAATGGTACTCCCAGTTAGCGGTGACTATGGTTCTGTCTTTCGAGAGTTACTCCAGTAGGGCAAGAGTGGCTCCCTGCAGTCGGATGTCTCGATGGTACGATACGATCGGAAATTTGCCAGTGACGCGTTGACGCTGGTCGACGCCAAGATGGCGCCAATCGTATAATCGACGACTGGGCATTATATAAACTTCTACATAACATTTTACATTGACTCCTTATTACAAATATTAATCTTCTTAACAATGCACGATAGTATTTAATGAATTGACACGAAATCGGGTCGTCAGCATCAGATCGCGGGTGGGACCCGAGCGAACGGCGACGGTACGTTCGCCGGCGGGAGGCGGCCTGCGCGGCTCGCGCTCCCGCCTTCAACTTACGTACGAATGGCAATTGACTAGGATTAATGCACTTGCTGGGCGCGGCCTCTGAACGTGTCAGGCTGGTTCTATGACTAGAGACGCTCGCGGTCGGGCGGGGTCGTCTTCGTTCGGGCGAACTCGGCCGCGCGGTACGTTCCATTCATAATACCAATATTACAAAATTGTTCTCAAACTTCAGTACTATAGTCGGAAAGACCGGTTCGTATAAATTTCAAATGTCGATAGCAAATTTCATAAGATAGTCCTAAAGCTTTTTAGTAATGCAGTGGTGGTGTTCGACGGCGGCGCAGTCCGGGCAAGAGGGCGCGGCCGTTCACGTGAAGGTCCAGCACTCCATGATCTTCACGATGAAGTCCTCGCGCGTGGTCAGTGGCTCGTTGCCGTATGTGGTGCAGCGCTGCGTGCGTCCAAGATACAGGTCGCCGTCCAACCACAGACCGAATTTCCCACTGGAAACATACACATCAAACTTTATTACCTTTTTTTATACTTCTTCATAGAAGGTTGATAAATTAATTGAAGATGTAAAAGTAATAAATTCTGTTAGTTAGTAATGACGTCATAACGTAGACTAAAGAGTATTTATTTTCAACGCCATGTAGGTCACATTGTGACGTCAGTTAGAGGTGAAATGAGAGTTGTTTCTTGTAATTCGTTAAAATAAACCATAAATATCTGTTAATTGTAATCTGCACGTCGGAATTTCGCTGTATGTTTCGCGCAGAGTAGTATTTGTCTCTACTATGGGTGGCTAAACTGACAAACCGCCGGGTGCCAATTCTACAATTCGTTTATAAATAAAACAGGTATTGCCTTGCCAATGTCTTTCAAAATAAACAATACTTTATATATTATTACGGGTGAGATTCCGCATTTAGTCGTTAAAAATTGAACTTGTCTTAGGCTGTCTGAGATCTACTGTCTAAAAAAAAGATATACTTTGTTGACAGGTATAAATCAAGAATGTGCACGAGATATTTTTTCCTGTCCTTTTTCTCACTAAAATACTACACAATTTCTATGTTTAATTTTCACAAAATGGGATGGAATCTTATTAGAGTCAATATGGCTCACACACAGTCAGTAGTGTGACCATTTTTTACTTAATATTATGTAATAAGACGGTGGTGTGACTCACTCGCCGGCGCCGATGGAGATGTTGTCATTGCTGCCGCGGATGAAATACATGTTTTCGCCCGTCCAGCCCCAGTACTTGAATACAGTCTTTACAGGGCGCTCCTCTGCAATTTAGACCAAGTATACCATTTTAGTATAAATACATTACAATTATACGAAAATGTCATCTGTAATGAACGATTTATATCGATCAGAAAAATTTGGAAAACAGCCGAAGGCTACTAGGAAATTAATGAGATAAAATTATAAGTGTTACCTGTCAATATAATCAATTACATTAAGAACAACCAAGCGGACTTGAAGAAAATAGCGAAATGGAAAGATAAAGATAATTCCTGAAGCCTTCAATTCAGTCTTAGGTATGTCCGTGTTTGTTAATGTTATTTAAATTGCATTCTAATTACAGTATAACAAATAGTATGAAAATATTAGTTTTGGTTAAATTACACGCCGTGAACAACCTCGCCCCAGATGGATACTGAATCGAATCCAATGTCTACACCGGCTTACGGATTGGTCAGTTACGTGTACAACGCTTTTAAATATGTAGTCAATACATAAATGACGTCATACCGGTTTTCTCTTCTTTTTTATCAGCATCTATATGTGTAACGACATCTGTATGGACGTCTCCGCCGGGAGCTGGAACGGAAGCCGCTATAGCGGGTGGTGCGCGAGGCGTGGGCTGCGAAGAGCGCCGTGGCGCTTCGCCCGACTGGTCGTCGGGAGCGCGCTGGAATGAAAACAGCAGCGACTCGCCCGTCCCATAGAAATGTTCCGATGGCCGTAGAGCGCACGAGGTCAGTGCACCGAACACCTGTACACAACATTTCAATTGATTTCAAGTTACTCAACGTCTCCTACGCACCACTGAAGTTATCTTAAGACGCGTCGCACAATGGTTCGGCTTTTCCAAATTGTTGGACATATAATTCTAAAAATACACAATAATAAATTTGAATAAACAAAATATTACCATCGCATCCTTTATTTAAGGCCAACAAATGTTATTATTATAATTTGCGATGGGACCGATTAGGTTAACAGTAAATGTAATAAAACTAGTTCCGTAGTGTGGCAAACGAAACATAAACTTCTGTTTCTCACGATTCTCTGCTTCCTTCGGTTTGCGGTTTCCATAATCGATATCCATTCGTTAAACGCCATTTTTTGTAAAAGTTCACTTTTTAAAACTTCTTGTCTTCGAAGAAAATGTGACACTTATCGGGTATATTATCGGGTATTTCCATTATACCGATTATGGAAATCCCAACCCAAAATAAGCAGAAAATCGTGAGAAACAGACGTTTATGCACTTTTATATTAAGAAAAGTTACACTAAAGAAATAGTTTTATTAAACCTACTGCTAAATTATCAGTCCAAATGAAAAAAAAAATATTATAACATTTTTATTTTTAGGATTCTACGTTCGACGTTCTGCATGGAAACAAACTACTGTGCGTCGGGGTGAAAATTTCGTGTGTAACAAAAGAGTTTAAACAACTCAGACAGACAACTATGAATGGAGAACGCGCTGCCTAACTTTGGCTGTCTAAAAAATCTGGACAAAGCTTTGTCAACTTTATTTCCTACTAAAGCCGAGCCAGATTTGCCTGATGTAGGAATATAGTTTCAGCAAGATGGAGCACCACTACACTAAGCTTTAGGAGTTTGTCGATGCTTAGGCAAAATTTTGCCAAATAGGTGGATCGGAATTGAAAGCGAGGTCAAATTTAATAGCCTCCGTGATGACTTATTTTTATGATGATACATTAAAAATAAAGTCTATTCGGTAAAACCAAATAGTATTAATGAACTTCAACAACGTATTACGCGGGAAATCAGACAAATACCAACTGAAAATTGAGCAATATCAGTATTGTCGGTGATGAATTTTATCTTGGACCGGCAGTCAGTCATTAAACCTTTTTTTAATTTTAGAAATATTTGCATATCAAACACTAGTTATCGAATTTGTCTCTAAAAGACTAGTTAAAAGAGGGGTTACAAAATTATTTTTTGCATTTGAAACAAAAATATATTTTGGTGTCGAACAAACTGTCAGGAAAAAGTTAAGTAAATATTAGTAAATTGCATAGAAATTTAAATGCTGACCGATTTGGAGAGTTCACTCACAGTATTTTCCTATATTTTTAACTGAATTATTCTAATTAAAGACAACACACTATAGCATTATATTCTGCAAAGTTTTGTTCCGACCTGTACAATGTGGAGAGTTTCTGTCTACCCCCGTGGGAAAGAGGCGTGAGCGTTTATGTACCGTGTGTAGGTACGTATGTAAAAAGAGTTTTGGTGTTTATAGCTCACTACCACTACACATTGACACTTGTATACGTAAACTTGTTGACATCAAGTTGCTGATGTAATGTCTTCATGCTTTACATTATTTGTGTCGAAGATAGTCCTAATATTATGGAAATTATTTTACTGTCGTCAAGGAGGTCTCCTTATATAGACGAACGAAACAATATACACATACATTGTTGTCAGTGTCCTGTATGACAAGCAGCACGGGGCTATCGACGCGCTGCATCTTGCGGTACATTGAAGCCAACGAGAATCCGTGCTGGCTGGTGCTGAACGTCAGCTGCCACATGTAACCTTGCGCACGCGCCGGCAACACACTGCATAGTTTCTCCCTGTAAATAATGTTTAGCATACGATTACGATTCAGTCACTTAAAAGTCGAAGTGATGCCAATATCAAAAATGTTAAATGATATAGCATCAAAGCTCAAAAGGAACGAACGCCTGCGAGGAAAAGCTCCGTCGTGATAGGAGCTAGCAAATGCTCATCTTGAAATTTGCGTTGTTTATTTTTGGAGAGTAAGGATGAGTCATCACCCCACCTAATGTGAATTTATAGAGCATATCACAGCCGTAACCTGTTAGCAAATAATTGCAATTCCCTGTCAAATCAATGCAAATAAAAAAACGTTATTCAATATATAGGACGAAGACGCAAACTTATTGAAAGTCAAAATGAATTGGTTAGGTACCGGTTCAGAAAACTAGAAGGAGAAAAACCGACACGAAACTCCTCCTTGTTTATTATCCCTATGGTCCTTAACAACTTCATAATATGGTATGTATGGTATACTGTTATAATACAGTATAAGTATATAAATACAAATATTTTTCAAAATGTATTAAAATAAACAAATATTTAACATGCTAAACTATTCACTTACTAAGAACATGCGTACTCTATTGAGATATATTTCTTAACTCGGTGTTGATACATGGCCATAGCTATAATATTCTAGCTTTGAGTCATAGATAATCAACTATGCATATAGAGCTTAGAGTGAATTTATCAAACTCCTAATATAACGATAAATATTTGAACATGTGCGAAGAACATTTTCATAGCTATTAACATTTAAAATTAAGATGATATGGTTAAAACGCAAATTAGGTACATGAATATTCTTCTTCACTTCACTTCATCAGCTCATTTTTACTTCACTGCAGGGGCTTAGGCCTCCCCCATGGCGAGGGGGGGGGCTTGGAACTTGAATACACCACGCTGCTCCACTGCGGGTTGGGGATTGTAACGACCGCCATCTATTGACGACCGCTTAGCCTAGTGGGTAGCGACCCTGCCTACGGGGCTAGAGGTCCCGGGTTCGAATCCCAGGTCAGGTCAATATTAATATGATGAATATTGATACTGGTACCGGGTCTTGGTTGTTATATATATATAAAAAAAAATAAAAATAAAAAATATTTATATATGTATATATTATAAATAATATTTAAGTATGTATATCAGTTGTCTAGTAACCCATAACACAAGCATAATACTTGCTTACTTTGGGACTAGATGGCGCTGTGTGGGAAGTCCCATGTATTATTATGTATTATTATTATTATTATTGACAGCGCCCGGAACCGACTGCTTAACGTGCTCTCCGAGGCACGGAGTCAGTGATAGTTTATGTAATTAAGTCAGAAAAACTCATTGGTACACGCCCGGATTCGAACTATAACCCTATGGCCTTATAACTTTGAGTCAGGTTCGTTGCGCTTCGGGCTATCACGACACTACACATGACTATAAGTTACGTCAAACTGAAACATTTACGTATGTCATTGAAATGCTTGTAAATTTTTGAAAATTATTAGTAAAATATATTTTTATTATGAAAACGGCGTTTTGTAATAAATTTTATAATGTTCGTCAAAAATATAATAATTAATAAAAAATCACAAAATCTAAATTAAAAGTATTTCCTAGGAACTTTATTTTGATACTTTTCAATAGGTATTCTTTAAGACGTCGCCTTTTTATTTTTAAAGAAGTAATCAATAGTGGGGTTCAATACTAAGCTCTGTTCTTTCCTATTCGATTATAAATACTTTTTTAATTAAGCTAAAACATTCTAACGTTTCTCGTTCGCATCACTAAGTATGTACGAACAGCGGCCTTACTCTGGTAAATTAACGCAGCGCCGAATTAGCGCCGAATAAGCGCCATTTCAAAAATCCGTACTTTCGCCCTTATAGTCTTACCTAGCGACCGGCTTTTTGAAACGGAACGCGTTCGGCGCTGCTTCGGTGTCGTGTTAAAAGTCAGAGTAGGGCCACTGCATTAATGAAAACGATCGCGCAACAATGAATCACCAATACCAGCCAATGAACGTAAGTTATGTCAATATACATCTGGCAAAATACATAAATTCCACCGCAATACTCAGAAATAAAATAATTCAGAGAATTTACAACAATACGCAATGTATAAACTGCCTACATAACACGGTCGATGTTTGTGCAGGTGAAACTTGAAGGAAAGAAACCAATTTTTATATGTTATAACAAAACTGTTCTGAAGTTAAATGTGGCTTCAAATCATTTGATACGGAAACATCTACCCGGCTTTTGAAGGGTTTACCTTCTTCTTCTCATTCTTACAATTTGTCCTATGTCTTCGAGCAAGCCCCAAAGGTAAATAGTCGTAACAAGTGACCTATTATACCTACTGCCCTCATTGATTTACGATTGGCCTAGTGCGTGCTACTAGACGCCATGCGACAAATTAAAGTACACTGAGTTGTTGCAATTTTATACTATGACAGTTTCTGAAAAAAAAAAACAAACACACACATACACAAACTCCCACCACTAGTTACCCACACAGATCATCAAAATATGTCCTATAATTTCGTTTATCGTTTTTCAGAAACGCGTTATATTGCAGAGAACAGTGAAATCAATCCTAGGATCAATGTCCGCCCTTTATTTCTTTAATTTGGCAGGTACATATAAACTTGAAGCATCCCACACAGCGCCATCTAGTCCCAAAGTATGCAAGTATTATGCTTGTATTGGTTACTAGTTAACTGATATAAGTACTTAATCCTTTTTTTTTAATACATACATATATAGATAGTTTTACACCTAAACACCGAACAAATAAACATGCTTAATGCACACAAATATTTGTTCCGGGCGGGATCGAACCCTTGACCCTTGGCTCCGCAGTTATGGTGTCTAACCACTCGGCCAATCGGTAGGTCAAAGTACAAATACACCAGTGACGTAAAACCAATGTATGTAACATTCACTGCCTGAAACGGGACGTACAGTACTGCGCAGGAATCTTCGTTGCTCTGAGTGCTACTGCGACGCTTTCCGTAAATAACTTCACAGCGGCAAAGATCCGTGCGTATTACTGTAAGTATATGTCTTTTTTGTAGGGATATAGAAATATTTAATTTGTGACTGACCTGTGTTCCATGGTGAATATCTCGCTTGTGCCGATGAGATCGGGCGGCAAGAGCTCCATGTCGATGGAAGCGCCCGCGTACAAAGCGCGCCGGAGCTCATCGCTCATCGACAGCACCTATATTCCAGACACAAAATATCAGCAAATTGTATGGAATGGTATGGAACAAACTTATACACTACGGTGGATATACAAATAAACTATCTGTTGTAAACATAGGTCGATCTTTCAATAGAAAATTAACCTACTAAGAATGGAATATTTGTCTACCTACTGGAATCCATATCTAAAATCATAAAAATTTATAGAAAGTTGTGCTCTTAAATATAAAAATTAAAACAACTACGTCTTTTTGTCATGCCATTGTGTTTATGAGCGGTAAGTACCTACTTTTTATTTATAAAGACATTAATTTTAATTTAAACAACAAGAATTATAATAAGGGGGCAGACCCAATACAAGAGAGAAACAAATAACGAGGTGCGAGCGAAGATTGCTTCAATTTTTTTCAGTAATTAAATATTAAGCAAATAAGGCACCGTTAGTCTGGCAGCAAAAAGTTTTAGAATAGTTTTCTTTTGTGATTTGTTAGGATTGATGTTTAGAAAAGAAATAAGGTTTGGCACCCTTATTCTTGTCTAAAGTGTCTGCAAGAGCGTACTTAGGTCAATTTATGACACAAGAAGTTCTATAAATAAAATAAAATAAAAATAAAAATTTTGGAATAATTCTTCCTCGTTTCAAGTCAAATAATTGGTACAAAATAATTAAATAAAATTAATTGCCTAAAATTTAATTATTTGAAAAAATTTATTTGTCAAACCCCAACACCCACACTTAAAAAGTGTCGCTCGCTCGTAATATAATAATTATATTGTACAAAAAAAAAAAAACAGAGAATGTTTAGTTTATCTAATTCACTTCAACGAATCGATATTATACTGAAAACACTTTCTGAAACTAAGTACAAATCGATAACTCATTTTTAGATTCTAGCCTGCAATGGTTCAACGGTTCAGTATTACTGCAATTTTAATAAAAAGTAATGTAAAACGTTCGTGAAAATGTTTAAATACATGTAATGTGATTTTTAGATGAAACTAAGCTTCCGATCAAACAATGCTATGATGATGGATAATGATATTTAAAATTATATATACAAGAACAAAATAATGCTACAATACTACAAAACAAACATTATCTAAAGTTACTTTCTGTTTTTCCCCCTTACAATCATTCAAAAATTAGAAGGGTAATGATAAAAATAAACAATATTATGTAACTTTAGGTAAAGTTAATTATTTTAATTAGTGCTAAACTTATCTAGGAAATTCGGGGTGTGGTGACATCTAACATAGCAACTACAGTTCACATTCAACATTCATTTAGAGACAATTGTGTGCGCGCATTACACTATATACATTCAGTTGCCGTTAACTAATGTGAAACACTAAAACTTATACTAGCACATAAATAATGTATTATTCATAATTATAATTATATAATTAATTTAGCCATAATTGATTCGTGTCAAAGTAACTAAAATTACATATTTTAGAGTAAAACATAAGCAGTAAAGTTTATATCTATAGTCATAGGACGTTGAAATGCAATGTTTGCTGTAAAAAAAATTATACGTAACGGCTATGGTAGAGTAAAGAAAACTCAATTAAAAAAAAAAATATTACAGAGCTTATGAAATGCGACATTTCAATTACTTTTAATATATAGATTTGTCAATTTGGTAATAGTTCTGTGCTCATGACCAAATGACGCCATACGGTAATCTGATGTCTGATTAAAATGATACTTTCGACAGTCCATAGAAACAATTTTGTGACGCACCGTCTTTATTCTAGATTGTGAAATTCAAAAATCTGAAATACCTAGGTTCCAACAACCTTGGTCCCAACATCAATGTGTTCAAAGCTACGCGAACGATTTCATAGCAATAATTTCTCGAAGTAAGAAAATAGCAAAAGTCGTCGGTCGGTTTTGAGTCGACGACATTTTTCAGGTGCATTAATTAAAGTTCCAAACGAAATTGGCAATTCCGTGATAACGATAATTAAATTTGTGGTATATTCACCTCATATACAGATTGCATAGTTCCACGCCTCTGTACCATTTTGTGATGTCTTTTCCTATACTCGCATATTGATTGAATAGTGCCTCGACGCTTCTGCACCGCAATACCGACTATGAGCCACTCGATCCTCAGGATCCTGTCCACTATGCTCCCGACTACCCTCTTAATTAGCTTCCACATTTTGGTTTATTCCAACAATTAATAGTTGAATTTTCTGAACTCTTTTGTTGTTAATGACTATGCTGACACTTCTATCGGTGATTATTTTTAATTGTCAAGGATTCGGGACCGTCATGTTACTTCTTTTTCTCGGGCAATAAAGCCGTCGCAAAGGAAATAATCTATTTTTCGTCCATTTTGTGTGGATCGTTTTGCCGTGCTGGTAAGACAATTTAACGCGTGAACACCGCGATGGGATTTCGGTTCAAATGACCACTGACCATTAGCAGTGGTGGCAATCATCAGAATTACGTTTATCTTAGAAATATATGGGAGGCATTATCTAAGTTATAAAACTTACATATTTGGTTTATTGTTCTAGATAAGTTAGAATTTACGACAGGCCGAGCGATGTAATAAATACAGTGGTGATTGTGATGCACTCAAAAATTTAAATAATTGTATTTTTTAAAGCTTTTTGGCGATAACAGAAAAACCTCGATTGGAGTATCGCATTTAAAGTGAGAATAGTTGCCAAAAAGCCACAATAAAAACAGCACACCAGCAAAGTACTTGGAGCGCGCGGCCCCGAGTAAGTACCTAAGCCATCTTCGGTACTAACGCCGGTTTATGAATATTTAGCGCGAGGCACACGTTTAGGGATGTGTCGACATAGCGTAGTAGCTACGAATATTTTAATAAATAAATAAATATCTTTTTTTATTCGTGGATTCGTATATATATCAAATCTTACACACGTAAACTTTTGTGACATTTTAATACATTTTTTTTAAATTAACTAAACCTTTTTTGTCTGCTCTCCCGCTCGTGGTTGTGATCGCCGGAAAGCGTCCTCTGCCCCACCGCACCGCTTCCCCACTTGTGTCACCTATTTATGGCGAATATGTTCTATTTATAGAATCTTAACCTACTTTGACACCACATTAGCGAACCGCGAGAGCAGTTCATAAAAATAGAGATGACACTTAAAAACGCTTGCATGACGAAAACGACATTCAGAGAAAAATATTTAACATATTTTAAACCATCATTAAATTAATCATACATAAAAATAAAATCAGTGAAATAACTTTTAGCCTTACGAAGTATATTTCGAGCAAATTTTAGAATTCATTTAAAATTACTTGTATACAAAAAAAAAAAAACGAAAATTTGGCAATCAATCTAAATAATTCATGTATTTAAAAAAATGTGTACAGCTGTTCTTTATATTAAAAATCCCCGAGTGTGTGGGGTTTGGGGAGGGTTATATGACAGTGTTTGACATAATATTTCAAAAAACCTTTTGGTTCGTGTCTTCAACAAAATTATGTACGCTATTTCACACGCTAGAGTATAACAATTTTATGACTATAATTTTTGGATTTCGGGAAATACCGATTATTAGCGGAGATAAAACAAAGCAAAGTTTGTGTTTTTACGACCCGTTCGTGACGTCACTCGGTACAAATTATCCACGTTAGCCCCTAGTAATGTAACCGAGTGATGTGATGGCACGATTTATTTCAAATACTCGTTTGTATCTTCGGTACTTTTGTAGATATCAATAAAATTCTTTCACTGATTAGTTTTTTTTTTTTAATAAATATAACATATTTGTATAAAGTGCAAAAATGACAAGACGCGCTCAATATTACTACAGTGGTATTCATTTAAATTGAACGACATTCTAGATCTATAACAGTGACCGGCTTATTTTCTAAATATAATATACTAATTTTTTTATGTTCCTAAAAATTATTAATAGATACTTGAAACTTTGTGGGATTTACCACGCTTTTACTGTGCGACAATTTTCGTAAGTGCTGCGTGTTGTTGAATTCATGTTTTTTTTTTGCCACGAATACAAGTTTTATTTAATAAATTCTAAAGATAAGATCTTAATAAGAGATTCGAAATATATTTTGTTCGATAGAAATACTACTAAAATGACCTTGTCTACTGCCAAGAATATGTAGTATTTGCGAGTTTAAGTTTCGTAATATATAGTATTTATATAACCAACTCGTCATAATAACCGACTAATTCATTGTTGTGTTTTTCATAAATATGACATATTTACGAGACAAAAATCACATGTAATGGGTTAGCATCAGTGATGACATAATATAGCATTTTCCTAAAAAAAATTGCGAAATAGCAAACAGTCTAACAAAAATAAAATTAAACAATCATATGGTATAATCCGATGATTTTTATCCGATTTTTAAATTAAAATGCAAAAAAAAAAATTATCGCACATATATTTGATATAGAAATACAAGAGGAATTTAATTTGCTGATCCTTATGATAAATAAATGAAATTCCCCCCCCCCCCCTCATTTCAAACAAATTATAAAAATAATAAAAACCTCTCAAGAATGTGAGTTATTGAAAATATTCGAAAAACTATTCAAGTTATTTAAAAATATGGCACACCGATATGGAAAGATGGAATTATTGTATTGCTAAATATAGAAAAAAAATCAAAAATTTAAAATAGGTACAGAAATATCAACAGGCACAATACTATTCCTTTGCAATTCATTAATTTAAAAAAAAAATGTCGTTTCGTCCGTGAACCCTATACGATCGGCATAAAAACACAGCGGTTTTAAAAAACGGCGGCAAGGAATTTATTGGACAATATGACCAATCAATTTTATCATTAATTACTAAATAACTGTGCAAAAATGAACTACTCGTGTATTCATTGCAAAACATAACGTCGTGAATACGACATGTTCACGACAATAGACTAACCCATTGCAGCAGTATTTTTGTCGGGCCAAATATAATTTCGAATTTATTATTAAATCATATTTAAAGTTTATTAAAATGAAGTATGTATTCATCGCAAAAGAAACCGGCATGATTTCGACATGTTTCGTGCATGCGCAAACGCAGCACGTACGAAAATCGTCGCAGAGTAAGTGTGGTAGATTTGCCAAAATTAAATCACTTACAAAGTTTCAAGTGAAATGTGTAATAATCATTTTTAGGAATGGGTTATGTACTGAGAACTATAACATTATCATCTAAATTATATAAGATGTCCAAAGCCGAATTCGGGTAGTCTGAAGGTTTAGGTTCTAGGCTCATTTTATTCACAAGTTCCGATGGGATAGGTAGTACTAAACGAATCAAGATCATAATTATCTTAACGTAAGTGAAAAAAAACGGAAAGAAAATCGAAGAAAATCGACAATGTAAAAATAGTTAAAAACCGTAGTTCTGGTGTGGTCGGCATCGGGACAATGTATAATAATAATAATAATAACAATAACACACACACAATCACAACAACGTCTAGGTCCCAAACTAAGCATTAGCTTGTATTTTGGGTACCAAGCGAAGACACCACATACATATAACAACCAAGACCCGGTGCCAGTATTAATATTCATCATATAAATACTGACCCGACCTGGGATTCGAACCCGGGACCTCCAGCTTCGCAGGCAGGGTCGCTGCCCACTAGGCTAAGCGGTCGTCAATATGCTAGGAACGTTACCTATAGAAAGAATGTCCTAGAACCACATTGTTCCGTAGCTGTGTCTACACGCTACGAAGCCTCGAGCGAAAGCTATAGTGAATTCATTATCCAAATTATCTTTGATCGTCAATAACAGATATCGACTGCAATAGATAAGTGAGCCGATTATCTATATTGCCGCTTTTCATTATTTAAATAGGCTATAATGACTTATTACACTGATAATCCTTTCACAATGATAAGACACTCGAAAACAATCGATTTAGTGCGGATAAACGTCATAGACATAAATTCAACTTAGCGCTTTGTTAACGAACCGAAAAATACGCAATCAAAAGTCAAAGGTTGGGAAATATTCTATACAATAGATGTTAACTTACAAGTTGTTTTCTTACCGCATATTACTTTCGTAAAAAAACTTTAATGTCAAAAGTACACTAATCTACATTCAACGAGCTAAAACTATTTTGATCAAAGACGAGCAGAGTGATGAGTCCGGTGAAATTCTGTTTCGGGGTGAGATTATCGTAAATGCATGAAACTTTCTTCGTCAGCCAACTTTCTTTAAAGGCTTCATATAAATTTGCAGTCAGTTCTTTCGTTAGTTTAGTTTGAACAGCAACAAAAAAAAAAACATTTACAAAAAAATTTCAAAAGTGAATTTCGATAGGATTCCGCGCCATTTATTAAAATGACACAGAACCTCATGAGACAGTTTCCGCTCACAACAAAGTATATAAATGATAACGATTTTACTGAATCTCACGTCACTTGAAAATCACTTGACAATTGTCGAACGAAGATATTTATTATGGGCACTAGACAACTGATATAGACATTTTTTTATAATACATATACAGAATGAGATTTTAGTAACCGTCCAAAAATTTTCTAGATGTTAGGTATCACCAATAGACCTCATTACGTAAATAAAAAATATAGGTTACATTTTCATAATAAATTATTTTATCTACAGTGCAATTTTATAACGTTTGGTTGCCTTCTTTGTGACGACGCACCCGAGACTTCGGGCCCGACACAGGGCGGAGCTTAGAATGGAATGGTGAATGGCCGTGAATGGTGACTAGAGTTATTGGTTTTTACGGGAAAGGTCTGTGTAATCAAATCATATCTCAATAATTTTCTATTGAATGATACTAAACACAAAACAAGACAGCAATCGGTTTTTTTACCAAAGATCATTACATTAAAATTTGGATGGTTCTTAAAATTTCACCTTGTATATAATTTTCATAGCCAGACACGGAACAAATAGACATCTTCATGTACACAAATACTTGTTCCGCGCGGGAATCGAACCAGCGACCTTTGGTTCTGCAGTTAAGGTCTCTAACCACTTGACCAGTCAGTCAAGCAAAATTTGTTTTACAAAAAAGTGAAAGCTTATAAGTTCTTTATTTTTTATACGATTTTCATTTTGTTTTTAATCTTTTTAGTTTTTAGGTATTATTTAGAAACTATTATTATTATTTAGATACTATTATTTGCTAACAAGCCACGGTTATGATACGGTCTATAAATCGTAATAGGCAGGGCGATGACTCATGCCACTCTTCAAAAATTAATAAGGTACAATGACGCATAGGCATTGTCAGCTTTAGAGTTTAGTGTCCAACATTAAAGATATTCCGGTTGACTAACACTAGATACGTTTCATTACGCATTTTGTCGTTGATAAGGCGAGTATCGGGTACAAAAGTTTTTACATGGCAACATGTTGAACGCATCACCAATGTTGAAACATTACAACGCACTCTGCATTAATATTATATAAAAAAGGAAAGTTTGTAAGTTTGGACGAAGAAGGTAATCTCCGAAACTAATCATCCGATTTCAAAAACTCTAAGATTATCGCGTTTGTTTGTCTGTCTGTTTGTTTGACGTGGCTAATTTCCGGAACAGCTAAACCGATATTGATCGAACCTTTATTGGCAAATGGAGAACTTTTCGAAGAGTAAGCTAGGTAATTTTTTATGTATACATATAAACCAAGTATAAGCATCTATGATTACAAAATAATGGTTTTTCTTAATTTGAGTTTATTTATCACGGGTAGGGGAGACCGGGGATGGTTGACTAGTTTTTTACTAAATAGTACATATTTTTTCTGTTTTAATATATTCTACCCTATCTAATATAGTCTACCTATCTAATATAGTCTACCTACCTAATATAGTCTACCTATCCCTATAGTCAACCATCCCCGGTCTTCCCTATCTCACTTCGGTTTTGAAACGATAAACGAAGAGCGAACAAGAAAGTAATGGATATATGAGAAGACAAAAATGAATTAATCTCCCCTTACCCTATTAAGAAGTGATTTCTGGAATCGATTTATAAAAATAGGTAATCCAGGCGGACGGTCACTAGTTCCTTATAATAAATGGCATATTATACTGCTTTTATAATAATAATAATAATAATAACACACACAATCACAACAACGTCTTGGCCTCAAACTAAGCATTAGCTTGTATTTTGGGTACCAAGCGAAGACACCACATACATATAACAACCAAGACCCGGTGCCAGTATTAATATTCATCATATAAATACTGACCCGACCTGGGATTCGAACCCGGGACCTCCAGCTTCGCAGGCAGGGTCGCTGCCCACTAGGCTAAGCGGTCGTCAATTTTATGAAACCGACTATACGGGTCAGACTTTATATATAAAGGTTTTAATAGATCTAAGACGGTATTGCAGTCTTTAGATAGCTGATATTCGCGTCATCGGTACCCAATGTCATTCCATCATTATATCTATTTACGTCTGTCATACCGCCGAAATAATGAATTCCGTGAACACCACTTTATTCACGACACAGCATCTTTTCCGGCAATTTTCCGGTTTTAAATCTATATTTGTCTTGTAGTTTGTTTAAGCAGATATTGATAAGCGAATAACAGGCACAGTTGCCTTCGTATTGCTTATCGCTTAGACGCTGCATACCAGTATTATTTATACTAAGCGTGTCATTAGCCTTTCGAGGTTTTTATGTGAACAGGTTCCCGGTTATGAGTGAGGCGAAGGGCGCGAGGGGCGCGGGGCAAAGAGCCACTTCCCAAAGCCTCGAAAGTTAAGTCAAAATATGAGATAGCGTCAGAACCTTCGATTCATGTACGCACGTCACACAGACTACAGACTGGACAGATTTATAATGGAATATTTTACGGAGACCGTTTTGTGACCGTGCAACAATATTTCATCATGTCTGAAAATGGAATGCTTGTGTTTTTTTCTATCCAGTATTTTTCGTTCGTGATAAATCTTTTTCACAAAATATTTACAATTAAATATTTTTCTTTCACGTTATAGATTTGTGATTTTTGCTGTCAGAAATAGTTGTGCAATAATAATAACAGCAAAAATTATATCGTTTTAAAAATATACGCATATTTGCTTCCACCAGCTCTGGAGGGAGGCATAAGACCCTGCAGTGGGGACTGCAGGGTCTTAGGCCTCCCTCCAGGGCGAGGGAGCTTGGAGCTTAATCCACCACGCTGCTCTAGTGCGGGTTGGTGGATCTTAACGACTGCCATCTTTTGATGGCAACCGAGGCCAACACCTTACCGTTTTCTCCGAGGCGTGGAATCAGTGATAGTTACGTATTTAAGTCAGAAAAAACTCATTGGTACACTCATTGGAATATATTTCCTATCGTTTTTGAAATAATAAACCCTAACATTTCCGAATCGTATAAGTTTTTAAATACGAATTTCCATGACGGTCGAATTTGTCTATGATGCTATTGTTTGACTAGACTTGAATTAAATCCTTTAATCTTGGTTATAAAGAGATTGAGGTAAATCTCTTGGAAGGCGCTACCGGCAAACAGTATGGGATGCACGGATAAACATCTTGTTTGGATATTACAAAAGAAAGCTCTCGAGCAAGATAAGATATCGCGACAACGCACGACACGTCAAAAATGTATGTGTACATATACGTTTTCCCTAGCTAACACTATGAACTCTCTAACACTCATCTGAATAACTGAACTCAAAAGACAAGAGATCTCGGGGACCTGTACCCATGCAAGATTCATGCGCGTTGGACAAATCTATATGATCACACAATATTTGGTTTTTACATATAATTTGAATCCACTCAATGATAAAATCCAACATTTCGTCAGGTATATTATTATATATGTGCATTGCCCTAAAAGTTACCCTTTTTGTAATCGATAATTAGGTACGCGTACCGCATACTTGACGAAATGGCCGTTCTCCATTTGTATAAGTTTATATTGAATGCAATACAGATAATAGATAAAATAGAAAATAGATAGCGCACATTCTTAAACGTAAAATCGTAGATCTGAACCACGTATTTCTTGATGTGATTTATGTGAACAGCTCGCACATAGCACAAGATTGTAGTAGGTACCTAAGTAATTAAACACCGATAAGAATTGATTCTAGTGCGGTATTATTCAGGAAACGTGTAATCGCTTTTCTTGTTAGGCATTTTGATTCTCTGTATGAGTAAAAACGTGGTTTAATTAACTTAATATTTGATTTTTTCAATTTAGTAAAAAAAAAAAAAACAACGGATCTTCTGCTTTAGCACGAACTTCTTACGACATTGGAAATGAACCTAACGGAATAAAGTAAACACGCATATTTTGGATAATATTTTCGAAATAAATTTTTTTTTCGCAAAAAAAGAAAAATAACACAACTGTATCTGAATAAGCTTAAAACTTCGAAATATAACATTCTGTACGACATTTCGATCGAACAAACCGAATTAGTACGAAATGTATAACGTATGTATAACGACGCATATATAAGGGCACCCTTAACCACTACTTCAATTGATGCCCCGTCTAATTACCCCAAACCGTTTTTTATTTTTTTCTTATTCGGACCTAGTTCTCGAGATATCGGGCTCCCAAAATGAAAATCGGGGAAAACAATTGCGATTTTTTTCGTTTTTTGCCGATATTTTTTTGTTTTTGAACTTTTTCCAAATTGTCTTTTGCCAACTTGTAGAGCTCGCCGAGCTGCATCTTTTGACACCACGTTCATCCGATATCTCGAAAACTCCTCGTGCAATCTGCCTGTCTCACAAAACTCCCAAATGACCCCCTATACTCCAACGAAATGAAAGTCATTTCCAATGACAAAAAACTCCTGAGTCAACTACTGAGAAACCTTATGAAAATTGTAAACTTGATAATTTTTGTTAAGTCACTACAGATAGATTTAAGTACGAAATAAATTATGCGCCTCGGCATAGTTTGAAAGCAGCGTTTGTCAGAAATGTCACTTCACAGTATCGAAAATATCAAACGAAATTTCTCAGGGGTGAAGGCCGGCGCGCGGGGACCTCGCGGACTAAACTCGGACTGAAACTCGCCATCTCGCAACGTGAACACACCAGCTAGCTAGAGTATGAGTGGTTAGACGATAAGCGTAGAAGAGGGCTTCTAGTCAATTCGTATTTTTACGACTAATTATAATAAAAAAATTGAGGAAAAATTTTATTAATAAACGTCACTACGAACAAATGGATTTTTCGTAGTAAATGAAGATTGCCGAAAAAAAAAACGACGATTGCCGAGGAGCATAATTTATTCCGCATACCTGTATATTACTGAAGCAGCAACGTATACTAGATAGACTTCATTTATAAAGTTCCTAAGAATATAAACAACCTGTTATTTATTGGCTTAGGTCAGTCTAAAGAATTCTTTTCCATTCATTCAACTTTAACAATTTGGAAAATCTTGTTTACACGAAGTCGGATTCGTCTTTTGAAATTATGTGTTGTAGTACATAATTTTAAATAACTTGTCATAAATCAAGTACAGCATTTTAATAAAATAATTAATAATTAACAAATAATAATAATAATTTTGACAAAATAACTAAAGAATTTCTTGCATATTTTATGCGGAGATTAAATAAAGGCGATTGTACTTCAAATACTTATGTTATCATCGAGTGTTTCCGGAACTTCAACAAAACAATACGCCTGTTATAACAATTTTCACTATGAAACTGAATTCGATCTCTATTATTAAAATTTTCTATCAATATTTATTTACATATATTATCATATGAATCATATTCGTTGCTCATTCTTCACATCCTGTGTACAGTGATAATCTAAATCAAATTATTTTATTTTTGTTCGCTTTTATTTCCCTCCGTACTTCAAATACATTAATTTGGTGTAATTAAAAACCAGCAGAGTGCGAGTCATACTTGGCTCTATCTTTACACATATTTAAATGCATTATGCATTTACCAAAAAAGTGTTTTTTTTTTTTAAATTTACTTCAGGATTTGCACTATAATCACACCAAGATTGACATTTGTATATATTATATTAGCGTTCTTACGATAGAATAAAAAAACACGTTTCTTTTATGGGGACTCTCGTTAATTTTTTATTTTTTTCGTAATTATTTGTTAGGATATCCCTTACAATACACATTCTGTGCAAATTTAAACCGGCTACCTATTACGGTTCAAAAGATATGAGCCCTTTAAAAGTAGGACAGAGTCTGTCCTACGGACCCTATCACTGACCCTACGCTGTCAGTGCATCTACTGAATATACGCACCCTTTGGATACGTAGCCTATAAAAATTCTTTACATTATAAGTGTTTATACAGTCCCCACATAAATATAGTAGCGGATCCGAGTGCGATCTCACCTTTTTATCGGTGAAAGCCGACGAGCCCTCCGAACACGCAAACTTGAAACGGACCATGCCTACACATTTCAATGTAAATTTTTATCACATAGTAGTACCGGCACGTTAATGACGATGACTGCACGCGACGTCCCCGTTTCCAAATTAATACGGAACATGCGGATACACGGTTTGGTAAACGAGCACTGAACGCAGACGGCGGCCGCGACTGCTTATAAACAACTAGCGCGTGTGTCTGTGCGGCTAAAGGGACATGCAGATCAGATGTGCACGCTTCGCACCGGTGGCTGGCCGATATATGAGAATCGGTATAAATAGTTAGTGACAACACCGGTGAGTACAAAATAAATATTTAACTTAAGTCATAGGTGAACTTTATGGTAAACTTCGAAACTGGAACACGCACACAGAAGCACTGTCGCAACGATACACAAATTGGTAAGCTACGTTTGAGATATATGTGGGTTTACTTCGAATTTTCGTGTACTTACAATAGTCTTTCTGTTCGCACCGTTTATTTCTTAATGTGACTTACAATAAAAAATCTATGGTGTGATGCTGTAATCACCGATGCGACGACGTACCGGCGACGACGCGTGGGACGGCCACATGGGCGGCCGGCCGACAAGTAGATGCGAGAAACGCGCGAGCACCCGTTTGAGCACCCAGAAATACATACAGAGGCGCACACGTTCACGCGCAACGATACACACTGGTGCAAGAGGGAAAATTAATTACGACCGACGAAGACTTACTGTGCCGCCGTTGTACACGATGACCAGAGATCATCCAGGTCGAGTCGCAAATTGAAAAAACATCTAGATGCGACGTTGTAAACTCGATAGAATTAAATTCTTGATAGAACAAGAGGGAACCGCTAATTGAGTAACGACAATCCTGAGACACTTATTACTATGTATTAAAATTTTCACTCCCAAAAGTGGGATAATCGGAATGTTAGACGAAAAAATAGCACACACGTACAGGGCAATGTCGCCCCTCTGGTTGTTTACAACGGTGTCTGGTGTTCGACTAATCGACGAATCGAAAGCTACGTCAGAGGTGGGAAGTCAAAACGACGAAGCGTGTGACCCGCCGTGGCACAAGGTGACTAGACGAGCAGTGCTGTTTCCGGTCGAGAGCCAGACGGCGAATCGCATTACCTTCTACATAAAAAAAAAACAAAAAAACTACTTTAACATACTTGCTCGGTACACAGTATGTAAATTAATAGCGCCCAACCACTTTTTTCATGATAGATAATCATAACTATTACAAGAAATATTATAAAAATAAAAAATATTAAAAATTACATAAAATTGGAAATAATTATTTAGACCATTAAAGTAAATAAATCAATCTGTAGGCATGTTTTTTTTTAAATATCGATACAAAAAGAATCGATGCGACATTAACAACTACAAGCTCTCTTTGACGCAACAAAACTATTTTTTATTTCTAAATCGTGCCACTCTTGCGAAATAAGTAATATATTTGATTATCTTTAACTGCATACGGAAGTGCCTGAGTGCAGTTCATTGACATCATGTATATACTTTAATGCATAAACAATATCAAATATCTCTTGAATGCTAACTCGCTTAAACGTTCGTTCGCTATACATTATTACCGTCTGCGCGAACCTCAAGCGTTAAATATTTATTATTCTAACGCTTCAAGGGTACCTCAAAAAAGCCGCAACTCAAGTACACATGTAAACAACGTCGAAATAGCGAGTTGCGTGCTAAAATTACCGTGTAATCGCATTATTGTTCGATATGTATGCAACAATACGTTCAAAACTTAGTATTTTATCCACCGTAAAAAACATAAAAGAGTGTACAGGAAAACATACGAGCGTTGATTTTTGTCTCATGAGACACCGAGGCTCTCTTCATTGTGGGCAAAACGTGAGCGGCACAATAACCGTTTACATCGATTCATCGACTGATTAGTTTCGGTTACACATCGATTATACGAGGGAAGTCGATATTGTACTCTACCTAACTATGATCAAAGACGAATATGGACACATTTGTTTATTTTCCAATGAAGTCATCTGAAAAGGAAGTGTACTTCTAACATTTATCAAAAAGAGGCAATAAGCTATAAAAAAACATTCCTTCGGTTTGTTGTCAAAATGCTTATTTATTGCTCTACCATCATCGCATTATCTCTTTCTTCAAAATTCTAAAGAACAAATGATGGTAGGGTGCCGACTGACAAGTCTTGGCTGTAGGGTGTGCCGTTAATTTTTACAAAACAGTTTTTGCTCGTGGCTGGCTCATCGCCTAAGCAGTAGGTGTTGCATTATCGTGCAAAATAAATATGCCTCTTTTGAGTTTGCCTATTCTTTTTAAATAATTGATTCTCATAGTTGGTCCAACGAACAAACATAATATACGGCATTCATTGTAGTTTTTAATCCTGAGATATTGATAGAATAACATTGGTAAAATATTAAATTATGAATATCTAAATAAAAAACCTTTATTAAAAAAAAAAGAATAAACCGGGAATATACGACTACATAACAGCTAGTATTTTTTTTAAAATTACGTATGGTAAATATAGACTACTTTTCAGCCTGCCTTCCTACCAAGAATTAATTATGTCCTACCACGATATGAGTATAATATAAGACAGTATATCTAAACACCTATAAGACATAAACTTTGCACTAGTCTGGAACTAACTCCATTTCTTTGTGATATTATAAAATGTTCATTTTATTAGTCTGTGTCAAAAGAACTTTTATAATTTCTAACACATTCTTGTGCCTTGTTACATTTAGTCCAACCTCCCACCCTCTCATAGACAAACGTATTTTATGAAAAATTTCATTCGATTCAGGCGAAATGAAACGACAAAACAAATATCGCTTATCATTCGCTACATTAGTTCCTAATGTGCCCATACTGAAGTACATATATTAATCTCGTCGCCTGTCGTGTCGCATCGCGTCGCCTCACTTGCCCATTAGGTGTAAACGGGGCCTCTTGAGAATATATAAATATCTGCTTGAATGTTGGGCGTCACCACGACCAATGAGTTTTAATTAAACCTAACTACCGAGTAACCGGATGGATCTGCGCCATATGTCACGACACCCGAAAACGTCGTCAACTGAGCGAAGTTAATTCTCAATAGCCTTTGGGAATTGGGGACGATGTGAATTTCATGTCTAAAAAACTACTCGTGGAGTAAGTACAGAAAATGTCGTGCACCTGAACGGTCTTACACAGCACCTAATCATAGTTTAAGTGGTTCTTTTTCCGACGTCTTTTTCCTTTCCTTCACATCTAACTCCCACATTTTTCGAATCCAAAGCAACGCCGTTTACGTATGACGCCAAAGATAATGCGAAATATAGAACTCAAACGATAAACAAGATCTACACGAGCCGTGTATACAAGGTATAAAGAGATTGGAAAAAAGAAAGCTCAGTCTTGACCCACACTATTAATTATTTGTTTAAAAATAAAAAGGACTGTCTATAGTATAAAGATGATACAAAAGATACATATAAAGATAGGGCCACATTTACATGTTTTAAAATATATCTCAAAAACGCGGCTTTGTTCAAAATGTTATATTTTACAAATAATTATCAAAAAGACGAGATTATCAGAGGAATACGTTTCATTTTGACACAACTTATAATTATGTAATAATAACTTGGGTCAACTGTATATGGCGTAATGGGCATAGCTCTTTATTGGAGTTAAATGCAGCGTACTAACATAAAAATAAGAGCGGAAATCCCATATCATATGGTTAGAGACTGAATTATCGAGTTATTAATTATTAACTTTTCAGAAATTTACGATGTGACATAGCACAAGGATTCCGTGACCAATGGGGGCGAACGAGACCCTGTTATTAAGTTTACGCTATTAGTCCGTCCTTCGCTCCGTTTGTCCTACCATTAAAGGGCCTGTATCTTTTGAACCGCAACTGGTAGCCGGTTGGAATTTTCACATATATGTTAATATGGTGATATCATAACAATAAAAAAGAATTTTTTAAATTATTATTTTTACTCTGTCGTAAAAACGGTAATACATACAAGCGTCAAATCTGGTGTAATTATAGTACGAACTCTAACGTAAAACAACAAATAATAACAAAGGGCCTGAGTCGAGCTGGCGTTAAGGATCCTGAACTGAATGAAACAAAACACAATATTTTTGGTAAACACAATACAAATATATTGTGTTGTGGTATGGAACCCTAAGTGTGCGGTGCAACTCGCACTAAGTCGGTTTTTTTTATAAATAAAACTTATCAAAGATAGGTATTACTTCTCAGTTTGGCTCCGGTGACAGTGATTTTGTGACCTTTGTTTTTTCGAGATAAGACATTGAACTAATTGCGTTTATACTTTTGTGATACTGCGCGTAGACCATAGACAACGTTCATAAAACTTTTTAAATTTTTTTTATTCTGCTTAAAACTTACGTATTCTTAATTAGACGTCTATATACTATATTTCCTATAAGTTCCCAATCTGAAATTACAACCCGTATAACTTAAACCTCGTATCCACCAAGTATAATACACTGTATTATACTGTCATATCCATACCGCATCACTGTATTATACAGTGTATTATACTTGGTGGAAATGAGCTGTACCTAAAGCTTGCCGTCATATCTAAATTTAGATTTAACAGAGGATATAAAATGTATGTAGTAAATTGTTTTTTATATAAGCTCCATTGGCCCATTAAAAACAATTAAAACCACTTAGCGTGTGTCGCGACAAAGCGATTATAACACGAGCTCTGAACCCTCACGAACGAGGATTAATTGAAACGCCTCCTTTGTAGTCCAAATAACAACAATAAAAATTGCAAAAACTGCGCCCTGAGATCATACATAAAACGTTTTGTTTTGTTGCCACCTCTGATCCGCTATAACAACTGTTAAATTAAAAAAATAACTACATTCATCTATTTGCTTTATTAACGCAACAACTGGCATTTTTATTTTCGGGATAAGATTGTTAAATCAATTTACTGGCAACGGCGAAATCAAGCCTTCGTTTGACAAATTAAACAATAGATGGTAAGCCTGCATCATCGTTTCGTAGCGCGGTTACTACTAAACTAACTACTAAAACTCACTTCAAAAAACGGATTCACTGTTGTTTGCCCATAAACTGAATTTAATGAGATAGAGTTTCTAATATACCATAGAGCAAATTAATTTGACAGCAGCGTTTAGTTGTAATAGAGTCATGTCAGTTCACAATATCAAAGTGACATTTAGCATTTTCGGGGGGTTGAAACCGGCGCGCGGGGGTTTCTCGGGGGTGAACAGCGGCACGCGGGGAGCTTGCGCACTGACATTCGGACTAAAACTCGTCATCTTACATCAGTTAGCTAAAGTATGAGTGGTTAGACGGTAAAGGCAGAAGACGGTTTCTAGTCAATTCGTACTTTTATGTAATATACTAAGAACATACAGATTATTGATTCCACATTTGGATACAATTTAGTTTGTACTCAACTATGCAATATCACACGAATATCATAAATCCATTTTTAATATTATGTTTAAAAAATTATTAAATTTCGTTCGTAGTTCAACCTAAAAATTAAAATAAAATCATATATTGCAGACTGCCAAAATTAATAATTAACTAAAGGTAATTTAAACGCGCACCACTGACAATTACAAATTTTAACGAATGCATAACGCGTCCGACAGACGCAAAACGACCAAAAAAAACTCTATCAGAAAATCTATTCTATTAGAAAAAATATATCGCTATAGATATATTATATTATTTAACAAACTAACAACTGGTTTACAAAACTAGTTTCATAAAATGTAACGAGAATCGTAAGCATAACAAGACACCTAGAGGCCACGATGAAAATAGTAGTAATAAATCGAATACAATAATTTAGAATCGATCTATTTGTACATGCGATTCCAGCGATTTTGAGATACGAAAAAAAGTTGCAGAGCAATTTATAACAACGTATAGAGTTGAAAAGGTTATCGAGCCCATCCAGATTTGGTTCGCAAATTATCATTACTAATTTCAATTTTTAACATCGAGAGCGATTGCGAGTGGTAAGCAACCAATCGTTATTTAAGTGAGTTTCTTTTCATCGCTAAAATGGCGACAGTAGTGGTCGTGTCAAGACGAATCTTGTGTTCATCTCGCTAAATAACTACGTTAGCAAATTAGAAAAGAAGTTAAAAGCATTAGCGATTGACATTTGAATTGGCCCCTTATTCTGATATCGAAGTTAGGCTTCTTCTTCAATCGTGAATAATAATAAGATACACATAAGTGTTTTTGAATCGCACAGTTAACAAACCCGAACGATTAATTACGTGAAAACAAAATTACACACATTAGGCGAAAATTTTTGCCGCCGGAAATATTCTGGTATTTTGCAATAAAAATCATACATTTTCCTGAAGTTTCAGGCGTAATCGAGTCACCGTAAACTCATTAACTACAAATAATTAACTATACAATTAGAATCTTCAGTAAACTGTGCGACTCTCGATGCGTAAATTATATTTTTCGCAAATACCCGAGTATTTCCAATGGCAAAGGGTTTCGTGAACCAACTATGTACCTACCACCAAGAAAACCTCAATATAATCGCAAATATAATACACTGCATACGTACAGGGCAAAATAAAAGAATTATTTAGTTGTAGTGTAGGTAAAAGTGAATATGGTCTATACTTAACTTAGTATCAATTATTTAATAGCTGGTTATTATAAATCAGCGTCTCGGGACCTGTCAATTTATATTATAACGATCCATATAAACGAGCGCATGTCGCCACGAACATGTGCAAGATTTTGCGCAACGGTGGCAATAGAAATTATTTACCGAAGTGTATATCTAATGCAATTCTATATCATTAAATCGGTTTCTTTTCGACCACAGAAATCAGGCCGGATATGGCACGTAGGAGTGGAACATGTATCCCTCAAGTGCGATCACGTTCATGTGTTCGAACGTATGTATCACGCTAATTTCGACGATGATGGTATATCTGCAGTAGTGGCGAGAGAAGCTAACCGCGATAATCTACGGGGAAAACGCCTATGGCGATGATCTATTCTAATATTTAGAATTCGTTAGAATATAAACATTAGAATAGACTATCACAATATCTATGACAGGGTGTTTATTGCCTATCTTTAACGGGCGGTTTTCCTTTTTACAGATAAATCTTCGTCACTGCCTACAGTTATATAACATAGTTTTCGTAGAAGTTGCTCGTCATGCCAATTTAGCCAAATAGCACGTGTCAAGAGGTCAACACTCGAGGATCTACCCCAACACATGTGCCTCGATTCACAGCCACTCCAGTTCACTAATCTTGTGCACAATGTCAGAAATGTTCATCGTCTTGTGGATTTCTGTTTTCGTGTGCGACAGATGATTGGTGTGAAACCTGCGACATAAGTTTCCATAAGAAATGTCAACATTTCAAGCCTATTCTAATACCATTTGCACACCGAAGACATAGCGAACTCCGATTTCATGATGATACCGAAATGCAAGACACACAGTTATAAAAACTCATTCCAAGTCCGAACTAAACACGACATAAGCAATATTGCTACCGCCAAGATATTGCGGTTCTCAGTGTCGCGCGTCCGTGTACAAATAGAGTAAATGTCTTTGTTTTCGACTATGAACGAAAACCTGAATAAAGAACGTCAAAATTCTGCATCATATACAGCAACATTATTCCGGTGGCGTGGTCGAACCATTTGTAGTTCGTGGAGCAATTTTCTCGAATTATCGTGTCCTCGTTGTGTCATTTGCGGAGCGTTTCGAATTAGATGGACATCGATGTTAATAAGCGTTCTAGCCTTCGAATGTCTGGTTTCCAATAGAATTATGGGAATTGTGTTAGGTCTGACACGTGTTCCTTTGTTCTATTCCTCGATAAAATATCTACTGGATACATAGCAAGCGCACGAGACCTGGCCAAGTGACAAATCTACCGAACATCAGTTTGTCTCGAAGCTAACATTATATTTTAGTTCACTTTATTGTTACACTAACTTGCGTATAAAATGCACTATAAATGGCTACGTATTACTTAAAGCTAGTAAGCGATGCCGATGTTTACACATTTTTATAGGAACGAATGTCGCCGATTTCCAACATTTTGACATTTTTTAGTCTCTCTCTAGCGTCCTGGCAATGAACACAAGCGCGGCAGCTCCTATTGTTTAGCTATCATCATCATCATCATCATCAGCCCATTTTTACCCCACTGCAGGGGCTTAGGCCTCCCCCAGGGTGAGGAGGGGCGCTTGGAACTTAAGTCCACCACGCTGCTCCACTGCGGGTTGGGAACTTTAACGACCGCCATCTATTGACAGCGTCCGGGACCGACTGCTTAACGTGCCCTCCGAAGCACGGTGTCAGTGATATTGTGTACTTAAGTCAGAAAAACTCATTGGTACAAGCCCGGATTCGAACCATGGTCCTGTGGGGCCTTATAAATTTGAGACAGGTTCGTTGCGCTCTGGGCTATCACGACACAACGACTTGTTTAGCTATGAAATAGATTAATTGTCAATATGTGTACAACTGTTGAACCATAAGCGACTGTAAGCGTTTAGGCATAGATTTAGGTTCAAATATGTACATTTAAAACAACATGTATGTATGTCACACGTATATTATAGTTTTATCTTTTTTGTCATCATCGTTGTTGTGAATAAATAATACACATTTTAAATACGACTTTATTGGATACCACCTGCTTGATCAGAAAAGTAGTATTTAAAATGTGTATAATTTATTCACAGTCACTAATTTAAAATGCGGCTATAATAAACCGCTTTGCTCCCTGTAAAAATACAAAGCGATATCCTGCGATTGCCAGTTTATAGAGTTATCGGACTATATTTGTTGTGCATTCAGAAAATATTAGGTCTACTAAGATACGACGATACGACGACCGATGAAATATTTGAACAGCCACGAGGCGTAACAATGTGGGACCTATGTGGGGCACACGACGAAAGCGTTCGCTCACTCCCCACTATCAATCAACGTAATCGCGCGACACTTTCAGTTTCAGGATTAACAACGTTGACAATATATATGACTGCCTCCACGAATCTGCATTAAAACAGTGATAGCGCGAAATTCGATTATCAGGTTCATATCAGGCAAGGAGATACTTCGATAACTGATGATTCACTTTATTAATAAATTACTCGCCTATTTATATAATTTGTATAGCGTAGCGATGTGTCATTTCCACAAATTGTATCCGTCTAGGCAATAGTAAATGTTTAACTACTATGACGATGAAAGTTAACAGACCCCAACCTGCACCGGCATAACGTGGTTAGGTTCATGAGTTGCCCGTGATCCAACCAGCGTTGTCCAACCAGTTGGTCCACGGGGGATTTTTTTGCCCGTGGACCAACTGGTTGGACAACGCTGGTTGGACCACGGGCAAGTCATGGTTAGGTTTATGGACCAAACTCAACTCAATATTAAGGAATGAATGCAGTAAATATCAATGCATATTTATTACATGTTAAGATATCAATATACTGTATTTTGCACATCAGGAGGCCCAGTACAGATGGTTTCCATATAAAAAAAAATGTACAGTATTTACCGAATCGTGTCGTGATAGCCCAGAGCGCAACGAACCTGTCTCAAATTTATAAGGCTATAGGGCCATGGTTCGAATCCGGGCGTGTACCAATGAGTTTTTCTGACTTAAGTACGTTAACTATCACTGACTCCGTGCCTCGGAGAGCACGTTAAGCAGTCGGTCCCGGACGCTGTCAATAGATGGCGGTCGTTACAACCCCCAACCCGCAGTGGAGTAGCGTGGTGGATTTAAGCTCCAAACCCCCTCTTCACCCTGGGGTAGGCCTAAGGCCCTGCAGTGGGGTAAAATGGGCTGATGACGACGATGATGATGATTTACCGAGTGCACCGTTTTCATTTCAGTAACGCCGATTAACTTGCATCAATTTCGATACAAATTAGATTAACAATATACCTATATCGACGGCAAAAAAAAAAGTTCCAAGACGCTATAGAGCGTCAGCCGAGGAGGTCTTAATTTTAGGGTAGGTTAGGTAGGTTTTAGGGCTTCCTACTATACGAATCGAAACTCGAAATCGAATCAAACCATTTGTTCCCTTCAATAATTGAGACTTTCATGTCGTCTGTTCCGATCATCAGCTTTCTCCAAACCGTCTTATACGTAAATATTATGTTTACTGGACCAATAGCGGCCACAACTACAACCACAAGACAAAAATCGTCGCGAATCGTTTTCTTCCTCTCCAGATTGCATTTTCCAAATGGGTTTAGCTTCCCAAATCTTTCCAGTTTAATTATAAGCATCCTTTTTAAATTTTCCGTAGGTATCACGTATGTTTTTAGGTGTGATAAGATAAATAAAAAAAAACCCCGACTGCTTAAAAAGCAAACTTAATTGAAACTTAAAGCAAACTTCTCTTTGCGATCTCATAAGCCCGCGAGTACACCCTAAGAAACTTCAAACTGTAAACAGTATCATGAAGTCGAAGACATTTTCTTAAGTTTAACGGGAACAACTAATGTACTAATATAAAGTCAATGAGTTTTTTTTTGACTTGTATGCATAACTACCACCGACTCCGTGCCTCGGAAAGCACATTAAGGGTCAACTTTCCAATGATACCTGATGGAGGGGAGCGGCAAGCCACCAATACGCCATTTTTCGCGTTTCTTTAAAAAAATATTTACTGCATGAGATTTCTACACCTTTCCCCTTTAAGCTTGTTTATATATATTGTAACTTTTCAGGCAGGCAACATTGGAAATTGGAAACGTTTCACCGTCGATCCCGGTTGCCATCATTAGATGGCAGTCGTTAAAATCCACCATCCAAAATCTTCGTTCCTCGGAGATAGTTTTGGAAAGCCGTACCATGTAATTACGCGTAGTACGTAATTGTTTGACGAAATTATAATAAATACCACCGAAAATACAATAAATAAAATAACTATACCTCTTTTGCAACGTGGTTGGAGAACAAATTTTCTTTTACCACATCCATAATCAATGGTATCTAAGTAGTTTATTTACTAATAATTATTACTATTTCTGATATTATAACACATGACACGAACACGTCAATAATGTGATTAAAGTATTTCTATCTAATATAATTTGGAATAGCCATTGATAAAATTTTTGCAAGTGACATGTGTCTTATTTGACATTTAAGTTATTCATTATAGAATATACGACCTCTCTTATAAACAAATATTATTGCACATGTCAGACGTCGCTTTATGCATATGGCGCATAGAATCGGTTTAAATTTATAACAACTAGCCACTGCCATACAACTTCGTTGGCGTAGTTTTCAATGATTTCTATAATAGGCCTGGGGCCTATTGATAGATAAACATTGCACAGTTAAGAATAGCTCAATAGCAAAGCAATCTTTGGTACTGAAATGATACTACCAAAAATACCAGATAAATGAAATAAAATCAATACAACACTTACGTTTGTTTGAATTTGGGTGACTAGGCTCAGGGATGTGGGTAGTCTACGTCAAACTTTTGAACTTAGAACACATACAGCCAACATTAGACACATACACGATAATCGTATTTCACGATGACTCGTGCGACTCGTGCAATTAGTCAGCAACCTAAATAAATTTATTTTCAAGTTTTACAAATTCGTTATAGACGGCGTGCATGTTCCAGGTATCGAGATGAACGTGGTGTCAAAAGACGCAGCTCGGCGAGCTCTACAAGATGGCAAAAGACAATTTGGAAAAAGTTCAAAAACAAAAAAATTATCGGCAAAAAAACGAAAAAAAAATCGCAATTTTTTTCCCCGATTTTCATTTTAGGAGCCCGATATCTCGAAAACTAGGTCCGAATAAGAAAAAATAAAAAAAACGGCTCGGGGTAATTAGACGGGGGATCGATTGAGACTAAAATTGTTAGAATCGGACAACCGGAAGTAGTGGTTAAGGGTGCCCTTAGTTGGAAGTCGGATATGCGTCGGTGTTACATTTCGTACTAATTCGGTTTGTTCGATCGAAATGTCGTATAGAATGTTATATTTCGAAGTTTTAAGCTTATTCAGATAGAGTTGTGTTATTTTTTTGCGAAAAAAATTTATTTCGAAAATTATTATCCAAAATATGTGTGTTGACTTTATTCCGTTAGGTTCATTTCCAATGTCGTAAGAAGTTCGTGCGGAAGCAGGAGATCCGTTGATTTTTTTTTGGTTGTCACAATTATATTTAAGAAAAATTTAATTACATATCACAGTTACATAACTATAGTATTTTGATAGTAATATAACTCTAATATTTTATTTTTTTAAATATAAATGGCAATCAAAAACATTCTGGTATTGTCAACAAATTTTCATAATACAGACTATCTTCAAAAAAAAAAAATCCTGAGAATTTGTTATCCTATGTTTAATACAAGATCCCGACTTGTCTTGTGAACCCCTCATTTTTTTCCCAGGCGAAACATTGTTTTTATACATACTATAACTTACATTAATAAACCTTCCTAAGAAGGGGCATGCAAGGGGCGAAGAAGGCGGCATGCCAAATTCGGTCCAGGTTATTTTTTAATTAAAATTGTTAAATATATATTTTTTTAAATAATTATAACAACTGTTTTCCCGTATAAATTTTTGTACCAAAAGTTATTACATACTCCAAAACATGTAACTTCCAGAGTATATTCCGACACTAATATTTTTCTATTATCAACAAACATTTTTTTCATGTCTTCAAAGTTTTTTTAAAAACTTTTTGAATGTATTTTTTTTTGTTATTCTAGATATATATATTTTTATTTTTATACGTTAAAATTAATTTAACAATTGTAATTAATGGATAGCCTGGACCCCTGGATCGAATTAAGTAATATTTTTTGATAAGTTAACAATTTCTCTTTAGTAATATTTATTAACATATTTTACAGTATATGAACAATATTTTGCCTAGGCAAAGACTGAGAGGTTCACAAGATAGATAAGGATCTTGGGCTAGTTCAGACTATTAAAATACGAGAACCTCGCCCCGTGCACACATATGTACACAGAACACGCGTCGAATAAGTAAACCCTAAGGTTTCCAAATTAGTTTAACCGAATAGACTTCAATCGGTAAAAACCTCATTTTAACCGAAGCAACAATTAAAATGTATAACATCCGACACAAAGCGGAACTGCACTCTAATGAATATGACATTTAATCGCACTATAATTAATTTATTATTGATGTAGACAGTAATAACGCAGTCAGTACGCGCCGTAGCCGCCTTTTGAATAATACAAAACTGACGCGACGGCGGTCGGCGCCTCCATAACCGGCCCGATGACGTACTCGATGCAAATAAGGGCACATGGAAACACACACATCGCTTTATCATAAATGATATAATCAGAATCAAAACAACGTTGTAATGTATTCTAACTTTGCTCGTTTGTTTACTGACTCGCTGACTATTTATTTGTAGTTTTGCTAGTATTCAAATTGAAAATGAATGACGTCTGAGGCTTCGACCGCCCAAACTACACACGGCTTTAACACAATCATATTTTATTACATACAATGCAAATTTGTCTATCAAACCTAACTAAAGTTAATTACTTCTTTATCCTCCTCTCTTTTATAATTTTCTTTCTCGTCTAATAAATTTCCGTATTTATTGATCGCGTTGACTTATAGAATCTTTATTTTTTTTTACAGCTTTTTAAGGGACCGTAGTTGATATTAATTTAAACTTGATACCTCCACGTGTTTCTCAGAAAGACTCTTGACAGATAGACAGACAGACGGACAAGAAGTGATCGTATAAAGGTTCCATTTTCCCTTTTGAAATACGGAACCATAAACACAATAAAGTATTAAATTACCATTCATAAAACCTTAATATAAAGCTACGTCAAGTAAATAGAAAAGTTGGTATGTCGTA
The DNA here is from genome assembly GCA_949709985.1 of Luffia ferchaultella. NCBI lineage: Eukaryota > Metazoa > Arthropoda > Insecta > Lepidoptera > Psychidae > Luffia > Luffia ferchaultella. The sequence continues at coordinate 8,843,331 of OX453242.1, read as the reverse complement.
AACAAAACAATATATTTCGAATTTAGATTACGAAAAAACAATTAAAAACAACAATAAACAATTGTAACGTTTATACAATTACTGACGCGTTGACGTCGACGCTATGGAACTCAGGCGCCTACAGTAGAACGTACTAGAAAGACTGAACGCATGAGTGCTGCTCATCATGTGTCCGTTCACGATCAAGGAATTGAACCTTTCTTACCGTGATCTAAACATGTTTTCGCTGTCCTGCCATCCGTATATCCAAAACCACTTTAATCACATCCTAATCATCTTCAGGCATAGTGCGTGTCTGACATAAGCGACAATGTCGCTGTTTTTGTTCAAAACATGTCCGTAACTATCGCGGCGCGTCATCTCATAAATAATTCAAAAGCGTTTATTGTAAAACTACAAATTCAGACGTGATAAATAACATGCGCATAGTAAAAAATTTATACAAAAAGACATATAATGAGATAAGCATGTCGTTTTGTCGCTTTAATATTCAAAAGTATTTGCATCTCCACAATAAAGGTATTAGTCTTTCAGATACATTTAGCATACGGTCACCATTTATAGTTTATGTTACCTGGATGTAGGATGATAGGATCGTAGGATGATTCGATAATTCGAATTTTCGCGAGAACCCAAGAATACTACGAAAATTCGGATAATTAGACAATGGTGAAAACATTTCCTAATCTTATTAAAAAAAAAGATAGGATTTTTACAAAAACACGAGTCCCTCTAGTAACATTGAATATCCTTAACTCCGACTGGCTAAATTTTTGTTTAATGACCAAATCTTATTCTGATTGGCTCCTAGTTTTACACTGTGAGCTTTGAAGTATTATATCATAAAGTTATGAAGGGTCTGAAATAACAATATCGCTTTATAAAAACTTATACACACTTTTAACCACATTTAAAACAAAAGACTGTTGAGTTGCTTTCAAAAACATAAACAAAATAACATGCGTGAATGATTGACATTTAAAACGTCAACCAATCAGAGGATGTCTCGTTTTGGGCGTTCCGACCGGCCAATCAGCATTCTTATTTCATAATAGTTAACGTTTCGTTTCGCAGTATCACTAGAACGACACTAGAGTGAGTGTGTTTTTGCAAAAACTCTATCTTTTTCCAGTAAGATTGCGAAATGTTTTCATCATTGTCTAATTATCCGTGTTTTTGCAATATCCCTAGGGTTTTCGCGAAAACTCGAATCATCTAATCATCCTGCGACATATACAAAAGAATTATAAATAAAAAACCTAAATGACGACGACGTCAATTTCCAATTTACACTGATCTAGCGAGATGGAAGTTTTCTTCGTATACATAACAGAAAATTTTTTTTTGTTCAGTTTCACTCTTTTAAGTGGAATCAGCAAATAGAAAATAATTAGTACTATATTGTTACGCATGACAACGTGGCAATATTCTTGTCGATTTGTGTAAAATATAAGAAAAAAGGTAATATATAACAGCATTGCGACAAAATTTACTGTCCATGTTTCCGATCGAATGTAAATATATAGGTAGTGTAGGTAGGTGTAATAATTAAGGTACATATATTAATATAGCTACAAATTGACAAAGTAAAGTTTTCATTTACAATAAATTACTAAAGAGTTTAGCATTCACAGGCTACCATTTTTAAATTTTTCTATCATTTTTTACTACGAAATGTGCAATCCTACTACAAACAAAATCCGTCATAACAAACATGAGATCGCAACATTCATACGATTTTCGTGTTACCACTTGACAGTCTGTCCTATAGAGACGTTCTTATTTTACGTATTAAGACAGATAATCAAGCAACGGTCTTTATTGTTTTACTAATATCTGGGTGCACTCAGTCCACTACGGGTGCATTACACTCGCGCTACTTTCTACTGTCACATTGAAACGAACGTAGGGTTGAGCCAGTTTAATTTACATAAGCGCTTTCACCATCGATTTCCTTAACAATTTTTTTTAAATGTATATAGATATAATTTTAAAAGGTCAATGGATTGCTTCCACTAAGATCTCACATCATATAGATACTTTTATCAATAACAAAGCTATCTAAAAGACATTACTAAATGGAAGATTTAGAATTCGGCCCGCGATGACGCCAAATCTAGTGTGGAATAAATTGAAGGGTTGGATAAAATATCAAGGACTGTAAATTTTTATGGGCAATTAAAATCAATTGATTTAAAGAATGAATGAACATTTTATTGATATATTTATAATTTTATATTGCAATAAAAAGTGAAGCATGTTTTCATACCATTCTTGTTGTATATTTGTATACCAACTGTTATGGAAAAAAAGAGCGCTATGTTGGAAATTGGAATCACTCCATAGCAAGAGTTCCGAACGCGTAGAAATGAGCGAACTTTGAAATACTTTAGATAATTTTATCCAGCGTTGGTGTTAGCATCCAGAATTAGCACAACCCTATGCTACGTCAAGGTGCAAGTATTGTTAGAGCGCGGCGTACCTCCGGGCGCGGGTCCTCGCCCAGCGAGTCGCCCAGCGCCTCGGCTTGGCTCTTCATTATCGAATAGACTTTCACATAGGGCGCCTTCAGCAGCTGGCGCGTCGATAGAACAGCGTTAGTGCCAATGACATTTAAAGGTCCAAGAAAAATTAGCTCAGCCAGAAAATCAATTTGTCAAAGGAGCGTTCTAAATGTTTCAAAGTGTTTCTAAAATAAGTGTTCGCTTTATGCTCTTTTAAGCATTTTCCTATGACGTTTATACAATTTGCAATGATTAAGTTGGAATTTTTCATTATCATAGATATACTTTTTTTTTAACACTTTATGGGCTAAAAAGATAGTTCTGCTCCATCGCCTACCGCGTTACTAATGAACACGTTTACGAAATTTAATCATTAACTAATATTAATAAGAACTGTGATTGAGCAAATTTTTTCTGGATCCTTCATATTGTTGGATAAGTCATAAACGGTGGTAGACTGTATGTTTGTATGTCTTGATATTTAATTGTATAACATATATTATTCTTGAGTCAGATCTATATGTCGTCACAGGAGCACGTAATGTGTATTTACGGTAAACACGAGGAGTTTCGTAAAACTCGGAATAAGGCGTAAATACAGTATCATTACTCGACGGTACAAAAGAAGGATAGTAGACGTGAAACCACGGACTGCGTTTTGTGTGTTCATGAAATTGTTACATTAGTTAAGTGATTTGACGAAATCTGGGGAATAAAATTAAATTCAAATGAAGTAGGTACGTCAAGAAAGGAATAAAATTAGTGAAGGTAACGTTTAAAAAAAACACACGAATTTAATATATTTCGCTGTGTTACGACAGTTAATTTAAAAAAATACAAAAATAAGAGATGCTTTATGTATTTGTAAAGATTGTCTGAACCAAAATCACGCACTCCTCCGCTACATGTCATATATTCAATATGTTATATAAGTAAGTTTATTTATTGTTTTATATTTTTATGTGTAGCCTATAATTGTATAACATCTATAATTGTATAAATTGTAATATTGTGAAACGTATGGAAGGACCCTCGAAATTAGACGACCTCTACGTTTCCACTATTAAAAATAATTTAATCTATATAAATTCGTTAATTACTCAAATCAACAATTATCAATTATTACACCATAACTGTGACTGGAATAACTCTTGTGTGAATAACTCTTTATTTATTATAACATAAATGTTTTTGATTTTGCCTTTTTTTTTAATACACATCTCTTGTTTTACATTTATAAAATATATGATATTACACAAGAAGATCTTTAATTTTCTGACTCTCAAATAATAAAAACTTCATAGGTATTATACATATACTCTTAATAAAATTTTTTCTTTATATATAATTGTATCCAAAACTTCACAGATTTCGTCATATTATTAAACTAATCTATATAGCAATTTGAAGAAAACATAAGACTTCGTGCGTGGTTTCGCGAACTGCCTGTATGTTTAATTCCCAGTTTTCACGGAACTTTTCACGATTTTCCGTAAACACGCGTTCCAAAAACGACATATCAATTCGTAAATCAGTATTGTGATGACTAATGTGCGTCGCACTTGCCATATACGATTTCATTATCATATCGAATGTAATGCCATCAAATTACGATAATAAACATGTTTTATATGGCGATTATATAACACTTGTATAACACTATCATACCATATCTAAAAAAAGAAAACTTGTTGTTTCCATAAAAGACTGTACAATCTTATATAGAATGTGTTAAAATGTACATACAATATCAAGGTTGTAACATTATAGTGTCGAAAACAACATTAATCGGTCGCTATTTATAACTTAGTGTCGATTGTTGACATATAAAATGAATTTTAATATTATACTAAAATAGAATAAGATATAATAATATTTAAAGAAGATAAACCCATGTGAATGTTTAATGTGTACTGTATTGTGGATCACAAACGTCAATAACGAAGGTCCAATATATCAGACGCTTCTTAGTTCCTCAAACCGATTTCTCACTAAAAAGTAAGACCGTAAACAAAACGTTCGCAGGACCGACTATATTTATTTACAATTCAGTTTCTATTTTACAGAATCTATTTTATGATTGTGGAATATAAATAATTTCAGATGACACGTTTTTTCTTTAACAGGTGCTCAAATATTTCTATAGATATAGTTTTAGGAGTTCTAAGATGACCAGCGATTGATATATCAGCCTGCAGATGAGTCAAAATTGCACATGACAAAAAAAGTGTGTTAGAAGCCATAATGTTAGTCACAAAACGGATCGCTAAAGAATGGTATGCTTAAAAATAGAAAAATAAATAAAAGACTCACCTCCCAAGATTCTCTCGTTAAATTAGAGACATCTCCCGTACTTCCAGATCTTTCACCCTGTACGAAATTAAAAATATCATTAAAATTAAATAAAACTTAAGCTTTGCTAGTTTAGTAAGTTCAAATTCAACGGACATTTTATTTAATTTAACCGAGAGAATTAACACCTGTCACCTGTCACCAACTTTCTTGAAATGTAAACATATTGTACAAGTTATGAACACATCTTTATAAACAGTACTTGTCATGTGTCAAAAAATCTTTTTGTTCTGTGTCATTGGTTAAACTCTGCGGTTATATCAATTTAGTGCATAGTAATTTTTTTAGTGTTCCTTTTGCGATTAAGTACATACTTTTATTATAATCATAGTTTAATTTCTTCAAACTTCGACGCTGTATGAGCTACAAGTCTAGTTTCGCCAGCCAACCCCGTAACATTTTTCAAAATATTCATATATTTCAAGGGCCTAATTTGAAGGAAAAATACTTGCAGTGGTCTGTCGGCTAACTGCCGGCTGGTCCGTGCAGTTATAAATAATTAAATTTATTATGTTTACATTTCATTATTATATTCAATATGCGAAATTTATCTTTGTTGGACAGTTACTATGTTCGTTCGGTTTCATTATATGGCGTTATTTATTGTACATTTTTACCAAAATATTAAACACTCGCCGAAACAGCTTATAAGCCGTGTTTATTTCCATTAACGGCGGGAATTTATGCTTTCTTTAAATTCATTTTAAACAAGAATCGGAGAAAAATAATGTTTTTGTAAAATTTATTCTAAAGTAAAAAAGACATCTAAAAATGCAAGAACATACCGCCCTATAACAGTCAATCATATTACATATATTTATTCTATAAAAAACAATTAAGGAATTATGCAGCAACAGGTATAAGAAGTCTATTAGTTATAAATTGTGGTGTGATATTAATAGAGGTTTTTTTTTTTACTTTTTGCCCTGGTTTGCTTTCGTCATCGTCCCATTCCGTATCGCTGTCTATGAGCTCGTATCCCTGTGCAGCGACGTCGCCCATTGGTCCATACCGATCCGGCACCCACAAAGTGAGGAATTTGTACAAGTCGTCCACCCTGTTGGAGCAATATAAGCAGATTAATAACTACATAAAAGATGTAGTCAACAAGGTGTTTTCTTCCTATTTAGCACGTATTAAAGGTTGAAGTATGAAATTGCCGCTTGATATAGGAAAAAATGTAATTAGAAATTTCTAAGGAATAAATATTTAATAAAAATAACCATCAATATTATATACGCTAACTGACTTTACTGGGCTGACCTACCTCTTAACTTATTTTGCTAGTCAAAATTTCGCTGGAAAAGCGACTGTATCTGCTGTGTTAGGGGCACGACGGAAGTCTTATTCAAAAAAAAACTACCTGAATATTCGACGTGTTCATGTTTGAATGCGGACGCGATTATGAAAACAATTGACAAGCGATTATTATCAATTAATTTAAAGATTTATAATTAAAAAAAACAGTGGTTTTCATTTCATAAATTACAAAATTAAAAAGTGTTACCATGCAGGTTTTATTTGCATTTAAAATGGTCAGTAATTATAGAACGGATTTCATACTTAGCCCCTTTTAGCTTGTAGGCTATTTCTGTTTTAACATGTATATTAATACCAGATAGAGGAGGCAAAAACATAAATGTAAAATCTCATTGAAAATGTTGCAGATGATACGATGTAAAATAAAAAAAAAAATCGCTTATCACCCAAACTAATTATTTTATAACAACAAAAATAAAAAATGCATAATTAACGAAGAGACAGGCTGGTATCCGATCCTGCTACAAAACTGATAAAAAACCAGCTAAGTAGAGAGTCGGACTCGCTCTGAGGGTTATACACAGTGTCCCACACCCGTAAGTAGGGTCTTTAGCCATAAACTGTAGATAACATATGTACCGATTCCCGAAGACATAATATACACTTTGGATTATTAATTAATTATTTTTTTACAAACTAATACTCCTACGTACAAAGGTTTAAAATATGTTCATCGGACTACAATCCGTACGCGCGCAGCAATGGCTATCTTTGTGTGACTTTAAACTTGCCCACATTCATAGTAGTCGGCTCGAGTTCACAATATTGCGGGACAATGTGTGTATATAACGTATTTTTTAATGTAACCATCGCTATTCACCGCCACATGATAAAAAAACGCATATTAACTAGAAATGGAAAATTTTCTATTATTATTATTTACATTACTTGCATTACGAGAGCTTTCTGGTCAACGGGAAATATTCTGTACTTTTTGGATGACACGAGAAAATACGGATTTTAAAATCTTTTTATAACGCTATGGGGTCGCAGATCTCTATATTTAATATTATAGTTTTAACTTGGTAACTCTACCCGTTCCCGAGGAAAAGGATGTTGACAAACAGACAAATAATGTTATAAGGATCCATTAATTTTTTTAACGAGTACGGAATCCAAAGAAGAAAAGATAATTTTTAATTCTTCATAGGTGATGTAAAGGATGAATTGCATTTTAGAAGTTAAAACTTTTTAGCACCTATATAGTAATCCATCTTAGGAAATTAATACGAAAATCTATTGATCAAAGTGAATAGTAAAGTATATAACCGCTTGGCTTAGTGGATAGCGACTCTGCCTACGAAGCTGGGGGTCTCGGGTTCGAATTACAGGTCGGGTCAGTATTTATATGATAAATATTGATACTGGTGCCGGATCTTGGTTGTTATATGTGTGTGGAGTCTTCGCTTGGTATCCAAAACACGAGCTGATGCTTAGTTTGGGGTCTAGACATTGTTGTGATGTATACCTTATTATTATTATTATTTAATAAATACTCACCTATTTCTAGGTATTCCGAACCAATATTCGGGCTTCATGCGTTTACGGCCGTAACTCATAAGTGGTGTAGTGCGCGGAAGTGGACGTCCGGCCGGTTTGCCCATGCGCAACCGTAAATATAAAGGCGGGTCGTCACTTGGCCTAGCAGGGCGGGGAATTAGTTCTGTGGAAATTAAATTAAATTACATTGGTTATTTTTAGGAAGGCTTTGTATTCACTGTTGGTAAACAGGACTGTGGTATATCGTATTTTTATATAAAACCACCTGAATTGTATTTACTGGCAATGACTGAGAGTATGGTTTACAGCTTGTGTCAACATGGCCTAAACATCGTCAGGGTAATTTAAAAATATTATAGAGCGATTGTCTATGAAGTTGAGTAGCTTAAAACTAGACATTAGTCTAACAAGTGATGTTCTTAATTGGAAGCAGTACCGGTACAGCTAATCAAGCAAAAGTTTTAAAATCGAGAAATAGGCGATTTAGGTTTATATGGTAAAGGACGCTAAAAAAGTGGCGGCACGGCTACCGCGGAGAAGTTCATAGTTAAGCAGTATACCTATAAATTTATTTGTTTGGGGATAGTTCTAATGGAAACAAACCATGTGACTATGTCTTTTCCATTTGATTTTGATTTCGCTTTAAGATAAGGTAATAATGCATCAGTCTCGTACAATGTTTTTAGAATAAAAAAAAAACATAGGATCTAGAATTTAATCCTAGATCTAGATATAGGATTAAAAATATAAATAAATTTCATACTATCGAAGGAAGCGAAGAGGTCCGGCATGTCGTCAACAGAGACCATGCTACGGTAGTCCAATTTCGGTTGAGTTGAACCACTGGACGACGTACTCTTGGTATGAGAACGTCCGAAACCACCAAGTGAACTTCGCCTATTGATATTTTAAAACACATGAATGTTTGTACATATATTTTTATGTCTGTAGTCCAGAATGAAAAAAGCCAAGTTCAATGATGCGTATTTATTATTATTATATTTTTATCATTTAAAAACAAAACTGTTTGATACAATTTTCACCGCATAAACAATTTGTAAACCCTTCATAGGAGCATTGAAAAAAAAAAACACTTTATTGTTTCATATCAATCATATATAATATAATAAAAATAATGTTTGGCATTTTTTTTTCTAACTACAGATATAATCATTCCATTAATTCAACAAGAAGTAATTTTTGCAGATTCATAAGATAATCTGAGAAAATACGGTATATTATAATCTATGGTCAAAAATAAAGTCTCTTTATATGAAGCTAGTGATAATTTTTAAATAAAATATTTGTAAAGGAAGCTCCGTTTAAGCATTTAAATAAAATACATTCAGTGTATTAGAGCTAGCTCAAAGTGTTCATAAATTTTAACAGTGCATTTATGGAGAATTTTGAAAAAACATTGATAATTTTTCAAGACAACCTTTTTAAAGAAATATAACTATACCTGATTAACATCATTAAGCTATATAACATGCAGACACATATTTTTACAGTGCTAGGTCATTATAACGACTGACTTAAATGATTTAATTAACATAAGTATATGAACGTGATTGAAATACTGATCATGATTGAAGTGATGGAAATCAGTAATAGCGTTTGAATTCAATGATATAGATGAAATTATAAAAACAACTTTGTTTTCACAAACAAACACAATATGATCGTCGTCAAAAAAAGATGTGTATGACTACAGTCTATAAACATATACCTAACACATATACAACATGCTGTTTGTTGCGACAGAATGCAGAATGGATCCTGGAGTATGGCTTAATTTGAAAACATTTGACCAAAATCCATTCCCGAAGAACAGAGAGAAACATAGAAGGATCTGTGGCGATAGAATAAATTGTTTTAAAACATAGGAGTTTAGCGACATTCACACGAGGGCACGTCAACATCGGCAAACGAGCAGAGCTGGCCTGGAGCCCAATCCACACTCGTTGACAATATGCCACTGTAGACATGTGATGATGGTGACCCGAAACTACGTAACATTTCTATTCTCAAGTATAAACATATAATAGGTTATTTGACTCATGCATCATTTTCAAATGTTCATAATAGTATCATACAGTTTTAAATTATTCTCTACAGTGACATATGTCGAAAAACCAACAACTTGGCTCCTGGCTTGTGCTTGTGTGACGCAACGTACCCCGATGGCGCGAACACGTCCTGAGGCGCCTCTTCTGACGGGGTTTTACTGAGGAACAACCCAGTACCGAACTCCACGAGATTCATTGGAGAACTAATATTTACATTGTTATAAACCCGTGGTGTTCCGTCAAAATGGATTGTTCCATACCCATGTGTCCGTGGTAGCAAAATGAAAAATTTATGCGATTAAATAAATAAATATACTATTTTATTATCGACTAGCATGTGTATATGTGTCTAGCGTGTTAGTGAGGAGCATAATGGTTAATAATCGATATATTGGCGCATGATTTATGGCGGAATAGCAAAGACATATCAAGGTCTTCACTGCTTGTGACAGTATTAATTAATGGTGACACGCTTTGTTAGTGACAATTGCATAATAAATATATGTTGCAATTTGTAAATATTTTTAAATTGACCAATATTTTTTACCAAAATGTGTATATCAGTACATTTATTATTTGGAATTTCAATAAATTGGATAAGAGCAGTAGTCATACCTATTGAACACTTTGGAGAAAACACTGGTGGAATTATGACTGTCGGCTGATGTAGGCAGCGAATCACTACCACCTGCACCGCCGCCTTCTCCTGTTAATCCCTCTACCCAGGATAAGGGATAAGAGAGACGCTTCAGCATCTGTGGAATACCAATCAATTAGTTACTGATCTAGTTGGTGTCGGATTTTTGAAGAGAAGATAATAAACGGATCACCTACGATAGTAATGTTCGAAAACAATTTTGGTTTAAGCGAGGTGAGCCATCGCAAATAGTCCCAAAGCCTAGCGTTACTACTAACAAAGTTCGAACGCATACATTTTTGTTGACTGGAAAAAAATTGTGACATCGATTGAGAAGTTTTAATGGACCCTGCATACAGTCCAGACACAGCACCTTCAGATTTACATTTATTCCGTTTTTTACCAAATACTTTAAAGGAGTAAATTTATATTCAAGAGAAGACAGCATGAAATTGTATTTCTTTCTATAAATAACGTAAATCAATTTTACGCTCAGAAACCCTGAATTTTTTTTAGCAATGTGATAATGGTACTGCCAAAGAAATGGCGAACTAAAGGGACATTAATTCATGAAATTGATATTTTCGTAATTTAAAAAATATATATTATTTTCTTTATAAAAAAAGCCGCGAACTTTCCGTACTACATATATTTACAGGTTGAAACAAAATTGTCGAACATACCGGCAAATATGGAATCTGTTAAAGTGATCTTTGTTTTTAAACCCATTTAGACTTAACGTTTCGTTAAGTAAATAGCCACACATAATCTGAACATTTAAAAAAAAATCGTTTGGACAGATCGTTTAATTAGAGGATAAAAGTCAATGATAAAATATAAATATTCGTCATAGAAAATATAGTTCCCTAAAAAAAGCTAAACAATAAGAGAATTACATATGACCTAAGAGTCAAGATACAGTGAACATGTCGGTAATTATTATTCCACTTCACTAGAGATGTGCCTGGAGTTCCTAGCAATTATTTTTAGTACGAAATTGATTGTAAACCAACAAACCTTATTCTTTTTATCGGGTTTGCCCTGCTCGTCCTTCAACTGCTGGTTGCCATCCAGTGAAAACGAAACGGCCGTGTGTTTCCTCGGTTGTCGCTCTTCATTGGCGCCGAGCGGCGGCGCCGAGAGCGGCGGATCGGTACGGGGTAAGCATACTGGGGGAACCCAATCGGCCGATAGCACTATGTCCGCGTCGCTGTATACCTGTGGGGAAAATTTATTATTACAGCATATATAATGTTTTAATAGGAGTGTTTGTTTATATTTAGTACATCAATTTTGTTCTACTGAGCAACAATGTATAAAGAGATATACTATTTAACTTTAAAGCGTCAGTCGGCACAACAGTTACGAGGCAGTCATAAATTTCGGAATCCTCGTAAATTAAAATGAGGAACGTTATTGAATCTGGAAGAAATTAATAACTTTAGATATTTTTCATTCCAGTTTTTTTCGCGAAGGGAAAAACGTCATCAAATCCGTTGACTCACTACCACTCAAAAGTGATAACTTCATTTATTGTTGTATATCGTTTCTAGTTCACTATAATAAAATTTGTAAATATTATTCTTGCACCTTAGAAAACAATGTGCAATTTTTTTAGGCAACACATGTAAAAATTTTAATATAATAAATTCTAAACTGATAAAATAACTATGAATACATGGTTTGTAAGGCTAGTTTACTATATACAGTAAGTAGTATGATAATAGGCACTATAATAATTAACTTACCTCAAAGATTTTAATCAATAAAAAAGAAATGCCACTGGACACAATAAAGAATTAAGAAAACGATTATTGGAACATGTAAAGAAAACGCATAGTATAAAGTATTGTCCTGAACCTACAAAGGATAACATGAAATATATATGAAATAAAAACGTAAACAAATGAAATAAGACCAAAAGTAATAGTAGAACCTGTATTTAAAGACCATCTATTGAGTTTCGAAACTCTAGTAAGGCCATAATTCGAAGAGACACCATATCCCATAAGAGCCCACCAAAATCTCACCTCTTCCATATCGGAATGGAAATCCTCATGTACCCCATGGTGATCGACTCCAAAGCAATGAAAACCTTTCTCATATGCCATGTCACTTTCCCAAAATTCAAATATAGACGTGTCTTGTTCCGGTGTTTCAAATATTGTATCTATTTCATGATGGATGAAATCCTAGAAGCGGACCCATTTTCATATTAATAAAGTTACCAAAACTTAACGATTTACAAAATAAAAACCATAATAAGTAGAGTGTACACTAGTCTATCAAATGTCATATGGCCTTAGATGGCCAAAATACACTGCTTTTATCATTCTACATTGTTTCTTTGTACAGGTGTAAAATTTCTTTGTACCTGCTCTGTTGAAATTCATTAAATATCCTTTGTTCAGTTTATGAATCATTCATTGTATCTATTTACATAAATATCTGCTGTCTCGTGTCATAAATATACACCAAGCGAGCACCAAAACAAAAAAATAACAGGTTTCTTGTTGTTTATGTTTTCTTAATTTATTTAAATATAATACTAAATATACACCACTTTAGGTAACTCTAGTGAAATAGCACATAAAAATAAAATTTTAAACCCGAACTTCATAAGAAAATAATTAGATTTGTATTTCACGTTAAATTGAAATTAGTACGAAATATTAGTTCTGTCATAACATACTGTATTTATTAATCTTAGAGATGTTGTTTTATAAAAAGGCAAAATAAAAAGGTGAGATTTTGCAACGCAGTACTTAGCGTATCTTCATCGATAGATCTATAAACAACTCAATAATTACCTTTTTAGTGTTATTAGGCGTGACATGGAGTACGGGATCGCGGATATCTATCCCGGAATCGTGATAAGAGAGTTTGACTAAATGCTGGGCTCCATCATCGCCACCTTCATCGACGGATTCTCCAGCGTCCGCGCTTTCGGCACGATCCCCTGCGGCGTTGCCATCGATGCTCTCGTCTTTATTGTCCGCAGTGGATGACACCTACAAACACGTAATGTTTGAAATGTACTACATAACGATATAATGCATCACAAACATGATACTGGTAAACGTGCCTATTATTATTTCTTTTCTCGAGATCTACTTCCAGTACTTTTTCATCTCACAAATGAAAGCTTCGCTTGTCATATATTTAGAATTCTAATTAATTTTGTATTCCATAGGAACCTTTGACCTAAGTTACTCTCCATCCCTTCAACTTTCCATGCAAAAACCGTCGTCTTGTTACTGCGTTACGAAACGAACAAACAACAAAACAAATACACTTTCGTATTTATAACTTAGGATACACAGACAAATACTGAGTTACACAAAGATATATAACCAGATATTTCAATTTAGTATGACTTGATTTTTCAAAACATGTCCGTTTTGTCCGTCCGTCCGTGTGTCAAGACCCTTTTTCTTAGGAACGCGTGGAAGTATCAAGCTGAAATTCATATCAAATACTCAGGTCTACTGTCCCTTGGAGCTGTGAAAAAATCAAACTTCTAAGCCAACGCAATCAAAGGATACAGCCGTTTATGCTGCAAATTTGCTACACTCGCATCAAAACCTACAGGGTCCTTCCCGTGAACTCAGAGTCTTGAAATTTTGTACGAAGCAACATCGTATAGCACAGATAAAGGAAAAATTGCGAAAAGCATAAATTTTTAGTTACATTACATAATAAAAATATTTTTAATAAATTTAAACTTACTACCCCTTTCCTTATGAACGCGTATAGGTATTATATTTAAATTCAAATCAAATTCTCAGGTCTATAATACCTTTAAGCTGTAACAAAATCAAACTTACTTTTACTTATATATCTACAGGTTTGTACGAAACCCTCGGTGCGCGATTCCGTCTCGCAGTCGGCAGTTTTTTTGTAAAGGGTCTGAACATTATAATGTCTTTTCATAAATCATAAGATTTAACAAAACAATTGTAATTTTTTAGTTGTAGTACACAATTTGTTGTTCATTTTCAAACGCAACCACATCCGGCACTTTAATGCGGTTTTCACTTGCACTGACAAAGGCGTGGCAGTACGAGTGGAAGCGGAACAAGAAACAGCGGTAGGTGAATTTCTCGCTGAATGGTCCATCGGCAAAAGCGGCCACAGTACATACACGGCGAGTTGGTAATTACAACTATTTATTCTCCTTTGTTGCCTTACCTCGCTGCCTTGATCAATGGACATCCTATCTTTACTTGGAATAGCCCAATGATGATCCAGTAAAGATTTCCGCCTTTCTTCGATTGTCTGTTGCTAGAAAAAAAGGAAAAAATAATAATAATAACGTATACATTACAACAACGTCTAGGCCCCAAACTAAGCATTAGCTTGTGTTTTGGGTACCAAGCGAAGACACCACATACATATAACAACCAAGACCCAGTGTCAGTATCAATATTCATATAAATACTGACTCGACCTGCGATTCGAACCCGGGACCTCCAGCTTCGTAGACAGGGTCACTACCCACTAGTCTAAGCGGTCGTCATTTTACATTATTATTAAAGATTCAAGAATGTTTACACATGTTTTTGAGATAGTTCTATTGCCATGGTTTGAGTACCATTTATCTTTATAATTCAAACAATTTTATTATTATGAACATGGGCTTTGAAGTTCTGTCAAACAAAATTTCTGTACTCCATTAATTCTATTATAATTTAATCACCAGAATGTCACAATTTAAAATTTAATTTTTTTTTATTCAGATACTACCTATATATGTAGAAGGCTGCCCTTGTTATTCGTGTTGCAAATATAAGCCGGTTTATTTACCCACTGGACAGTATCCATACGAACATTAAAATTGTATTTATTATTAAAAATTGTAAAACACATAATTTAATTAAAAATAAGATTACTAACATCCTGTTTGTTTTGTTTATTTGCTAGAGCGCCCCGTGCAATCTACTAGCAACACAACGAAGATCATGTGAATCATTTAATGACCTTTCGTTATCGCATTTCGCTCATTTAATGTTGACTATCACCAGGCAGTTTCTTACCGCGTTTAATTAAAATTATTTTGTTTTTATAAGTATATACCTGTAAAGAAGTCGGTGTGACCAATTCCCTATCGAAAGCTTTAGGGAAGGCGGCACCGGCGCGCTCATCTGCGTCACCGGAGTCGGGTCGTTCGCCGCCTTCCTCTCCGGCCTCCGAACCAGCCGCCTGCAGCTCGGGGAACGTCTCGTCCTAAGAATAGTTAACATAATTTTTTAGTATTTAATTTAGTATCCTGATGAAATCTTTAATAGAACTAAGAATAACGCAATGTAACATGGCTCTCGACCACCGCCAACTTCACTCGGCGCGGAAGTGTTTGGCCGCAGCGGATCCCTCTAGCCCCGCGGGTGAGGAATGTAGTGAAGTTCGGGCGTACTCAGTCAAATAGCGATTCGATCGGATAATATGTGCGCGATGGCAAAAGCAAAACTTATTTTCTAAATAAGTATGAACTCTTAGTTATTAACACAAGCTTGATCCTACTGTAACACCGCCGAACAGAAAGTTTTTTTTTTGCCTGTCCATAGTTTCAGTTGAACGTCTGAACAGCTGTTCTAATTAACCTACGTCACCTCCGTGATCAGTGCATCTGGCTGACGGAGCGCCTAACATAGCGTTTGCCGATACTTGGTCTCCATTCAAGGGACTTACTTTGACTAGTAAAGAATCCTTGCCAGGTGAATGTTCCGCTTTATTCATGTAGTAAATTTCAGCTTGTTCAGCTCTGAAAATAAAAATGATTTAAAATTTAGTAGAATATAAGATTTCTTGTAAAATATTTTTTTTTGCTATATATTAAATACTGTAAAATGTACATAATGAGTAAAAAAAAATGTTAATTTTAACACACATTGAATTATTCATATTATGTTGAAAACGATTTAGTGTTTTATAATTTTTTTCTTATAATTTATAATAACAGAGTACACATACACATCAACGAAGTGACGTAGAAAGAGAGTTAAGAAATACAAAACGCAGTGTGAATAGAATAAGGGCTAATTCAAAAATTTTATTCGCTAATTAATGACACCACCGATTTCGATTGCAACCCCAATTTCTAAAATCACGGGTGCTTTGTGAATGAGGGACCTATTGTCGTATAAGCGAAGGATTTCATCTCACTAAAGTCGCCAGCAATGGTCGTAGTACAAACAACAAACCTTGTGTTTCTGATCGCTAAATAGCGGCGAAAGAAAATCTTTAGCTACTGAAATATGAATTGACCTCCAGAACTGTCTCGTTGGAATCGAATGTCATGTGATAAACTAATTAATAAGGATTCAGTTACGCTTAAGTGTATTCGAAAATATAATCTACATACAAATGATTTTATTATTACATTGTAAAGTGAGAAGATTAAAGTGTTCAGGCTAAGGTAGTGCGCATGTTATACGTAGACCCGATGACCATATCGTTAAAAAGTGCCTTTGCTGGCTATAAGAGAGATAGACATAGACGGCAAACTACCTAGATGACAAATGTCCGGAAGGATGTGCAAAAGGTTGACGTTACAGTAAATGGTGTAGAAAAATTAAAAAAGGCGACCCCGCGTAACGAAAAGTAGCGAAGGCAAAGAAGAAGATCGTAAAGTGTGAATAATACAAAAATAGGAACAATTTGCAATTATTGGTAACAAGTAACGATTGTGGTACTTGTTGGTTTGTACTTTCTCCAAATGTGAACGAAGCAGGCCATAAAAAAAATAAAGTGTACTCTATTAAGATTAATTTCTTAACTCGGTGGCGTTGACATTTACATTACAGAACAATCAAATTAACAATATTTCTGTATGAAAAAATATAAAAATATCATAAATTTTCTAACTTTTGGGTGCTGTGATCAGGTCCGTGGGTACGCATGTGCGCTATGTCGTAGAATATCGCCGCATTGACGACGTACTCCATCGGCGCTATGACGCCGTAGGACTCCGGGCCGTGCTCCATCACCAGCGTGTCCGAAACGTTGGGGTCGAACATCACAGCATTTGGCGTGACCAAGAGTACGCCAGATACTACACCCTGTACAAGTTAAACAAAGCGGTCCTATTATATATTCGAAATGAAAAACAAAATTAACAAAAGCCAGGCGCAGCTGATAAGGAATGAAATAAAATTTATATAGTCTAGAAAGTACGTGTCTAGTCTAGGTTAATAGGCTTTATTGATTGAAGTTGATTTGCGTATTTATAAACAGTATTTGTTGAAACCTTTAAAAGTTCATAACACACAAATGGTCAAATTTTTTTTCTTTTTTATAAGTTTTGCGACAGAGGGACACGGCCAGGCAGATAAGCTAAAAGCAATAGGGTACCGTTTTGACCCATTTGCATTTAAGATTTTCTATGATACATTATTATAAACTAGTCTGGTAAAAATTCATAACATAAATAAAAAAAGTTTCAAGTCAGGTTTGAATCTGAATGAGAACATATTACTGCCTTATTGCAGTTTCCGTAATTAACACACATAAAAGACGTGTAAATAACAGTTGTGTTAAGTATTGTACTAATTATGTGAAATTACAAAGTCAAAGTCGAACTATAAAAAATGAAAAAAAAATTAAAAGATAACTTAGAAAAAAAAGTGAACGTCTATACAGTAAATCTCTTTAAATTTAACTGTTACAATTATATCACAATGTATAATCCTATTGAACTGGAAAGAACTTTTTTATTGAAATTTATTTAATTACTAATATGTCATTTATGTTAAAAAATCGTTTTATATGCATATACTTACAAGTGCTTGAATAAAAAATAATTTTGACACGCGTTACTAGCCGAGTTACACATAAAACGCCAAGCGATTGTGCATAAACAAGCGAAATCTTGTACATGTATGTACCAAGTTCAGCGTGGACAATCGATTTCAACTGAGTATACTTCATGCATCTGTAACCGTGTAACTGGTAAAAATGACCGTTCTCACATAAAAAATTCTGTAGCCGAATGACAAAAAACTAAACCTAATAATTTCGTCCTGTTCGTCTGTCGGTCTGTCTGTCCGTCACAACAATTTTACTCGGAGACTATTGGTACTGCATAGGTGTCATTTATTAACTACAATGCGTGCAACGAAGTTACGAAAAAAAACATTTTTTTTTTTAGTACGTCGCCATACATGTAACTAAGAGGCAAAAAAGAGTTTCCAGTACACATTGACGTGTAGCGTAAAACAAGTGATTTGAAAATGACTTTTCTTTTAAGACAAGTTTAGTTGTTGAGCTCTAACGTCCTAAAAAGTGTGCCCCCTTTAACTTTTCTAAAATGGGTGGGAAATATAGCAATAATTGAAGTTAATAGTTCAAGTTAAAGAACATGTGAAACGAAAATCGTTTGAATGAAATATATTGAGTAGTTTTTCTACTTATTATTCGAATTTTAACCATAAATGTTAACCCTGACTATGCAACTCTCCGTTGTGCGTGGTCCGGTACGCACTTGGCCGGTTTTGGATTGGACCAAATTTTCTTGAGTCTGTTGAATTTAAGTTTTACCTGTCTTGATTGCAACATCATTAACATTGTATACAACCTTCTCTTAACAACATTCGTCCCGAATGACCGTGACGCCTGCTTATTATATGGTACTGACAAAGGACGATAATACGCCAATTGATTACAATAAATGTCGATAATAACTGTGAAAACCGTCCATTATTAAGGCAAAAGGAAAAAAAACAACAACAAATGTGGGTCGAAAATTGTCAGGGTATGTTAAATAATTGAAATGAGAAACGACCGTCACTCGTATTAACGAATTCTTTTATTTTATGTCACGGAAAACGCGACCGAGGAACGTGGAACACACCGTGACGAAAACCCTAGAGTCGGTACTTGGTCGGTGGTTCACGGTTCGTTCGGTAATTGTCATTTGACAAGCTCAGAGTTTCGACATAAGCGGTGCTATTGCGCAGTTTCACAATTGTTCAATTTTACTGAATGCTACATTGTTCCCAAAAACATTAAAAAATCAAAAAACTTTAATTAAACCAAACGGATTTTACCTGTCCGTCGGTTATGTGTCGAACATTGATCTTGAGGAACCTTTGAGACGTGGAAGTGCTCGCCGGAGCTTCAGGCGACACAGGCCTCAAATTGTCCAGTAATTCTGTAAATAAATAATTTCCGTAATGAACGGCTAGGACAATAGAGGAATTGTTGTTGGCAACTTCAAATTAATATACCGCGTGATGATACATAAACACAATACTTCGTTATTTGTATAATGAGTGTTGCAAATTACAGACTAATAAAATGCCAGTCAACGACGCGATTTGTGTTGAAAAATTGCATTATAACGTATAACCTTGAAACTGAAAATTAAGTATAGTTTATGATATGAACGAAAACAGCTTGTAATAAATGATTCATCAAGAATGAAAATAACGAAAGAAAAGAAAATTAAACTGAAAAATTTCAATTAAGGATATTATATTGTGACCTTTGGTGTAACTAACTGATCTCATAAAAAAAAGGCAAAAAATACGTTATTCTATTTTATTTATACCGCGTCATGTGAGTTGGTCAGACACGATTCTGTGCATCGCAGATTTATTTACCTGTTACTATCTATTCATATTAAATAGTAGGTTTGATAATTTATTAAAAAACTTTCCACGACTAAATTATTCGCTAATTACAGGAAAAATAAATTAATACATCATCATGCTTGGTGTTTTGGACTAGGCCGGTGCTTGAATGAATTAAAACCTTCTCGGTTAGCAACAAAAAGCGCATAGAACATATGTATATAAGATTCGTATACAGACCTTTTTCCTGTGGTGGTTCGCTGGGTGGTCCTTGAGTCGATTCAGATGTATTGTCACCGCTTTCGGACGGACCGTCTGAATCTTTATCGCCATCTGGAAACGAAAGAAAATGCCGACTCGTATTACCGCACGGCATGACCGCTCGCCGTCCCACCTGACGAACTACTATTTTACTCCTTATTCACTAGTCAGATTTGGTACGCACCATGGTACCAACGTTTCCAAAATTCGCTACTCCACATAATAATTATACACGCTTCAAAAAAGCAACATCCATCATACAATAACACTTATCGAATCCGATAACATAATTAGCGCTATCATATCTCTAATTTACCAGATATTTATTTACATATATATATATAACCGAATGCAATGTAAGTGTGCGTCAAGTGCGCCGGCGCGGACGCGACTGCACGCCATCCAACTTATTGTTGTTTATACAGAACAGAACTAGTCGTTTATGTAAGCCGTGTTTACCGTGTAAATAAGTGTAGAAAAGTGTCTTTTAGGTCGACGTCACAGGTGAATGAATAACCCAAGGCTACAATTAGTGTAATGTTCGACTGTTCGACGGAAAATCCTCGTAATAATATCGTAATATAGCTCTAAATATTAATGAAAAATTTAATATATTCAGATATTGAAATATTCAACAATGAACTGTCCTATTGAATATTTCAATATCTTCACCGAAATCTATTTGCATTCCTATAAAGTATATACAACGAGTCTAAAATATGGTATTCACTATTATCGACCTGAAAGTAGGTACGGTCAAATTATTTTTTCGACACGTAAGAATACTGCGATTACCGCTTATCGGTTATATTCCCTATTAATAATCACCAAAATTCCGTTTAAATATCTAGAAAATTCAAGCCATTCGGTCAAAATTCTAGAAATTCAGTGTCCTCTGTGAGCAACATTGTAGCGAAATATTTTGAAAAGAGGAAAACGCAACAGGAGGCCGATTTATACTTTGCTAGCAATTTAACGATCGCTAATTTCAATTCCAACTGCAATCGAATTTAATTTTATAAAATTACGCAAGCTAAGGTAAAATCTTTGTCGATCTTAAACCAATAAGCGAGTGACTTTCCATCACTAAAAAATGATAACATGTTTTTGCTCACTTACTAACGATATTTGGAAATTAGGGAAAGAAAAGCTTTGGCGATTGAAATGTAAATTAGCCCCCCAGGACGTTGCGGTGAAAATTTGCTGTTGATTACCTGCTCTACAGTTGTTATTTTTATTTTATTTGTTTGAGTAATGAAATAAATAAAATTCCACAAAGGAAGTTAATTTAGAATTCGGAAAAAAAACCGTGTGATTCAGGCGTTATTATGAGTAAAGTTCTTTTTAACAAACAAGGTCGATTTATCCATTTTTACAAGTACATACCATTGTAGTTGTTTGCCTACGTTTTCGTATCAAAAAGCATAATAGTGAACTCGAACAGAGTGTTTGAATGGTCAATATGTTATTATAAAATATGGCTCTGCACACACGCATATCGTAATTGTGTCAAAAGTTAGTTTGTATATTATGAAGATTAGTCCAACGGCATTTTAAATACGTTTAGTGGGGGCATCGGTGAAACGGAACGGTTTTTATGTGGGGGAGCTAGACCTCATGTGTAAACTTGTCAGTTTTAAACATACGAAGACTGCTTACCTATTCCACCCTAAGTTGGTTCTTAAAAACATTGCCCCTCCCCCCTCCAAAAAAGCGGCAAAATGTACGTGGCATACCGCGTTACAGATAAACAAAAATAATAATTATATTTCAGGGCACACATCGATACAAACCTAACTTTCAAACGTCCCTAACTCTTGATCATAGATTCCATACAGACAGAATTTTCTCAATGCTTGTGCAATAAATGCTTATTTTAAATTTTAATTAAATATATACTTTTTTATAAATTGAAGTTAATGCTAGAAAATTTACTATACACAATAAAAATCTATTTAAAAAAATCAAAGAGTTGCCATCGAAATAGGTTTAACTAGTATTTACGATTAAAGTTTTGAAGAAATAGAGTAATGTTTATTCTTTCTTTCTATTATTTTTAATTACAACGTAAATTGTCAATCAATTACAAAGAATTTTAATGAACGACTCTATATATATATATATATATATATATTTTAAGTCGCTAATTATAAAATATGCGGAGTTACGAAATTTGAAAAATTAAGGATTTTCATCAGTGGTCCGGGAACATCCCAAAAGAGAAATACAAATAGCAAATGCAGTCATGATAACGCTTCCTTATCGAATTCAACAGTTATTATAAAGTTTAAATTTTTAATACAGTCACATCAGCTCCAGGTTAAATGCACGTTCTTTTGGTGTATTAAACGCCGCTTCAGGTTGCACCACAAGGTTATAAAATAAAAGGAAGAGGGACTACAGCTATTTCACTAGGGTGATCCGCGTGTCGCCAGTTTTTGGTGTAATTTGTTTCCCCTTTACTCCTGGGATATCTTAGGTTGTACTCAAAAACAATTTTTACTAGTGAAAGTTGATTCTTTAGATAATAAAGTCATCTTCTCTGGAAGAATGGTCAGTATTAGATACGCTGCATTAAACTATTATATTTTTTTGACTTTTTTAAAATAAAAGCGTCTGGTGCGCATTATGCACCTAACATATATAATTGTATACTAACTTTTATATATAACTGAGATACCGTTCTTCTTTAGAAGAAAAAAAGTTTAAGAAAATCGGTATTTTCACTGTCGCTTCACAATATATTTTTGAAAACATATATGTAGGGAAAAATCTACAACTTTATGCAAAAAAATGTTAACATAAAAATTTAAAAACAAATTAGCCGTACGGAGTTTTCATTTACCAAAAAATGAAGGATCGTTTATGGGGTAATAATATATAGTTACACTTGTATCTAACAAAATTCCTGACGATATAATGACCAGGACGAATTTTGTCCACTTTCCTAACTCGTTCACAGTTCAAGTTGGCAGAAACTTAGACGTAAGCATATTACATGTCAGTGATTATTTAATAAATGATAAATCTACATTGTTACAGATTTCCCGTGGCTCACATAGCTATCCTCTATGATTGTATTGTATAATGGTTTAAGTAATTGATGTATTTTTTTTTGAACTTGTTTCTTGGCGCTTTTTTTTCAGCAGTGTCATTTTCCAAAGCGTGCCGTAAACTTTATTGATTCTCCACCTTAATGAGGAATATAAGAGCTTTTACAGGACCTATGTATTTAAATAAACGATTTGATTTCAACACTTCAATTTTTTCTTCTATTTTTAAAAAGGTTAGGTATACACACAACATGTGAAAATCGGTAATTTCAAGTCAATTCTGTGCTAGATATCTAGATTAATTAAAAATAAATTATGATTCAGTGCCGGATTGAACGCCGTTAAAGGATTACGTCTCATTTTTCTCATTTCCGGCGCGGAACCATAAAAAAATACGCAAGGGAAAATAAAAGATGTCCGCTAACATATTTTACACGCGACGTAAAAATTGAGTCCGGATCTACTATATAGCTTTTGATTTCGCGCACAAGCAGTAGGGCTGTTTATTTTTACAGATACTCTGAGACTGCAAACGTCAGAACAAACTGGGCGTATCAGATTACATCGAATTGTTTAAATTTCTTCCTACAATGTGAAATCAAGCAACTAGTATTAAAAAGAAAAATGCAAAATTTCACTTGTGAAGATTAACACGTGTCGCGTTTTCGATATGATTATGAAGGGACGGAGCATGTCTATTTATATCGGTGGTGACGCGGGATCGAAAACATTTATTTATTTCGGTACCGGTGGTATACCGAATTTCGGGTTCCAACTACAGTTAACGTTACCGTCATTGTGGTAACCGAAAAAAATAACCTGTTATCGGTATTTACTTTTCGGTACCGTTTTAAAACCGATATTTTGCGCTCGGTGTCGACAACACCAAGATAAAAGTTGTTATTTCATCGGTTATCGGTATACGACGGTTTTAATTTAGGGCTAAGCACTAGAAACACCGGTAAAAATAATAGAGCCGGTATCCAATATAATACCGGTATTAAAAATACCGATTTCGGTTCTTGGTAGTAATTCTACTTCAACTATAGTTCCAATCAAACTTTATAGCCGATCGGAATACAACGCTTTAAGCATACTTGCGCAGGTTCACTCATATGCCCCTCGCTCCACTGCGTCCCGCTACACCTATAACTGGTTACTGCGACGCGACTTGTGCCTATGTTCACAACCGCCATAAAGGTTGATTGGAACTGTACCAACAGCATCAGATACGACTCGAAAGAGCACTTTTAATTCGTTAATCCATTCAATTATTTTTTTTTAAATTTATTTAAAGACAGCACTTACGCATATTGCGCACATGTTAAGGCCCAATACAAATATTAGTTACTTTTTTATTAGTCATTACTTCTCGTTACTGAATTACATTCACCGTGTATAATTAAAGAAGATAAGATTAAATGATAAAAGTAGGTGATGATCACATACAAAGGCGTCACCGACGCTAAGCTGACAAAGCGTTTCTGATCAGTTTTTGAAATCGGTATCTAACGCCCATGAACACTTTGTCGGTTTAGCTGCTGGGATATGTGTCGTGAGTGTCGCCTCTGCGTAGTTATTATTGTTTAACCCTCGACCAGCGAGAGCTATTTTTTCCTGCAACTTCGTTTGTAAACATCATTTTTTCTCGACGTCACGCGTTCAGATAACGTGATAAGTCACCTTTTCTCTTATCGGGCACGAGCAGAGTTTGTCCGGGGAATATGAACTGTGTCGCGAGCCGATTCAGTTTCGTGAGTTCCGATGGCGTGGTGTCGAACCTCGCCGCCAATGACGTCAGCGTTTCTCGATCACGCACCTGGCGAAACATACGGTTTTTTATGACATGTTATCAATTAAGACTCGAATTACACGAGCCCGGTTTATGTTTAGAATAAAAACAAAGTTTAGTATTGAGCCACACTATTGATTATTTGTTCAAAAGAATAAAAAGACTGCTTGCTCCTTAAGAAGAAAGCTTCCTTAAGAAAAACAATATCAAAAATAAAGTCACGCGAAAATACATTTTTATGAGCTTTCAAACACGTGACATTTATTATTTCGGAAAAATACGCATTGCTTGAAATAAAAAACATTCCAATGCAACTGTGTAACATATAAATATGGGGTCACTTGTGTTTCTTAATATACAGGATGAGATTTTAGTAACCAGCCAAATTTTTTCTAGATGTTACGTATCACCAATAGACCTCATTACGTAAATAAAAATATAAGCCAAATATTCATAATCAATAATTATGTACTAAATATTTTTTAGCAAAATTTGGCTACCTTTTACTTACATAGAGCGAATGGGCGGGACATGGGGCATGGGGCATGTGGGCGGGGCGCGTGTACGTGCACTGGCGCCCTCGTGATCAGAGACTAGTATATTGGTAGTTTTGGGGAAGGTTTACGTAGTCTTAATTGAATATTTTCTTATTGAACGATACTAAAAAGGAACAAGACGGTCAACGGATTTTTATCAAAGGTCATTATATAAAAATTTGGCTGATTATTAAAACCTCACCCTGTATGATATCTCAAAGATCTTTTCAGTGACATAATTATGTTTTCATTTTAGGCAACTAATAGTTTTGTAATAATAACTTGAGTCAATTACAAATGACGCAATGGACAATGTCATTTTAAAATTTAATTACAAAGGAAAAACAATAACTACAGGTTGTAGGTGTCGTCGGTGCAACCTATCAAAATTCACGAGATTACAATATGAAAGGCTACAGTAACATTAAAAAAAAAATTTTGACATCTGATAATAATGTTATACTTACAGTATATGAAATGGTCTTTATAGGCGGAGGTGGTATCCTTTTGATATGCTCGTCTTCATCTGAAACATGAGATAGTTGATCACAAATGAATCGACTAAAAAATTAACATACGAGCGAACGTACTTTGTAATTATCTTATAATTAGAGCTAAAAGGGTTTATTTAGTCACGAATCATCTCAGACATGGCGGGGCGGAAAAAGAACTTTAGTTTTGGCAACATTCGAAAGGACTCGGCCTTAAGTGTGCACAAAATGCTAATTGCCCTGCCTACGAAGCAGGAGGTCCCGGGTTCGAATCCCAGGTCGTGTCAGAATTTATATGATGAATATCGATACTGGTACCGGGTCTTGGTTGTTATATGCTAATTGCGTTTATTGTATGTTGTTGTATGTTGTATATGTATGTGGTGTCTTCGCTTGGTACCCAAAACACAAGCTAATGCTTAGTTTGGGGCCTAGACGTTGTTGTGATGTATATGTTATTATTATTATTGCTAAAATATTGAAATGTGATAACCGTTGGAAAGAACATAGACCTTAAATGCTTGGACCATAGGTTTGCACCAAATTGCACAAAATTGTTAGATGCGAAAACAATTTAAATACTATTAAATATGCTGAATGCTTGAAATTGTAGCAATTTATCACAGGTTTCTCAGTTGGTCAGTTTAGTTTTTAGAAAGGGCAGGGGAGAAATAGTCAAGAAGCGAAATAGAAAAGAATAGAACAGAAGTGGTGGGGCTACGAGAACGAGAATGGAGAAACACGGACAAGTTGTGTATTGACGTCCACGCGTTCCGGCTTTTCACGTTTTTTATCCGATTCACGATAATGAACATAAATTAGGTATGTGTTGTATAGTTATGTCTTTGAAAAACCGTTTCTAAGGCATTTTATTAAAATATACTTTTTATAACTTACGCATCGAATAAGTTTAGAATTGTATGATTAAAAAAAAATCGTTTAACTTTATGTATTTGAACTTATAACGTCAGGATAGGCAGACTGTGAATCTAACTTACTCTGTCAGTAAAAAAAAAGAATGACATCTTCGGTCAATTTTTTTTTATGTAGGCAAACAAATTATACACACAGCCCACCATATGACGTTAATATTTGAAATATTTGTGTGCTCAGTGTTTATCAAATTGAAAAATGTAATATTTTAATTAGTTTCATAAAATACCATAATATTTTAGAAAAATAATATATATATCTATATATAATATAAGTTTTTAAAATACCTCACACACCTAATTGGATAAACCAAGTTAATCTATAAGCGCATCGACAGGCACTCTAACAATGTCAATGCAAACAGATTTATTTATACGCATATTTACGAGCATCTGATCGGAAAAAAACCAACGACTAACATAAGCAATTTCCATATCTTCGTTGAATACACAATGTTCAAACGTATGCAACAGATGAGATTTTTTTCGTTATACAATCAAATTAATTAAATTATCAGAAATATAATAAAATTGGTCATATTTTGTTATCATTCTTTATCATTAATTAACCATAATTATGATAGTCTAGTCGATAATAATCTCTAAACCCCATAACAACAATATGTGAAATTTCGCTTACACAATTTCATCAGGCGTTTAACGAAGGTCAATTAGTTAGCATCGTCAGCACTAACGATGTTTTTTTAAAGGAGATATAGACTAAATTAATAAAAAATAAGTGATTGAAAATTTTATTCTTTATGAGAAGTTTTGTTTATTCAGAGTACAATTTAAGGGGTAAATTCGGGGTTTTGATGTGAACAGTAACAAAAATAATGGCGAAAATCTATCATTATTATGGATATAGTCACCGAATTAACGAGATTTTAATTTCTGTCTTTAGAACTAGTTTAATGTGTTTTACGAGTTTGTTTAAATGCTTTAAAACATTTGTATTTATATTTCTGTACTACTGTGCTAAAACTACATCAGGTTCTAGAAAAATATAAATACATTTTATTATTCTGCTCTGTGATGTATTCTTAATCAGACGTATATCTTTGCATAAGTAAACATATTATCTTAAAAAAAAAAAAATTGTGAGGACGACGTACCTAACCTTATCGACACGTTTTGTATCATCTGTGGTTTAATATTTGGTTTCTTCAATATCTTCGTAAATAGTTAGTGACATTATTCTTTGAAACTGATTTTCGTTAGAAAAAATATTTTTAGAAATATATAATGCCCTTTTCACTAACTTTCAAATTACAAACATCATCAAATAAACAACAATGTAAGGTAATAAATAAATACTTTTATACAATCGTGCCACGAGCCCATGAGAGACAAATTTCATTCTATCAAGGCACCTACAAGGTAAACTCTACCTATCTCCAATCGTCTCTATATATTCCTCGACGATTCATTCTATCTTCCGTTTTTCCATTTCCTATCACCACTTCCTTTAGGGCTGACAAGTGAGTGCTTTTTATACACCCCAACGTCCTTGTAGAAATCCTTTTTCCTTTTATTAGCTCCCTAAGTCGTTCAAATACGATTTATATTATACAATCGTCGCATGTTCTGGCCTCATAGGGATATCCGAAATATATATTTCCTCAATATTTAATTTTCTACTTTTGTATTTATTTAAATAATACTAGTACGAGGAGTAAGACGTGCGAGTTTATTTTATTTAATTAACTGTTTATGGA
Organism: Luffia ferchaultella; assembly: GCA_949709985.1. Taxonomy (NCBI): domain Eukaryota; kingdom Metazoa; phylum Arthropoda; class Insecta; order Lepidoptera; family Psychidae; genus Luffia; species Luffia ferchaultella. The sequence continues at coordinate 8,814,597 of OX453242.1, read as the reverse complement.
TCGTGTATATCAGCAATAAAACTGTTTACATCGTAAGTAATATTTATTCGGCGAAAATATTCACGATTTACGTTCAGAAATTACTGCGTATTTAGAAGTGAAATGGGCAAGGCGAGTACAGTGTGCATACAATTTCGGTTATATTCATTTAAAGAGACATTTTCTTTTTTATTTTAATACATTCCCAGGAGAGAAATATGGAGTTACTAAAAAAAAGTCAAAGAAACGTTCACATGATAAAATTTAAAAATAAAAAATATAATAAACGTCAGAGTAAAGCCATTTTATTTGAGTTTTGTGAACACTGTACGGTCACGATATACGCTGAACACATAAATAAACAGTGAGCCAACACAGTTTATGTATAATTATAGAGTCCATTACAGCCGGAAACGAGTTTATATCTGAAATGTTTATTTCAAACTTCCCATCGAAGCTAAAAGACGAGCTAAACTACTTAAAATAACCAAAAGAAAGATTGATAGCGACTTAATAAAAAAGTTTTGAAGACGTAATGCTAGTTAGTGCTCAGCACATAATATACTTCTATTGACGTATATGGAAGTATATTAGAAGTATTCTCTATTGAGGTATATGGAAGTATATTAGAAGTATTCTCTATTGAGGTATATGGAAGTATATTAGAAGTATTCTCTATTGAGGTATATGGAAGTATATTAGAAGTATTCTCTATTGAGGTATATGGAAGTATATTAGAAGTATTCTCTATTGAGGTATATGGAAGTATATTAGAAGTATTCTCTATTGAGGTATATGGAAGTATATTAGAAGTATTCTCTATTGAGGTATATGGGAGTGTCGTGATAGCCCAGAGCGCAACGAACCTGTCTCAAATTTATAAGGCCCCATAGGGCCATGGTTCGAATCCGGGCGTGTACCAATGAGTTTTTCTGACTTAAGTACACAAAATCACTGACACCGTGCTTCGGAGGGCACGCTAAGCAGTCGGTCCCGGACGCTGTCAATAGATGGCGGTCGTTACAGTTCCCAACCCGCAGTGGAGCAGCGTGGTGGACTTAAGCTCCAAGTCCCCCCTCTTCATCCTGGGGGAGGCCTAAGCCCCTGCAGTGGGGTAAAAATAGGCTGATGATGATGATGATGATGATGAGGTATATGGAACTGAACTTGGTTTTTCATTATTCACCAACCTCTCCCGGAAAAGATACGTGGTGGCACTGGCGACTCTTCCTAAATACAGATGGTGAATACAATAATCCATATTATAACCTTTTATATAAATTCTCAGTACAGATTAAAATGAACGCATCTATGCACTCAATACATTTAATTTTTGAAGTTTTCTTCCTCAGGCAACTTGATGGTGAAATTTTAGTAAGCAACGAATAACGTACGAACTTAGTCAATCTTTAGGAATAAAAACGACATCGTAAAGTTGGTCACGAAAAGTTACTACAGTCTAACAAAATATTTTCAGATGTTTTGGGCTAATTTATAAATATATATATTTTAAACATTAGTTTTTCAATCACGCCAAAGAAGAGTAGGTACTTATAACGCGGGTACAGAAAGTCCTTACGCTCTGATTTTTTTATTTCTTTATATACTTATATGTATTTACGAAAACAGGTCAATATGTTGCAATCGCTGATAACAGCAACGCGCAAATTAGTTTTTGAAATTAAACTTCTTTTAGCGCGTAAGGGGAAAAAGGTTGGAGTGAATTTTCAGCATGTAAGTGGAGTTGCGCACGCCGCGCCGGTATAACAGCCTAATACACCATGTACTTGAGGATCATTATTTATTATTATGATAATTTTTATCAAGTTTTTGAATATTAATAAGTTGCTTACATGAAATTTAAATTATCTGATATGGCTGTTACTTTCAGTGTTATGATCCCTAATAAAATTTTAATAGGTGATTCAATTAGCACGAAATCAGAATGCAAAATGCTCATAGATTAGGTAAGAACATTATAAACCCGCAAACGATACGTTTTTCGACACTTTTTTTGGGTTGACAGTACGAGACCACACCGATAAGAGCTTTTTGATCTTAAATTTGGTATGTTCAAACTTCATTTGTCATTGTGAAATTGTGTATCAAGATTTGAGGTTATATTTATGTCATAATTATTTTTTACGTGTCAATTAAATTTTTTAATGACACAAAAATAGGACACATCAGGTAAGATCTTGATTTGGCATGAATTATATTAAATTTAAAAAAAAAGAATAAAAATTATCTGACATCTTTTACGTTCAGTACTATTACAATTTATAATATGATTTTATTGATTATTTAATTATTGCTATCATATTACATCATAAATACATATTATTTTATTTTATTTTTAAACTATATTATATATTAAAATGAAAATATTATTTATACTAGTTTTTATTATTAGTATTATTATTTTGTGTGTCGCGTATGTTATTAATTTAAACTATTATTCGTAATATTGTATGTCGTACGATTTATTATTATTATTTTGTTGTCTGTACATGATTAAATTTTAAACTTCGGGTCAGTTGAGATTGGGTTGGGCCTGGGTTCGATCCCGCCCGAGAAGGGCTAACGAACTTATCTAACATGTTAGGGAAGGGATCAAAGAGTACTAAAATAAATAATCGAGTCGCGTCGCCATAGGCTCGATCAAAGTAACTGAAAAATCTATTTTCAACGATAACATGATGTACAAATATCTCGTTTTCACTTTTCCATTTAAGATGCTTACGTCGCCATCGGTCGTCATCGACATGAACATGACGACAATGACGAAAATTTTGTAAATATGTAAATCTATTGTATTCAAAAACTGTAAATCGTTGATTTTCAGAATTACTTACTTGCGCAAGTCTACTTGACTAAAAATATTTTGATTTCATTTGATTTACCCCTTAAATAACAATCTACTGTTTATGCACTCCGTCCATAAAGCTCGTCAAGAGCATAAAAAAACCTCAAAGAGAATGATCTTAGTGATTAACACATAAAACCCCCAACAATAGGAGTGTCGTTATTCTTTTCTCGTTCTGTTTTCGTTAGATGTAGATAATACGTATTTAAAATTATTTAAAGTAGAAACATAGATAGATACTAACCTCTGTGAACGGCATCGAACCTGCCCTCAACCTTTGAGCGCAGCGCGTCCAAATCGAAAGGTGCAGCGAAACCATGGTCCACCGATCGGCTTTTCGACCTGAAACATTCCAACTTACATTTGAATATGTTCGTCGTGACATCACTTAAACCATTACACCACTAAATTCTTGATTCCCCAGAAATATTCTATAAAGTACTCACGACCAGTCGGTACATTAAGAAAGATTTCACAACATATTTTACAGAGGTCACAGAACTACCAGTAGGTCACAGAAATAATACAGCAATAATATTATATTAGAACTACCAGTAGGTCACAGAAATAATACAGCAATAATATTATATTAACGTCAATATAGGACCACTGGCCTATTATAATTCACAGTGTGACAAGTTTATTTGATTACATTACGAAATAGGAAAAGATGCCAATGTATGTTTTTACACGAATCGGAGTAAACATCGAGGTCACCGACCGAACAATCGTCATCGTATACAACTAAAGTCCCAAATAACACGTATCATATAAATAGAATGCGTCGACACGCGGATGTGGACAGACACACGCCACGGTAAAGTATATATTGACTAGATGCTAAGACGAAACAGTTCTTGCATCACAACTGTGCGGCTCTGAAGTGCGATGCGCATGCCTGATGGCGCGGGTCCATCACACTTGAAATTACATTACTGCGACGGTTTTGTGACTAACTTCAAAACCCCACATATATGATGCGACAACTGTAGGTACGCGTCGTTTGTACGCATTTTGGCGTATTTCCAAGTGACATTATCAAACTCGATTTCGAGAGATTGCTTGCAAGTTGTGCGTGAAACGTGTTTGAGATATTTGTCATACTACTGTCTTCTATAATATGACTATGGCTAGCTGACGAATCATTATTATGTGACCCAGTTTATATAAAAACTGCATTCCTACCAACTAGAGCTGCCACAAGGAGTTTTGACCTGATAAGAAGAAAATGAAATTTATTTACTTTGATAAATTTTTTACGGTAGAAACGTAGTTGTTTTAAACTCGAGTTTTTCACTACCTATCGTTGAAATACGATTTTCTGTGTAATACAGAAAAGTACTATATGAAAAGATACAAATATTGCTTTCCAAAAATCAAAATTAAAATAAATATTACATTACGTTGTTTATACAAAAAATGGTATAAATTCGACAAAATATCGAATATAAAACACGATTTCATACATATTATCCTATACGATAACTATAATATTACGTAAATAGTATAAGTTGCGAAAAAAAAACTATCTATAATAATAATAATAAATAATAAAAACTATCTATAAGATGACACCTCACAGATGTCAGAGATAAACAGGAAAACATAATATAATAAACGCAACTGCGCAGTGACAGAGGAAAACAGATAATTGTATCAATCATAAACTTTTGCAAAAAAAAAAAAACTCGTTTCTTCCGTCGTCGACACACGCGTGATTCATTAAACAACTAAATAGACCGTTATCATATTATTTCTAAAAACAGATATTTAATATAAAAAAATATATATACTATCCAATGCAGAAACGTTTGTGAAACTCGGATTGAAAAAAAAAGAGACAAAATATATTTTAACTAAACTACATTTAAATAAAAGTTTCTGAACTGGATGTAGGTACAGTATATGTTCAACGCAAACTGCAATGAAAATCGATATTTTGATCTTTATATCAGTGGTAGCCAGAATTTCAAAACTGTACATAAATCGAAGTACCTGTCACTTTAAGTAAATATTCAGTCGCCGAAGCATATCTTGACCTTTCTATAGTCCGCACTTTCAAGGACACGTACGAGTTCCCTATTTACTTTTTTTTAAATAATCGTTTGTTTATTTATTAATAAATCCGTAACCAATGATGATTTCAAAATCATACTTTAAAAAATCAAGAAAGAAAATCTCTATCCATCCTAGTCGTGAGACGGTGTAAAAATGGGAAAATAAAAAAATCGATAAACACTTCTAAGAAACTAAAAATAGCCATTAAGATAAAAACCGAAATACCACACGTAATTATAGTTTATGACCTGTTTCAAACTATATGAATATAGCTCACATGTACAAAGTTGTACCACGAACCCGTCATGGTATCGTTAACATGTTTAAAATTCAAAATAAGTTTATGGTACAACGATGCATACCATAGATAAGTTGTTTTCTTAAATAAGGCCATGATTACTTAGCTTAATTGAATCGAGAAATACCAATAAAATCTATTCTGTGGAAAAATATCTAATAGCCAAAATGCTGAGTGTTAGGAAAGTTAAAAAGAAAAACCTTCTAATATTCTATGAAGTTTTCGGAAACATCTCAACGACATGTTTGATTTTAATGGTAATTTAGACTAAAATCTGTGATATACTATTAGCTAAATAATTATAAAATGGTTTTATAAAATGATTAACTTCGAATTTTTAGCTTGTTCCGAAGATAATGCAAATTTTTAGAATTGAATTTCAAAATCACATAACACGATTGCTAAAAATAATACCTACCTAATTGTTAAGACCCAAGCGTCGAAAGACATAAAAATTGAACAAGGTTATATTCGAAAACCGCCACATATAAAATTATATACAAAACATCGCGAAAGTAGACAAAAGAATTTAAATGATTTGTGAATTAAAGATCGGTTGTCAATAAAGAAATATTCCCTAGAAAAAAACTAAAAAATTGACAACAAAAAAGTATTGTGCCTTATATTATCTTTTTGGTACACAGTATGTAATCTTGAATTTTGAGAAAATTTTAGTAAAATTAATAGTAAATTGAAAAAAAAAACAGTTTTGTGAGCAAAAATACGGATTGCGGCTTAGGTCGTTTCAGTTTCGCGAAAGTCATCTCGTTTTGGCACACACTTGGGTAGATAAGAGAATATCCGGGGAAGCGTAGGCAAAATCGCAGTTTCCAGAAGCAATCTGGGTCTCGACAATGGTAAGGCCAATTTAAAAAGTTACTAAATAGAGACTTAAAACTTTACTATCTAACCCGCAAACGTTTATTTAAATCTAGCTTATTTAAATAATATTTTGGCTACGTTTTTCAAACCTAACTGCAGTTCTGTTTAAAGTATTCCTCGATTCAATTGACAATGCTCGTTTAGGATATACGGTTTATAAAAGAATTCAGTAGCTACTTCTTCATATATTGAAACAGGTTCTTAAGTTTATTTAGACTTAATAAAATAGTGCTAATGTGTTTTTGGTGTTACCTTCGTATCGGCTGGTCGATGCTCTCCGCACTTCGGGACAGTTGCTGCGAGGCGCGCCTAGACCTGCATGCAACAAAGGCCACACACTCTAACACTCAGCCCAACATGCAACAAACGCTACTCAACGGCCGCCCTTTCTATACCACCATGCTGTATGCCACGCTATGAACACGCTGTAGGTGCATTCATTAAGGAACCATTGATATATGATAGGGTATCGATTAAAAAATTATAAAAACTATTAAAAGAAAAAAACACTTAAATTAAAAAAAAAAATATGTTTCAATTGATCGATTTTAAAGTGACGACAAATTTTGGTTAATATTGTTTCTGTGCAGCAGACGATCGGGTAACAGGTGTAAAATTAACCGGAATAATCGGTAAAATTAGAGGGAGAAACCCGACGCGGCGATACCCAAAGAAAAGAAAGATACCACTAACATTGTGAAATATTTTTAGTAAACTTTTATGAATTTAAAATAGGTTTTTTTTTGTACGTAATAAATATTGAATAATTTAGGGTTAAAACTGGTTGAACATAACTGTTGGTTGCTATAGATCGCATCTTATGGCATTATATATTTTTAAGCGAACTGATACCATCAACAACCATGTAAAAATATTACAGTTGAAATAACAAGTGATTCTCATGTAATAATAATAATAAGCCCTCTTCTGCGTTTACCGTCTAACCACTCATACTGTAGCTAGCTGGTGCAACATGGCGAGTTTCAGTCCGCGAGGTCCCCGCGCGCCGGGTGTCACCCCCGTGAAATCCCCACACGTCGGTTTTTACCCCGTGAAATTACGTTTGACATTTTTGATACTGTGAAGTGACATTTCTGACTCTGTTAATTTTTTTACTCTATGTTTGAGATCCACAAGAACGAGGTTGATAAAAATATTTTGTTCAGCTAAACTAATGGTTGAAACAGAGAGTTTTTCTTCAAAATCAATATCACTCCTAACACCAAAACTGTTTATTTTAAAATTTGTCAGATTGTCTATATTGTACCTTTAAACAAGGTCAACGAGCGTCGTTACCTCAGATTATTGTACTAATTAACATTGTGCTCTCGACCACCCGCCGCCGTCCGAAAACAATATCAACCATGAATACTCATTATTTCGAACCAAAAAATATGTTAATTTTCGATTGGATATTTTTAGTCGATATTTCAATCATCGATCAATACCTATAAATACAAATGTGATAGTCCCTTAATAAAAGCACAACATATACAAATTCTGTACTCTTGGACCAAATATAAATTTATATTTCAATCATAATAAAATTCTGTAGCAACTTTTAAAAGATTCAAAGTGGTATAAAAAGAACGGTTTCTAGCGAAGCGCTCGTATTGCTAATAATAAATGATAACGAAATACACCAATAAAACAATAAATTAAAATGCAAAACATAATTATGGCATTTGGATATAAATAAATGAAATCATGGATGCAGGCTTAACGTAAAATAAATGCCACAATTGAATACATGCATGGATTGAATTAATCAATTCAAAAAGATTGAGAATGTCAATCAATCAATCAACCCGTGTTATATTCTCAATCTATCCAGATCGATCGTATTAAAATTTAAATCAAAACATCGATTGTGTGTAAAACCTTATATAGTGTAAAAACGTGTATGATATGTGTGTGATTAAAGAACAGCAGAAGAAAAATCGAATTAAAAAATAAGTAATATCATATTATAATAATTTAGCCGAAGACCTTAGTATTTATTTTTATATTATTTTAATATTTCATTTCACTTTTATTTATCTTCGTAAATTTAACGAATGCCAATAAACCCACCGGAGCAAAAACTGCACATATATAATTATTTTTAAACGACTTCAAAAAAGAAGGAGGTTTCTCAATTCGACCGTATATATATGTTTTTTTTTTTAAGTGTGTTCAGGAATAACTTCGTTGTAGTTAATAACTATCGGAATACGTCACATACGCATTAGTTGAAATATTATGGCCGCATCATTGCTAACGTAGTAGCCAAGATTCATTCGTACAAATTCGTACAAGCACGAGACGGCGAAACAAAGCGTTCATTATTTCTCATTGATTTACATTCAATATAAAGATATACGTAGGTTGTTATTGTGTGACGTGACATACAATCGATGAGGTGAAAAAAAAAAAACTATAACAAGATAACGAAGTTCATTGTAGATAAATCCTTCAATGACACATTAATTACTATAGATCTTTTGCAATCCAATTACCATTGCGAGGAGTTGGCTTTAACTTAATGTTTTTTTATTTTTATTTGTAATTATAGTCACATATGTTTTACCCGACTACGGCAAAGTCAAATGAAGATACCTAATGTGTTTCATACGTATATAAAAATGTATGCATGCGTATATGTATATAGGTGTGTATTTGTGTATGATATTGTAATATATGTATGCATGTATGGAATGTAATGTGTTTCATCATCATCATCATCATCGTCAGCCCATTTTTACCCCACTGCAGGGGCTTAGGCCTCCCCCAGGGTGAGGAGGGGGGCTTGGAGCTTAAGTCCACCACGCTGCTCCACTGCGGGTTGGGGATTGTAACGACTGGCATCTATTGACAGCGTCCGGGACCGACTGCTCAGCGTGCCCTCCGAAGCACGGTGTCAGTGATATTGTGTACTTAAGTCAGAAAAACTTATTGGTACACGCCCGGATTCGAACCATGGCCCTATGGGGCCTTATAAATTTGAGACAGGTTCGTTGCGCTCTGGGCTATCACGACACTAATGTTTGTAATGTATGTAATATATTTCACGCGTATATAAATAAGTACTTCATAAGTACGTGTAGATGAGTATGTTACACGTGTTACCTCCTACAGCCGACATCGTTTAACCGATTTCGCATTTATTTAATAGTTTTGATTTAATTTTGCAGTCAGAATCGTCTCCTTACGAAGGAACTCCTCAACGGATAAACGACTGCTTATACAGACAGGATTGTCCTCAAGAGCGAACTTCTCAATGGTGAATAAGCACGTGTCCCTTTAGTATGTATACCCTAATATATCTACTTATGAACATGATTTTTACAATGAACTTACGACGAAGCGAAGTAGCGATTGTCAACTTAAAAGGAAACTCCTTACTGTCCAGTGTCCAATATCTGGTTTTAAAAAACAAAGTTCCTCTTCGCGGCACCTTTATTTGCTAACGCTAGGTTTTTGATTACGCCGATGTCTGAATGGCATGGGGGAACCCATGAGTCGTCAATAATCAACTACCCAAGCTCAAGTGCGTGCCGTGGTACATACGTGCTGAGGAGTGGGATAACAAGGAGTTGTAAATATACGCAGGCCACTAATGCAGCCTTTGGACACAAAATACCCACATACAGATAAGTTCAGGTATTAAGGCAAATAAAAAAAGTATTCTAATAGTAAGAAGTCTATAATAAAAATATAAATAAGAAAACTGTTTTTTTAAAACAAGCTTTTTCTATTTTAAATCACACAACTAAGGCATCAAACGTCACATGTAATAACTATTTGAAACTTTGTACTTCAAATCAAGCTTAAAACTTTTTTTTCATATTTTAATAGCTATAATTTTGAGCTATAAGCACAAATCATTATTTTTCAGTGTTTAAGTCAGAGAATTTTTTTTTTACATAAATTGCATTTGCGTTTTTTTTTATTATTGATAGAACTTTTTCAGTAGATTTATCTTCTATTTTTCTGAGTTTCCTTCATAAATTCAGAAAGTTTGTAAGTTAATAAATTCAATATCCTTATTTATTCACTACATACTCATTGATATTAATGTTTTCATTCTGTGATCAAAAAAGAATTCGAATTCTTGTTCACTTTTTGTTAATGGCAATATCAGAAAACATAAAACATCGATTCGTATTTCAGAAAAAAATATGCTAAACCATAGATATTATTTCTCGCAAACAACATCTGCGTGAAGGTCAAGGTTGAGGGTTAATCGGTCACCGAAATTAAACACATGAGATAAAACGGTTGAAAAGGACCGAGGTTTATAATAAATTTTAGTCCGCACTTTAATACCAGAAAGGCAGGTAGAGAAATACACGCGCAGAGAGCGGCACGGCATCCGGAAGTTGGGCGCGGCAGCTAATCGTTGAGGGTTGGCGTTTCGGGGTGGCGCCCTTGACACTGGGCGGACAAGGCGAGACGAACGCAACGAGTGGAATGAGGCGTGGATGAGCCACTTTAGCTGGCCAAGCCCCACCACAATCCCATCCTATTTACCTCCTATTACCAGGCCTCAATCGCCGCAACAAAACGACCGATTCACTACAACCACAATATATTTTGCCTTTTCATTTATTCATTCGATATGAGTAACAAATTCAAACTGCTGCTTTCGAATAGTATAATTCGTTAAATTATTTAATGTTACCCACGACTCAATCAATGAGGCGATTGTACTGTAGATAGATTGTTTTCATTGAGAGTGTCTCTAAGTGTAAACAGTGTTTTGATTAAAAATAACGAAAAACAAGGGTGATTGAAGTTTGAAAACTATTTCCTCGAGCACATACAAGGCAAATTAAAACTAGGTAAAAAAAAACAAGTTGGATTGTCACTCACGTGCTAAAAGTCGCGTAAAAAATATTATTCCATATGATTCATCCGAATCTACCTGGCGAACTGTCATAAATTAAAGAATTCAAAAACAATTTGACACCAATGTTCTCCAAATTAATTAAAAAAAAAAAAGAATATTTAAGTATGTATACCAGTTTAGTACCCCATAATACAAGCATAAAACTTGCTTACTTTGAGACTAGATGCCGCTGTGTGGGATGTCCCAGGTATTATTATTATTATTGTCTACATTCGTGCATGGATTATGGCATGGAACTTTTGTAATAAGAAGCTAGGCTTGCACACGGTTAAAATCACGATCACAGAACACCGAAAAGCGAATCGAAACTCAAGAGTAAATGGGTTTTTTTTTCTGGTCAGATAGCATTTAAGAAACTCCAATAAATTAAATGTATTCACTTTGTTTATTTATATGTGTTTATAGAGCGACGTGATTGAATGACAACAAAAACTTAGGCCAGCTTCTATATACTTGTGTAAACTAAACAGACCACACACTCCTGCACAATAACCGTGTATTAACTGTCTCTGTGTGCAACAATTATAACCGAACGGTTAGGTTATACTTATTTTTGCATTTTTTGACGGCGTAACTCTACCTAGACATAAATAAGCAAAGTATTTTAAAAGAAATTTTACGTACAGTTAGAAATTGCATTTATGAAATTTATGTAAAAATCAACGGATCTCCTGCTTTCGCACGAACTTCTTACGACATTGGAAATGAACCTAACGGAATAAAGTAAACACATATTTTACATAATATTTTTCGAAATATTTTTTTTGGTAAAAAATATCACAACTGTATCTAAATAAGCTTAAAACTTCGAAATATAACATTCTATACGACATTTCGACCGAACAAACCGAATTAGTACGAAATGTAACACCGATGCATATCCGACTTCCACCTAAGGTTACCCTTCACCACTACTTCCGGTTGTCCGATTCTAACAATTTTAGTTTCAGTCGATCCCCCGTCTAGTTACCCCGAGCGGTTTTCTAAGTTTTTTTCTTATTCGGACCTAGTTCTCGGGATATCGGACTCCCAATATGAAAATAGGGAGAAAAAAATGCGATTTTTTTTGTTTTTTGCCGATATTTTTTTTGTTTTTTAACATTTTCCAAATTGTCTTCTGCCATTTTGTAGAGCTCGCCGAGATGCGTTTTTTGACACCACGATCATCCCTATATCTCGAAAACTCTTCGTGCAATCTGTCTGTCTCACAAAACTCCCAAATGACCCCCTATACTATTATATACTATATTTATACTGGCACCGGGTCTTGGTTGTTATATGTATGTGGTGTCTTCGCTTGGTACCCAAAATACAAGCTAATGCTTAGTTTGGGGCCAAGACGTTGTTGTGATTATGTGTGTTATTATTATTATTATTATACTCGAACGAAATGAAAGTCATTTCCAATGACAAAAGTGCTAAATCAAGTGACGATCAATAATTTTCCAGATTATATTTGACAATTCTCGAAAACAATTACCGTCAGTACTTAGTCATAATAACCTTGAGATTAGATTTGAAGCGGCGAGAACATATCAAAGTTATACGAACGCGGCGAGATACATACGTTTGCCTTGGAGTTTGGTAAACAGCTGATTTGTGTATTGTATCAATCAAGATAACTGTTGTTGCGCGGAGGAACCGTACCAAGGCTAAGGCGACAGCAGCAGTGCGGCGATGGCGGCGTATACACATTATTATAAGAGAGTACGGTGGCTTCATTCCCCACAAAGTGAATAGTTGGCTGAGGAGATAAACGCTTCACTTCTCGTCGGGGAACATTAGTTCTATACTACCGCGCAAAAAAAAAATTACGTTTCATATCAATTTTGAAAGGCGAAGAAGAACTATATCAAATAGAAAAACTCACAATTTTGGGAAATAAAAATTTCTTTATGTGACGACACTTTAACATGTAGTCGACGTAGCCCGCGGTATGTAACCTACATGAGAGAATATTTCCACGTTCACTAGGTGGCGTAATGTCCACGTTTACCAAGCGGTAAACGTAGTCAAACAAAAAAGCATTTTGGACCTTTTGGAGCATTTTTTTCGTAAAAAATCTCGAATACTGTAGTTTATAATACTTTTTTATCAAATTTTAACAGTTTAAGCACTTAGTTATTTAAATCTTCATTTAAAGCTTCTACTTCAAACGACAAACATTATTTATTCAAGATTGGTTTTAATAAAACAGCACGGTGTTTAGTATGAAAGCGACTTTGACGATGACTTGTGCCCACGTGGGCCAATCACATCTTGAATAATAATGGAATGCTTTATTCTTATGCACTGGACAAAATAAAACTTATAGGAACACGGCTAGATACAAAATTAAAAAAAAATGTGGCTCAAACTTACACATATGAGCTTACGTGTAATATCTATGAAAACACGGTGCACGGTTGTTGGTTCATTGTGCTGCGTGTAATGAACGACTTGCAGGCGGCGTGTATTTTGTACAAGTTGCGTTTTCAGCATAATCCTTATAAATTACTCATACCTAGTTTGACTTTGCGGCCTGTTTGCTAATGTGTTCTCCGATATATATACCCCACATGTTCGCCGCCGCGAATCATTAAATTAAAACATTGACGCAATAGCCGTTACAACTACGTTTTAATATACAGAAATAAATTTAATATATGCAAATAACAATCGTTTTATTTTTAATACGCAATAAAGGCCATGACTATCAATTGTTACATAACAAAAACCTTATTCTATTAAATATAGAAATTATTTCGCACACATCCAAAATAGGATTTATCAAAATTTATTGCTTAAACAAATTCCCAAGTTTCGGATAGACGAGATCGACATGCGATAGTTATATTTTGACAGTGGCTTACATAGACGGTAGACAGACTAACATCACCCCAAAAATCCACTTAAATCCACATTTGTGTCCTTTTCATTGCATATAAACATAGAATACTAATACAGATATTTTTTTTTATGGTAGTGTTTGCCTACCCTCTTTGCATGCCACTATATAAAAAAAAAGTTTGAAGTTTAATTGAATTCATTATTAGTTCCTCATTTTTACACGTACATTATTTTTTACAATGTAACTACTTTAATGAGTCGACTAAGCAGTGATTATTATAATCGCATCAAGTTGCCTATAATAAGATTGAACAAGTGAAGGTGCCTCAACTACTCACTTAGCTATTAGTTGCACAACATAAACCGCTAGCGGTATCCGGCCGGATTAACGGCATTCGACAATGATGAAATATGATAAAATTATAGACACGCCTATCGGAATTACTATTTAAAATTAAACTTTTCACCAATTATCGGGTTAATAATTAATTATATATATATATATTATATATTTAATTACAATTAATTAAATTCAACAACTATGCAAAGTTATTAAAGCCATACGAAATATAACATGAGTACCTATTATTGTTATTTCTTTTTGCTAAGTACCTAACGTCTAGTGACAAATCGACCTTTATTTAGGCGTATGTTGTACAATACGCCTGTCCGTCTTGACGTTGACCCTAATGAATATGACGACCTTCCAGAGCAACACACAACCAGAAATAGAAACACGACCGACAGATACGGCAAGTGAGCAATTTATTGCTTACGTTTGTGAAGCTTTAATTAGTCATTACGCTTTTAACAGCATTGGAAACAAGTGTTGTTTCTTTTTAACTTCCCGCTATCCGAGGGAAGTTATTGGTTTGGGTCCGACTTTCGAAAATCGAGTATTCAACTGATCTTCACGTTTTAAGGTCCTGGGAAGCCATTCTATTTCCCGTTGAACGTCCGCATATACGTGTGTGTGTGTGTGTGTGTGTGTGTGTGTGTGTGTGTGTGTGTGTGTGTGTATTTTTTTTTTTTGTCGTACGATATCTTGAGAACGGATCAACCGATTAAGACCCACGATACGGCATTCGAAAGGGCATAAACTTTGAGATTTTCCAACCGATCTACTTGAAATTTTCTATAAGTACGTTTTTGTGCATAAAAAACTGCGTTGAATCCCGTCAAAAAAATAAAAATCGAACAAAGCGTTCAAAAAATATCGCAGTTTATAAATTTCCGAACAAATGTTTTTTTAATATAAATTCGAGATTTTACGCCCAATAGATTTTTTACTTTATACAAAAAATTTATATAAGCAAAATTGCATAGAATGCCGTGAATTGCATTGAAATCAAATCAAAAATTTCCAACATAAGGTTTTCTATGAATACGTCCCTGGTTTTTGAGCTCGAAGAACTCTAAATTTATAGAAATTTTATTTTTGAGCTAGTAGAGCTCAGAAAATAAACATTGTGAGCTCGAAGAGCTCAAAAAAACATGAACATATTTTGAGCTTGAGCAATAGCTTTCAAACTCAACAGCTTTCTAATAGGGATACTTTCAAGCGCTTTGATCTCGAAAATAGCGGGAAGTTTCAGGGATGGCCTGCAGGGTCAACCGATTTTTTTGTAACGCAAATGTCGTCGATTCCTTACAAAAAAACTCACTCAAACTGCTACTAAATTTCACCATCGAAGAGCTTTTTCATTGATCGCAAAACATTATGGAAAGAAAGGAACTTGTTTGACAAACGTCCAATGTACAGTTTCAATATAATAAATCCATTACTGGATTCACAGCAAACTGTCAAACTGACACCGATCGTTGCTGATTCCGTTCATGTCTGGGTTTACGTCAAAATGTCGACTTTGAGTGAAGTGGGGTTCGAGCCAAGACGCGTTCTGGTAAATCGCTGTCAACGGGGGCCCCTCGCCATCGCGTTAAGTACAAACAACTTCGTGTTTCTGTCCATCATTACTAAGCTATGAACACAGACAGAATGCCAATCCATCGACATTGGCGTGCAATAAACAGATTAAATATGGGGGTCGCGGGTTCGAATCCCGCCCGGGACAAATATTTGTGTGCATGAACATGTCTATTTGTTCCGTGTCTGGGTGTGAAATATCTATATACGTACATATTATAATAAAAAAAAAAGAATATATAAGTATGTATATCAGCTTTCTAGTAACCCATAACACAAGCATAATACTTGCTTAATTTGGGACTAGATAGCGCTGTATTTGATGTCCCATGTATTATTATTATATTATTAAATATACAAGGATACCGTTTTAAATTGGACGCCTGAGATCAAGATTTAATGTATAATTTCACTTTGGGTAGGCGGATTTTTTATAAATACCTACTTACTTCCCAAGGACGCAAAAAATTTATTATTTTTGTTATATTCATTATATTTATTTATTTTCATATATTTTATTATATTTTCGTTTTATTTCTATGTTACAATCGCAAGCGGCATCTATTGTTGTGATCAAAACAAACAATACTTTTCGTAAAGAAAGTGTCTGGTGATATTAAATAGCGTCACATTTATTTCACTTTAGAAACAATAAATACGAGGGATATTAAAAATTCCACAGCACACATTCCAGCTCGCCAGTGTTCAATCTGAGCGAAGAACGTCGGCGTATTTCTCGAGTGACGCAATTTTATTTGACACATTTTCAGGGGGCGATACCAAGGAAAATAACAATAAAAGCCGTTCGACTTACTAACTGCGTTGATTCTATCAAAAGAATTGATTCCTAATCCCGCCTTTGAGAGCTACGTTTGGGTACTTTGATTTAGATTAAACACAGATGTGACTCTGAACCTATTGATCTATGTATCGCAGGTTGTTAGATAAGTTTTAGTTTGGCACATAGTTAAGAAAGAAGTGGGCATCATTAATGACATCGCCTGGTGGGTCAGAGAACGTTTTTTAATATGTTAGGTCAGGCAATCATCGAAGAAATATTGTAGATTTTAAACATATATTTTTTTATTTTCAAAGTGACATTTAAACAATTTTTATTTCCAACAAACAAACTGCTTACTTCCAGAAATCTACAGATTTTACGCTTCTCTCAGCTATCGGAGGACATTGTAAATGGACATCAAAAATAAAAACTTATAACACATTTTTGCCAAATAATTTTATTAAATTTTTCGAATAAATTTATGGACGAATTTTCGACAATTTGTACCTAACGATGCCCTGCGAGTTCTTGCATCTTTTGACACTACTGCCTTTCTTCTATCATCATAAATTTTGGAAATATAACCAAATTACATTCCCCCACGAAAACGATCTGACAAACATTTTTAATGTTAATAAAGACTCGAAATAATAATCAAGAATACATAGGTGAATATAAATTTCTGGAAATTACAGGTATATAACATTAAAAACTTTCTTAGAAAAGGAAATACTGAAGGAATGTTGTTGAAAAATGACTTCAATTATATAATTGGAGGCAGTACGTACATGATTTTTAGAAGTCGTTAGTGACTAAAATATGTTTCGAATAAGTAATTGTATCCTGACCGATTCGTATATACATATAAGTATGTAAAAATTGACCGAACCATCAAATTTAAATTCTGGACTGGATAAAAATGAGTGTTTCGTTTTTATAAAATTATAGAATATGAGGCACCTCTTTAATTCGACTATGTGGTAAGACTGAAAGAAATATTTAGAGCGGAGACGCGCGCGTGCTAGTTCGTCTATAAAATTCATTTGAAATTTTTATGACTGCATACGTACGTTTTTCTCATATGATCGAGCGACGAGCGCTTCGTTCATCAAGCCGGAGTGGCTAATTGCGCCGCACGATTAATTACCTGGACCGAGACCGAGTCCGCGCCAACGAGCGCAATTGACCCAATGGGGAGTAGGAAATGGACGTTCATATAACTATATGTATAACTACATATGCGTCGGTCGCAACTCATACACATGCACGATAAACATATCTATTTAAATATCGAAATTAAAGCAGCAAAAGACAGATTACCTACTAGTGAAAATTTTACTTCTAGTTGCCGTCACCCTCGAGCGCACGCTGCCAAATCGTTGCTTTTGCGCCGTTAGCACGACGCTACGGACCGAGATATTATGCCGTTATCGAAATACAAGAGATGCATCAATAGGAAGTCATTTCACGTCAGAGCCAGACCCGAAATAATACCGCTATACCGCCAAAATATCGCCCATTTCGAAAATGACAAAATGTTTCAACTCAATACAATAGAGCCTCTCTGATTATTAATATCTTAAAATCGTCCTGGTATTAAGATCACAGGAATTTTCATTTCGTTTATGTGAAAACACTTTGTAGCATAAAACTGCATTCAACATTTTAATTAAGTACATAAATTGGCGCCAAAATTTTAGGGGCTATTTTAATGTCTACTATGACGTCACACACGTACATATAAAATAACAAAACTAGCTACCTAGCTACTATTGTACGGTGTTTTATTTTATATCTCCGTATAAATAATAAGAACCCTGTTTGTTATACTAGGTGTTTGGCGGTGTTTATTACTTACACAGACGTTTTAATGATCCTAAATTCAACAGAAAGGTAATAATCACAAAGAATTAACGACATTATTTTTTTCTGTCAATTCTTGGCAACTCTCCGCTTTTACAAAACCGTCCTATGTAATTACTTAACTATTGTAAACTTGAAATAAACACCACGAAATTCTTAGTTCATATATTCACAAACAGTCAACCAAAAATAATTTGTATTTAGACCATTTAAAATATAATTTATTTTTCATAGCGTCAAACATCTTAGTCATCATCAGTGTCAATCCTTCAGCCAGTTATGAAACTGAAAGGGATAAATCTCGGTATACCGAAGGGAGCGTAGTTATGGGAGTGAATGTAGGTCTTTGTAGCTCGGATGGAGAATGAGGGGGGTTTTAAACGAAAGGTTATAACGAGAGACAGGAAACAGGAGAGTAATTAATAAAGAGTTCAAAATTTTCTTGCAAAATAGTAGGTGTTTATTAGTCATTTGCTCTTATTGAATTTTGTAAGTAAGATTTACTAAACAAACTACCACTTTACAATACAGATTTTAACTCTTCTACTGCCATTCCAGATGCTGAGTTTGTTTACAATCCCATTACTACTCCTAATAGAATTTGTCTACGAAATCTTGGCACTCTCCTCTGCAAATAAATTTAATTGAATATCGGTGTATATAAAATGTTGTGTCGTGATAGCCGAAACTCAGCGAATCTGTTTGAAACCTATAAGGCCACGTGGCCATGGTTCGAATCCGGGCATGTACCAAAGAGTTTTTTTCTGACTTAAGTACATTAACTATCACTGACTCCGTGCCTTGGAGAGCACATTAAGCAGTCGGTCCCGGTTGCTGTCAATAGATGGCGGTCGTTACAATCCGCCAATCTGCATTGGAGCAGCGTGGTAGATTTAAGCTCTAAACCCCTTCATCTTGAGGGGAGGCCTAAGCCCCTGCAGTGGGGTATAAAAAGGGCTGATGGAATGAAATGGATATGTAAAATTTGATTAAATGAAATTGTAGCCGAAGCATAGATTTATAAAAGCGTAATGGCACAAAATTTACACAGTGCCAATGTTTACAATTACAATGTTTACCACTTTTATTTCAAAATGTAAGACATTTTCTATCGGGCAGCATATACTTAATACAGGCGGTAGTATTTTTATGCCTCGCTATTAAACTTTTAGTAGGTATAAACAAGACATACCCGTTTTGTCTTTGCGACTAAATCGGCTAGTTTATTTATAATATTTTATTTTATTATTATAACCAATACCAAAACATTGACACGAAATAAAATTTATATGAAACATTAGAAATCGTGAATATCGAAGATGGTAGATTTCCCATATTAAGTTATGCATAAAACATAGTATTTACACTTGAACCTTATTTCCTCATTCTATAATCACGATGCGTCAAATCGAGTTAACTCTACTGTACAGTAGGGTTACTATGGGTTTTAAGTCGTTTGCTCGCTAGCGACAGCGTAAAACATAGTATGTAGAAATTGTACAGCAGCGCCTCTAGTGATACCGAGAAGAACTAACGATTCCTATGCACATCTTTTACGCCGTCGTTAGAAAGTATCAACAGTTTAAGCCGCTTGAAACTCATGATAGCAGTGTAGTAGTCGACTACTAATGACAGAGACTTCTACGAGCTATCCCAAAATATCAGTTTTATTTATCAAGGTTTATTTGTTATATTCTCATAGACATTGTTTTGTTACTTATCCTTACGTAATTTTTATAGGGAGTTCGGGTTTTCGTAGAGAGAGACCACATTTATAGATATACATTACTATGTGTAGATCTGTTGTCACGATAACAAGGTATAGGTCAAATTTCATATTCTTCATCAGCCCATTTTTACCCCACTGCAGGGGCTTAGGCCTCCCCCAGGGTGAGGTGGGGGGCTTGGAGCTTAAATCCACCACGCTGCTCCACTGCGGATTGGGGATTGTAACGACCGCCATCTATTGACAGCATCCGGGACCGACTGCTTAACGTGCTCCCCGAGGCACGGAGTCAGTGATAGTTATGTAAGTACTTAAGTAAGAAAAACTCATTGGTACACGCCTGGATTCGAACCATGGCCCTATGGGGCTTATAAATTTGAGACAGGTTCGTTGCGCTTTGCGCTATCACGACTTTCATATACCTAACATTTTCACACAAATTTCATATACCTAAACATAATTTAAAAAAAAATTAAGATCTAAAGACTAGTAAGAACAAAATTTAAGACTAGTAGTGGAGTTATATGACGATTCTTCACAAAAATTAGCGGACCATGAGTAACTATGGCAACGCCACATCCAAGTAATAATAAATCAATGACCACATTCTGATCAAATCGATAAATAATAATATAATAGTATATGTTGTTTGCATTTAAATAAATAATGTAAGAAAATGTAGTACTTTACCAACAGTTTAAATGCATATGTCCTCGTGTGACTCTACCGCGCTTAGAACGGACATCCGGTTACATTGTTTATACCATGTGTGTACTGACTGGTGTGTAGACAGACTATTACCAATAAGGAATTTAAATATAAAGGAAATTTATTGAAACACATTCCTTTTAAGTAACCGTGTATCTCGTAAATATAAAACAATAGCAAAAAATATTATCAGTCATTTACAAATGAACATTTTAGCAACGATGCAATAGACTTCACTTGTTCACTTCATCAGTCCATTTTTACCCCACTGCAGGGGCTTAGGCCTCCCCCGGGGTGAGGAGGGGGGTTTGGAGCTTAAATCCACCACGCTGCTCCACTGCGGGTTAGGGATTATAACAACTGCCATCTATTGACAGCGTCCAGGACCGACCGCTTAACGTGCTCTCCGAGGCACGGCGGATGCAATAGACGAAAATGTGTAATTCTATCATTATCATTTCATAACGCCTTCAGAATGTTTTTATTTCCTACGGCATAAGATGGGCAAAGGTCTTGGAAATATATGTATTGATTTGCGATAAATGTTGCTTGCTCTATAGGTATATAGGCCGACATAATATCTGCGGTTACACGCCCTTATCGAAAATGCTATCCAACACTATAACATTGTTTTTTGTCTGTTGTTTTCTAATAATCGTAATAATGTTCCCATTTCAGTATTAAAAAAACGATTACCAATTTTATAGATTATTGTGAAAATTACAATATTAGAGACGTTCCTACCGTTTTAAATATTAATTTGTAATAGTTTTCCTGAATAAAGTAAGCTACCGGACATGTCGCGTTTAAGTAGTTAAAAAGTTAAAATTTTCTATGTCACTAGGTTTATTATGGTTTTTTTTTCAAAAAAGTAGAACAGTACCTACTTACCGATATAATTAACCGTCTCCGATTCTACATACAAGGTATTATTTGACAATACATGAAAAATCAAATTTCTGTGTCATTCTTAAATAAAGTCAGCTAACTACATTTTCGTCAGAACAAATATATATATTTATAATAAATCCAACTGAATATTCGTAGCAGTAATCAATAATTCTGAATTCGATTTTCCTGGCAGTTGTAACATTTCTCACTTACGTAAGAATAATCAGGCTATCGACGAAGTGTACAAATAATGCACACTATTGATTAGGCTAACCAATTACAAAGACACACTAATATAGATTCTGTATCGTTGAAATAAGGGCTAGAATTGTTAGAATATTCATGCGATGCGACAAGGCCCCGTCGAAGAGGCCGTCCAATACACCTATCACAAATTAATGTTCACCCGTCGCTTGGACACAATGGCACCGGGAATGTGTATGGCGTTTATAGTCTATGAAGACATTTAAAATTTTCTTACGAAAGTTTTATTTTCAGGATAAACACAAGAAAATTGGTATTTAGGAGCTCAATTGGAATACATACCTGCAGGAAATACGGGTTATGCCGTTAATAGGGGGAGGAAGTGTTAATTAGCCTCAAATAAATTTTGGAACTCTTATGAATTTACTTGGTTTTAAAATTTCAAACTTAAACAGCGTTCAACTGACTGTAAGCAGACTTCACCCGAAGTGAATTAGTTCAGCTGTGATAAAGTGAACTAAATGTGAATTGTCGTGTATGTTTGCACGCGCGCAGAGAAAGTAAAAAAAAGGTGAACATGTAAAATCCATTTCTGCGACAATGTCGTCGAAACAACACGTAACAAGACTCCATGAATTAACACGACCTTCGTTTAAGGCCCAGCGATCAATTTTATCTCAGTTTACGACTCGAATTAAATTCAATAAATAATTATACTCATGAAAAAATTACACGTTTTTAATATAAAAAAGTAACGAATAAATTACCAAATAAAATTGTATACAAGAATGACTATTGTTATTTCATTTGTAATATATCTGCATCTGCAAAGAAATTATCTAGCAACCAATAGTTTTAATATCGTTTTAACTCCAAATTAATTAATATTTATTACAAAAGCGTACATATAAGAGCAAGCGACAAAATATTATCTCTTCCTTTCCTTTAGGTACCACCGCGTAGCGTCTCTCCCTCTAATTTTAACGAGAACCGGGTTTTAAATGCGTTGGGCACAAGTAAATTTCACTTACATATTCACACGTTTAATTCTCCTTCATTCGCGATGAATGATGAATGTTAAAAATTAAAATATCTTTAGATTATTAATCTAGGATGCTTCTTCAAAGAAGAAACAGCAAAAGTGAACCAACTGTCTTTAACATAAAAGTTGTAGTTATAATTGAACCAAAAAAAAAACTTTTATTTACTAGTATAGTCGGCCACGTGCACATATATTCCGTATCTATCATTCATTTAAAGAGATAAACTTATCGACGCCATGACCTTAAATACCATATGGCAATGGCAACCGGTCGATCTAGGTGACGTTCGTTTTCACGACTTTAAAAATAGCGATAATCCTATATCATACGTTCACTGTGGAAAAAAATTACACCGCAATAATTAATTATATTGAGATGTAATTTTTCTTTTTTGGAAATTAGTTCACGAAACTTTGAAGTAATCAATACCTATCTCGATAGTCTCAATCAGAAAAAGTAAAATGTCTTAAAGTCAGAATTCTATTTTGTTTAGGTCAGCGATAGGCATTAATTACTTCTTAGTTTCGCACAAATTGAATGTGATTTAGTGAAAAGAGTTTGCTGTGTTTTGCGTTAAATACGCCGAATCGAACTGTCGTTTGTATTTTAGTGCTATTGTGCTTAAGCTACACCACGTTTTAAAAAAATAAATTAAAAATGTATTTATGTATTTTGTCTAAAACTGAAGTATTTGAAGTATACTCCCTGGGGGAGGCCTAAGCCCCTGCAGTAGGGTAAAATGGGCTGATGATGATGAAGTATCTTGGTTTTATATTTAAAAAAAAAATGCTCGATGACAAATTATAACCTGTGTTATCATGAAGAATTTCATTAATGTATTGAAATCAATTTACCTTATTTGATGACGTGACCAATAGAACCTATGTCTCTTCTAAAATTAATTTGCTTATTCTATACATAATTTATAATTTAATTACGTCCAAAATTGTAGTAGAATTTGTGCTACAAAAAAGGTATTCAAAGACTTCCAATTTTCAAAATAATTATCAATCTCATGTTGTGTTTTATTACAAACTCAGTTTTAAAGATGAGATAAATGAATAACCAGCACGGTTACCATGACTTTCAAGTGATTTGCTTCCTAGCAACGACGTAAAATATTTGTAAGGAGAAATTGCACAGCGCAATTAGTGGTACCGAGAAGAACTAACAATACACATATGGATATTTTACGCCTTCGCTAGAGAGTATCGACAGTTTAAACCACTTGTAACTCATGTAAGCAGCGTTGCTTGGTTTTCGACTTGCAGTAATAAAATAGTCGATGATCACATCTCGCCATTTATATGGAGAACAAACCGGCTAGTAATTTTAAACCATTGCACTTTACTTGCGTGATCTGAAAATCACGTTTAACCCTTGTGCCAAATGCAACAGTTGCGATATTATAATGGAGTATTTGACCACTATTAAATATATTATATTTATCAAGAAAATATAAAACTAGACTTTTTTTAAAAACAAAATTTAGAATTTTATCTCTGTCTCTTTATAGAAAAACGATATTTGACATTATTTTAAATGGCGTGACGTCACACACACCTGGAGTACGCCGCTGTGGGGTATTTCTCTGTATCTCTTAACAAAACATTTTAAACATTCGTAACTTTGTTAATAATGATTAATTTTTTTTAAATTCTTTCACTGTTATAATGTATTTAGAAAACTCTTTCATATAAAACAATTTAAATAAAAAATAGTCAACTAGCATATTATCGAGGTGTTTAATAAGAAACTAAACTCTTTTTCTATAATAGTGGGTACAATGTGCTTATCCGTCTATTTGTAAAACATTAATGCCTTTACTTAACATTAAACCTGTCTTAGGCATTTTTTTTTTATTTTCTTGAAATATTAAAACTGTTTTTCGTTTCTACAAAAAAAAAAAATCCAATTCCGATAACGATCAATAAATCTGAAACTCGAACTGCATTCGGACTTACACGGTAACAGTTTTGAGTCTACATAGGTATACGTAAATGTAACACGAAGTAAATCGGAAGTGAAGCCGGGAACTAAATTATTGAAAGGGTCGGCTGCAAAATTAAATTTCACCAAAGCTTGAAAGAGGCTCGAGCTAACCACTGATTATATAAAATAAATCAGTAGGTATAGACTTTAAATATATTTACGTACAAGCGATCATAATAAAACTGTAATAAATAATGCACTCTAACAGAGAAATAACCAACAAATGGTCGGTAATTAATCCTGTCGTAAAGTTGAGAACAAAAGTGAACAACATTGTTTGTTTCAATGAAAATGTACACGCTTCGTACAATTTACAGTATTGTATGAAAAATATCCTACACCGTATGTAAATCAACGGCTTCAAGTGACTTGATCTCGTGATAAAACAAAATAACTTCATTACAATAAGCATAATTTTATTTTTTAAATAATTTTATTTTATTTATTTAATTTAAATAATTTTAAAAAAAAATGCCTCTTAATTAAAAGTAAATAAATTAAGTTGTATAACTCACGTTTAACTATGAACATCGATATACGAAAAGTCGATGCGAGCAATCGATACTAGCTGTCGTCAGCTGATTTCACAATAATTGTGTAACTAATTTTCATACAACAGTTAAACTCCTTTTAATGTACAAAACTTATTGTTTAAAAAAAAATATTATTAATGTATTCAATTATAAGTATATCTTTTACTGTTTACCACCCCGAAGTGGTGGGATGTTGTGTATTATAAAATAAAGTCCCACGCCGCGTCTGTCTGTCTGAACGCTAAAACTACCAAGCGGATTGGCATATGGTTGACACCAATGGATGGAGTGATTCAAGACGAAGGTTTATGTGTATAATTTAATAATGTTTTGTGCAAATTAGTTGAAATATGACGATCATTGTTGAAGACGGCGGAAAAAATTTAGCCGACTCGGAGCTTTCAACAAAAACGCTGCCTAATCCCTTTTAGATATCACAAAACAATATATGCAGGAATCGTTTCTTTTACATAGGACTATAAAAAAGTCCGCGATGGCATATGTTTATCTTTTATGGATAACTTACTATACTTATTTTTATGTTTAAAAAAATGGTATCAAAGAATGTGTAGATTGGAAAGCAATTTAATACGAATACAGTATTAATCCTTATCAAATAAAATACGTTAATTACCTTCAGAATTTCATGCACATTATAATTGACCTGTACACCATACAATTTAAATTAATATTTTTGGAGTTATAGCGAAATAAAAACTATAGCGCGACAAGCCTCCCAGCCGGGCAGCTGGGGCCCGACACCAACGAGACTCGCGGATGTAAAATTAGCCAGAAGTTATCAATGTTATATACAAAGAACTATTGAAGTTTGTTTTTATGTATTTATTCTTTAAATTTTTAAATTTTTATAGATTTGGAAATAAAATACATAAATACTATATGTAGGTTTAATTTACGTTACATTTATATCTAATTAAATCCTATCCACACGTTCGACGCAACAAGCTGACAGGACACTACGACAGAAAAAAACTAGGGCTTATATGTCCTGCTACCCGTGCGAAGTCGGGGCGGGTCGCTAGTATACTGTATAATTCTTTGCTAATACGTATAATGCTAGTTATTGTGATTAGTATAAAATAATTTTCACCTTTATATTGAGCAGTATCACGCAGAAATGTAAATTGCGTAAACGTGTCTACCTTCGCAATGAATAAACAATGGCCGTGTTGGAGGAATGTGCTTGCTGACAGTTGTTTCGCCACCACCGATCAAATACGAAATTACATACTGGGACTTAGAAGACGATTTAACAGTAAACATTCGCTCCATATAAACGAACAAGTTTCACAAATACATTAGCCATCGAAATGACCCGGCTATCTCGAGGAAACATATTCTCTGACAGTTACATCGTACTCGAGTCATAGCGATTTCAGGGGTTGATTGATAATGAGCGTACTATTTAGATTCAACGTACCATCGGATTCAAATATTACACCTTCGCCGAAAATATACTTTGCTCTTTTAGGTAAGTAACGATTTAGTATTATGAGACTTTAGTTTTCTGAAATCTCTAAAAAAAATAGTTTAAAATAAATACAGCCAGTGGCAACATTGAAACGATAAATCGTAACTGGATGGAAAATCTTAGAAATATATTAAAAAACTTCATTATTTACTTTCTAATTTTTTTTATCGGTAGATAAGAAATCGGAATAACAACGTTTACGTTTTGGTTTTTCCTTTACGATTAGACAATATATTTGGAAAGGTTCGTCGTGAAATCGCACAATATAACTCATTGTGCAACTCCCGCCCACTGATCACATGGACACGACTGCGGAACTGTACTTCAATGCATGTTCGATACGCCCTTCGCAGTTTGTTTCGACTTGACAACCGCAATTTTGACTCATATGAACAACTGCAACGAATCGATTAATGTTTCTATAATTTATTAATAAATTATAGAAATATTAATCGATCCAGATTAAGGCATTAACCGTTAGTTTTCGCCTCGCCAAGTAAAAACGACCTTAGTGTTATAACGCAATGTTTTTATATGATAATTGAATCGTGATTCACATGGCGCAAGTGCTTGTTTTCATATTAGCCAAGTTATTGATTATAGTTGTTGTATAAACTGTTAACATTCCAGCGTACCAGGCCGAGCATAATAGCAGGTTGCGGCGGCGGGCGCCGGGAATACGCTTGTTCGCAACCATCATCGCAATGTTTACTTACATAGTTCCGGACGAACGACGCAAGCCCCTGGACTAGACAATTACCAAATTAACGAATTTACTACTTGATTGTGAACTACAATAGCAGAAATTATCATTATGGGCTTTCTTGGCTCATGTCCAGTAAAAAAAATTAATCGTAACATAATACTGTCTAGCTTACTCGGAGAAATTTTGAATGTTCTACGCAACTGAATAAATTATTTGAAGGCCAATAGGTTATTTAAGGAGCCAAATCAATTCATCTTGTACTTGCGTATTTATAAACATATAACACGTTTACATTTCGAGGTTGCCCGAGGCACTCAAAGGCTAGCAATTTTTTGAATTCGCATCGAATCTTTGGCAGCAACGGAATCATTTAATAAATCTATACAAATAAATAAAATTAAGGTGTCGATCTGTGATTTTAAAATAAATACTTTTTCTTGTGCTTATTTGTTTATTTGAACTGAACGTAACGAATTTTATTTCTAAGGTTTTGTCTGTCTGTTTTTTTGTTTGTTTGTTCGGACTAATCTCCAAAACGGCTGAACTAATTCTGAAAGGACTTTCTCCGGCAGAACTTTTTAAGGCTAGTTTTTGTTTCGGAAATATTTAGGATTCTTCCGTAAAATTGAAAAAAAGCTGTTGAAATTACGAAACTTACACGAACGAACGAAATCGCGGGCGTTCGCTTATAAGTAAATATAAATAGATCAATCAATTCGAGCGTTTGCAATGTTTGACGTTTTGAAATCGATCGTTTATTACAAGAAACAGATGGTGGTATACAAGCGAATAAAGATAAGCAGAAGATTTAATGCGGATAGGTACATATGATTAATGTATCTACGCAAATGCATTTTGGCAAGTATCCTAATGTCAATCGCACTGCAGTGCTATCGATGTAGTAGAGTTTGACTTTCAATTGGATATGCATTTTGTATATCTCGTAAATATGCATTTATACACGTGGAATTTGTTTCATTCGATTTGGCAATTGAAAAGGTAACAATTTATGATAATTTCTCGTGGAATTACAAGTGGGTTATAATATGAGAGCTATCGCGTCTAAATTTACCATGACTGTCATCGCAAGAAATATTTTAGTATAAAATATATTTGACAGCATCCGAACCGTAAACACGTTAATAGGCGAAAACTTGGCAGTGGCAAGCGACGCAACGCGACGTCTCTGTATTTATAAGAAAACCTCACTGGATTTCTTCTCATACGTCATGTGACCTTTGTAGTAATCTCTCGGACATTTGTTGTTTTTATCGAAACGTCACATCATTTCTACAACGATTTTATTTATCTTACTTACATATATAACAAAATATTAGTACAGTCTCAAAATCCGAGCGTAAATTACATGTAGCAAAATCATATAACAGATTTGGGTGACAATAACAGAATTTTTCAGGTAAAGGGAATAATTGCAAAACATTGACGACCGCTTAGCCTAGTGGGCAGCGACCCTGCCTGCGAAGCTGGAGGTCCCGGGTTCGAATCCCAGGTCGGGTCAGTATTTATATGATGAATATTAATACTGGCACCGGGTCTTGGTTGTTATATGTATGTGGTGTCTTCCCTTGGTACCCAAAATACAAGCTAATGCTTAGTTTGGGACTTAGGCGTTGTTGTGATTGTGTGTGTTGTTGTTGTTGTTGTTGTTATCCAATAATGATAAATATTTATTTAATTAGGTTCCCTACCCCAACTAGATGGTTTAGGAACAGATAAAGGTTGGTATATAATCAGACTATCTAACAGTTATGCATGGTGTACGGTGGACCGAGTACTCTGCTATAGCCCCGCTCCGACCCTGCCCTATAGCCCCGCCTCCGGTTCATTTCCTTATCGCTAAGTATAATGCGACGCAGAGGTGTATTTTCTTCAGAACGAATACACGTATACTTAATATTTTAACTACCACAACATTGTGAACTAAAACAATTGTTCTTCGGAACTGTAAGTGCTCGTATTGTAATAAACTTTGCTCTGGAAGAATGATGGCCTCCGCATGCGTCTCAGACTGTAGTATCAGAGAATCTCTTAAGCATATTGACGCAACGAGACACATAATATTTATGCCAAACCGTGTTGCCATGTATGCGAGTAATATGCGCATTACATGGCTCTATTTCTGACAATATACTTTCTTTCAATGTCTTTCTTTGAGTTTCCATCAATTTGTTTTATGACATTATGACTGCCAAATATATGAATTATACACACTCGAACCATTAAGTCAGTTTTAAAGATTTTTCTTCTTTGGTCGATACTTTAAATTTTACTCCACAATGTACATGCACAGCATAAGATATAGAGTATTAAATTCGTAGCGGTTGTATAGAAATTTTGGACGGTTTAATAGGAAAAATCAGAGGTTTGGAGTGCGCCGCGTCGCGTCTCAGAAACGCTAATAATGCCACTGGATAGCGACGATAAGCTGATGAGGCGGTTTATCTCAGCAAGAATATTACAGTCATAATCCTTAGTAACCACAAAAGGGGGCGGGTGACGCTCCACTAGCCCGCTTCGTCTCTCGGCCGGGAGGTGAACGTACGATTGCGGAAACAGACTAAGGCCGAACGTGGTCATAACGAAACATCATTGCCCTACGGTTATGACGCATACTGACGCGTTACAATACGGTACTCGGCTCGCATAATGACAACAATTTTACTGTATCGTCCTGGTTAGCATACTACGTCACAACCAGCAAATCTTTGTCCTGAAGCGGCCCATAGAACTCAATAACCAGTTAGTGAATGATCCTATAAAACGTCGAAGAACGTTTACAAAGCGGCTTCAGGCATGACGTTTTTCACCTGCAAGATTGAGTCAACAGTAAGATGGTGATGTATCAAATAGTTATCGCAACGCCGCCCCATCGTTGTACTTTTTTGTGTTATAATAAAAATCTTGGATTCAAAAACATCACTATTATTCGTTCATTTATTACATTCAATCGGTCTGTGTTTCAATTTAACTCCGAGATACGGAGAGATAAACAAAGTATCTTCATCGAAGAGGCGCACATAATGACGATTGAACTTAAAAAGTAAATGCTAAAATAGTAACATCCCAGACAGAACAATTTATTAGCGACGTAATAAATTGGGAATTGGGATAAACTAGGATCAGGGAGTTTGTAACCTGTACCTTACTTTAAAGGCCAAAAAAGGTAACTCGTGGCAACAATAGGCTCACTTCTAGCACCCATAACAGAATATGTCACCGCCATTGTTGATAAAATAACGAAATTAAGATTAATTTAAAAAAAATAGTTCATTTGTAAGGCGCCGTAGACCAGAATGGTACTAACTAACATCAAAATTTTGTAACATAGAATTAACATCTTAATTCTTTTGTTATTTAATACTATTATTTCCTATTTAAATGCTTCGTTATTGCGTTGTAGAAGAAACCAAAACTCTATTATAACAATATTGTTCATTACAGGTACGCAAAACCTGTCACAGAACAATTCCGCATTGAAATAGTGTTTGCGTGGCCGGTAAGGTACTGTAATGGATATTTGAAAACCATTAAAATTCTATTAACCCACATAGAAGTAACATGGAACCCGACAATATCACCGAATCGTTCTAATGAAGTCTTCGTAACCATTAAAACATTCAGACATATGAAATCACAAATCACGAAATGGTCCTAATGTTGAATTTATAATACCATTAAATCGCAAAGAACTATAGCAGCGATTTTGAAAGCTTTATTGTGCTAATAAGACACAAAAGAGACACATTCAAAACTTAACAAAGGTATGCTTTGGACAATTTTCTTTAGAATATGGTTGTTTACAAAATACATATGGTCTACATCTTTGTTGTTGTGTTTTAATTTTTTAAATATGCGGTTCCCTTTTCATATTCGAGTAATATTAATAGTAATAATTTACTGGTTTTATTACTATATTATTATAGTGATGTACACGTTTACATCGCTTGCCTATAGGGCATTTTTGTTGCATAAGCCTACAAAGCTAATATCTCAGCATACCTTTTGTAGAACAAAACTGTCACCATAAATACTTTAATATACCTGTTTTGGTCTCCATCTAAAATAGATTTTAGTGTGAGTAGCACGACACCGAGTCGTGATAGCCCAGAGCGCAACGAACCTGTCTCAAATTTATAAGGCCATAAAGCCACGGTCCGACTCTGGGCGTGTACCAATGAGTTTTTCTGACTTAAGTACATTAACTATCATTGACTCCGTGCCTCGGAAAGCACGTTAAGCAGTCGGTCCCGGACGCTGTCAATAGATGGCGGTCGTTACAATCCCTAACCCGCAGTGGAGCAGCGTGGTGGATTTAAGCTCCAAACCCCCTCTTCACCCTGGGGGAGGCCTAAGCCCCTGTAGTGGGGTAAAATGGGCTGATGATGATGATAAGTAGCACCACAAAAACAATAAATTTAACAGAATCGGGTATCAGATATCAAAATTCCTGAAGAGGTTCATTACGTGTCTCATATCGCGTTAACTTTTTCCTTGGGAATTTCCAAATAAACCGAGCAACAAAGACGATTACTAACAATTTTTATGACCTTGGTGTGATTGTGGGTATCGCCAATTTATCGGCTTCCATTCACCGGTGCTCTGACGATTTGGATGACAATACGCTGCTTTTGTGGTTGTTACGGAAATTTTTTTTCATGCATATCACCACCTATAAAATCATACTTCATGATTTTCATGTTTAATTTAATCCTTTCTATTAATACCATTCATAAATAAGCAAAACTGTAGATAGCCTCCAAATCGTTCTACCTATTTTTTACCACCTTTTTGATTTATCACAAACAACCAAACGTTAAGAAAAAAAAACGGTATTGTCTAGTAACAATTTTTGTGGAATATTTAAAGTAAAACACAATTCTGATATTACAAGACGCACCAAACTACATGTTTTTATGATTTATTTTATTTCATAAAATAAAATAAAAAACTATATATGAGTACAAATAATAAACTTTCGTTTACGCTGCAACTAGTTAAATAGTATGTGCACTAAGTTATTATGATGGATGGCATTGAGCGTCACCATTAGACGGACGATTAGAATATCTGCATAAAGCGGCACATCCAGTTTGCGGAAGCTGTTCGCAAACGTGGGCGGAATGGCAACATCGTCCGACTGGTGTTCGATTGTAAACCAAGTTTATAGTTACGTTTATTATTATAGGCAACCTTCGTTAAACTATTTAAAACCGCTATATTAATATAATAATCTCAAATAAATTAACTCACGAAATCGGTACGTTTTCTTTCAAGCGGATCGATCCGTTTGAATATGTTTAAAATTTATCACAAAGAATCGATCATGTTACAAGCACATACTTGACATACCTATATAATATGCGAGCATGCCCTATTGTGCAGGTCCGACATACTTCCCGCCGCAACGCTTCTATGAAATTGTGTTACAATAACGTTTTTCTGACTAACTTCAGAGCCACAAAGTATGGCAAGCAAAATACATGAGTTATGAAAAAAAAATTACAAATCATGTGTCGCCATTTCGTATGTCTTCATTTTTTTTGCGAATTTCATAAAAAATACAAAAAATAAATAGGCCCAGGCCAATTCACTACATACCGTAGAATAGACACCCGATATTATGTCAAAAATATCACACGAGTTTGAGGTGAAATCGATGTTTTCCACCTATTTAGTGATGATATAATACGCCGTACACGACCGGCTGCCAACTCAAAAAAAGTCGTGTAACGATAATAACGCGATAATGAAAGTGCTAAATGGTGTATCGCCGATAGATATACGAAGATCACATAACATCACTTACAGACTATATTGTGTTCACACTTCAATACTATAATTTCGAAAACGCACATTTCATTCGACCGACCGACCTACTGGGCGACCCCATGAATCTTCAGTAAATAGGTACGTACTATCGCAATCTGTGATGCTTAATTTTTTTACAACTACGTATTCGTAATGTGACCAATCTAAAGCAGTAACTTCTAATTTTAATAGGGTTTCTGTCGAGTATTTCTCCCGCAGGTTCGATTTCCGCCCATGTCATTTGTTACGTGTTTGGGTGTAAAATATTGTCTACTATCCATAATACAAGTTCTGCTTACTTTGGAACTAGATGGCACTGTGTGGGATGGCCCCAATGTGGTATTATTATTCGACGACCGCTTAGCCTAGTGGGCAGCGACCCTGCCTGCGAAGCTGGAGGTCCCGGGTTCGAATCCCAGGTCGGGTCAGTATTTATATGATGAATATTAATACTGGCACCGGGTCTTGGTTGTTATATGTACGTAGTGTCTTCGCTAGGTACTCAAAATACAAGCTAATGCTTAGTTTGGGACTTATACGTTGTTGTGATTGTGTGTTATTATTATTATTATGTGAAAGCGAGTTTTTTCCTTTGTCGTTTTTGTCCTTTATTTATGTAGTAACAGAGTAACTAAATGGTGTATTTTTTACACAGATACAGTTGAAAGAATGGAGAGTAGCAACTCATGAAAACGTCTTTTCGGAAAGAATGAGATTTTGCTCAAATTTTTTAAACACCCCTCCCCCCTCTCTTACTCTCTAAACCTAAACTTAGCCCCACCAATTAAAAATTTTCAATTAAAGTTGTACCACGATTCGTACAACTTTCTCTATGAAAAAAATGTGTACCCGAAAAACAGTAGAAATCGCATTCACGAACTTTGTTAAGACATGGACGGAGGTTGATTGACGTTTTGTTCGCATACTAATAGCGACCGATCACAAATAAGAGAAGGAAATGAGTACTTGCTTACTTCCTTCTCGCACTCGTCATCAGTTGCGTTCACTACGAACCGACGAGGACGCGACGGCGCGGCGGCGGCGGCCGCTGACATGCGAACGATACGTCCAGATCTGTCACAGGGAGGAATGCGTAGGAATGCTTTTTTCTTGGTAATTTCTAGTTTTATTTACTCGTATCTCAAACTATTCTCTTTCATACCTCCATACGTAAAAGAATGGTAAAAAGACGTCTTATTTGAAATAGGAATAAGTGAAAGGATAGACGAAGAACAGCGTCGACAACTTTTACCGCGGGAAAATATTTTTTCCTTAGAAAATGGAAAATATGCTGGAGAATAGATGACTTGTTTTTATTTTATGTATGTCAGTTTATATTAAATCCCATTTCATTCGTAAATGTATAGAATTATAAAATATTATATAATTTAAACAAAGACAAATTACACTTCATACGAATCACATTACATTCATTGGTCGGAAAGTCGGAAAAACGAGAGGTCAAGTCCATTACTTTTCATAAATACATGCTTATGTTGCGAAAATTGAATATTAGATTAAATCTTAATTAAAAAATGATATCAAACCGATTCGTTGCAGGTGCGATTAAAATCATTAAGTCACATTTCACTCTAATTAGGTACAATATCGAATTGCACCAGTGCGATAATTCACTCAATGTTATCAGATATAACAGTATTGATTTTCCAAAAAACAAGAAAAAGAATAAAAAAAACAACATTTAACCGCCTACTTATCTATTTGCGTTACGGCGTCAGCACATTAACGCCGCGATATAGCGATACCGTTTTTAAATACATCATCGCTTGCATATTGTGGTATTTTATAATTCTGTTTGCCCAGGAAGCTATTTTGTTGTCTTTGCATACCGGCACCCAATTAACTATAAATAAAGAATAAAATTATTAATCGGCGTCGTTAATGATTCAATGGCACGTCTGACATCTGAATAATAACGTGTAATAAAATCAGGGTCCGACAATGAGATTTCCAAAGTAAACAGAGGAAATGTTACAGATGAGAACCTTCCTTGAAAATTTAGGATTAGTCCACACTTCCACAGCAGGGAAACTATTGACAACTATATTTTGGGACACTGAAAGAATATTACTAACAGATTATTTGTAAAAATTAAAGCTATGATGAATGCCGTTTGCTAATTTGTTGGATCAGCTACAAGAGTCACTTAAAAAAAAAGAGTGACAAACTTAGTAGAAGTATTTTGATTTTGCACGATAATGCATCTGTGCATACTGCTCAAACAACGGAGGGAGCCATGAGCAATAACGGCTTTGTAAAAATTAACCACTCACCCTACGTAGCATACTTATGGCATCCTGGGATTATTTCCTATTTAGACTTTCGAAGAAACATTTAATAGGACGACGATTTGTAACAGATAATGCGATGATAGCAACAGTAAACGAGCATTTTGACAACAAACCGAAAGAACATTTTTTAATGGCTTAATGTCTATGAGAAATATAATAAGTGTATTTCCTCATTTCCTCTCAAGGGACTACATTGAAAATTAGAAAATTAACTATGTTTGTCTTTTCTTTGATAATGAATAATAAGCTTCCCCTTGCACTATCAAAATTGTATGGGAGTTTGCGAGGCCATAACGCCCAAACGTCAGACAGTAGCAGCTTGTTTAAAAGAGCCTTTATCTCGGCCCGCGTAAGATGCTCATAAGTTATTCAAACATAAGAATATACAACTTCAAGGGTAAATAAATTATTATTGTTTACGGAGAGACCTAATATAATTCAACTTTTATCTATATGTATACCGCCAGCCACTGATTTATCGTGACGATGAAAATCATAAATCTATCGCGCGAGTGTTTTTAACACACCGACAAAGATAACGCAGGACGTATTTAGAGATTCTGAAATGAGTGGAAAATTTATTCGCTTTTGTGTGCATAACTATCAAAATAATATCTGGGATATCTCACACTAGGTCATCTAGTCCAAAACTAGCCAAGGGCATATACAATGGGTACTAGACAATGATATAAATACTTACCTATTTTTTTTATAATGCATACATACATAGATATTTTACACCCACCCACGGAACAAATAAACCTGTTGACTGTTCATGACACAAATATTTTTTTCTCGGCCGGGGACCGAAACCGCGAAATTTTAGTCTGCAGTCGGCGTCTCCGACCGCTAAACCTGCCCGTCGGTCTTAACCATATTATAGTTATGGGAGATATAAATTGAGCGTGCCATGATTGTCGTATGATAAATGGTTTCTAATAAAACTCGTGACTAGATCCATAAAAGTACATACAGATACTGCGTCGTAGCTACACAAATGTGAGCAATAAAAATACACCCAGACTAAACATGCGCCACTTGATGTTTTGACATTCACTGCATGTGAAGTAGAATTTAGTGTGCCGCATATGTAAAATTCGTGCTAGAAAAGCAAATAAAGATTCTGAAATTACATTACGTGTATAATTTACCGAAATGTTTAAGACAAACAATGATAATGGCGTACGGTCTAAACTCTAACATTCGTATCTATTAGACGAGTAATAGTATTTAAGAAAATTTGATTTTTCAAGGCAAATTTTTTATTTAACAATTTAACAACAACTATTGAACTTAAGAAAAAGGGCGTTATTTCATAGAGTAAACTACACTCTGCCGTTCTTACTGTTGAGTAATTGCTATTATTACACAATTGAGGTGTGAATGTGGTGCGTGTGTGAGGGGTGTGTGTCTGTAATTTTGCTCACGTTTTCGATCGTTTCGAAATATGAGGCGTTCCATCCTGATTTTGCTTTCTGAGACTAGACCATTTAACTAAATATCATTTCGGTAAATACGAGAGGATACTTTGCGGCGTATTGGCGCACCCACCGCCCACCAGCACAACCGCGATAAAATCGGTAATCATTGTGCGTAATGGCCTAGTCTAGTATGTATACACATACAAGAAAACGAGCGCATTCAACATCAAGGCGATCAAGCTTATGGTGCTCACACCTTTCTAACTTCCATGTTGTACTTGAGATGTGAGTACAATTTGAACTTGAATATCTATTACATGAATTGCACAATGTACCTACGTGTTGCGGTCGTGAATGTTAATGGTGATTGAATCGAAAACCAAGTAAGTGAATGTGTGTTATTTTTGTGCAGCTTATACAGCGATTGTCACCTGTTTTTGAGCACGTTATCTGGTACGAAGACGTTCCACCAGGAGGGCCTCTTCTGACGCACGTAGACAGGCGTGTCGCTGTCCTCGTCTGTGTCGTTGCCGCCCGACTTGCGGCGCTTCTTTCGCTCGAGCTGCAACCTTGCCGCCCATGAGCGCCGTCGTCCTTTGTCGGTGGGACCCAAAGCGCCACTCGGAGTACCCGTGGTGAGAGACGCTCTTCTTGCCGGATCGATCGGTGGTGGTGTGTCGTCCAAATCTGTCAATTTTCTATATCGCTCGGCGAACACGGCATCGGAAGCTCGGCGACCATTCGCCGAATGCACTGGAGTCCTCGCTATTTCGATATCGGACAGGACCTCGTCTTCGTCGGTGTCGACACCGAATACGTCGTCGCTAAACCGACGCGGAGATTCGTCGGCGGACTCTTGAAGGCTGGCGAGCGTCAGACTGGGGCGCGGGGTACGCAAACCGCGGCCCGTCCGCCCACCCGTACGACCCTGCAGCCGCGCCAGCGCCAAAGGCACCGGTGGCTCGGCCATCGTTGGTTCGGCACTCATTTCTGTCAGTATGCCAGAAAATCCACACTTCACAGTCTTTAACGATTCGTTACTAAACTGACACTTTTTCACTATATTTCCCTATATTTTTGAGTTTTGTTTCTAACGAGTACATTTTTCAATAATTCTTATTCAGGTTGCTAAGCATCTTTGTGTCCAAATATAAATATTAGTATTAGGAAAACACGATGTTCGATCGGTCGTTGAAAATTGGAAACGTCGTAGCAATATCAAGCAAGAACAATTAAAGTTGAACACGATATGCTGTTGAACATTATACGTCATACTTTACTGGCGCTACAGGTTGGATAATACTCGTATACTAAAAAACACTTTTGAACTTGTAGGTGATCTTAGGTAATAAATCACATTAGATTAATTCGATAAAGTGCTATAATAGAAATCTATAAATGTTGACGCAGCGATATATTTAGATCGGAATTGCAACATTATATTTCGTTTAGACAAAAGTTTCAGTATTTATAGAGTCGATGCATGTATATATCGAGAGACGTTCCATACAATTTCACTGCATAAAATTCACTGCGTATAATTAATCATATCTTCATTAAACGAGAATTAGTACTATATAACCCAAAGAATAAAGACAAAAAGGCCGAACTTAGATATAGGTATTGTGCTTCTAATAAAACATCAAGTCATTATCGATCCGAAAGAAGCCAGAAATTTTACGCAGGGTCAAAGGTCACAAAAAAACGTTTAAATAACTATTTGATGATTTTTACAGAAAAGTATTGGCTGTACATTTATACCTTAGTAAATTTTACTGTCTACAACAATGACATCATGACTTTTTTTGTGACAATCCGACCGATAAGCGGTGACGGAGTAACTTGTGTCAATTGTACACAAGAATCGCGGACCAAGTGCAAATTAATACATACTATTGAGGAGTGGATACTGTTCTTTACAACTTTGCAAATCGAATCGACTGCAAAGAGGTTGTCCTCACAAAAAAAGTGATGACGTCATTATTGTAGAAAATTCTATAATCAACACTGTTATGTAAAAATGACCGTTAAAATGATATTTAAGAGAAATCGTTTTATGTGACATTTGAACCAGCGTAAACTTATTGGCTTCCTTCGGATCCATAAAGACTTCTGGTGATTGATCATAATACCTAGTTCCGTACTAAAAACCTGGTTCCTTTAAATTTTTCCGAAGTAGGATGTTTTTGTTCTCCAGGCTGCGTGTTACAACCGTTTAAAATACCAAATTAATTGCCGTTTTTTTTTTGTTCGCAACAACGCACTAAATGAAACTACTAATTGACGGCAATGAATGAGAACATTAAAGCGTAACGGGATACGTATGCGTCGAGTTATAACTTGCCGATTTATCTACCGGACAGAGCGTTCGATCACCACAAGACATTGGAATTTACATATTGTTAGTTTAGCGAATGTGATGTATAGACAATCTATTGTCTTACTCGATTTCAATGAGACGCGTCATAATACAAATGTTAGCCAGTGGACGTACAACTGCGGTGCCTCGATCATTAAAAGGTTGAAAGTATACGCCCGAAGTCTAACAGAATTCTTTCCATTTCTACAACGTAGCGATGATGAAACGGTCGCCGCTGGCCATCATGGAATTATACAAATCTAAATACAACGAGTCGTCGATCTATTGAGCTTTAACATTATTTTACCATAATGATAATTATTACCTACGTCACGTAGCAGGAATGTATAATACATGTTATATTAAACAACATGGCGTGTGGGCAACAAGGTATATCACTCCCTTTTCTCTTGCCAGGTGGCGCATAAGCGACGGTACTCAATCGACTGTCAGTTTCATAGAAAATTTGGAATTTTCATAAACATATTCATAAAATATAAATGGCACAATATGTGAAGTACCATCGCCTAGAGCGCCATCTACAAAAGTTTTGCATGACACACCCCACTGAGCAAAACAACAACTAAGAACGTTTCGTTGGTCAGTCAAAAACAAAAAACAACCGAGCGCTCTGTGACATCAATGCACGTTTCATAGTTAGCAATATATTATATATACTATTATAACTCTTGTGTTTGTCTGTACATACCTATTGTTTTTTTATTTAAATGTGACGAATATCTGTTTCATGCTGCAACGATTATTTTAGGGTATCCACGGTTAGAAAAAGCTCAGATTATAAAGCTGTGCTACAAGTATGTACAAAATTACCAAATCACTGAGAATCGAATCAAATAAGGGTGAAAAGGATTACTAAAGTTTGTATGGAAAACTATGAATAATATGCGTATCGAAATGAGACCTTGCGCAAATAATCTACTAAACGAATTATTATACATGTGTTTTACTGATTTTCAAAATTCAACCTCAAAAAAAGCGAAAATGTTTGTTAAAGTTTATATGGAAGAAAATAAATTAACTGATGTGTCAACTCGAGACAATAGAAATAAACTGATAAACGATTAAACAAGTATACTGCCATTTTACTTATTTCAACCTTTAAAAGGGTGAAAAGGGGTGTATACAAATGTATAATTCAAACAGGCGAAATCGAGGATGATCACTATCTGGGCTAAAGCCAAAACACCACCAATCTGTGGACTACGCAGTTGTAACTGTTCGGTCGGACAGCTAATATATATACATAAGAGAACATGCCCTGACTGACATATCGATTCACAGCCTAAAGCGCTGCGTTTAGAAACATTTAATTCGGGACTGACGTTTCTATGTAACACCAAGCGAGCATTGAGAAAATTTTAATAGAGCGCGTATCAACTCGAGATTTTACACGAACACCTACTGAAGTAATTATTAAACACGTTTTTTTACTAATTAAAAAAAATCGATTTATAACATAGTAAAAAGAGGTATTACGTAAATCAATGCACAGCCCAAACCATTAGATTTATAAACTTGAATTATTGCACAGAAGTTTTTTTTTCAATTCTGTTTAAAATGGAAATAGGAGGTTAAAAGTTACGAGTCATTTTGATAAACCCGCAAAGCTACATTTACCTATGCATACTTACCATCTTTCCACCGTCTTTGTAATTACAAACACACGCAACCTAAGTATTTATAAGCACGACATAAAAACAATAACACGCAGACGAAATCGTGGGCAGAGTGTAGTTTTACGATTTTACATTCGGCGTGCTACATCGACCTTCAAACTCTCACTTATCTGTTAAGATAGCCGCCATTACGAATTCTAATTTGAATGCTAAGAAAGGGTTAAATATAAGCAGGTCTCGCGTCCGGTGCTTGTGGCGGCGAGCAGCTTTCGTAAGTTGCGGTGAAGACGACGGTCGGCTCGGACACGCCGACGTTGTACACGGGGAGAAAGTTGCTTAAGCTTTAAATAGCTACCGTCGATTACATAGATTCGCTTTATCTAACATCCAACTTTACTACATCATTATACACAAATAGATATAGTGAACGGACGACACATTTTATTGGCCTTGTGACTCTTCCTCTAAAATCGCAACCGAATGCGAAGGACGATAATTAAAGGTCGCAAATAAATTAACGACGGGATATGTGAGGCGCGGTAATTCCAAATGTTCCGTAGCGCTATATTTGTTTTTAAAAGCTGGCATTATTGTATTACTTTAATAAAATTGTATGTGTTTAGGAAATATTTTATAAAGTTTTATTGCAGGTTAGATCTTTCTTTGTCCGTTAACTATTCCCAAAAGTGCTTTGTCAAAAAAAAAAACACTATAAAAAATTATAGCAACACTACATGTATCGAGTCACTAAAATCCTACAGACTTCAGAAATCATATCATGCATTTTTTTCGCGTTATCTGGTCTAGGTACATATTGTTATCGCACACAGATGAACCAAATATTGGCCAAAAGTGTGCTACCGAACAAAATTTCCTAAATATGGGAGACTGGCTCAATGTGGGTATTAATTGGATATTCATTTGGGCAGTTGGTCTAGCTTGAGAACTGTTGCCGCTAGTGCCACGTTTATTCTGGATAAGACTTAGGAAAACATAGCTCTTTGAACCGTCGAGTTAAATGTGTAAGGCCACTTGGGTTACTTGGTTTTATCATCCAAGTTAAAATAATAAGTATGGACTCGATGTGTTGACTCGCTTTGGGAAATAGACTTTAAGATTCGAAATTACGCACGCGTTTCTGCCTCAAACAGTGACCACGTATGACCATAGTGACTTGAGCAAATTGTAAATATATCTGGAGGGGCTTACGTGCCTGGTCTCGTCGCTCTCCTATAATTATGAAGGTCACAACTCCGTCGGACTAGTTTCATTTATTTACAACGTCAACATTGATGAAGTACGCATTTATTGTGTATGTGGCAATAAACAATTATTCTATATTTATGATTTGAATTAATTGTTACTATTCTACAGGCTGTCTTTTAAACAAAACTAATCTAGTGTGTGGTATTTTTCTGAGATATATTCCAACGTAAAAAATTACAACATGGAAAATTCGACACTAATGATATCTATCGATACAAAATTACGTTGTGCTCGTTGTCAAATAAAAAACACGCAAATTCACTTCGAAACCCTTCGAATCATATTTGTGAACAGTCGTCGTCCAACGCTGCGTTCTTTTGACGCTGTGAAATAATTTCATAACCCGTTACGAGTGAATACGTTTATCATGACGTCGTGTCTATCATCGAAATATCATTTTAGTCCGGGAGCCC
Organism: Luffia ferchaultella; assembly: GCA_949709985.1. Classification (NCBI taxonomy): domain Eukaryota; kingdom Metazoa; phylum Arthropoda; class Insecta; order Lepidoptera; family Psychidae; genus Luffia; species Luffia ferchaultella. The sequence goes on along the minus strand of OX453242.1, from coordinate 8,771,694 downwards.
GTGCCTAAAATATAAATGTTATATTTTAATAGAGATACCTACTTCTTACAAATCTAATTCACAGATTGCAGTCAGCCATCTAGGCAAGGATGCAGTAGGACGCGACGCACTATGATTATGAAAAAATTATGCAATTATTAATAAACTAAAAAAATCCTAAAACCTAATCTTATGTATAGATATTTTGATACAAACTACAAGTGCGGTACCAATTTACCGACTTTTAGAAAATCGTTGCAGGCCTTCTGTTTCAATAAATACATTCTTGCACTCGAATAGGACAAAATGAAGTTGACTAACTAGTGACACACTTTTCTTTTATATAAAAAATTGTAGTAAGTATATCTACAAAAATAGCATTTGCAAAATCGTTTCTATTTACTCCTTACAATTATGAATTCAAAATAATGTTACAAACGTGCGGTATTGGTACATTTAAATGTTGGCCATAGTTTTGTGGTAAACAAAAATTCAATAGTCATAAAAACAAACTACAAAAACATCCCAAAAACAAAAGATGCAATCCGGGTCCTAAACGGTACTTGCGAAACTAGAGGTCAAAGGGAACCTCCACGCCAAGTCAAAAAAAAAACGTTAGAAAATAACGCTAGAGAGCAAACGGACGAACAAACTACACGGTACCAAAATTATAAAGTACCAACACGATATTTAATGAACGCTTCGCCTAAGTAACCCATATATGTCAATCAGATAGCGAGAGGCGCTCACTCAGTGTCGCCCTACTGATTAACCTTAAGACTCACGACTTACTGAAACGATCTATCTCACCCCACTCCATTTATATCCTACTATCGTTCAAACGAACACCTACGGAGTGCGTAATACATATTATTTCTAACAATGCTTTGAAGTAATCCACAAAAATCAAACAAGAAACGCTTTATACAACTATGCAAAAGAAGTTTAAATTAACTTCAATTTTCAATCAAATTAGTTAAGCAGGGAAGAGAAATTTCAAAAATTTATAGTTGAAAGTTTGAAAGTTGAATTTCGTTATGTAAGGTTCCGATTAGATCTACATACTTTTTTCAAAAATTGTGAAACGTTATCTACAACGCGATTCAAGTTAACATCATTTTTTGTGCGTTCAATTACAATAACAAAAACAGTTACTTATTTATTCTCTTTGGTAATATTAGATGACCGCGTGGCCTAGTGGGTAGCAACCTTGCCTACGAAGCTGGAGGTCCCGGGTTCGAATCTCAGGTTGGGTCAGTATTTATATGAATATTGATACTGGTACCGGGTCTTGGTTGTTATATATATGTGGTGTCTTCGCTTGGCACCCAAAACACAAGCTAATGCTTAGTTTGGGGCCTAGACGTTGTCGTGATGTATACGTTATTATTATTATATTTAGATCTTTGCATTGTTTCAAAATCTTATTCATAATTGTTTTTCACAAGAAACACTACGTCAGAAAGTCTCGCGTTTTAATCGTCAAAAATTAAAAAATTATAGGAGTCATTTTCTTCGGGGTCTATTTTTAAAAAAAGTGGCAGGTTACAGATATAGTTCTACCGTATCTAACACTACCTAATAATATGAAATATCATTTGAATCCATTCAGCCAATTTCAAATAAATAAATACGGGTTAGAACATAGATCCGGCCGTTGGATCGGGACACAGAGAACATACTACTGGGCGCTAGATATGGAACATTTTATTACCAAGGAACATTTACAGTCTTCAAGTAGATTGACCTTTTAACCAACAAATTGCAATTGTACACATTAATAAAGTTAATGTATCATTGTCTGTAGTGAGTTGAGCCAGAAGCAAAACAGCTACGTCCTGAAGCAGACCGCTACATTCCGCTGACCATACTCGGCCATGGGCGACAAACCGTCCAACACAACGAGCCCACGACAACGACGACGCTATCACGACTAAATATTTTTTTACATCGTACCGACAACACGCCTCAATAAAATGAAAAACTTTATACTTATGCCACTGATTTCGCATGTATATACTGTGTAATCAACTTTACATATCGTGGCAGTATCTCAGAGATCAAATCTCCTGACCTTAGATATTATGAAACAAAAAAAAAATATATTGAAGATAAAAACGAAATAAAATTTATTTAATTAAAATACTTCACAGTATTAACAAATTATGTTAGAAGCTCTATTAAAAAAGCACATCTTGAAATAAGTTCGGAGCATGGTATACGTGTCAAGATATCATTGCCGATACATATTTAAAATGCTATTATTAGAAACACTATAGCAAATATAAATCTATCGAATATATAAGTAGCATTCACTGAACACCGTTAGAGCTGATAAATTACAACAAAGTGTAAAAACATTTAAAGTATCGTCTAAAACAAAACAAAAAAAATGTCCATGCAAACTTCATGGTACGTAGTGAAATGTGGTAACAAGCCAATTCTTATTTTAGAATAAATTCCAGTTATGTAACACAAAACTTGCTTTTTATTATATTGCAAGGTAAGTAACCTTGTACGCGACTGATTTACAACAATATTATAGTTTTCTAAACTCCTATTTATGACATTTTATTTAGCTTCCTCTGTATACATAGGTTTAAATTAGTACCTACGAGTATGTATGTTTGGATAGAAATTTGCGAGCTAATACAGAGCCATTCCCTCTTGAGCTATGAAGTAGACATTTTGCGTCCATATGTGGCTTCGATAACAATGGAATAATCTGGTAACCAAGTACTGTTGATTTTCACGAGGCAACTCTTCAAACATTGATCGTATCAAATTGAGATTTGAAATGTGTATGATTTGGATGACAATCGATAATTAAGGTACTATCAAGCTGACCTGATGATGGAGCTGGAAGATAGATAGCATAAGCCATCAATGACTACTTTTCATAGTACATGGTGACGAGGGTCTAATGGAGTTGAAAGGTTGAATAATAGAACTCTTCAATGGATATACACAAACACATAAATAAATGCGGGAAACTATGTCGCGAGTAATCAGCTGCCTAAGCCCAACGTGGTGTACGCTCTGAGAAGCCGAATGGTGAGGGGATACCAAAATGTCTAAAATGAAATATATGTAAGAAAAACTTTTTATAAACAAGCTTTTATTCAAAAAGCAATGGACAAATAATTAAAATGTAAATCAGCTTTTAAATCTCTAAAGTTTAGCTACTATAATATGAAATTTATAATATTTTAAAAACTTCAGGCTTTAAACGTTCCAGTAATAAATAATAATAATAATAACGTACATATGACAACAACGTCTAGGCCCCAAACTAAGCATTAGCTTGTGTTTTGGGTACCAAGCGAATACACCACATACATATAACAACCACGACCCGGTACCGGTATTGATATTAATCATATAAATACTGACCCGACCTGGGATTCGAACCAGGGACCTCCAGCTCCGTAGGCAGGGTCGCTACCCACTAAGCTAAGCGGTCGTCATATAGTATAATATCTATTACTTTAAAACATTGTATATGAATTAAACCTCAAGCCTTTAAAATATATGTTCCATATATATTAATAAATATAGTTTTGACACTTAAGATTAAATGAAAAATCGACGGATTTCATGTTTTCGGGAATTTATTGTTAAATAACTAAATAAGATATAAAAAAAAAACAAAAACATACCGCCCTGCAACAGTATATCTCTTATTATATATATTTTTTCTGTAAATATTGTTACAGAATTACAGCGAGGATTAGACATGGGCCCAAGCCACTTTTTTGTATGAAAAGCCTTACCTACCTCCTTAAAGATCGATGATAATATTTTAATTTTCAGTGTTTTTTTAAATTAAACCTTGTTTTGAAAAATGTTTTTTTTTTTTATTATAACGTGCTTATTCCTATCGTCAGAATAGCATAATAAACAACGATCGAACACGTTCAGTGAATCGTAAAAATGATAAACAGCGTACAGACGCGACATATCGTAAGAAAAGAAACCTTGAAGCATTGACAATGTCTAACGCATTAAATATGCTTCTATGCTTCAAAACTGATAACAGTGGTCTATTAAAATATGTATTCATAATAGGACAGGCTATGTTAATCACTAAAAATATTTCTCAAACAAGTTAACGAATCGACGCGACGCAACAAAAATAAATCACCTCGCTACGATTTCTTTTTTGGGTAGGGCCACTAAATGAACTTTTTTCTGAGACCTCTCTTTAAGAATGACGCACAAGATGAAGATTTAAACAGAATCTTCATCTTGTATTGTTATAGAGAATTAATGAAACATGTCACTGGACATTCAATCTTTTACAAAGACGCGCAAAAGTGTGGACGCATTACAGGCGAGAATCGAGTCATGAAATTATACCAAGAATAGAAAATATTTCTAGTTGACCGAATCCACTTCAGCACGTTATGCACTCGCTTTAGTCTTAGAGTATAATTGTCCAGCGCAAAAAATACTCGTTGAGCTAGTAGAATTCTATTTAGTTACACTCGCTGATACTCGTTTAAAGTTTCCCGCTGGTAATGGGTACGCAAAGTAGCTTTCGGAACGAATTCATAATGTTGGACAAAATTAATTCGATGTAATTATATGCGCAACGCCACAGCAATTAGCAATATAAACAGTTATACAAACATTTTGCGGAAAAAGCAATTGTGTCGACAATTAAATATTAAAAGACCTCGCACAAAAGTTAATACTATAAACTACCGAAATACAAGCGTTGAATGTTAAGGCCAGTGGATGTGGTGGAATGTCTATTGACTACGTAACCTCTTGTTTGGTTTATTACCAAATCGGAATACCTAAGAAATGTTAATAAGGACAGATACGAAAGAGACACTATTTATGTCACAAAAATTTAAAAAAACTGCCATGTAAAAAATGTGTCCAATAAATTATTAATACACACTTGAAACTTTGTGAGTGGCTTCATTTTGGCGAATCTACCATAGTTTTCTTTTGTGATAATTGAAGGGGTAGGTGGACAAAGGTGTTAACTAACAAAAAGTTCAAAATAAGTTATGAGTGTTTTTATGTTGCTTGTACCACATTTGCAAGCCTGAAATGTATGCATGTTTGTCAGTTATACCTTTGCTATGGGTCTTCATTTTTAACACGAATCAAAATTTGCGCAGTAGATTTATGATCATTTAAAATCTACTTCCATGTAAACAGTCGATTAATTTTAATTTCTCAGATAACACCTTTGTCCACTCACCGCTTCAATTTTTATAAGTGCTGCGTTTTCGAGTTTAAATTCGACATTTGCGAAACATGTCGAATTCATGATGGTTCGTAAACATGTTATATTTATGCTGATACTAAAAAAACGCAGCAAGGTATTTATTTGATAATATCAGTAGATTTTGAAAATAATTAATAAACAACTTAGCAAAAAATTACTACGAATTTATTGCAGAACATAACCTCGTAAATACGAAATGTTCGCGACGTTAGACAAAGCAGCAGAAAAGCAGTGGTTTCAAGGACTAAATACATTTCGAATTATTTCTTATACATGACACGAATACATTTCTTATTAAATTATCTTTCGAATTTATTAAAATTAAATATGTCGCAAAAGAAAACATCATGGATCCGGCTCGTTTCGCGCATGCGCGGTCGAAAATGCAGCGTTTACTAAAATTGTCGCAGAGACAAGTCGCTCACAAAGTCTCAAGCATGTATAATCATTTTTAGAAATGGGTTCGGCCCTGGGGACTATAACTTATTGACCGATACGATGAAATCTGACAAAAGATTTCATGTGGTGTGTGAAAAGCATCGGCACGGTGTTAATAGAGTAAACAAAGAAGGTCGTCGATCTAACAAACGGTGCAACGCATTCTCATATAATAATAATAACACACACAATCACAACAACGTCTAGGTCCCAAACTAAGCATTAGCTTGTATTTTGGGTACCAAGCGAAGACACCACATACAAATAACAACCAAGACTCGGTACCAGTATCAATATTCATCATATAAATACTGACCCGACCTGGGATTCGAACCCGGGACCTCCAGCTTCGCAGGCAGGGTCGCTGCCCACTGGGCTAAGCGGTCGTCATTATCTATTGTAATATTATTAAACCAGATATAGAACTAAATTTTTCACATCTCTGTATATTGACATTAGTGTTGTTAGACCTTATGAATAAATAAATAAACAAATCAAATAAGAACATATGAACACGGACGTAATAGTACCTACTAATGCATATGAATGACATAACTTCTTCCAATTGCATAGTGCCTAGTCCTTTTATACAAATGTCTCAACGTAATGTTTAAAACCTATTTTAAATTAATTGCTTCCAACCATCGTCTGTCTTGCGAATATTATCAAACGGATCGCACAAAGAAAGACAAAGAGCAAATGTAGTAAAATTGCCCAATTATTAGGCAAAGTACTGCGATAAGAACAAATTTTTGAAACGAAAACGATCATAAGGACACAATTTAGCCAGCCATCAAAAACACATCAAGGTTCGATACTTTGATCCTCCGGCCAGATCTTCAACTTGCAGTTTCATTAGACGTTGTAAACGTGTGAATTTGTGGAGCACGACCTCGTTTTGCGACAAACGGCTCTCCGAATAAATAAACATACGGGATTAAAACTCCTTAATGTCATTAGGGATGTTGTTCTACTTAGCGTGCATGTATCATTACCAATAGGCACCCATTAAGGCGATAAATATAGATTAAAATTAATAGTAGCTAGAATCATTTTTACACTACCACCAAGTATAAATTTTATTCTGTGTGAAGATCAGATTATGTTAACGTGCAAACGAACGTCTATACTAAACATGGTAGTTTGTATTGATAAACAAGGCAATGCTTGGGCTCTGGACGGCGTATAGTAAGTAAACCTAGAATGATATTGATCTCCATCGGATAAAGAAAATCTCAATGTCAAAAATGCCAGACTGCGCTTGTGTACACACACAACAAGTACATACTTATATTATTTTTAATGTTCATTCTGCCTGATATTAATTACTCAACTCACCCTGCAATTTGTTTGCAGTGTATCGAAAAAATAAACTGATAGGTACTTTGAAAGAGTAACAACAAAATAAATAATTAAAATCCAGGATAGTAAAACGATGAATATAAGTTTAACTTTTCGGTGAAATATTTCATGGCTTAACAAATGCTAGCAAAAGTTGATAAAACAAATTTTACTGTAATAGCCCTAAAATCCAGAATGATTAACGCAATGTTACAGTAACTGTTCTAATAAAAGCGTTACACGAGTACATGAAGATTATATAATAGATAGAGGAAGAAAAACCCTCAAACTCTCAACCCGACACAAAACTTCAAAAGATTTTTTTTGTAACATTAACGCAATTATGAAACAAGTTTTGAAAACGAATACTCGGTAAGTTCAACTAATGGTCAGAATTAGATAGCCAATGTTGCAACACAACTTCAAAGGACTGAATGGCTTGACCCCACGATAGGATGGTGAAGTAGCTAACCTTGACGGAACCGGAAACTGTAGTTAACAAACAACATGTCGAGATATTTGTCTCATTCTCAGCCGCGAAAGCTTCGACTCGTCTGTAACGGAACGAGGTCGCTCGCCACACTTTAGGAATATTCCCAAAATCCCAAATCCGCAAATATAATTATTGCTGCGTCGTTGGGACGCGGCGACAACGACGTCATTGCGGTATCCGACAGCTGTGTGAGTAACACAATTTATTTCATTTGAGAAAATTCAAGCTCTGATTTCCAAATCTCTTTTATAGAATGTTATATTAGGAAGGAGACATTCTCGCACAAGGTTAACTTAAATTAGTCACAACAAATTAAGAAAACGATGCATGATAGAATATTCTTGTATTGATTTATGTGCATACCATTTATGTGTATCCAACGGTGAATCACAAAGACATGACAAAATCGACAACAAAATCGTTTACTTAATGAAACGTTATTTTCATGGACCGAGAATTCCGTTTCAGAAATCATAAGCAAGTATATCACACAGACAGCTTAAGTGGTTTAGGGGTCAAGTCGGTTATTTTTATTTTAGCATTTTGAGAAACGATTTCATTCTTCACATTCTTCAATATCATAAAAAAATATAGAAACAACAGCACCGATTGGTCAATTAAAGTGCACCATATTATTTCACGAGTGCTTCACAATAACGCAAGACCTCATACTGCACAAGCTATTCAATGTTATTCAAGTTACACTAAAAAACACTCCGTTACCCTTCGTACTCTCCGTAGTTGGCCCCTAGGGACTACCATTTCATCTATTCGGACAACTTTCTCCATGGGAAAAAATTTAGGTACCGTGAATCAGTTCAAGTTTTTACGAACTTTTTCGAAATCTACTCCCCAGAATTCTATCGCAACAGCACTCAATAGGGAAATTTTCCCTATTAAATTACCGAAATGCGTATAGAATATACTAATTATTTTGACGAAATAAATACTTTTTCTATGATTTCTAGTTGCACTTTTTGTTATGTTTAATTGATTTGCCCAAACGTCAGAAATCTGTTTAGACATCAAATCGCTCCGAATCTAAGATAATTACAAATGGCCAAAGCTATTTACAGTTATGATTAAGCTTTAGGGGCGGATTACAATTGTTACATTACATATGTATATTTCCGTTACGAAAATATATTCTTGTAATAAATAAACTATTCCTTTTGACATTCATCATTTATCGTAACTTCGAAAAAAAATTACTTCACCTAGTACACTCAAAAAAAAAAATCAACCTGAAATGAAATTTACAGGAATGTTCACCCATTTAATGATGCAGCTAGTTGGTTCAATTGATCTCATTAATTCTAATTCAACGTTAAACATATAATCATTTCTATTTGTTTGTTTTAACAATCATTTTTTATTACTTTACTGTCGTCTTTACATGAGCACATTACATGAACATCATTATCTAGATTAGTTCGTTTTTACTTATATACATTTATTTCTCGACTTTCCAGCTGCTTTGATATGTAGCTAAGTTCTTAAAAATTTAAATATAACTGATACCGAGCGCTCGCAGCTTCACCTGCGTAGACTACACATTCCTGCTAAAGTTATCAAATATTAACATTCGAAATTGTTTCTGCGTACTTTTAGCTGATATAAATTCTGGTTACTGTCATACAAACTTTTGACCCCCATCTTCCTTTAAAATTTGAAAATAAATAAACATTTTTCATCGATGCTGCGCTCCTATTGGTCGTAGCGTGATGTAATAATAGCCAATAGCCTTCCTTGATAAATGGACTATCCAACAGAATAAGAATTTTTCATTTCGAACCAGTAGTTCTTGAGATTTGCGCGTACAAACAAACAAATAAACAAACAAACAAACAAACAAACAAACAAACAAACAAACAAACAAACAAACAAACAAACAAACAAACAAACAAACAAACAAACAAACAAACAAACAAACTCTTCAGCATTATAATATTAGTATGGATGACTATATTTTTCAGAAAGCTACAAACGTGAAGTATTTCTTCGAGTTGTATGGAAACAGACTGACATGGACATACACACCATTACCTTTAAATTAAATAAAAGATAAAAAGTGCACAATACAAATATAGCGTAAGATGGATTGCATTAAAGTTTGTCAGCTCGGCGGGTAATTACGATACCGCAATCGTACTCGAGTTACGTCCACAAGAAATATGTAGGCCGACTTCGATTTCAAAGCAAAACACTATGCCTACGTGCACAACTAATGTGGTTATAATCTATGCTTTATCTTTGTATCGCATTGGGAAGTTTACCGCTGCATTATTGATTTGATTTTAGAATATTATCATATTTTGGATAAGATAAGTATTAAAATACGGGTGACAGATACTAACAAATATGGGCTAGAATTCGAAAATATTTCGATTGTAAAAATATAATAGGGAACAAATATTGTATTACAAAATATTATCGTCCTTTATATACCTATAAGTCATAATACAATTTCTTCAATCTAATTAATAAAATTGCTAATTATACGGCTAATTAATTTTTAACGTAGGATGAAGTATTTGTTCTTTATTTTATTTTTTCACAAGAGGTATAAAGATAAAGGTAAGAATCAAAAAGTTACATACCAAATATTACATCAAAAAAGTATTAATTAACAGTATAAAAGTTACGGAAAAGAAAAATGTATTTAAAATAAAATATTCCCAATAACAGCTTGTAAAGTGCTGAAATATTCAAGGAATATAAGTCAAGGCCGGTCACACAGTTTCACCGAACAACTACAAACGTAACCGTTGGGAAACAAGCAATTGGAGAGGGTGCGCTTCGCTGCTCGCCGTAACTTATGAGTTAACTTTGAGATTTCTAAATTTTCTAACATTAATATAACATAGTAGGTAATGTCGATTGCGTGCATCGAACGTAGAATTAAATTTTCGCTTTTATAATAAAATAATACTATAAAATTTCAACACAATTTTAAATCAGAAAATATTATAAATAATTATGTATAAGCTGCTCGTTTTTATGTCGTAGACAAAGGCGGGTGCAAGTGAAATCGTATTTTATATAAAGTATTTTAAATAATTCATATTTCAAACATAAAAGTAGCTACAACTCTTCAACGACCGGTCAAAAATCGGTTCCCTGAACACAAAATCCGTACAGCTACCAACTCATGTCGCGGGGGCAGTGAACGACGACCTCCTTTCCCCGGTGCACTGGCGCAAGCGAAACTAACAGACAAAACAACTAGACTTTTATACAGTGGCGTACGAAATCGTAGCGAAACTCGCGCGCGACTTTCACTGCGGCCGGCGTGATTTGCGATCGGCTAAAGTTGCGCGTACGCATCGAACGTGCGAAGCGCGCGACGCTGAGTTTGCGACTGGCTGGAGGGCTGAGACTGCTGCCGCTGCCTCTTAGCCGGCGACCGATGCATACGTTGCAGAAGCGGTCGAGGGCCCACCAACGCACCGTTTCTTATCGCAATGATAACTTTATAAAATTCCACTATGTGGGGCACACTGACATTTCGAGAACAAAAAAAAAAACAAGACGCAGGATATAAGTAAATAATCTTTGTTGGTTTTCGAAGTATTCTCTTTTACGATTAACTAATAATGCACTTTTGCATTCGATAAAATAAATGACTGAAACAGTAATCCAGTCTGCAATTGATGATGACAAAATTGCCGATTCGTAAGATTCTACTATTGCTTCTAAGTCTTCAAACCCCGGACCACGAAATAAATTTTTCATTCTACGATATATAAAGAAATCGTTAAGGCTCACTCATAGGACTGTACGGAGGATAGGTCAACAAATCAACGTTTTCCTGCTTTTAATAACTATTCGTCTTTTAAGCGGCGTGGAAGCTCAAAATATCACGATGACCTATATGCAGTTCAACCATCATTTTCAGCAACAAACCGTGGTGTACCGATCGGTGGTAACCGTTCTGCGTTCCTGTATTTGTCCTTCGAATTGTGGCAATATGTCCTTTTTTCGAGACTAACAAAGCGACCATTTTTTCGCCACGGTACGGTAACATACAACTTTTTTAGGCTTGAGTTCGTCTTCGAAAACCTAACTTGCCGACTGGTGTTTTCTTTCGGGATCATAATAATAATCCATGATTAGTCACCTGAGACGATGTTATGTTATAAACGGCTTCTGACTTCCCTCCGCTAAAGCGTAGCAGAGCAAAGCCTTTTACTCTTCAGACAAATTGTGGGTACCCAGCGGGGAACAAACTTTTTAACACCCAATTAATTCATAAAATAATTTGAATTGGAGTCATGCCAATATCTATAGTTGCTCGAATCTGCTCGTATGCCACATGTCGATTATATATTATAATTTTTTCCACAACGACGACGTTTTCAGGCGTTACCAATGTTTTTGGTTGACCTGAAAAAATATGGTGCCGAACACAGACTTAGTGCCGAAAGAGGCACGACTTTGTCGGAACTCTGCATATCAGCAATATATTGTCATTTGGGTAGGTGCTTCAACATCATAAATAAAAACGACTCAACAAGGCATTCTTCTTGAGATAACCCTCAGCGAAAGTTAAAATAAAATATGGCAAGTAATTTTCACGTGCCAGTTCCAGTTTCTGATCGACTTCTCAAATTCAAAACGAAAAGTATTTTTTACACATTTTTTATTAATTTTATTTTGACTGTATAAACATCACATTTTCAAATGGCCGGTATAGACGAGACAACACAGGTTTTATTCTATCTCAATCCAAAGTACGGGATTCCTGATAATTTCTGTGTACCTACCCCTACATATAGTACACTCATTCAAAGACAAAGGCAAAGACAAGTTCGAGTGGTCTCTGAATACAATGTCGCAGCCTGGAGTCCATCCAGATTATATGGTTAGTGCGCGTACGCACATGCATTTTTTCCAACATTTTGCATACGTAACAGTATAAAAAAACACAGGTTTTCTAATTTTTACATATTTTCATAGCGAGGGTGGCGCGCTTATAACGCACCCATACTTAGCTGACTGACCATAGCACAGTCTGTGAATGAGCAATATATGTACTACCACTTATCAACATATGAGCGTTTAAAGAGACGTAACCATTTTTGGTCACGGTCTCTTGGACTAATACGATCGAAAATGAAGCGTCGGCAGAGCACAATATTTTGCGTAACCGCAATTAGCAACATGCATATTTTTCTTGAAATACTAAATCATGTCCGGCTTTAGTATAACTATATGCGCACGCGCTAAAAATTAGCGTTCTAGTATTTACTAGATAACACGAAAACTTCATTCGCAAAATAAACACAATTCGATCAGCATAAGTAAATCTGATATATATATATTATTTTGTTAAGTTAAACTTGTTTTGCCACTATAATACAACGCATTTACAAATCGATTAAAATTATCAAACAGTGATGTAACCGGATTTCATTTACATAAAGACTCCATCTATATATAGTACAAAAACATGACGTGATTTTAAGAAAAACCTTTCGTTTTTTTAAATACATAATTTTGGTAATGGAACATAATTTCGGTGTAATTGGATTTGATTGCATTATTGCGCATATGGGTCATTTTTCGAAAGCAATAACTCATACAATTACATGCATACGCATTGCATTATCCAGATCACTTGTGATCAGGTTCGCGTAATGGTTTAAAAAACTTAAACACGAAGTACGAAGTTCGTTGGGTGGATTACTCAATATTCGCCCTTTAAACGAGCCAGTTTACTTCGATCTCAATTTCGTGACGTAACCGTTTGGGTTCACTTTTAATTCAAACCTTACTGACTTGCCCGATTTCGTTACGTAATGAATACAATCAATGCAACACCGCAACTATTCATTTATATTCAATTATTCATTTTTTTTTTGTTTCAAGCGAGTTTTGAATGTCAGTCAATTAATCTGAATAAAAACACAAAGACAGTTACAGAGACAGACAATAACATCGAGACTAAAAGCATATAGTATTAAAGTACGTTAAAACACTGAGAGCACCCCGTTTCGTTTGCTTGAGTACAAAACATAATATTTCAATAATATTGTGACATTAAATTATTTATAAACGGCATAAGGAATTCGAAACTACAACAAGGTGTGGTACATAAAAGACTTCATAGCTGTCGAAAAGCCAAAAATTATGCAGTTGGCCTAATGTTAAACATCGCAATGAGAATTCACAATTATATCGTCAAAATGCGTTCAGCAATAAAAAATTTCCAAGCTATTCTTCATATAACCAACGGTAAAGAAGTGTAAAGTGAAATGATAGAAAGATCATTTTTCAAGAATTATTGTGATCGTAATTGCTTACATATTAGTAGGTATGTAAATATATACTTACTAACTGCTAAAATGGAAAAATTACAAAACTTATTTAAGAATTTTATATACGTCAACGACGTACACGAAGACATTTGTTATGTTCGTTCCGTATGGGAAGATATCCCCTTTTTAGGGTATCTATCCGTTTGTCTATATTTACTGGGGAACTATTAGCACTATATTGGTGAAAAGAAGGTATGTGTAATCTATTAAACCCTATACAATGTTGTACTAAAAACACCAAAAAAAAATTTGGGGGTAGGTTGCTATACTTGTATTTAACTGAGGGAGCAAAAAAAATTAGGTACAGCGCTCTATAACATGTGGGTACCTATAGATATTATCTTCAATGATAATATATAAGTTATTAAATGATATTTTTATTTAAATCAATGGTTGTTAAGATATGCGCTCCTGAAGTCCTTAAAAGTGTATCCCTCTCTCTAACTTTTGAATAATGAGGTGGAAAATTTTGAAAAAAATTCACTTAAGTAGTACAACTGAAGAAACGCTTTCAAACGAAAATTGCTTTGAATAAGATACGTTGAGTAGTTTTTGAGATATTTGTTTATAAACTATTTATTCGAATTTCAACCATAAACGTTCATCCTGTCTACGGAACCCTTCACTGTTATTTAGTGACTATAGGTATAGGTAACAAACTTTATGGACATTTTCCCTTTATGATTTACTTAACCACTAAAAGCTCTGTGGGAATAAATGTGTTAATAGTTTTCTTAACGGACAATTAACAGAATATGATAAAAAAATAACGGTCGAGTACGTGTTAGACCACGTACAATGAAGAGTTTCATGCTGCAGAAGCGGGCTGTTCGAGCAATACATAAACTGCTGACCTTATTGGCCACATCAATAAAATCACAAAATCCCTCAAAGGGCAATATATACGTTCTTACAATAAGATCCCAGTTGAAGATTTACCCCTTAACAAGTTTAAGACTACAATAAAACGAAAGCCTTATAGAAAAGCTTATTATAAAGTGTTGGACTACTCAGACGATAAAAATTCATGGGTGTAGACCGCTTACCTATCAGTTTGATGCAAAAATACTAATATTTAAGCACTTATTGTCATAACAACTCGTCATGTGTTTTTTTCTTTAAAAAAAGGGCGTTCCTCGTTTTTTGTGTTTTTTCCGAGAAGGACCAGCATTTCTTTGAATGCGCCTTTGTGGGGACTTTTTCTCACATAGTAATAAATTCGCTTTTATTACGTATTTGAAGATTATGTTACATAACTACGAATTAGATTAATTTGATTAGTCGCGATGAAAATTGATGGATAAAACTCAAATAAGTTCAAAAACAACTACCTAAAAAAACTGTCTTAATACGTGTACACCTATCTCATTGAAACAAATCTTTGTTGAAAGTGTTTTTTAAGTTATACTAACTTAAATGTTTTCAAAATGTTTCGCACCACAGTTGAAAAGTTAAATGGGGGGAGGGAACAGTTTATAGGTACCTCCACATGTCAAAATGCGTTGAAAATGTTTTTTCGTCATTCTGTTACAACGTATCTCTAAAAAAAAAAATTCGCGATTTCCCTACACCATTGTATAAGTGGTCACAGATTACACCTACCTTGTAATATTTGTCAATAGTCTCCGAGTGAAATGGCGGTGACAGACGGACAGACAGACTGACAGACAGATGGGCAGGACGATTTTACAAGAGTTTTTTGGAACCATTTGGAACCTAAACATGTCTTTTACTTTTATGTGCTGTACTAAATAAAGTTCGCATGAAAGTTATGATCAAATTGGAATTACAAGTTCTTGACAACTAGAAGTGTTTGGTATGGTATAAAAATTACAAATATTTAAAACAGCATCGAAAAATCTAGTTTTTTTTTTTTAATTTTAAATCTAGAAATTCCATAAACAAATGATTCTATACGCTACCATTTGCGCATAGTCATAAAAAAATTGTGATCAGTAAGGCTAAAAACTACGCAAGAGAACAAAAACGATGAAAACTATGTATTGTAAGGGTAGTAGGCAAAATTAAATGTGTCGCTAGAGTACATAACCGAATCCCACGCTGCTATTACCACAAAGTCGGGATTAGGTAGACCTAGTTGTTCAATAGCATTAACGGTTCACTCCATACGGCTTCTGTGTTAATTAAACATGACAACCAGTGGCCCTACTCCTTAACGCGGCACCGAAGTAGCGCCGAATACGCTGCGTTTCAAACATTCGGTCGCCATGCGCCAGGACTATGGGCGAGAGAACGGATTTTTTAAATGGCACGTATATGGTGCTACTTCGACGCTGCGTTAATTTACCAGAGTACTGTTCGATTATGAATTTTAACAAACATTAGCTTTTGCTTCGGATTTCCTCGCATCGTTTTAACGATTAGCATAATTAGTTTTCAATCTATATATGAATTTACGCAAATTTCTTAAATCTCAATATTAATTGTTTTTACACCTTTGATATTTTTTGAAATACCGCTCTACGTTCATTAATTTTTGTTTCTACCGCTTCTCTTCTAAAAAATAGCAGCACCAGCATAAAGAAACGAAACAACAGCTTATCGTTTAGTTAGTGTGTTTAAATTTTAGTATGAACTATGGACTTGACATGGTGAAGGGGGCGTGCAGGTGTTACCGCAAGGTAGTCCAGCGTGACCAGACGTACTATTTTAATACTTTTTAAGTATATTTTGACAATTTTGACCATCAGTAGTTTTATAGGTTCATTATTGAAAATTAGTATTTTTTTGTATATTTTGGATAAAATAAAATTTTATGGTAACATCGTTAGAGATCGTCTCCGCGAATATCGATCTACTGCCGATCATCGGCATTCTGGAAGGGAAATCCCCGAAAATATCTTCTCTATTTATTCGATTCGACTACCGGGTAGTAGTTAGTTTATAAACCGTTTATAAACCGGCAAGTAAACATCACTAAACTGGGGTACATGTGATTGGCCGTACCAATCGAAATACTATCTGTACGTGATGGACGTTGCTGTCAGTTTCGTTACCCTAAAAGCGCAGGATAGAAAATGCCCATATAGTAAATAAATTGGACAGCAGCGTTTGGTTTTAATAGAGTCAGATATGTAACTTCACAGTACCTATCGAAACTGTCAAACGCAAGTTCGTGGGAGTGAAGGCTGGCGCGCCTCGCAGTCTGGAACCGGACTCAAACTTGTCAAATATACACCAGCTAACTAGAAGAAGAGTGGTCAGACGGTAAACGCAGAAGAGTACTTCCAGTCAATTCGTACTTTTATAAAAATACCCTATACATTCAATCATTATTTCGTTTGGGTGTAAAAGTGTGATCACAATCGGTTTAGTGCATTTTGAGTTATAAAAGCGTTCAAATAAATAAAGAGAGGAAGTCGACAAAAGACTGAAACTGAAAATATTTATTTTTGGGTTCAGCGGTACTACTGCACTCACTTCGGCCTTTGACGCATATTTGACGTCTTTGATATCTGCATATCAAAGATGTCAAATATGCGTCGGCGACGACATGACACGAATATGACATATCGGAACAATATCTAAACATAGACGCGTACGGTTAATAATGATTAATTGGATAAAATTATATAATAACCAATGGATAAAATTATTGTAATTTAATTAAGAAAATATACGTCCACTGTTATAATAATTTTATTCAGTTAAGTACGTAAAATGAAAATGATTTTAATCGGATTATATCTTAAATGTATATACATCATTCCATTACAGTAAATATAATAAATACTAGAATAATTAAATAATAAACCAATAATATCACGATTCTAGTGATTCTAAAGCATACGAGAGGCATAACAGTAAATAACGGCGATATGCGCCGAAATTGAAAGGGAGCTCGGCTTCAGTTGTCGTCGTCGTCGGCGCGGTGCCCCGTGTTACGGTACTGGCGAACAAAAGCGTACGCTAATGAGGTTGCCTAGATCAAAATGTCGGCCGACATAGTAACATTTGCCAGCGTTGGTCATACATACACGGTAACAGTTTCGTGATTGTAGTATACAATGGATTTAATCATTGACTACATTGACGACCGCTTCGCCTAGTGGGCAGCGACCCTGCCTGCGAAGCTGGAGGTCCCGGGTTCGAATCCCAGGTCGGGTCAGTATTTATATGATTAATATTAATACTGGCACCGGGTCTTGGTTGTTATATGTATGTGTTGTCTTCGCTTGGTACCCAAAATACAAGCTAATGCTTAGTTTGGGACCTAGGCGTTGTTGTGGTTGTGTGTGTTATTATTATTATTATTATTATTGATCATCACCAATATTTTATAAATACCGTTTATGACACACAGAAAAGAAATCATTTTTTTTTCTCACTTTATGCTAAATAGGATGAAACAGACGGGAACCTACAACACAGGGAATCCTTGTGTGGGGGCCTGGGCCATCTCTGCTATATTGTAAGGCGTTTTTGTACAATAAAACATTTTTATTTATTATTATTAATTAGAATGCATCATGTCTATGCACAAATGGGAAATTATAGGTAAAGACCAAGTGATCGCCTTTTCAACAGGATTAGACCCTTTGCTAAAACTCAAACAGGATATTCTGATCAGTGAGTTCATTTTTTTTCATTTATTTATTTATCGTAATATTAAAAATCTAGGAGTGTTATCATTTTTACAATTAATAAATGCTAAAATCTTCAAATAGCATACATGTTAAAAATTGTAGCCGTTTATCGCGATTTTTTCACTTTAGCCATGAAGGGCAAAAAAAGGGGCGGGCCAAAGAGAAAATTGATACAAAATAAAAGAGAAAATGAGGAAATTAAACTCATTATTTAAAAAAAAGTTAGCTTTGGGTGTAATAAGTGTGCATGAAGAATATGAACATGTCTATTTGTTCCGTGCCTGAGTGTAAAAGTATCTATATATGTATATATTATAAAGAATATTTAAGTATGTATATCAGTTGTCTAGTACTCCACAATACAAGCATATATACATAATACTTAGTTTGGGACTAAGAAGGGGCTGCGTGGGATGTAAGTACCAGGTTTTAGGTTTCATTATTATAAGTATACGCTGATAAAATTTGTATTACAGTCGAAATATGAAACGTTACAGATTCAAACTCTAGAGCGAAGCAGTAGGCAATCACTAGTAATAAATATACCCTTAAGAAATTTCAAAAATTCAGACAACGCAATTCCATCGCGAACGAGGCGAGGACATAATAATCTATTACAGGCAAGGTTAACGAGCGATTAAAATTAACTAGTGCTTAAAATCGCCGTGATCTAATTAAGGTGGTCCTGTTAGGTACGTTATTTTCTACACCAATGTAATGTCGGTGTCCATCCTGAAAATGTTAATGAACTTACTTCATATAAATATATGTGCGTTCTCATTGGTCACAAAAACGAGATTTTACTTATTTATTTAATTATGCAGTAATGCCAGTTGCCATTTAAAACCGTAAAAATCAACTTTTTGTTGTTAATAGATGTAAAATGAATAAAAAAAAAAATTGAAAATGACCCGTATATTCGTAAAAAAAGCATAAAGTTAAAATAATATCAGCGCCTTTTTTATACTTATACTTTTTTATTTTATATTATTTTTTTAATTTATGTTTTTAATATTTTTTTTTCTTATTTTATTATATTATAATAATATTATACATTTTTTTTAAATTTCATCAAAATTTTGCATATGACTTACTACTTGCGTCATCTACTAAAGTTATGGGAACCTCTTTTTGTTCGATGCAATTTCATGAAACGCTGTCAGAAAAACCTCTCATTAAATTAGAACGAACTTTCATAATCCATGAAAACAAGTAAAAACATATTTACTTTTTTCATGGATCAAAGAGTTGCGTTCTGCATCAGTTATTCTTCATATAATTTACAGTTTTCTATTTGATTCTATAATTCTTTATACATAACAATCAAATCGCGCACTCGCAACCGTATGGTCGTATGTCAGCGACCGTGCAGGGCCGCCTTAAGATATTCGTAATGTTAATGAACGCGCGTGACCTACTAACGGACAAAGGGCACTCACTAATTATTCATCAACAGGTAATCTTTCAGAGCTTTATATGGTGTTCCAAGGTAAATCCATCCAAAACCCAACTGCACATTCGATTCGCAAGGTAAAAGTTCCGCACTGCAGTCGGAAACTTTTAATTAACGAAAAAGTTGAATGCAACGTGGCTGATATTGTTTGCTAACGAAGGTTTTATTATACATGACATATTTTTTTTAGATTTTCTAACTACTTTGCATAATACCGATTGGAAAGCTATTCTGAAAATTTCAAATGCATTCGATTTCATCTTATACATCTTCACTTCATTTCATCAGCCCATTTTTACCCCACTGCAGGGGCTTAGGCCTCCCCCAGGGTGAGGAGGGGGGCTTGGAACGACCGCCATCTATTAACAGCGCCCGGGACCGACTGCTTAACGTGCTCTCCGAGGCACGGAGTCAGTAATAGTTATGTACTTAAGTCAGAAAAACTCATTGGTACATCGCATTTTATAAAATGTGTCCAATTAGACATGTTTCTTGTATTCAGACTCCTAATCCTATGCGCTTGAGTACAATTTTTTTTTAACTCGTTTGAACCCCACAATAAACAAATTTCAATTGATTCTAATTGGATCTTCATGTGTCTATAAAAATATAGTTTCAGAGTTAAAAGATTGTAACAGACAGACAGACAGACTTCGAGTACATGTCCTAAGTGTACCATTTTATTATCATATCATAAAATACTTGTCAAGTTGCCAAGTGCGTCAACGTTAGAATACAATATCCAAATATGATTCCATATGGGTTCCATTATAAGTTGAAAGAATTAATATTACATGTCATGTCAGTATTTTCATTTATTACTCGAAACAATTAATTTACACCAACGAAAATGATTTTCAATGGATAATTAGTGTTTGCTCGGAATTGCTTTCATGAACTTTTGCAGTTTGGCAGCGGGATGCGCGATTTAATGTTTATTGATCTTCGTTTAACTTTTGGCGCCAAATCAAAACTAGTTTAGAATCTTAGTTATTAAGACTAAAAAGGTTTACATTTCGATTTTTAGTTTCTTTTTTCGTCAGTTTAATTTTTTGTCAAACAATTACTTTTCTATTACAAAAATGCAAAATTCAGCCGCAAAATAAATAATAAATTTTTTGGTTACTTCAGGAGCCAGACTTCTCCTGGCCTACAGCTACACAAGTTACCGTCTGCTGTATCCAAAAAATTCTGGCTTTCTTTTTTAGGTCTTTAGACGCCCCGAATGTGCCCAACGTAGAACTCGACATGTGAGGTCAGTTCACTGGCACTTCGACTTCCTAATTTTTTTTACTATGACCGCGATTTTAGTATTTATTAGTACTACGTATTAATAATATTCTTACGTGCTTATATGGCAGTACTACATAAGTTAGTTCATTTAATAAAATTATACTAACGAATGCCCGCTGAATCGTTGGGTGTGAATCGTTTGTCCAGTATTCGGATCGCAATCCAGTTTAGAAACATGTTTTATATATTTTACTGAATCTAAAGGCCATTTTATTTTTGGGATGCCGTATTACTTTAGAAGAACGTGTTTGTTTTTTATTTTTGATCCTCGATGATGAGCCAATAATCGGGTTTTTACTTCTATATTTTTATATTTTTTTAACTTGAATTCACACCGGCTGATTGCAAAATTTGTCACGCTCCGTAGATGTACATTGTATGGAACAATTACTTGCGTCGACAGCCGTAGTAGTTTTCATCTCACGTTGCCCCTAGGCGGAAGCTAGCGTTTGAGCAGCGGCAAGCGGACAGAAGGGTTATAAACACTGTTTACTAAACAAACGGCGGCCTGCGACTCATGTACTGTCAATCCATTGCTCATTGTTTAGACTTATCGTTAGTAATGGATATTCGCTTTGAATTTACGACTACATCAAGATGTCCTTATTTTACAAATTTTGCATCTCTGAGATCCGGTTTCGTTTTAACGTTCTTGACTAACTACTTATACGTTATGTGAATTATTAAGTATTATTTTAATATTCCCTACAGGATACGCTACAAGTTTGCTGTGGATAATTTTAGTTCGTGTATGTCTAATCCAATCATCGATATTACCAATAGTCACAATTAGCATTTCACGTTATAATATAATAATATTATGACGAACGCAGCTAAACGAAGTTGTGTTTCATTGCACTAGATTTTTTTGCTGACGTGCCCGAATCCTATATTATACTAGCTTTCCGCCCGCGGCTTCGCTCGCGTGGACTACACAGTTGTACCGAGACAGTTAGAGAAACGCGAACATTGTGACACTTTCTAGAACATTCTGAAACTTAACTACCTAGGAAATCTCTATACCTAATCTCGTAAAAATCGATTTAGCCATTTAGCCCAAAATCAGTCAGCCGTTTTAAAGATAAACCGGAACAGACAGACAAACTAACAGACACTACGATTTTTATATGTATATAAAAAAAAATGATTTTCACTCCTGATAACGCCCTCTCTATGTTTGCAAAATTTCAGTAAAATCGGAGGATCATCCGTTTCGACGATAAGCTCTAACAAAGAGACAGACAAACACCCAGACAAAAACCAACTTGTGTCACTCCTGATAACCTCCTTATTATGTCTGCGAAGATTCATAGAAATGGTTGAGCCGTTTTGGAGATTAGAAAAAGACAGACAGACAACCACACGGACAAAAGTTACCTACCTATATCACTCCTGACAACCTATTTTTAAGGTCTGCATAGTTTCATTGAAATCTTTAAAAGTTTAACTCGAATATACATATAGACAGACAGGCAGACAATAAAAAGCCTATGTCACTCCTCACACCCGTCACCCGTCACAGCGTCACTCCTGACAATCTTTTAATCACATATGTGAATTTTCATTGAAATCAGTTCATCCTTTTCGGAGATCAGTTTGAACAAACAGACGAACGGACAGACAGACAAACAAAAATTATTGTATGTTACTCCTGACATATTTTAATCACATATTTGAAAGTTTCATTGACATATAAGTTCAACCTTTTCGGAGATCAGTTCGAACATACAGACAGACGGACAGACAGACAAAAAGTAGCCTATGTTACCCCCGATAATGCCATCTGCACGTCTGCAAAGTTTCATTGAAATCGACTCAGCCGTTTCGGAGATTAAACGGAACAGACAGACAGACAGACACTTCAATTTTATTAATATAGAGAATATTACGTTTATAAACTCTCAATGGCTACGTAATATTATAATGTGATAGAACGCGAAAAAGGATCAAAATATTTAGCCCGCCCATTATGATTGCTTTTAAGATTTATATAGAATGCCTACCATTTAATTGAGAGTAAGTTATCCCCGCCACTATTAAAAAATAGGGGTTGGTGATAGAAAGATGAAAATTTAGGTTTGTATGTATTTTTTAATGGCACATTATAAAAAAATTAAAAATTAAAATTTTGTCCAAAAAATAAAAATAAAATGTTAAGGGTGGACAACCCTTATCACTTAGGGGTATGAAAAATACATAGTAGCCGATTCTCTGACTTACTGAATATGCATATAAAATTTGAAAAAAATCGGTCAAGCCGTTTCGGAGGAGTATGGTAACTAACATTGTGACACGAGAATTTTATATATAAGGTACGAACTAATCGAAAAGTGGTCGCTCTGAAAATTGATAGATCGATTTTTAAATCAGAGTGATGGAAAACATTAAACCGTAATGACAATGACTGCAACAGTCTGCCGATCAATTTACAAAATAATATTTGTATATATGTATAGCAAGTATGATTTTATAAGATCACAGAAAGGTAATTCAAAAAATAATACTAAAAACGAATCGTCAGGCGCGTCGTGTCTCCGTTCAAAACGTGTAGACAACGTAACCGATACAGGCTAATTAAATCAGCATCTATACACGCGTTAGTAATATTTGTGAGAACCGATCCTCGATCTGACAACGGTATTGATTTAATATTGATAAAATATAATGTTATCTGCTCCATGTCATTTTACACTTGACTAATTGCGGGTTGCGGAGTTCCTCACATCAGTGTTTTGGGTATATCTTGTTTTGAATATATAAAGAATCTAGGTACTTACTATACGGCAACTTACTTCTTAAATACTTATTAAAAATCTCAAGTGCACGTCACTAAAGAAGTTACCTATATAAAACAATAAGAAAAGGCGAAGGCCAAGATATTTGGTATAAACAAAATTTTGAAACCGTTTTCACTTCAGTGGTGTGGTTCTCAAGTACCGCTATACATAACACACGTGATACTGAAAAGTATAATCTCGGGTCGAGAGTTAGTGTTCCTAACAATAAATCGCCTTTTTTTAATATCTACAGGCTTTAACGGATATAATTGTGGTACAGCTGATAAAATTAATGGCCATAATTTACGTAAAATAGAAAATATTAAATGAGTATTATTTATTTATTCTCTATTTATCTATATATTTATTTATCTATTATTTATTAGTACAAAGATAATAAAAACGCCAAACTGACTAGACATACAGCTGACCACGTGTCAGAAAAGTATTAAATGTTTTAACAGTAGGGTGACCAAGATTTGAAGTAGTTAGGGTTGTAAATTTTTTCTCGGTAACCATTAGTTTGCGCCACCTGCTTAATTGAAACTTTTTTTAATTCGATAGGCTCTGCACGCTCTATTTTTTTGGACTATGTTCAGCCGAACACGAAACATAAACATAATAAATAATAAGTCATCGCAATATAAATGACAAGGCCTCTATCGCATACATTATTGCGGTTGTTTAACCTTTTTATACGCCACCATACGTCACTATAATATATACGTGTATACAATAGTTTAATCATATATTGTGTTGGGAAAAGTTTTTTTGCATTTTGTTTCTATGAAGTTCTAATTCAATGTCTTTGATTGTACTGTTTGGAACTGGCTGGTTGCGGCATTACAAAGATAAAATTTAAAAAATAGAAATAATATATATAATTCGAAATTAAAAAAAAGAACAAAACGCGACACAAACCGCGAAAAAAATTGTGTCATTTATGGATCTAATACATAGTCATTAAGAGCAGCACAGAGTTGGTATAAGCGTTTTCAATTAGAAAATTTTAATGTTAAAGATGCAGTTCGCTTTGGTCGCCCTGCTACGGATAAAGTTGATGCCATTATAAAAAAGGGGAGTAATATCGGCATATTAGTAATTACGACATTGCTGAATAACTGGGCATTGACCATAAAACAGTTTCGAGACATTTGAAAAAGTCTGGTTATACAAAAAAAATTCAATGCTTGGGTGCGACACAAACTCATTAAAAGAAATCTGATGAACCGCGTACTCATTTGTGATTCTCTATTAAAAAGGAATTTAAGTGTACTATTTTTGAAAAAATTGATCGCTGCTGTTGAGGGATGAATCACTTACGATAAGAGCGTATGTAGAAGATCATGAGAAAGTGCGGCCAAGCTCCGGATTGTGGCAAAACGCAGATTAACGCGCAATAAAGTGATGTTGAGAATATGATGGGATTGGAAGGGCGTCGTTCATTATGAGCTTTAACCGGCGGGCACAAACGTCGATTCAGATATTTACTGCCAACATCTGACAAGAGTGTCGTGATAGCGCGAGCCGCAGCGAACCTGTTTCAAATCTATAAGGCCAAGTGGTCGTGGTTCGAATCCGGGCATGTACCAATGAGTTTTTTCTGACTTATGTACATTAACTGTCACTGACTCCGTGCCTCGGACAGCACGTTAAGCAGTCGGTCCCGGTTGCTATCAATAGATGGCGGTCGTCACAATCCGCCAACCCGCATTGGAGCAGCGTGGTGGATTCAAGCTCCAAACCATCTCATCTTGAGCGGAGGCCTAAGCCCCTGCAGTGGGGTATAAAAAAAGGGCTGATGGAATGGAATGGAAAATCTGACAAGAATAAAACAAGTGATTAAGAAAAAACAACCGGAATTAATCAATAGAAAATGTGTAGCATTTCATCATGATAACGCCAGACCACACATACCTTTAGACTACTCAAGAAAAATTGTGAGAATTTAGCTGGGAAGTCTTAATGCCTCCACCATATAGCCCTGACCTTGCACCCACAGATTTCCAATTGTTTCGGTCTGTTCACAATTCTGTAGGTAGTGTAGGTAAGGTTAACGTTAAGAGAACACTGTCAAAACTACTTGTCGCACTTTTTTAACCAAAAACCTCGAAATTTCTACAGCAACAGGATCATGTCACTACCTACAAGATAGCAACAAATTATCTGACTTCTTGCCAAATGTCAGAATCTAAAGATGATCTAGGTTTGTGTCCTAATCATTTTGTAGTTTTTGGTAAAGCTGATGATTTGAAATAAAACCGTTTGTTTTTAAAGTTTTTTACCTATTATTTTTTTATATAATGGATCTACTTAATGAATACAAGTGTTTGTTATTTATGGGTTTGTGTAGTGTAATGTTAGTATATATATCTATATATTTTTTTCTATTTACTAATGAAATAAACGGGTATACACTCTGACGAATCAACTGTACGTCTTGACATGGTCTCGCCTAAAAAGGCCTTTTATAAGGTACATTCCGTTCAGTGCTCTTCACAAAGCTACCCAACATTCCGAACGAATCTGATGAGTATATCCAAACTACAGGTGAATTCACTCATGGCCGTCGAGAGAATGCGTTCCTGACAGGTCGTAATCGGATGTAAATTTGTACCGTCGGACAATTCCCGTTTTCGAATATTATTATCGCACGAATGACACATAATCAAATTAAAAATTATAATATGATGTCAACGCACAACAAACATGTTATAGCTATTAGTTTCATGTGTCAGAAACGCATTATTTCGACGGCCATGATATAATCATCGTCATTACCGTTCGAAGGGTTCTTAATTTTAAACAGACAAACAGACGAGGGCCGTTAAACCTTAATTACATAAACGTAAAAACTATTTAAATACCGATATAATAAACGACGCAAAATGAAAAAAAAAAATCGTCGGCAAATCTCATCTCGTCGTTGCATAAACAAATTTGCGTCGTCAAAAATTCTCCCATACAGATGTTCATCAGAGGCAGGTCGCGATTTATAAGTGTTTTGTGGCATTTAAATTTTTTTTATTTACCTCGTATCAATTCGACCGTTCGTTTATTTTAAAAGCGCGTTAAATATTGGTATTGTGAATTTGGGCTTGCCGAAATAAACGTCAGTTATATTAAGCACTGTAGGCAATTCAATGTATATCGTGATGTGAAAGTGCAGATGAGCGTTTTGAATTTAGGATTATAGGTACATAACGAAGAATAACATACAAGGTATCTGAAAAGCGACGCAACCAAGCCGGCGATGGTGGAGGTGAGGGCATCCGTAACAGTTCACCGTAGCTGGGAACATAAGATAGGTAAAAAAGCTTATAATAGAGATCTTACATTGTCTGGCGAACTTTCGGAAAGTATTGAAATGTTGGAATCAACTGTCACGGCCACCTTTCCGAAACTTATCAATCTAGGTCTTCTTGTTACTATTTTATCAAAAGAAACTGATAAAAAGTCACAAAAAATTAACTGTTGAAACTAAAACTCGGAAATATTGATAACGTTTTCGGTTATTGAAACACTTTAAAATAATTTATTTTCTGTTCGATAAATAAATCGTCGATTTTGCATTCTCGATTGCGAAATCTAAAAATGGACACAATGGCCCAGCCGGTACGTCAACATTTCTGCGAAAGGTTAGGTCGCTTTTAATTGCATGCTATTCACTTTAATAATGTGGCATGCATTTCCCTGACGAACAAACAAATCCATGCAGAAACGTGTCGCAACTCAAACAAATCCTTTATGCATCGTAATAGACAACAGTAGCTTTTGGTATAAACTTACAGGGATATGAAAGGTTGTAATCTATATTCTTTTCTACGAGAAATAATAAAGAATTTTCAGTACTGACTCACTCGATTTCGGCACTCCAAATAGCATCTTCGTCATCTGTTTCCATAATTATCACGACAGTACCAAACAAATAAAGGCGTGTCTGTATCGACAAACCTAAAAAAAATAATTATTGAAACCTAGTTAATATTAAATCACGCTTCTTCAAATCCTGTATGCCTGTCGCACTGTCCATAATGAGAGCATAAGGTGGTATCTCGAGGCCCAGAATCCATAGATGGTGATATATAAAACAAGTTGTATCTGTGACTGTGCCCGCGTGAAAGTCAGATCATAAACTGAGTTTTTCCTGAGTTATAAATAAATAGTTTTAATGAACGTTAGACATTCTTTTTCATCGAAATGTTCAAAGCTGGGATGACTGCAGACATGTGCGAACGAATGTATCGTTACAAAAATCTAATCATAATAATTAGACGATTCTTGAAATCTAAACGGACAAACAGACATGAACGTATGTACGAGCGGTGTTCGATAAAAAGTGGGAGTAATTGGGACGAAGTAATTTTTTCATAAAACTTATTTTATTTTTCAACACAATCACCTTTTAAGTAAGTACACGTGACGAATATTTTTTCTAGACTTAAAATTCCTTTAGTAAAAAACTCTTCATCCAGAGCCTCTAAAAATCGTGTGCTTCGACGACCGCTGCCTCACTTTTTTCCAATTTTCGACCTCTATTGCGAAAGTGCTATTGTATTTCAACCGCGGAAAGACATAGAAGTCATTAGTGGCGACAACGTCCGTTGAACATGGAAGATGTTCTATCAATTCAAAGCCAGCATATTCAATGGCAGGCCTTGCAACTCTAGACTTATGCATGGGGCCATCATCTAGGTGAAACAAAACAACTTTGGCGAGTTTGTCATGCCCTTTCTGGCGTATTTCGTTACCCATTTTTTTTTTATTAATTTTGCATATAAATCCCCCGTAATAGTACCTCCATGATTGAGGTATTCGATCATTATCACCTCTTCGCTATCCCAAAAAAGAGAGCCCATGATCTTACCGGCAGCAGGGGTTGCCTTAAATTCACAAGAAGTTGAACACGTGCTGGCTTCAAACTCTCTCGTACACCCAAACTAAAGAAGCTATAAGTCATACTTCTTAAAGTACATAAATAGGAAGTAATATAAGCATTGGTTGAAACACATGCATTTATATAACACAAAACTCTCATCCTCCACACATATTTATATACTCCATTCTTAGTAATAAATTAAGGTCATTGATGTCATTAAAACCCAGTTTAGCAGGTTGACGCTGTATTACCAATTTGGCATTATGAAATTCTTCTGTTATGTGTTGTTGACGCTATAGAACAGGTTTCGACCCATTTTAACGCTAACGAATAACTCCTAGAAAAATTTAGCCTACATCAAATTTTGTAAAAAACTGTGTCGTATATTTTCTAGGCTTTTAAGAAATAGACATTATTATCTTTTCCAAGTCATGGACTGCTGTATTATTTAAGGGTAGTAATGGTGAAGCCATGTTTCATCCATAGTTATGAATTGAGGCAAAAATCTGTAAAGATCTTGCTGTAACGTCTTGCTTATCCAAACATCTTTGGCGAAATTTTCAGACTGATTTGTTTCTGCGCGTTCTTATGTTGACACTCACACTTTATTCGTGCCAAATAGGCATGCATAATATTACAGACATTCCCTACCAAAATCGTCAATTCTTTAGCTATAAAAAGAACAATAATATCACGATAACCCGCCAAAACATTTTATTCGACTTTTTTAATAATTTGTTCGGTTACTGTCAATGGGTTACTGCCGTTGTAGCACATGAGTTGTAGGGCGCCCCGAACGTGGATCGTCGTTGGTGGAAGTTCTTCCCCGTTTAAGCTCAGCACACCAATGAACAACTGTTGAAGATGGACGAGCTTTAACCCCTAATGTTCCTCGCAAGTCCTAATTTACCTGCTCCGTAGTAAAATTTATTAAACTGAAATATTTAAGTACCGCGCGAATCGCAAATTTTCTCCTTTTTCTAAAACACGGTCCGACACGTAGGAAACAAATGATTACAATTTAAAAAAAAACAATGACATTTTAATTATTATTATAACAAATATTTATTTAGGCTATGCCTGCCAGTAGGTATTTATTTTTAATTACCAAGGAATATCTACCTCGTTCCCATTTTTCATCGAACACTCCTCGTAGGTTATGTTTGGTATGATATATTCAAAAAAGTCAAAATAAAATAATGACGCCAGATAGACAACTGCGAGAGTGTGAGCAGTGCAGAAATGTAGATAAGGGGCTAAAATTTGGGTAACATAAGCGAAATTCAGACAAAACGAGTTGTTACATGCCATTAATAATTTTATTAGAAAAATTTAATCAATGTAGTTACAGGTTGAGCCGAACTTTATGTCCGATCAGAATACGAGGCGAATGCGAATTTCCGTTGGTAGAGCACTCCCAATCGGACCTGAAATTTGCTACTGCGATGCTGCGCGAAGCTATGCTCGGATCGGCTATAAAGTTTCGTTCGTTCTGAATTTTCAGTCACACGAAATCAATATTACCCGAACAATACGACTAAAAATAAATAAATTGAGTGTACTTTAAGATTGTTTTTATCGGAATGAGGGCAACTTATTGACATTCCAGATATATTAATAACACTAAGTAGCATAATTTTAAGTATAATTTTTTTCTTCGTATAAGAGCTGTTAAGAGCTGCACAGTACGACTCAAAAAAAGGATCATATGTTTTTTGGTGAGCAAAATATAGTTTGCGTTTACACGTTTACAGAGCGATAGCAATGAAAACCGGTAACCCCATTAAGAAACACCATCTAAACAATCTACAAAAAGTAATCATAGCATGACATTTTGTATAAAAGGCAATACAACTGTGCGTGTACGCTTTAGCGTTCGACCACGTGGTTCGCCATTGACGTTGAATCTTATGTATTTTTTTTTTCATTTCTCAATACGCAAAGAAGAAAACAGTGCTCTGGATGAATTTTACACACTGATGTCAACAATATTTTAACTGAATCAGAACAAAATCAGATTCAAATATGTAGGTGATATTTTGTTAAAACTGTTAATTATTTTAGCAGAGTGCGGTTATTAATAACCTTTTGAGATGTACTGTCTGTTACTATTTAATATACGGAATACACAAGCTGAAAAAATTAATGACATTGAATTTCCTACCACGTAATGTGGACGAGTGTGCGTACATAATAAATAAAGAGATTGAAGCAAACTTGCGTCTTTGAATATTTCAATGTTAACAACATTTAATATTATACACATATCTAAATAAAATAATAATCCCAGAGTCACGAGAAAATCTGAATAAGCTTCGAGTAAATAAGAAGCAATTTGTCATTCTCAGAGTTTGTTATTGAAAACGAATATTCCTGTATATATGACGTTTTAATTATTTTTCTTTACAAACAATTATATCTCTGAAATCGTTTTCGCTGAACACCAATAGTTTAAATCAAACAGGAAAAAAGATAATAGCGTGTAATCTCAAATGCTGTAATTATGTAATATATTATCGAAGATTAAAAAGCCACCTTTGAATCTTCCACGATACATTTTATAATTACAGTGTTCATATACTTACATCTATTAACTAAATTAAAATCACACTGATTACAATACAACACAATACTTATACACAACAAACACGAACCGAAGTTATCGCTTTTACTTTAGCAAATATTATTTAACTTCGTTGTTAATCAACACGATTTTATCCACGCACTGTGAGTTATTCGTGTTGACGATAACACCGATACTGCCACCTAATCAGGTGAAATATATCGACACGCTGCCACGTAGGTGTAATTAACATTTTGTATGCCTGAATTTATATAATTGCAGTAGAGTATTCATTTTAAAATATCAAAACCGATCCAATTGATGTGTCGTATGTAAATTTTTTTTTTTTTAATAACAGTCACAACAACGCCTAAGTCCCAAACTAAGCATTAGCTTGTATTTTGGGTACCAAGCGAAGACACCACATACATATAACAACCAAAACCCGATGCCAGTATTAATATTCATCATATAAATACTGACCCGACCTGGGATTCGAACCCGGGACCTCCAGCTTCGCAGGCAGGGTCGCTGCCCACTAGGCTAAGCGGTCGTCAAATTGAATACGACCAATCTGTGTCTGTACCTTGTCACTGTTTTGAAAAAAAAAAGACCATGAAAAATAAGACAGCCATAGAAGGTTTTCCATTGCTAACGACTAAAACGCTGTACCTACTTAGTTACAGCCGTATTATTTAATGTGAATAATGTGTAAAAATATTATATTATATATAACCTATACAAGGTGAGATTTTAGTAACCGGCCAAAATTTTTCTAGATGTTTGGTATCACCAATAGACCTCGTTGCGTAAATAAAAAATACGGGTTACATTTTCATAATAAATTATTTTATCTACGGTGTTTATAACGTTTGGTTGCCTTCTTAACGCTATAGTAAACGTACGCGCCCGAGGCCTTGAAACGGAGTGGGGCTGCGGGCATGAATGGTGACTAGAGTTATTGGGAATTTTCGGGAAAGGTTTGTGTAGTCATATCTCAATATTTTTCTATAGAACGATACTAAAAGGAAACAAGACGGCTATCGGTTTTCTAGTAAAGATCATTATATTAAAATTTGGCTAGTCATTAAAACCTCAACCTGTATATTATTAAAAAAAAAACAATTGAAACATCTATACTATTGTCTCATTTGAGAACAACAAATAACATTGGTAATAGCTGTTTTGTTATTGGAATGAAAATATTAATATGATTCATCGACGAAAACTGAATTAACGGCGAATCGATAAAAATGGTGTTTTGGCGTTGTGGATAGCGTTTTCTCATTTTGAGAGGAGTGTATAAAACAGGGGAATGTCAGTATGCATAGTCACCCATGGTGGGCGAGAATTTTGCTCTGCGCGAAACATCGAAAAAAACTCGCAGATTTTCGAGACTTTCGCATCCTTCTCAAGACACCATCGATAAATAAAAGTGATTCTTTGTAGCAACAAGTTATGATAGCCTAGAACGGCATTGGAATAAGGGAGGTAATAACTATGTAGAGACGACATTGACCTGAAACCTTAACCGTCATAGAGCATCAAAAAACGAATGCGTAAAACGGTTCGGTTCTCGGTTCGATTCAGTTTTTCGACAATTATGAACGCTTTGACTTTAAGGTAACGAGTATATGAAATCTTTTTGATAAATAATATATAAAGAAACAATCAGCGCCATCCATTGGAGCCTAAAGAACTAACGTCGCATTGAAATTTTATTTAATAAACACTTTTTTTCTGGTCTCGTTCCTCATCCTGTTTATTTTTTGCCATTAGCAGTAAAAATAATTTATAAAATGATTAAAAAAAAACTCCTCTTAAGAAAAACAGCCAGCGCCATCCGTGATGCCTTAAAGAACTAAAGTCGCATTTAAATTTTATTTAAAAAACCAATTTGTTTCCGGTCTCATTCCCAATCCGGTTTATTTCTCGCCATTAGCGGTGAAGGTAATCATCAAAATAATGTCTCAATAAAACATTCTTGAGAAATGATATACAAGAATTATAGAATATTTTTAATACCTATACATAATGCTTTTAATTTTTCACAAGTGTTAATTTCATAGAAAGCCCGGAATGGTCCGCACGGAAACGCCAAACGATTTATCTTTAATGACGCCTATATTTATTCAAAAAAGTTATACAGTAATGTCAAAGTATTATTTGCTGGATTTGGAAGCTATTATACTTAAAGTTTTCTGGGCTTTTGTGATGGATTATTTTCATTATCCACGAAAGTAAGTTCAATAAAACAAATTATACTCAACAGAAGTTATCAGATTTCGACAATCAATCAATCAATGACCGGTAATTGATGATTAATATCTTTCTATCTTCTTATTAGTCTAGACAATAAGAAGATTTAAGAGACAATAAGACAACAAGAAATCAAGATTTACATGATTTGGCCGTTTCCTCGTGGTCCTACTAATTTGTCCTACTAGTAGGACTACGAGGAACTAGGCTTTACGTGGCCCTAATACGGTGTAAAATAATTAAATGAATTTGTTTGTGATTCCGTATGTATAAAAGTACCATCGCAACCGAACTTTTTTACCGAACCGAACATAAAATTTTTTTAGTCTATGTTTTATAATTAATTATTTGGCATGAAATAAAATATTTAAATATTAAGTTATTTGTTTTTTATTCGTGCTTCGAACTTAATTTTTCGTGTGATGGTACTTTCAGTTTTCATACACACGGCAGATTAATAATGATAGAACCACGAGGAACTAGGCTTTCTCGTGGTCCTACTAGTAGGACAAATTAGTAGGACCATGAGGAAACGCCCAATTATTTATGTATTCATGATGACGACGTCATGTGAGGTCATAGAAAAGCATCACTATTTATTTAAATATATTTTAAATGACCTACATTTTATATGCTGATAATCGAACCGTAGATATGGCACGAACATACGCATCAAGACTTTGTTCGTCTAGGTACATAAGTACATGCTATATCTATGGTATAGTATAGTCCACAAGAACACGCGACAAAAGTGATTCATGTGTGTGTGCGTATTCATACATTTGTGTCCATGAGATAATGTTGTCGTTGTATAATCGAAATCGATACATCGGATGTCGGTACAGAACTATACCAAAATACGTCATTTAAATTCGTGTCCTTACCCGTCTTAATAGTATTGTCCCTGTATAATTGAAATTGAGATATCGGCACAGAATAATATCGGTACCAAATTATATCAAAATAAGTCATTTAAATTCGTGCTCTTATAATACTCGTGTATCTAACCAATCGTATGAAAGATTTATTATGTTGACAGCAGTAGTACCTACCTTTTTTTGACAGGGCAACTTCCTGTCAACTTAAATTGGTAGTGAGCCGCAACTTTACAGTTTCAGTTAGTTCAGTACCTACCTAGTAAATCGTAAAAAAATCACTTTTCCAAGCAAGAATAAATATTATGTATTATATCTATATCCATTTAGTCAGATGTACAATAAAGATGTAGATAATAACAAAATTTCAGTTATACAAATTTAATGTGATTTGTTATTGTGTTGTGCATTACTGGTAAATTTCGTGAAATCTTCATTCCATTGTGTGACCATTGTCTCGTTAGTTAGATTGTATAAATAAATAAAATATCGGTGACGGTGTCCGAAAGAGTGTGTGGGCCACAAAAAATTGGTAAACGGGCCCCAAGTGGGATGCGGGCCGTAGTTTCAGCACTAGGTTTACAGTGTTTGTTAATTGAGTGTAAATTGCGCCGAAAACCGACATCTTCCACCCGGTCGTTGATTGCCAATATATTGAATAATAAAGGAAGGATTTTATTAATATTATTGTTAATTTACACCCATTGACAATTTATAGCAGACATATTCATCATACTAAAAAACCCATTGGATCAAAATTTTATAAAATCGATTGGAATTATCCAACTAACATTAAATAGAAATGCACTCAACGAGTAGATGGCAGGAGTGAGGCTATTTAAGAAAAATGCAAAATGGCTGACATTTAAGAAACGAATAAGGTATAGATAAATCGTTGTACATGGGGCCGACATGACCACACTGGTCACGGGAACAATTATAGATTAAAACATACATATTTATATATTAATTTTGACATCATAATAAGTAAAATAAATCGTAAAATTGTCGTTGTTATAAAAATGTGTTCTTTCGAACAGAAAACGGTTCTAATTTTGGTTTTTTTGAGTTCATAATTGTCGATTTGATTACGTATGTGCAAAAGAGTTTTTTCGAAAACCAGAATCAAAAATGTTTGGTGTCAAAAGAAACAAACTTCCGCACGCCAGTTTTCAACCCCGCAAAATTGCATAAGTCACTACGATACTGTGAATTGACGTTTATGACAATTAAAACCAAATGCTGCTGTCAAATTAATTTACTTTATGGTGATGCCGCATCCATGTAATGATATATCAATGTTAAAAGGCATCAATGCAACCATCCTTTTTATTAAAATAAATTTATTTATTTATTTATTTATTGCATTGTCACATGTCAATCTTTAGGTGGTCTGACAAAATCATCTTATACACTTTGTGAGGGTTATTACTATGACTAGCATTGCAATCACTAACTGCACACAGATATAAGACGATATTCCCTACAGCACTATGTTCGTCGGCGTAGTTGTTAAGGTATGCTATTCTACATAAGAGTTTTATCTGTGAACGTTTGTTTATGAACTTCGAATATACAACACGAAAATGTAGCACGAACCAGTGCAAAACGTGTGAATGTTTATACATTTGGTACCATAGATAGGTAATTGACATATTTGGTATATAATTTTTTTTTTTTATAATTCGCAGTATATATACACATATTATTAAGTTGTTACAGTTTACTTTTATTTTAGCGAAATTTCATAAAACTTTTCCTTGTCCTACAAATTCCGAGTATTATTTCGCACAACAGATCTATCAATGTCGAGCAAACGAAGTTATCTTTAGTGTGACTAATCTAAACACATTTCGTAAGACGCCAATTATGAAGTAGGTACGTGAAATTCTACACGTACACAGAAAAGAAATTAAAAAAATCGTGCCCATAGAGGAATATTATAGTGGAGCGGTAACATCCCGTATATTCCCAAAGTCTATTATTTTAACCAATACCCGTAACAATTTACATACATTAAGAGGGTTGTGTAGTGGCTTTCCATACAAACAAGGCTTTAACGGTTGCACCACATTAAACCTTAACCGATTGGCGCAAAAAAAAGATATGGTATCAGATCAGCTAAAACTAGGTTTATACGTTTTTAATTTTCGATTCGAACCGACCGACTGCCGGCGAGTAATTTTATCTCTTTCAGAATTCTCGTTCTAAATAAGATTTGATTGAAATTAATTCTTTAAAATGGATCAAAATAAAAGCTTTGGTCGTGAGTATAGGGTGAGGACAAATACGCCCATTTCCCCTCCCCCCCTTTCCTACCCTATACGCTCCTCGGCAAGTGAAGAATGACTGTCGATATCATATTGTATAGGTATATTGTCTGTCAATCCTTCAAGTTTCGAACAAGTACCTAAAACAAGTAAAGTTTGAATACAAGTAGATTATACATTATATCAGCTCATAGTCCACTTGTCCAGTATGTTGAATTGACGTCTTGAATTTCAAAAAGGTTCACGGAGGTAAAATACGGTATTTTTCGTTTACGTCCTTGTTTTCATTTTGTTCCCATTATCAGGGTTACGAACATAACTGTAAAAAGAACTAGTTCGTAATTAGGAAGGATAGGGAGGATGTGGATGTTTGATGTGAAAAAATAAAAGTACTTACTCAACCAAAGCCGGGTCAAGACTACATTTGAAAAAAGAATTAGACGTTCATTTACTCTCTGTTTACGTTTCACACAAATTCGATACGCTCCTCAGATTTAAATAATTAGAAAAGCCTTTGTTCCAAAACGAAATATCCGATTACAAGGAAATTATTTATCGAAAAATGGTTTTTGTTTTGTACCGATTCTCCGAAGCAGTGGCAAAGTTTTCTGAAATTTAATAATACTAATATATTGTGTGTAATATAATAATAATAATAACAATGTAGTGTATTCTCATTATTGATATTGAAATAATAATTTTCTATGTGTATAAATAACGAAATATCGTTGTGAATACCAACTTTAAGTGTTAAAAATTTCGATTCCAATTTTCGCATAGCCGGTTCAACGACATTAGAACGCGGCTGGGCGGACGCTGGCATGCCAATACTCGGATTTTCACCAAGTTTTAAAATTCGAAGGGAATCTGGAATTGCATATTATTTATATATATTTAGTCGAGGATTCTACAACCATCCATTAGGCCAATCAAAATGCCATTTGAAATTACATTAGTTAAATAACCACATTTAACTTTTAGTCATCTTCGAGGAGGGCTGTGTAGTCTTGAGATTTTTTTCTTGAGACTAAACTTGTAAGAATTTTAATTCTCTTTTGATTCCAAAAAGTTCTTGTATGCGTTCCATATTTTTCAGATATATACCTAAATAAAAGAGGTAAAATCAATGATTAAATAATCTCGTATTGATGATCGCCCGACGATTAATCAACCATCGATCGATTATAAATTTATGAATTACCAAAAAAAAAACACTTCCTACATATTACTAGCGAATATTACTATGCAAACGATTTTTTTAAATTTCGAGTACAGTATTAAACTTATTTTTGTTTATTACAACTGAGCTTAACACCACATGCACCACGATATCATCTTGTTACTTTGAAACATGAAGTCAAAGTCTATCATCATTCTGTGACGTGTAGATAAGAATGAGGTATGTATATACACTTGTGACAGGAGCTGCGAATCCCATTAAACACGGGATGCATCTCGCTGCAACGACGCGGATACGCTTCTTGTACCGAGGTGTGAGATCGGCGCCAAATGGCCACTTAACCAATTTACTGACAATTGCACTACCGGCATGCAATGTGAGAAGATCAATTGACAGAAGTATATAACTTTTACAATTCATTAAAAGGTTAAGAACTCAAGGGGAAGTTTTGTATATTTTTAATTAAGCGCGAGAATCAGTCTGTGCAATTTTTACGAACTACTCACGCGCATAGTGATTTTCCGTATAAAACAAATTTGTTATTTACTGTATTGTTACATGTATTACTATAGATGGCGCTGCAATCGTTGTAATGTTGCGGCACCAGCGCCCCCTTACGACTATATGAAGTGTACTTCACTTCGATATAACCTGAACGTCAGACAAGTCATGTAATATTTAATATTATAATAAAAACCTAAAACTACTGGTTGTTTATATTATAAATAGTCATCCTGAGCCCGCCAACAACACATGGTGTCAGGTGTGGTGGGTCGTCAAAAGTTAAAACGCAAAATTCAAAATGTCGAAGTCGCCGGAGCCAACGTGGCAAACAGTCATGCCGCCCTCGTCAACTTCAAATATCAGAAGTCATGGGCCGCCTGGACCTCATCTAGATCAATTATCTATCAATGGTGACAACATGCCACTTACATGGAAAAATTGGATAACAAGGTACAAAATTTATTTGAGAGCTTATAACCTAGAAAGCGAAAACGACAGTCGAAAAGTAGCAATACTGTTGCATCACATAGGACCTGAAGCCCTTATCATATTCTACTCATTCAATATTGACATAGATACCGTCAGTCTTGAAGAGATAATCACAAAATTCCAAAATTATTTTAGTCCAAACGTGAATATAACAATTCAACGGCATAAACTTTTCAATAGAAGGCAACAAGAAAATGAAGATATAGACACATACACGACAGACCTAAAAAATATAGCACATCAATGTAATTTTGGAGATCTGACTGAAGACCTATTAAAAGATATATTTAGCTGGAATCTGAATGACAAAAATCAATATATTAAAGAAAAAATTCTTCAAGAAACACCGAAGACATTAGAAGAGACAGTAAAAATAGCCAAAACCTTAGAATATTCAAAAGAAAATGTCAAGAAATTACAGTCAACGCAGTCAATAATATCAAGAATACAACGTAGCAGTTCGAAGTCATATCTAAGTCCAAGCCGAAGCCGTCTCACTTCAGGTAGGCAGTCACCACAAAGACAATCTAAAACACATGAACGTCATTTTCAATCTTCACAAGGGCAGTCCCAGTTCTCCAGACAGTCAAGGTCACCTCAACGCCAGTCAACATGCTCGAGATGTGGACTGATTCACAGATTTCGATGCCCAGCATCAGGTACCATTTGTAACAAATGTAAAAAGCCTAATCATTTTGCAAAAATGTGTAAAAGTTTAAATTTTATTTCAGTCTCGCAAGAAAATATATTGTTAAATTCTATTTATTGTAATCAAGTTAAACAGTCAAGTAATTGGGTAATTAACATGTGCATAAAGGGCCAAGATATTTCATTTCTAATTGATTCCGGTGCAGACACGAATATTATTTCTCATAATACTTTTGAAAATTTAAAAATACCCCCGAACGATTTATGTAAAAGTTTACAAACTTTATCTACATTTACCGGAGATGTTATACCGACAATTGGTCAATGTTGTTTAAAATGCAAATATAATGGTAAAATTTACAATATTCAGTTTCATATAGTCAATCTAAAGTGTCAAAATATAATTGGCCGAGTAACATCTGAAAAGTTAAAATTAGTTAAACGTATTCACAATGTAAAATTTTCAGAAAATGAGAGTTCATTGACTAGTAACCAAATTGTAGAAAAATATTTAAATACATTCGATGGCTTAGGTTTAATAAAAAATTTTAAGTGCCATTTAACATTAAAGCCCGATGCAAAGCCAAGCATAGATGCGTGTAGGAGAGTACCATTCAAAATTCAAGACAAATTTAAATTAGAAATTAAAAATTTATTAAAATTAGGCGTCATTGTTAAGGTCGATGAACCGACCGAATGGGTAAGTTCTTTTGTAGTTGTGTCAAAACCCAACGGTAGTCTACGTATATGTCTTGATCCTAAAAAGCTAAACGCAGCATTATTAAGATCACATTTTCCTTTCCCGAATATCGATGAAATCAAAACTGATCTGTCTGGCACACAGTATTTTAGTAAACTAGATGCAAAATCAGGATTTTGGATGCTAGAACTTAATGAAGAGTCGTCAAAGCTGTGTACATTCATAACACCCATTCATAACACACATGTATGACTGTTCATTACTTTAAGAGGTCGACATGCGTAGTATGAACAAAGTAATTGCGATATTTATGTAAGACTTTATTTTATTACGAACAAAAAACGATCGAGAAGCAACCGTTCTTGCTGGTTCTAGCTTTCTCGTTTCTGCATAGGTAAACATAATTACGTACGAGAGAGAAAACTATATATTCCAAACAGGGTGCGGGTTACGGAAATAGTTCCAGAGTCGGGATACCAAAAGTCGTATGGATCAGATATGTGAACAATTTTGTGTGAATGAATGGTACCTACTACCATAAACCTAAACCACGACACCACCGAAATAAGCAAATTTGGCCGAAACGTGGCGTCACTTCCAATTATGATGTTAAACGTCTTATTTTATAAGATATAACAATAAAAGTTGTTCCGAAAATAAGGTGTTGATGTACAAAAATAAAGTATCGAGGGTCGACAAACTTAATTTATTGGTCGAATCGCCCGTTAATAAGATTTCTTTTCTACTCTTTCCATCAAGAGATTTATTTTCCAATTAACCTATATTGTTTAAAATTACTTAAAAAAATAGCTCAAAACTATTTAGATGCCCGCATACCATTGTCGTTTAATTACTATACTTTCTTCTGGAAAAATCAAATAAAAATATCCCAAAGCTTTTGATTATTTAATGATTGTGAAGACTTGCTAAGGGGGCAAAAACCTGATCACAGACCTGTGAAATATATGTATAAAAAGGAACATGTAACAAATATAGACAAAATTGTGAACAACGATCAATAATAAAAGCTAATGGACTATTAAATAAAAAAATTATAAGCAACGTATTTCATTCATATATTTAGTATATGAACAAACGCCTTTTAGTACT
Source organism: Luffia ferchaultella (assembly GCA_949709985.1). Lineage (NCBI taxonomy): Eukaryota > Metazoa > Arthropoda > Insecta > Lepidoptera > Psychidae > Luffia > Luffia ferchaultella. The sequence continues at coordinate 8,730,271 of OX453242.1, read as the reverse complement.
TAAAACTAAGGCCACAATGGGATACGGGCAATCAAATAGTTTCGAACTATTTTGTTTATGTAATTCTAGAGAATATAGATTGATTTAAAAAAATATTTATGGGCGTCTCAGAATAGTAGATAACTGAAGTATATCGACCCTTGATATTTTGATTTTTTACAAGAAAACCTTCATTTAGGAATAAATTTTACTGATCGGTATATCCTTATAATATAAGACTGTAAATCATAAACGGAAGTGAGTTCATATTTTTGCATGTGGCCAAAATTTACTATTTGCGAAGTGTCGTCGTTTAAGTCTACAGTGGCATTACTCACTCAGACAAAATTTTTCATGAATCTAATCCAATGGACTTTTAATCCACCAGCTCTCCGACTAAAAGTTGTATCTTGCCTAATTTCATAATTCTAGGTCAACGGGAAGTACTAATTAAATGTATTGATGAAATGGGATGATGTTTTAAGACAGGAGAGTATCAATCTTTCAAGAATTGGCAAAATAATTGTCGTTAAAGTTTTTGTAATCTATTCTGCTGATTAAAATAATAAACGTCACGAAACACAAAGTAGATACGAGTTTAACAAAACTCATTACTTTTATGTTCAAATATAAAAATAAGACATTGAGCCCTAATAGTGCTTGTTTACATATGTGACGTCAAAATAACATACACAGTGAAATGACTCGTGTTTTGGCGCTCACTTAGAGAGCTGAAATTTTGAACGTAACTTTATATTGTAATGCGATTTAAAAAAAAAGAAATAAAACCTGTGGTCTCATACGAGTGCTATGCCATGAACATTTTAACACAGTGGTTGTCTATTACGATTTTACTGACGTAGATTCATTATGCTACTTTGCTGAATATATGGAAATACAGAACATAACAGAATATAATGAAGAGCAAACTTTACAAATTGAAAAATAGCTTGGATAACACAGATTGGCAACTACAAATTATAGTCAACATATTTGTCTATTTTTATGACTGTTTAGTGGTACGAACGGGACAAAGCCACTATTTTGTTTTGGTTTTCAAGGTTTTGCGGGAAATTTCTCCACAACTGGAGAATAAAGTCTTTTCCAAGACATGCTTTTCTTTTTAGTTTCAGGGTGAAAATAATGGATCCGAGTTTTATCCATAATAAAATATCGTCGTAAAAACAGATCTCTATCGGTCTTAATTATAGTCAAATTTTTTCGGAAGTTTTAACTCGTAATTTATTGTGATTGTTTAACACTCTATCTAGGTACCAATCGTGAAAGACCTTTTTGAAGGTGCAACTTGCCCGTTAAACTTGATTGAATATTGCAAAAAGAAATATTTAGAAACTCAGCTGTAACACAGTTTCTTTTATTAAATATTTCTTTTATCAAAATGTAAGTTGTTAACTTTTTTTATGTTTCTTCTGTTTGAGAGTTGGAATGTCTTCCCGCCCTGAACTCGTCTTGGCAACTTTTTTCCCCCCATTCAAATTCTGCACACCAAAAAGCCACTGTAGAATATGAAGGACAATCGTTTTCTAAAATAGACAATAAATCGTAACAAACAATTTTAGTAAATTTTTTTCTGTATTAAATATGTAATTACGGCCCAAATCTCAGTTCTCTCCATTTTCCAACATAGGTTATAATGACACATTGAAATAAAATCCAAGAGGTCACCCGTCGCGGACCATATTCATACTGGCCAGTAACAAGGAATCAGTTGTAATAAATTCAAAATTTTAACAAAACTTTGTTTCTTGTTACATTCTATTCTATATAGTTTTCGATCATTCCTCGCATTATAAATGCGAGAGTGTGTGTTTATCTGCCTGTTCCATTTTCAAGGCTGGATTGCCGAATCTATTCGATATTTGGTATAAAGATAGTTTGAACTCTGAGTAATTACATAGACTACTTTCTACCGTGGAAAGGTGTCTGTATATTTGTTACCTTTTTATACTAAATCACTGAACCGATCTTGATGTTTGGCAGGGAAATAGCTTGAATGATTTGTGTTAAAGCCGAAATTATCTAAACTCTGAACTCGTGATTTCTACACAGTACACACGAGCGAAGCCGAGAGCGGCTGCTAGTAAATTTTCATATTTTACAATTATTAGAGATGAATCACTTTTATAACTCATTATTTCCAAATTAGCGACATGAAATTTCCTTACAGAATTTCATACGCAAACAGATCTAATGTAAACGTGGTTATCACTGTAAAAACTGACTTTATCTATAAAAACGGGACAAAAGCATTGTCTCCGGTTGGCGTTCCGGTAAAAGAGTTCGCGTTGATTTCATTGTTGGTTAAACTGTGTTTATATATTTCTAGAGCACTGTCAGCTGTCAGCTGTCACGAGACGAATGCTATAATGGTGAGTGTAAAAGGCTGCTTTACATGGAACGATGCGACCCCGATTTTGTCGTGAATCGTTGCGGGCTCACTGCTGATAGGATTATCGGATTATCTCATTCGACTTGAAACTTCCGCCACCGTAACAGTTTCACGACTTTATTTTATCATAAATGTTCGTATTGTCTAAGTCGGTTATCAAAAATAATCAATGTGTCAAATCAAAATTAGTTCAACTGCCACTCAACTGCACTCTTAGCGAAAGCGAAACAAATTCATATGTGAAATGTTAGTTCTTCTCGGTACAATTAGAGGCCTTGTACAAATTTTCCACGTCAATCATTTACGCCGTCGCTAACGACCAAACTACTTGAAACTCATGGTAATTCTGATTTGAAATCACTTTGCCAATAGCCGCGCGGCACTTTCGGTGGCCATCATACACAAAATTAAGCCCTATTAAGAGTATCTTTGTTTGAGATCGACACCTTTGTGCGTAATTTTTTGTCGCAATTCACCTTTTTATTGGTGTAACCCCTCTACACTTAGTACGACAAAATTAGTATTCTATTAATTCATATTTTTAACGATAAACTTGAAACGTGTCGTAATGTAAAAAACCGACTAAATATGAATTTATCTTATCCGTGAAAATATTAAACATTGCTTGAATACGGCGCAGCAAACAGACGGGCGGGGGGCTCGTCTCCGCTATCACTGTTATGTGGCACATATCACTCAACGTTATCTCGCTTTGCGCAGTAGCTGTTTCGGTGTTTGCACTGCCTTACGTTGATCGGTTTATTGACGCGACCATAATACCGCGCTGGCGGCGGCCGCTGACGTTCGAAGTAATTATTTTCAACTAAACTGTTACTTGATTCTTGATCTCTATGTAAATGTGATATGGCTACTATTTAGGTCGTGAATGTAATAATAAATTTATTTATTAACGGATACGTAGGACGTGTATGGAGCTATATAATTGAGCGTAAAATGAACAAAAATATTGATTCTCTACTTTGTATTCATTCATTGTATTTCACGAACAATGGTGACATTGGTGACGTTCCGTCTGTCGTCGAGAAAATGACTACATACCATGTATTAATAACAACAGTATCATCTCAACGTTCTAATCATTTGACTGATGCTAATGTGTGAGGACATAAATGTGAAGTCAATTTACAAGTCCTAATAGGAACACGACAGAAACTCAGTAGAGCATACAGATTCTATCGAGATCACGAGATGTCCATGGCATACAGGATATCATAACGATAGCGGCGAGAACAAACGAAAATGGAAGCGGCGGCGGCGCGGCCCGCTGATGGTTTAATGTTGCGTCCCACCGTTTCAGCTTGTGGTAAGGCCGAAGGTTTAAGAGCAAAAATAACATCAGATAGCGATTCTTTAACTTAGGTATATTGTTTCCTCGAAGAACTATTTTAAACTGAAGGTGTATGAGTTGTAGATGAGTCACGTAGATGAAGTTTGAAATGGCCAGTACAGAAGAACGGCAACTTCATAGGTTAAGACCTAATACAAAGCGTCACTCATAGTTTACAAGAAAACCTGAACTTTAAACGAAGTTTTATTCTGGGGTGTTCTAGGGGCTAACTTTAGGAAGTAAATTAGAAAACTGAAAAAAAAGAACTATCAAATTCATCGTGTGACGTATTAAGTGAAAAGGCTCATAATGAGGAATACATTTGTACTTCTTTGTATAATTTTAAAATGATATCAAAGAAAATATACGATTTCATCGAGGTAGTTCCGAATATCCGATGTTTGACATGAGCGGCTATGTCGGCGGCGACAACAATCTACAGTTGGCTGCGGACACGGTCAAAAGAGCCCAATGGGACAATAGCGACGCGCGACGTCCTCTATTCGCTAGTACCATTGATAAGTACACTAGACATAAACAGAAAAATTACTGTAAACTAGTGATAAATACTACGTTTTTATATTAATTTATTATAATCATCATCATCATCATCAGCCCATTTTTACCCCACTGCAGGGGCTTAGGCCTCCCCCAGGGTGAGGAGGGGGGCTTGGAGCTTAAGTCCACCACGCTGCTCTACTGCGGGTTGGGAACTGTAACGACCGCCATCTATTGACAGCGTCCGGGACCGACTGCTTAACGTGCCCTCCGAAGCACGGTGTCAGTGATATTGTGTACTTAAGTCAGAAAAACTCATTGGTACACGCCCGGATTCGAACCATGGCCCTATGGGGCCTTATAAATTTGAGACAGGTTCGTTGCGCTCTGGGCTATCACGACATTTATTATAAACTAATTTACGAATTTATTATAAATGACGTATCAATTATCTATATATAAGTAAAATACCATTCACTTTCACTCACTCATAATCAACGCCGAGCCGAAACCGCTGAAACGATTAACACGACGTTAACGTTAACGACGTTAGATTTTTTGTGACGTAAGCATTTAATAAGGATTTCTCGAAATTCAACCCTTACGAGAGTAAAACAGTTCTTGAATTTAAATACATGAAAATTGGTATACAGGCTTTAGGTCAGGAACTAAATATGTCGTGTTTCAAGATTTTTAGAATTTAACTCATAAAGGAGTAAAATAGGGGATGAAAATTTGTACAGGAATCCCGTCATTTCTATAAAACCGTGGGAATTGGTATTTAGCTTTTTAAATAGAAATCGAGAGAGACCTGTTTCAACAATTATAGAAATGTAAGCCGTAGGGGAAAACAGTTAAAACTGGTATTAAAAACCTTTCGGTCTGCAATCCATACGAGGGAAGCCGCGGGCCGTCGCTAGTTTTATTACAGAACGTAAATATTATAGTTTCATTAATTTCGAATCGATTCGCGATTTCGGGTCTTCAGGCTTCATTGTGCGTCGGAGGTTAAAAAAACAGACTATTTAAAAAAGGATAAGTTACTTTTTATTGATTAGGTATTTTTTCTAAAAAAAAAAAATATGTACAACGAAGTATATTCGAGGGAGGTTATATCGTATTCTGACAATGGCAGGTTGACAGAAAATTTATCCCGCTTGGCGGCACTGCTATAGATGTAGGCTTGTCCATTGTTTACTTTCATGTGCATGTGAGTTATTTTTCGTTTTTATTGTTCATTAACTCTGATTTTTTAGAAAAATGGTTGATAAATATGGAAGATGGACAGTGAACTACTTAAAGATGGAATTGAAAAAAAGAAAAACAAAATATGTTGGAAGAAAAAAGCTCTAATCGAGCGGAAACCTATGAACCACATGAGGCCATTAATTAGTTTATATTCTAGTTTTTCACGGAAATTGCACAGTGAAATTAAAACAAAATTATCAAATTACAGTGATTCATCTGAGATTTTAAAAGTAGTCTTATTTCTGACTTTTGAAATACTTTGTGATATCAATTATTTTACAGCTATATTTGTATTGGTTATTCGTATTGATGAATAACATTTATCATTTATAATGTAGTTTTTGGATTGGATGTTTATGACAAAAGTAAAGACATCACGGAAACCAATGATCACATCACATCACCATAAATGAAATTCAAGTAGTTAGTTGGTTTCCTTTGGCCCTAAATCATTTAAAAGTGAACAAGTCTATGGTCTTGCCACACCTGGATGTAGTCTATTTAAATTAATATTTTAAAGTGTGATATTTATATTTACGAAAATTAGCTTCTAACCTCCAAAAAATTATAGAAAATAATAAATTATCCTTCTACATCTACGCAAGCGCCAACCTGATGACGAGTTGCTTTGATAAATGATTAGCTAATTTATTTGCTAATCATTTGTCAAAGCAACATTTTTATTTGTAAAAGGAAGACGTCACCTGAGGTCAAACTATAGTCCTTTTGTGCAAATTATTAATTATTAAATTAAAGTTTTCATTTAATAATCTAAGTTTACTTATAATATTCCTCCAAACTATTTACTGTTTGTAAAAAAAAATTTGAAATAGAGAACGTACAATGTAAAATTTCGATAATTTTACACGCTAGTGATTTGTAATCTGTTAAAATAATTGATACATATTTTGCATCCAATAATATATAATAGACATTGCGTCTTATCGGCCAATATTGTTTTCGCTCTTAATTGAAATATTTATTAGGTGTAGACTGGGAAAATACAGTAAAACAAATTAGAAAAGACGTATAGGTATATACGCGGGCTGATACAACGGATAAACATCACGTAGTAACAATAGAAGCTGGCGACACTTGAGAAACGCGTGAAAGCTCTATATGGGCATCTTAGAGAAGAGTGCTGTCCGCCTAAGGCATATTTACGAGTATGTCCGTAAAGGCAGAGCCTTGCGGGACAAAGGGAAGTTTACATCAAACCCTCTTTCGCTTTAAATACATTGGCAGTACACCTTAGAGCAGCACACACATGGGAACCAAAGACGAGTGACAAGGTTTTTGTCCATGATTTACGGTGAGAAACTTAATAAGTACGCAGAGGTAACACTGACGTCACATGACCCGAAAGTTAACCGTCAAATCGTACATGGTTTCCGAAAAACGAAATCAAAAATCGAATATGAAATTTCGAATTCGGTTCCCGACAACCAACGCGTTAGCTGATTGGTCATCGGGTTATTTGACGTCAGGTATCACTTAATACATAGGTACTACATAGGTATTAACCTACTATTATGGTACAACTAACAATTATAGTTTGAAAACAATCATAATACGTTTTGTCACAAAACGCGTGTGAGTCTTTTGTATAAACTTGGCGAACTTCGTTGTGCTACCGTTTTGTTAACAATCAAACACTCGAGGTTTTTTGCATAAAGCGATCCCGCTTAGAAGGAAAGGCCATAACTAAATTACCTTACAGAGGGGAGTTGAGTAAACAAGCGAGATTTGGTTTTGAAAGGCCGCCCACACCTCAAGGCGGGTGCTGTTCAGCGGAGATAATAGGTGCTGCAGTGACGCAGGAAGCTGTAGGGTTGCCGTCCATGTTTAATTCAATGTAGTTCAAATTTATACTATTATACAAAAATTTTGTATGGATCCGGATTTAACCTAAAACTATTTGACAGATATTCAAGAAACTTTTTCTAAAATGTTCCTTATTATTCTAGAAGTAGGTACTATAGTATAGGCTATCGTTTTCAAAGCTAAACGCCCGGAACAAAAATTTGGTATAGAAATAACTTGAACCCGGATGATAAACATGAGTTACAATTTTACCGCGGAAAGTGTCTTGATTGCGTATGTTTGTTACCTTTTCACGGTTAAAACACAGAACCAATTTTGATGAAAATTGGCAGGGAGATAGCTGGCATTGTGAAGACGGACATATGCAGCTTTTACCGCGGAACTGTACCTGTGTGTTTGATATCTTTTTATAAATAAATCGCTAAAGGGAGTGACGAGATACGACAGGTGAACAGCTTAAATTCTGAAAACATAGGCTACTTTTTACCACAGAAGAACGTAAACTAAATTGTTTTTTTTTTTTTACATTCTCAGTTTTCACCACGACTACTCACCACCTTCCACTCGCGGTTGTGGTGGTGGATAAGCTTTGGTTTGTTATCGTTTTTAAGGCGGTTCAATGGCGACAGTAGTACGTGAGTAGAAGAGGTTGCCGAAAATGTGGGACTTTACAGAAGCTTAACTGAATAGGTACGTTCCAGTTTTTTCTAGTTTCAGAAAATTTTTTTTAAATTCCACAATTCCCTGGAATGTCCCTTTAACGTCCCGGTACAAACGTGTAGTCCAATAGGCAATTAGGCATAGGAGATGGTAGTATTCAATACTAATTAATTACAGTACAGTGTGTACGTGTATTTATGCATAATGTTTTTACATAAGAAATATGAAAAAAAAATTGTATGAAACCCAAAAAACTCAAAATATATAAAATATCACAATATTTACACTTTTCATAGTTACAGCTATATGGCAACCCTAATCTTTGTTAAGTGTGTGTGATCACGAAAACGATTAAGTGGAACCCTAGTTTTAACAAACATAATTAAGGTAATAGTTTAGCGGTACAATATGTGTTACAAGCTACTACGGTTGTGCTACGGCGGGAAAAACTACGCTACTTTATTTTATACTATACAGTAAGTAAATATATTATTTTTTTGTTTTTTTACGATTTAAAATGGAGTAAAAATGAAAAATACAATTCTCTCAAAGGCTGTAATTAATTTTCAAGTAACGGTTACGTTTAATTTACAATGTCTTTTAATAAATTTTAATTCATTAGAATTTTATTGTAAATAATAACAAATAAATCTATCAAAAAAATATAATAACGTAAAATAAACGAACTAAATTTACAGTTTTCACGTATACCAAAAGGTGGGTTATTAAAACTGTACCTAATTTTAAAATCAATTTAATAAGTGTCTGGTTAATAGAATTTTCATTTGGCATGTTTTGTAGTTGCGTTTTGTCCGTGGCTTCGTTCGTATAAGCTAAATTATTATATGTAACATATATTTTCACACTTGGATAAAAATAAACGCATCAATGAAATGTTCATGTTCGTCGTGCTGTCGTAAGATAAACTTTGGAGCGCATTCTATCAACCATTCAATCAAATTTCGAATCACCGCGCCCTCTGTTCAATTCCGCACCCAACGAGGAATAGAAAGGTAGAGAGTAATTACTCTACACCGAAACGTGATCACGGATAAGTATACTAAGTCTGCTTAGTAGCTAACCAACTTCCTGAGTGTTATAGTTTACTACCATTGTAAACTGAACTTTCGTCTTTAGAAGTACACGTGTTTGACTTAGGATCGTAACTTAAACAACTGTCGTACAAACGAGTATATCTTTGTTGAGCCGTCGACAAGTCGCAGTGGTCGCAAATGGCTCTGTGTTTATTTGCTAACGTTGTTTAAATTATGAACTAATTACATTACTTGGAATATAATGAATGTGTATGTAGACACTACTTTTGATGCCCAATGATTTTGAATAATTTCTCGACCAAACATAACCGTGAAATGTGTCTTTTTCTTTGTGTATACTATCGCCGGGAAAAAATTATAACAGACATCGTGTGCCATCAACTTACAGTATGAAAAGACTTAGTTTGGTGACTATATCGTGTCACGAGTCACGTTGTTTGGCCCGGATTCATACGATGCAAATTAAATTCCCGGCGGCGAATACGCCCACTCTGCCCGTCTTTCCCCTCACCGCGCGCCGCACCTACTCACTATTCTACTGCATATACACGAATTGAATTCGTCCGATTTATACGCTACTTGAATACAAGAGATGTGAACACCTACAATTGTTGTGTATCGAGCTCCGGTACGTCCTTGGCGTATTGTATGACAGATAATCGATAAATGCTGTTTACCTACTATCGGTTAACTAACGCGTGATATGATGATTTAGTCGACGTGTATCGTATTCCATACAACTATCTGACAGATAGGTACATTGCTGACAATTTAATCCGTTTGAACCGGCTACAAAAAAGGAAGTCATCGATTCAAATGTGTTTACATTTTACAGCATCACATCTACGCTACGTTACACGTTTATAAGATAGCAGTGGGGTACTTTCAACCCACTGCGTGTTTTACAGGATAATAATATTTTCCCAGGGACGTAATACGGCCCATGCCGCTAATTAGATAATCTCTTTTATGGGATAGTTTTACTAGTTTCCTATGTAGGTCTTAGGTAGCTAACTCGACAAGAAAGGGCAATCGTTTCAAAATACATACCTGACGGAAAGCACATACAAGGAAGATTACAATAATATTAATATTCGAATACACTGTCAATCACACTGGCGCAGCGGCACAGCTAGAGACGGACGGGGGAAAGGAGCTGTGATTGATGGTGAAATTAGCGAATTCCAGCATAGAACGCTTTAGGCTCGATAATCGGTAACGCTGACTCGACGCTTATTGATTTCTAACTCAAATGTTTTTTATGAATATGTATAGAATCTATTACAGATATATTGTTTTATCCCGTTTTAATATTAGAGATTTGAAAGAGAGGCTCTTTCGGATAAGAAGGCTATCATAGCAACCACCAGACCGATTCAACTTATTAGTCCTCCTCGGTGAATTGAAGCAACGTGTTTTATACGCATTTTCTTCTCACGAACTTTTTTCGTTACCCGCGGGAAATTAAAAAAAAAAACAAATGAAAGGGTCGGGAATCGTAATTTTTTTTTTGTAAATTATGAGTGAGGAGACCTATAGGGCTTTTAGGTTCACTAGTTTTGGAGATAGCATTGAGTGCTGGAGTTTCGTACATCTTTTTAAATATCTACTACACTATTCATTAAAAAAAAAAGATCTCTCCTAACGAGGTCTTTATTTAATTTACTTTTCGACTCTAAAATTGTCAGTAGGTAATCAAGATTCATCGTATGTACTGAGAAGTGATCGGCTAGCACAACCGAAATATCTTTAACACTCGACGCACGTTAAAATATAATATCCTGATTCAAGTGCAGGGTTGTTTGTAATAAATTAATCGCGTCAGCCGACTAATCCAATCAAAATAACCTCTCCTAAGGCAGCGGCATTTATAATAATATTGGACCTGGGAATATTGTAATATCCGTTGTAGCGATGAACCTTGAAATGAAATTCAAACTAATACATAGGACTAGTAATCCAGAATGTCTAATCCCGCTTAGTACTCTATTTTTTTTTACGTAATTTATTATACAAGTATGAGACATTTACACATTTCTGCAACAATTATGTAACACTATTAACGAATATTAGAACGACTGATTCTTAATTTTAGTAAAAATATTTTTTTAGTTTTATTTATTTATTAAATTACAAAAGATTAGATTCCTGCAAGCCTTTCATAGTGTTCCATAAATTACGTGACATATATCCTATAACCCCATTTGTAAGCATACTCATTTTGTAAAAAATCGATTAAGAAAAATATTCCAATGCTCACTCCTCCTGAACGTGTAACGTAATCCAAACAAAAGCTTTATATACTCGAATTAATATTGCAATTGTAAATATATTAATAATAAGCAAAGCCATGCATTTTTCTGAAGATGTATTTATAACAGTTTTCCATGCAAAGCTCAAATTGCGTGGGACTAGCGAAGAAAACCGTAATAGTGAAGGAAAATCTTGTATCTTTATTTGAAGTTGTTTCTTTTCTTCACATTTTTGGGCCTACGCGCTGCTGTTTCTGTACAGGCAAAGAAAATAGATATGGGTCATACTCACTGCCAGTGGAAAGGGCCTGTGATCCCCTCTCGGAGGCGATCTTTGAGGGAGCGCTGGCGAGAAGGCCCCGGCCCCGGTGGTAGCATGCCCGCGCCCGCAGGCACTCCAGGGCCCGGCGAAGGCACAGGGACCGGGGCGGGGGGTGCTCGCGCCGGCGACGACATCCCGCAAGTGCTACCCGTTGCCCGCGCACAATAACATCACACTGCCGCACCACCGATCACCACTAAACGCGCGCCTGCTGTAACACAACAGACACCAACGCCCTATATAAAACAAAAACAGACAAAAGCAAAAAACAACAAATCAAACAAGCCTTTAAGCGCGATGGCATGTAACGTAAGAACAACAATGATAAACATTAAAAAAAAATTCGTGTCAGTAAACATTTAGCGCTACTGTGGAAAGCGCCTACGTATTAAAAGTGGGCAATAGCATGATTGATGTTTAGGCTAGAACAATAAGGCGTTATATGCACATTTAAAGCGACAGCGTGTGAAGCATAATAGACATCCCGTATCTATGATGATTCGGTATCGAATATGCCAGCGATATTCGATAACAAAATCTATCGGACAACATGACACTATTTCTATCCTACATCAGCTACTACGGACCGCCAACATGAAGGGTCATTACATGTGAACGTTCGAGAAACTGAAGGGATTCGTTGCGGAAAATCGAAACGTCCGGAACGTTGAGAACCTTGAAACGTACTTTTCTATATCCTTATATGACTACGAGTATATATGACTATTATTTGTGTGTTGAATATAAACGAAGGTATAATTAATGGTTAATTCAGTTCATTTTGCCCCATTCAGAAACGTTTATTCAGACCCAGTTTAGTTAAAATATTACATGATATATCACATTTAGGTTTAGAACAATAAGACAAACATATTTTAAGTAAACTGAGTTTAAATAAACGTTTCTAAATTGGACAGTTAGTATTTACATTGGCGCTTATTTTTTATTGAAACAAAACACACGAATAATAGGGCGTTTACGTACGAAACTGCCGTTCGAGCTACTGGCTTTTTGAATGGAAATAAAACCTGCAAGATAAAAGTTTTTAATTTGGCACTTTAAAATAAAAGCCAGTGTGTTATAAATTTAAGTAATATAAAACTATTTCGAGATTGTTTTTTAATTGTGTTCACAATAGCGTCTTCACTCTAAGTGGACACGTCGAAAATTCGAATAATTTTTTAATACCAATTCCCGTTGGCACAAACGCAGCAGATGCAACTCCTAACATCAATGCTGTGTTTAGAAGAAACATGACTCATGAACGCATGGTTCAGTCGCTTTTGCAGTCGGAAATTTTGAATCGTGAGGTAGGGCAGCCACTAAAGCACTAATAATAAAGAATTGCAAGCCACGGTGGAAGCTGATCGATTTCAATCCACTGCACAATTGGGAACACGATTTGAGATTAGCATACCTATACTCATAATATTTATTGACGCATTGGCGCCAAATTAGTAAAATGAAAACGGACCCCACTTGAGTGGTCAACCGATCTTCACCATTATTGCTGCACGATAACGCAATACTTCACTGCACAAGAAACTATTTCAACGCCACAGAAGTTACATTTAGAAACCCTCCGTACTTTAAGGACTTTGTACGCAATTCGAAAAACTTTCATAGTGAAAAAAAAAATGGTTCCCGAGCAGTAGAGCGCTTTTACGAACTTTGTTGAGTCCTGTACGAGTTCTATCGCAAAGGTATTCATATAACATGGCAGAAATGCGTAAAGAAAATGGGTAATTAGTTTGACAAGTACTTTTTTCTTAGTATATTAATACTACTTTTCATTTTCTTTTACATCAAACGGCAAATTCATATTTCAACCCTTAATAATTGCAATAAAAAAAATTTAATTGATTGGCTAAAACTTTTCAAATCGCATCTATATGCAAATCGATCAATACTTCAGTTAATTAGTTGGAAGGCTTAATTTAAAAAACACGAAAAATAAACACATGGAAAGGCAAACAAATAGCTATGGGAACAATTAAGATATATAGAACAAACCAACAGATGGGCATAGACATGACACATGCAGCCAATTGTTATACACAACGTGCTTTGGACTCACAGGCTATGTTTTAATACGGAACAGAAAAAAAGACAGTTTCGATAATAAGACCCAAATAAAGACCATAGCGAAACAGAATGATGACGTACGATTTTTATAACTACACGCGTTTGTAAGAGTAAATAATTATAAAAACCTAGACAACGAGTTTAAATAAGGCCGACATACTAGCTTATACAAGGAGATGAACTAGGAAACGGGAACAGAAAACTATACGAGGGTGCTATGGCTAGTCTATCTATCTATTGGGTGTGGTTTTCGTACTTAGTCCTTAATGTGGACCATTGTACGTGAGCTATGGTGGCCGTCATTTCATCCAGCCCACCTCCCTCCAGAAGCGAATCAGTTCTCCTATTCTACTCGGGGCATACGTAAGAGACCTTGGTGACCAAGTGTTTCTTTCCGGATTTGGGTGACGCCTGTGCACTCAAGAAGCACATGTTTCACCGTTTCTTCAGTTTCCATGCACGCCCTACACAGAAGACTATCCGTGATACCTATCGTATGAAAGTGTTTATTTAGTGAGCAGTGGCCTGTGATGGTTCCGACTACCAGGCGCAGACTTTCCCTGTCCAGGCACAATAGTCGCCTGGACAGCTTTTTGTTCAAGGATGGGTATGGCTAGTTAACTCGTTGCAATTCTAAAGACGGCAAAAGTTGAAGACAGTGAAGTTTAAATGCAGCCATGGCGTTAGCTAATATGTAAAACTACGGAGTACAGAAAAAAAATACAAAATTGCATCTCAGCGTAACTCGATCATTAAAAAAATATCCAGAAGATATAATTTCGAAGTTGATGTGCTTTGTTTATGATTTGGAACGCTTTTATAAAAGCGCCAATCGAAGCCTATTACAAGAGATATACTTTTTTTATGAGTCGTTGGATAGTATAGAACCGACGCCGGCTGTCGTAAGATCGTGAGTGGTGTTAAAGCGAATTTATTCGCATTAGTAGCTCTTGGGAGCGCTTCTGTTGTTTTTTCTGTGTTCCGTAGGTAAAATCAAGAAAAAAACTTTTGCTATGATAACTAGGCGTAGGCGGCGGATGTTTCGCGCTGTCGTGCAATGGCGCTTCCTGGCTTCGCGTGTCACAGACAGTTGACCTACCTATTACGTAAAACTTCGCCGCGATCCTGGTTTTTGTCGACGTAAACTAGGCTAGAGACAAATGATTGCGCAAAAGCATAGAACTTGAGTTGTCATATGGCATCGCATTAACAGATTAAACCGTTTGTTTCGTATTGTATTTATTACAAGTCTTTATAAACCTGTCACGTCCAGTTCGTTCGTTCGTTCACCTGTCATGGATCCAGCTGGTAACATTTAATCACGTATTGACTTAACTATTAATTTATAAGTCGATACTTTTAGTGTTCGTGGTGTCATACAATAGAAAAAATAAAAATTTAAAAACTATGTATAGGCAGTACAGGAACTCGAAGAAAAAAGGATCTGACACTTCATCAAGGGTAATTTACTTATGTCAGTGCATAAATTATTTAAAATCATATTAAACGTTTTTGTAATATTTATTAAATTAATATATATTTATTGTCCACTTATTGTTTAGCCGCATCTTTACTGTGTCATTTGCCAATTTGATTTTTGACTCCAACAGGACAGGCCTAGCCTAGTGTGGGGGTCATTGGTAAAATCATATTGCATAAGCATGATGGTTAAATAAATAAATTTCATTTCAATTAATACTCTAGCTTTTAGTTTTCAGTGCTCCACCACTAAACGTTAATTAAAAATTTGGTGAAAATGCTTAGAAACTATTCTTGTTCATTTTCGAGAAAAAATTTAATAATGAAATAAAATGATTAGGTACCTACTAATTATTTAGAATCGTAGAAAAAGTCTAATCAATTCAGCTGAAGTATTGCCATCAAAATCTGGCTTTTGGTTGAAAACATTTAATTATGAAATTGATATTGATATTATAGTGTATTGATTATAATATTTATAAAAAATGAAAACTCACTATGAAATCAAAACAAGTCAAACGTAAGAAATTAAAAGGTACCGGCGCCTGGTGCGCTTGTCAAATGATCTTATCATTTTACGGCCTCAGACTTATCAGATGAGGTCCAAAATAGTACTTGCAAAACTAGAGGTCAGAGGGACCCTCTATGCAAAGTATAAAAAATCCGTTGGAAAATAACGACGTTAGAGCGCGAGCGAACGGACGGATGGACGAACCACTAGACCGCATGTACTTACTACTTTCTTGTATAAAGTACCATGTGAAAGTAAAGTTACATGGAGCAGTGACAGAACTCTCCGATTTTTAATATTTATTAAATACCGATTGCAAAGAATTGCATGGTTTATTACAAGTGACAAGTGGAACATAACCTTGGCCTAAATACGACAATCCGTATGCTTTCCGCCCAGAATAATCAATAAGGCACGCGAGCCTTGGTTGTTCGGATTCACCATTACAAAAAAAAAAGTTCGAAAGGTAAAGCGACACGCGAAGCCGAGAACATCGAAAACTTCGGTGTGACTCACGGTTGGTAAATTAATCTTCATAAATCAATTCCGGATGATTAGATGTACTAGGTTGTTAAAGTTGGTTGTAAGCGGAGTCCATTCCAAGACGTGATTTATTAAGGTAAAACCAATTACAAAGTAATAATATTCGTATTGCAGCCGGTATGTCCCGCAAAGAACAAAAGCTTTTTGTCGAAATTGTACACGAAGTAGTAACGTAATTTTAAATATGCAACGTAAGCCAAGTCAAAAATGTCGAAAAATCCCCGTGTTGGGTAAGCAAGCGACGCAGGGCGAGTGGTAGCGTAGGGCGATTATCGATCGGCCCTAACCACCCCCTACCAGACGCCCACGCGCGCCGTTGCGTTCCCGCCTGCTTCGTGCGCTTTACGTAAGCCCAGCTGATCGCATCCACCTCGTAACCTTGGCGACGGGCCAGGAGCGAATGTACTGTCTTAGTGAAGAAGGTTTGCACTTGATTCCCTTCACTATCTCACAATGAAGGTTCAAGGTATAAATGGATTGCATGGAATCAAATAAAAGATAAACATCATTTTAATGTTACATTTGTATTATTGAAATTTAACAGGTAAACCGATATATAAACTTTAAAGCCTATTGCATTTTGTCTCCACGGCCGAATGGAACTGAACAGCAAGTATGAACATTTGGTTTGAAGTCAAATGTTTATTAAAACATAAGTGGATCTCTATGAACTCAAAGTCCAAATAGAATTTTGGGTTATGATATTTACACCGTTTCGTTTTCGAACTCTTAATTTATATAATAATTTAATGACATGAGATCTGAGATCTTCGGTCTCTGTACGATTGTAGGAAATAAGTAGGTACACAGTTTTAAACAATTATCATAATATCGAAAATGAGGTGTCAAAGAAATCAATAAATTAGATACCAAATATGTTTCAATGTCTATAGCAGAACACAGTGGTCCTCTAATTACCAAAGAGTTTGATTCGTTTCTATGTTAAAAGCTTTGATTATACGTATACATCTCTAGAGTTACGGAGTCAAAAAATGTAAATAAAAATATCACCTAATAGTTCGGTCATAGTTCACGCACACAGAGACGGTAAGTACGTGGTTAGTATGACGTGGTGGAAGTGTATGGTCTATTTAGTCCATGTTTAGACATACACACAAACACATAAAAATTAGCCCCTTTTTTGTCGTCTCTGTATCGTGTGACCTCTATCTAGCAATATAAATAATCAAAGGTGAAAAGTTATCGACACTATGTGAGTGACGGCCTACATTACTTTAGACGTTGCGTTGGTTGAATACTTTTATATCCAAAACACTTTTTATGATTCCGTGACTCAAAGCAAATAACTGGATCATTATGGAATCGTTTAGTTGTCCAATCCTATTTCTTTAACATGTTTCAAAGTTCTTAACTGGTAAATAAGTCGTAAAGAAAGTTACTACGCACACATTCGCGTAGTAATTTTTAAAATTAGTTACAATTAGCTACACCTGACGGGTGTCATACCTAATGAATAAAATTTCTATATCACAAGAGGTACATCGTGGAAAAAAAAATATAATGGCAAATGCACTTCAGAAACCGTAAGACATTTAAAAAAAAAATCATGTATAGGTATGGACTATTTATTAAGATTACCTGAAAATAAAATTATAAAAATAATTAAGTATAAAATAGTTAATTTTATATCCCATTAAAATTAAGTATAAAAGTATACTGATTCTGAAATTCCACTTACGTCACTTGTCTATACATGTGGTAGGTATTTTACTGATGCAACTCACGTTGCAACTCAGGTCGACTTAGGATTGACCCACTATTGTATTTTTGTATCTGTGAAGTGAAAAGTGTCGTGATACCCCGAGCGCAGCGAACCTGTTTCAAATCTAGAAGGCCGTGCAGCCGTGGTTCGAATCCAGACGTGTACCAATGAGTTATTTTCTGACTTAAGTACATAACTATCACTGACTCGCTGCCATGGCAAGCACGCTAAGCCGTCGGTCCCGGTTGCTGTCAATAAATGGCAGTCGTTACAATCCACCAACCCGCATTGGAGCAGCGTGATGGATTAAGCTCCAACTCCAATGTGTGAGGGTAGTTTATCTATTTATAGTTATTACTTAAAATTGTTGGTCCCTTTGGGATCGCGTCAGATTCATTGACGCCTCAACTTGTACTAGAATGAATTCAGTAGAAAATAAATAAGGTGCTAGCGACCCCCCCCCCCCCCCCAATTTTTTCAAATGCCATTGCAAAGAGTGCTCTGTGACCCCTCTTTTGAAAGGTCTTACAAAAGAAATCCGGTGCACTAATCTAAAATTTTAAAGGCATAGATGTGGAAATAATAATAACTAGTATGTGTTTGACATTAAAATCTTGTTATTCAAGAAATTCTATGTGCCCAAAGCACATCGTGACAACATCTTAGTCGAAGATAAAATTCATCTTAACATTGGTCAAAATTTTGAAAAGGACACGTAAAAAAAATATTTAAAGAATCATTCTCATTTGTATGGAGGTTTGGAAAAAGCGTCTTAGTGGTTAGTATAAGGTTTAAATAAAAATAATAATTTCACACATAGTAACAACGCTTTTTATTTTATGGGGATACATACTTAATAAAGGTTATTTGGTAACACCCTATTGAATTAATGAAATATATATATATATATATACATATTTAATACTTACTAGTTATTATAACTTTGACATCTAATCTCTTTAAAAAATTTTTGTTAATGTGCCGAATTTATCTTTTTTTTTTTCTGTAAAATACTTTTCTGTAAACAAAGTACCTATTCATTTGTGTTTGAAAATTTGGGGTACGGTTTGGGGCACGGTTTGGGGCACCCTTATCACGATAACTTTCAAGAAATCGTGTTAAATTGTGTCACAAATAAAATGTTAATTAACCAGTTTTGGCTATTTATTAATACAATTTTTATTTATTTTTTACTAATTCCAGGTAATGTCAAGACACTATTTAAATTAATTTAACAATTTCGGTCTTGTTTTGTGACAATTCAACTTGTATCTGCTTTCAGTAGGCGTT
Source organism: Luffia ferchaultella (assembly GCA_949709985.1). Lineage (NCBI taxonomy): Eukaryota > Metazoa > Arthropoda > Insecta > Lepidoptera > Psychidae > Luffia > Luffia ferchaultella. The sequence goes on along the minus strand of OX453242.1, from coordinate 8,711,044 downwards.
GTTGTTCACACAAACCGCTCCGTGGGAAACTACGCAGTCGACGGGTAAACGGAAACCCTCCCGAGAGGACCGAGAGGGCCAAGAGGGGGAACCTGAACAAAAGGAACACGCTATTCTACTTCTGAGCTGAGCAAGGTCATGTGTCCGAACCGAAAAACGGTGACAACACCTACGAAACCCCTCAGCTATCTAATAACGACTCGAGCTCAATTGTTCTCGAGAAAAGTTCAAACTGTTTACATAATACGTTATAATATAACATAATAAAAGATTATTGTAAAAAATGCGTGGAATAAGTATTTGCAAAATGTAACCGAGGTACTAGTTGAGTATTCCTCGCTAAATATTCGACTGGTGCCGCTCGATACCGACGACCTTGTGGGTGCCACGCGCCTGCTCGTTAACGAATGGCGCCCAACGTGGGGCTCGCTATCAGCTGATTTCAATAACACAAACATAACAATCGCGATTTCCCCCAATGTGGCGCGGCGGTTCATTGAGTAATGCTTCACTATTAAGTTTGCTGTTTTTTTGCTGTACCCAATCAATACAATCATATGACTTTATTGCCGTTTGTTGTTTTCACGAATGGCTTTTACTTTATTTATTCATTTCATTTTTCATTTACGTGGGCAGTAATTTATTAATTTTTATTTTTTATTTATCTCTTAGGCGTGGTAAGGAATATTTTCAATTACAATACATTTTCAATTTTATTAAAATGACATTCGATCAGTTGCACTTCAAGTGTCAGTTTCTAATATGCACAAAATTTTCCACATATTACAATTTAGTAAAATCAACAAAGTTGAAATGACCCCAGAACTTAACTCTGAAATTTTGTTTTTATTTTATTATTGCTACAACGTAGAGGGGAGATCAGATCCGGAATTGTATTAACTTCTGACAAACACCAAATATTACATGACAGATTTAGAGATAAATATGTAATTCTTATTGCATACGAGTAAAATCATTATCAACTTATAAAATTAATATGTTCTCTAATCAATAATTTTCAAAACACGAACATTCGCTATATCGTTTCTACTTACGTAGCCAATCAAACGAAATTCTACGTAAACAAACTCGATGCAATATCGAATCGCTAAAACCTACACGACCTCTACATTCCTTTCATACAACAATGTCGTATTTTAATGATGGAGACACTTTCAATGACATTAATTTAGACTACACAAATAGCTACCACCTAAAAATGAAATAACAAAACAGATGACGATAATGAAGTGATAATGTCGATTCGTATGCTGTCGCTACGGATGAGGTATGATGTGTGCGTATTATAAGCATCTAAGTCCATGCATCGACGCAACGAACCGAGGAGGGAGATCGAGTATTTGTGCGACGAGCCGCTAGCGCCTGGGCACAACAAGGCATGACGAGCCCACGACCTCTCTCGCAGTGTCGTCGCGTGCAACTGTTTAACAGCGGGGCTATGGGTTGCGGGACGGGAGGAGATGAGAGGGTGCGCGAGGAGGGAACGAGGTAGGGCGAAGAGGGTGCAAAACGCGTGGGCGAACCTCCCCCACTCCTAACCGCGCCGCCCCAATATAATCACAACGGTTTCTTGACAACTATTCCATTGTTAGGGATATCGGAAAAATGTGTAACACTGACCAATTTTCTGTTGTAATATACCTATACATGGATTTAAGTCCTGCGAAATCACAGCTATAAAAGCTCACGTAAAAATAATAAGACATAAGTGAAAATTCGTTTTGTACAAACAAATAAGGCGTGTGTCCAGATTTTACATCAAAAGGTGTATTCGCGACATTAGCGATGATTTTGTAAAGATATAATAACAATAAGAAAGGGAGCAAACCCTAACCGTTGCAAACTTCCCACCGCGATTCCACGTACATTTACGCATAAATCACAAACAAGCTCTTTCGTAATGACGTCTAATATTGGGCTCCACCCCGCCTCTCATGTGCTTGTTTGCCTGCCTGTAAAATAAAGCGCTGTACGAAATCACTACGGTATTAATATATTAAAAGGGTGATTTTGGTATATTCATTTAGTCGTAATAACTAAATTACACTAAAAGCCTTCAATACTTAGTTGTTCTGGTATAGAACGTTTTTATGAAACCTAGGGAAATAGTCAAGAATACTATAATACAAATTCTGAAGACACCGAAACGAATGGAAATCTGAGGTAGCAAGGTCAGAGTTATATGGTGGATGCATTAACACTACACAGCCAAACCACACTTTAATATTAATTTTTCCTGAGTGGCTAAAGACGTGTGGCCAGGCGTCATCATGATGAAAGACTACATATACCATTCTTTATTGATTGATTGCAGCCATTTTTTCTCAATTGCTTGCTTTAATCTTCAATAGATACTGTCCATATTAATAATTTATTTATTTTTATAAATACGAATCTAAGGAATTAATGAGTATGTCGATCTAAACAAATTTTTACAAGCTTTGCTAGGCACACTACAAAATTGGGTCATTGTAATATATATTATTAGTAAATTATTACAACAATTTCTTGAAACTACTACGTATTGTAATAAGTTTGGCAGCTGATATGGTAGCCACACAAGCCACCACAAGCGACTTGTATTTTCAGCTTAGTTTAGCCGTATGAAGACAACTATTCTTTAAGCTGTCTTATTAATATTTATTTTGGCCCTCCCTTAATATTATTCAAGGGAGGGCCAAAATAAATATTTGAAATATTTAAAATGGCGGCAATTCAAAACTTTCTAAATGCTAAATAAAAACATCTTATGAGCAATCTTTTCGGTTTTTTTTAGAAAAATATTATCCTTCTTGGGTCATTTATTGTGGTCTCTTTTTGACCTTCATATATTTCAAAATAAGAAAAAAAAAAACAGTCCGTAACCAAAATTTTACAATTAACTCGAAGTCTATATATTGAGTTCAAATCAAGATGAGTAAATTGATGATTTATATTTTTATCATTACTTATGTTACGGTGTAAGGACTCTTCTTCCAAACATTAAATGCGATACTCTTGATCTTCCCTTCATTAAAGAAGTAGAATCCGCACTTGTGAGTGCATACCAACGAGGCAAGGCACGGCATCGAAACGGTCTGAGAGTTGTTGTGATTCGTTCAACTTCAATTAATATCTTGTTTTTTTCTGTCCCAAAACTAATAAACAATTGGCAACTTTCTATCTATTATACGAACTAATATCGTCTTTGCTCCTTCTTTCAATGTGTTCGCGACAGTGATCACGAAGCCGTGCTGCGAACATTGAGTGCACGTGTATTTAGTGTTTCGAACGGACAGTGAGAGAGAACGATAGAGATCGTGTTAACATAGAGAAAGTGAATCGATTTATAGTCATAGTATATAAGGCCCAATTTGTAAAAACCGAATAAAGATGGGCTTACTGAGCGTTTTCCTTCTCTCATACTAGTGGGTACTTGCCAGAAAATAGAGAAAATTGGGAAAGTTCGCGCTTTCAATAGACCGCGGCTTTCCGTACAATACTGCCGCGGAGACGTGTCTATCGACCAAAAAGGATTTTCTTTACAGTACTGCCTTTCGAGAGAGCCTCGTTTTTGATGGCTTTCTATAAGACGACTGCCGGACCGGGGGATGATGTCCGGGTACATGGGGGACCGTAAGTGCCAAATTTTGCCGCAAACGCCCTTATTGGTTGCTGAAAAAGGCGCGAAAACTCGCTGAAAACGCGAGAATTTTTTTACATAGATAGTAAATAAATAAAATAGAAATTATGTGAAAATAGAGCATAAAAGAGCAAACGATCCGACATACCGGCATTTCTAATTTCAAGCCCTGCCCTACATAGTCAGACCTCTGAAACAGGTCATGAAGTGCAAGTACTAGCTAGTTGGTGGGAAGCTCTGCCTGAAAACTGATACTGGTGTTTTAAATCGTATCCAGCCGCTACCAGCACCGTACAAGGTCTTCCACCGAGCTATCCTGGCCGGTACGATCCGTACACAATGCATGAAACATGTGTAATACTACCTTCGTATCGGCTTCTTCGTCATCATATTTTAAGGATATGTTATTTCCACGCCCTACGTGGCAAACATTTTCTCCTGGCGTGATGTGAAAATCATTTTCTATCCTATCAAGATTTGGAACCGCTCCTTCACGTACACGACCGTGAGGAAGGGGGAGAGGGGTGATGTGTCGTGCGGGAGGACGGTATTATATAGTTAAACTGGAAATTATAACTAAATCCGTATTTTGGTAGATATAGAATAGAAAATAGAACAAAAATAATTTCATTTATAATTCATATAATAACATATTTTTATAATTTTTTCTCGCAAACTCTTTTTATAATTTTTTTAATTTTACCGTTAAATCATTTTAAACAAAGTGGTAGATATTTTATTACAGAACAATATAGTTCTAGGACAATTATAAGTTTAAAGTTACTTTTTTGTTACAAATGGTCGCCATTTTCTATTTTTTTTACCTTTAAGTATAGACGTCAATTTTTTAGCATTACTCGGACGTGTAGTCTCATAGACTCCTATATTTATACGCAATTATTTCGAGGAAATGATTTTGAATCATTTTGAAACCATATATTTATTAAAATAAGGATCTATACAAATAAAAAGACGTTCATGCATAATTATTTTCATTACAAAAAGAATATAGTTGTTATATGCATATGGTGTCTTCGCTTGGCACCCAGAACACAAGCTAAAGCTTAGTTTGGGGTCTACACGTTGCTGTGATGTATGTATGTACACGTTATATAAATATTAAAAATCAACAACACTAAGATTTTCAGCTTTCTTTGACATATGCTTAGTTTTTAGCAATTTAAGTAACTTAAACTATATTAAAAATAAACGTTTTTATCTTAAATTCTAATAAATAGACAACAAAAAAATAAATAGAATAGCCTCTTCTGACAACAGATGTCTGGCCGACTCTAGTGAATTGTTCGACGAATGCTACTCACGACATCCAGCAACGCAACCTCCTTTATTGGTCATATTGCTACTAACACTGAAGCTTCTGAGCCGCTTAGGTGCAGGAAGTGTATGAAACTAAAAAATCGAAAAGGTCGTACCTAGCCTGTGAAGCTCCACGGCCACCTTTAAAGGTTAATACCACTAATTCATGACTTATAACTCCCGTGATTTTTGTTTTATAGATTCATATGTATTATCATGTGATGTATCAAATGAAAGAACTCGAAGAGAAATAAAAATATATTTTTATAGATTTAAAAAACCGTAGTTTAAAAAAGATGAGAGAATCTACTAACGTCTTATCGTCGACACTACTAACCTAAAATTAAAAAAAAATGTAGGATATAGGACCTAACTCTTAGTCTAAGAGTGAGAAACGGAAATACGGAACAGTAATACACATACAAGCGTCAAACAATGGAAACTCTAAAATAAAACAACAAATTATAAAAACCGGGCAAGTGCTGAAGGTCCCGAACTAAACTAACATAGGCAACTTTTTGTTCCGGGAAAAATATCACATTTCCACAGGCATATCGTCTAATTACTCTAAAATCATCACAACAAAACAAGAGATTCACTTTCTATTGTACTTAGGGACAGCTAAACGGACAGAGAAAGACATTTGCAACATTTTGCCGCTGGAAAACTCATTCCCACGGGCGCCCGAGCGGTGACACGATTACAACTTACAATCACTGTCTTAGATATTATAGCAACAGAAAAGCTCCTTATTTTGAAAAAGAATGGCTGAAAGGAAAGAGGAAGCCCACTATCAAACTGGTCGGTTTGTTTTCGATACAGCCTAGCTCGGCTGGACAGCGCGCGGCGGCTGGTTGATACTAAGTACTTTTGGCAAAGGTTATCAGAACCCTTATCGCGTTACAATGTCCAAGTACAGACTATATTTTTACACTGAGATTTATAAATCACAGTACACAAAGAATTAGATTAAAGTATAGGTAAGTACCTATATGTCGGGGTTGTATGTTTGGCTTTGTCCACTTCAAAATCGGAATAGTTTGTTATAATAATAGCTTTTTCTGTAGTTTCGCTAGCTTGTGCTAAAGCGCGTATTTTTATTACTACTTCCCATAGTCTATTCAATAATTTCGGAAGTATTAAACTATTTTTAATAAAAATAGACTATAACCTGTCCAAAAAAGAAAAACAACCGTTGTTAACATTTATGTATATTGCGATGCGTATGTATAGGACTCAATTTTAAAAGTAGTAACTTAGTAGTCATTGTAGACGTGGTAAAATAAAACATCGCTTTTAGCATAGATCATATCGTAACATCCAATTGGCAAACGGGCGCCTACTGGCGTGGGCTGACTTTGGCTGACTCGAGCGCAGCGTTAGAGTGGACAAACTCTATACAGCTAGAGTACTTTTATGTCCGCTCTGAAAACACGGCAAATGCGAGTTTGTGGCGGTACAGCATTCGCTTATTTCTGGTGTTAGTATTGTATCAATTGAATGACGTTATGTTATTAAAATGACATTCGTGTTTAGAGCGGACGATCCTAACACGCACTTGAGACAAAAATAATAGCAAGCGTTTCGGCCACCATTATAGGGCTTTTCCCTCAATGCAAGGCCGCTATGATAAATCGAGGGCTTGCTTGTGGTTACACGAATATTTTTGTGAGCGTTCCGAATGAGCGATTGGGATGAGTAAACATTTTCACCGAATTTACACAATTGCGATAGCGAGGAAATATTTTGTAATCTAATTTATTTGAAAAGTTAAACTTGAACGTGTGTTTGTTTGAACATCGTAATCAACGATATTAATTAAAGTATGGGTGCGTGACGCTAAGGCGATACATAATCGCAGCCAGTAGAGTGATTTCACTTATCTACGATAATCCCCTATGAGCTGCTAACCTAACTATTAGGTCTTAACCTATGAAGTTGCCGTTTTGTATGAAATAAGTTAAAGTATCTTTTTTTTTGTCAAACATCTTAACATCTTTATTTCTGTTATTCAAAGCAATCACCCGTGCAATCGATGTATCATTGCCGACGCAGTAGCAGTTTATTGATGCCCTTCTTGTAAAAATCAACTGGACGGGAGGCAACAAACTCTTGAAAGGCATTTTGTACTGACTCTCGGGAATATAATTTTTTTCCCGTTAAAAAGTTGTCCAAATTAAAAAAAAAAGTAAATGTGGGTAGGTGCAAGGTCTGGTGAGTATGGCGGATGAGGGAGAACTTCCCTTGTTGTGAAGGATAAGCGGGGCGACCGATTGACCAAAGCCGGTCGCAGATGTGCGAGCTTCTCCATCATTGTCTTCAGTTCTTCACAGTATACATCTGCAGTAATGCTCATGCCATTTTGTAAAAAGCTTTGATGAATCACACCGGCACTAGACCACCAAACAGTGACCATCACCCTTTTAGGGGTTATTTTTCGTTTAACACATTGCTTTGGTGCTGAACCAAAAATCTAACCAATTTGCTGAGCGCTTTCGATTGTCGAACAAAATCCATTTTTCATCACAGGTAACAATCCGGTTCAAAATCCCTTAACTCCTGTGCCTATTGACCAACGCGAGGCAGGCCACGACGCGTACATTGCGCAGGCGATCATTAAGTTCTTGGGGTGCCCATCTATCGAGCTTTTTACTTTGCCAAATTGTCGCAAATGTTCCAATATTGTTTTGATGCTACCATCAAAAGCTGCTAATAGTTCAGCTGTAGTTTGAATATCATCAGCTTATACAATCGCTTTCAATTCATCATTGTTGACCAAAGTGTTAATTTCCAGAACGTAAGCGGGCTAACCGTTCGTTTGTGAAGTTCTCTCCGTAAACGTTGTTGATGTCCTGTGCCGTTTGTGCCGCATTAGTGCCACGACGGAACTCATATTCCATAATTACTTACACAAATTTTTAAAGTGTCCATTATGACGAAAAATGTTCAAATGTAATGAAAACACAACGCTAATCAATAAACAAAAAACCGACTTTGTAAAAAGAATGTCATATTATTAAAATAAAATTAATTTGAATTTAGAATTCACAGCTAAATCAATTTTTTTTTGTTGAAATGGCCAGTACTGAAGAACGGCAACTTCATAGGTTAAGGCCTAATATGTACTGTCACATTTGATTGAACGTACCTGATTATTGGCATCAACTTGCACCACACTTTCACCGTGACGATTTTCGTCGTGACGCAAAAAAACATATATAAGTAAAGGGCAAAGGGAATAATTATTACCGTTTGTCAATATTTATAAAATATAGAAATCATCATAGAGAATAGATAAAGACGAATCATTGAAAAGCCGTTCACTAAGTAAAAGTTATTACCTACATTGAAATGAATACAATGTCATCCCTACGCAACCTTTTATTTATTATAGAATTCAGAGGGCAAAAGCAGTTATTTTGAGACGTCATCCTATATGAAACATATAAAAGAGGTCTTTACCTCTCATTACCTCGAGGCATGTAAGCTCGAGCTATTCTTAAACCTTGACCTGGTAAGAGCCCGTAAGAGTTACGACCGAATTTATACAGCATGTGGTAAAGTATCATAATCGATGGATCATAACACAACATCGATGTTTTTTGTATCGATACATACCATACGATACATACGGTAGGTACATGTATAGATAGTATCATTTATTTTATATGAACATGAATATGATAACGGAATGACAGCACGTTGATATCGGCGTATTGCGCAATACGAAATGTATTACAAATCGGTACTAAGCATTTAGATGGGGAAACCCTACTTTTCCTAAATACATACAAAAGCCATGATAATTACGATAAGCAGGATCCATATGTGATGCTTTCATCATTTATTTCTTCTGTGATTTTAATTCTCAAAGTGTGCTTTTTTCTAGCATACGGGTCAAAATAGTCACTTCAACCCTCCTCGAGTCAGGTGTTCAAATAATGTATAAAAAATGTTTTCGTTGATTTCTCTATAGTAAATGCGCGTAGTAGGCACTAGGCAATAATGTCGCCGGTTTCACACAAACAACGCAGACTTTATGTTTCACGCACCCCGTTTTTTGATACAGAGGTCGTGGGTGAGTTACTTACTCTAGCGACTTGGTTACTTGACAGTAGAAATCTAGTAAAACTTTATGGGCGAATTGAATACAGCGTCGTGTAGCGTCACAGTAACAAATTATAGCTGTCAGCGGGGGTGCTATAACGCCACAAATTTCCATTCGCCTCGTGTTCAGAGCGGATGGACATAAACGATCTATAGTAGTACTATCTAATTGCAAACGAAGTACGATATTTAAATTTTAAATTTTCTTTCTACATTTGTATGTAATTGTTCACGCTTTAACTAGTATAGGAAAAGAGACCAACGCCAACGTTGTATGTGTATGTAGATTACAAAGTTGAAAAATGCTATAAAGAAACTCAAGTTACGATAACATAGACGAGGAAAATCCTTATACAGTGTTTAAAATACACTGCAGGCTCAAAAAAATCAATAATATCGTTCATATTAAAAAAAAAAAAAAATCTTCTTTCTTTAGCTAACAGATTTTATCATAATTTCTAGTTTCCAAGGTAATAAATTAAATTGTTACTAAAAACAATCTTCTGTCGGCGACTTTCCCCGTGTGGTTTTCACGATTGGCATTATTTCATTTTTGGTCTAGATAAATAATAAAGCATATTTTTTACATCTTAAGTTAAACAATTTTTTGTTTAAGGGTTCCATAACTCAAACAGAAAAACCGACAAGTTAGAGGATCACTTTATTGTCCTTCCGCCTGCCTGTCTGACTATCAAAACTCTTTTTTAATCGACTTCAAAAAGGAGGTGGTTTCAATTCTACTGGTTTTTTTTGTATGTATACTAGATACTTGTTAACTTCGCCGATTATGAACCGATATGATTGATCCTTTTTTTATTAACCTTTTAACTAGTCATCAATCATTATCAATCAATTGTCTCTGTCAATTAAATGGGTCGTGATCTTCAATCTGACCAAATACGGTTAATGAGTAGCGAATAGGTTAAATAGGCTTTTTCTCGAGGTTGGTCAATTTAAATTTAAAGAAAATATTCCAATTTTAAGGGTTGAAAATTTCACCTACTTCCCTCTAACCAATACTAGTAAAATTTGGTACAAAGGTACTTCGACGACAATGGATTCGATACAAAGACTATTCTGAGCACTATTTCCTTTATTTTTCAATGATTTTTCAACACTTTTGCTAGTGAAGCTTGAGGTTTGTGAGACTTGAACTTATTTGTTCTCAGTAAAATAATGCAATACATTTTATACACATTTTCTCTTTGCGCATATTTTCCTTTTGCCATGGGAACTTAAAGACATGGAATTTTCGTTTAGATTTTCCTGTAAACTATAAGTATGGCTCTATACTTCAAGTCCAACTCGTAAAAATATTATTTCTTAGTAAATAATTTCATAAAAATAGAAAATGTTTTATTATTTTTAATTTAAAAAAAAACAATTAATATTAATAAACTTAGATGTTTCACATCTGCCAGGCATCTCATGACGACCCACTACTTATTATTATTATTTTCCTTTTATTTTGTCAATAATTTATACCACAACAATCATTTCTCACTAGGTAGGTATATCTACATCCTAAAAAATAAAAATCGTTAATGAAATGTCTGATATCAGTGATGTTTTATAATATTTTCATGAAAAATGATATTTATAACAATTTTTATGAGCTATAAGTTTTAAAGCATGTTAGGTCATTTTAGATAAGGAGTGTGTAAATTATTATAATTTGTTATATAATATACTGTCAAAACAGTTTTATCTCGTGACTGATTTGAAACAGTCGAAAGTATATATAGTATGTACTATTTTGTGGCCAGACTCCAGGAAATTGTAATTTAAGCCACTTTTATTGTTACCACATGTTAGAGATTACGTCATGATATGTATACTGATGAAAAAAACCGCTACAGAACATTTGCGCCAACAGTTTCATACACCTATATCAAGTATCTTATTTATCGTCTCATTTTATAATGGTAGAGATTGAAAATCCCTAATTCGGCCAATGTTTTCAGCCTGTTGGCAAGGTTCTTCTTGGCATAGGGCCATACCCGAAGGCATAACTCTATGATGCTGTTTTTTTCTTGAAATTAATACCTACTGGTAACAGGCATTCAATGATATATTGGTAAACATAGCTATAATCTGTTACTAGCAAAATTCAAGGTAATAATTAGCCTAATTGTATTCTTTTATGGCACAGTTTTGTAGTAAATAGATCTTGTTTGGACAGATGTTCAGTTTTTACGTTAGTTTCTGGCAACTTAAAATACTTGCTTAAACATTTTGTGTGAATGATGTACGTATATACCTACATAAAAATCCATTGCATCATACAAGATAAAAATATCTAGACTGTTCGATGATGATGATGAGAAACAAACAACTTGTATATTAAAATAAACAAATAGATTCTGAAGGCGCCCACGAGTTCTTCTTTGAACTTCGTCTGGGCTCACTCCTGAAGCGTGAGCGTTTTAGTGGACTGTATTTATAGGTATAGCGAGGGGCGATAGCGAAAGGAGAGGAAAGACTAAAGGGACTGACCTTGACGCAGCAACACACATATAAGTCTTCGCTGTCAGCCAGGAGCTCCTCCAGTCAGGCGGCGGCGCGGCACCAACACGTAATCGGGCACACTCCACAGTTTATATATTATAGCGTTTGTTACACAATATTATTAGGTTTTTATATGAGTTTTAGGCGATAAGCGATTATGCGTTTAGCGTTTTATATTTTCAGTGCGTCACATAGGAAAGACAACAGCGGACTGAATGTAAAGGAAAAAGCGGGTAGTGAGGAAACGAGAATTAGGGATGCGGCGTAGCCATTGCCCCCGGCCATTGAAAGACTCGCTTTCAATTGCACAAGGAAAAATAAAAGAAAAATATTAAAATAAACTTAAAATTTAACAAAGAAAGCGGAGAATAAATTAAATTATTGCTATTGCGTGGGTAGAGGGCAGAGACGCACGACTGGTCTCTTGTAAGTTCCAGTTGCAGTCTTAACTGACGCAACACGGACTACTCCATCGACTCCTGGGAATGTAGAAACTACTACGCCCAACGGCCAATGAAGGATAGGGGTATCATCAGTCATTACTATTACAATCGTACCCTTTTCGATTGGTTTAGAAGGTGTATTCCATTTCTCACGCGTTTGTAAAAGATGTAAGTACTCTAACTTCCATCTTTTTGAAAAAGATTGTACCATATTATCCAAAAGCTTATATCGTTTTACTAAATTACTAGAGAACTCTGTCTCATCTACAAAAGGTAAATGTTTTACTGGACTTGACATTAAAAAATGCGCGGGCGTTAGAGCAGAAGGCTCCGATGGATCAGAACTCAATAGCGTAAGCGGACGCGAATTCAGTACGCACTCTATTTGCACCAAAACTGTCAACAATTCTTCATATGTTAAAATCTGCGAACCTATTACGCGAAACAAATGAGTTTTAAACGCTTTGACGTAAGTCTCGACATGTCCATTGAAATGAGGACTGCGTGGAGGTATGAGTTTCCAGGTGATTCTGTTTTCTGATAACTCCTTTGCAAATGAAAAATTGTAATTTTCAGAACATAAAAATTTATAGAGTTCATTAAGCGTATTTTTTGCTCCTATAAACGTCGTACCGTTATCAGAGTACATACACGAAACCGCACCCCGTCTGGCAAGAAAACGTTTAAAAGCTGAAATGAATACGTGCGTTGTCAGATCTGAGGCTATCTCTATATGTACAGCGCGCGTTACGAGGCACACAAATATGCACAAATAGCATTTTATAGGACGAACACCGCGTTTTCTATAAGGCGTAATGCTGATTGGACCTGCATAATCTACAGCTGTATGCGTGAAAGCTTTAGTTTGCTGTACTCGACAAGCTGGTAAATCAGACATCATAGGAAATGTATTTTTTGGATTAACCTTAAAACAAAAGTAACATTGATGAACAATTTTGCGAACGGTGTTTCGACAAGATAAAATCCAATAGCGTTGTCTAAGTATAGACATAAGTAGTTGCGGCCCAGTATGACAATGTTTCTCGTGATAATATTTTATTATGAGATCGACAATATAGTCCTTTCGAGGTAATAAAATAGGATGCTGCTGATCATAGGATAAGTCTGCATTACGCAGGCGTCCACCAACGCGCAACAATCCGTATTTATCTAGAAATGGGTTTAATTTTCTGATTTGAGGCGAACAGTTTTTATTTGAAATTAAACATTTTATATCGTCAGCGAAATATTTAGATTGCATAACCTTAATTATTTGAGTTTCAGCGAAATCAAATTGTGAACTGGTAATTACTTCAGCGCGAGGTAGTTTCTTTAAAAAGCGATAAATGTAAATAATAGAGCGAAGTAGAGCGTTCCACGAAGAAAAGCGTTGTGATAGCGTATACAAAGTATGAGGTTCTTCTTTGGCCGACGTAGCCAAAGCGATTACCTTTGATTCGGGTACTTCTATATTATCAGGAGGTTTGAACCTTTTAATAGGCCAACTTTCAGGTTCTTGCTGTAACCATGAGGGACCATTAAACCATAATGGATGGTCAATTAAGCGTAAAGGTGTGATACCACGAGACAAACAATCACTCGGATTATCGACTCCATTTACGTGATAAAAATGTCGCGGAGGAAGCGTAGCAATAATTTTTGTAATTCGCGTAGCAACAAATGTTTTAAATTTGTGCGGAGACGAGTGGATCCAGCATAGAGTCACCATAGAATCAGTGAAACAATAAATATCGTCAATATTATGACGAGGAGCGTATGTGTCGATGACTAGACGCGTTAATTTAGCCATAAGTAGCGCAGCGCACAACTCCAAGCGAGCGATAGAAACAACTTTAAGAGGCGCTACTTTAGATTTCGCGCAAACCAAACGTATAATAGGCGGGTTGTTAGCGTTAGATACGCGTAAATAAATAACTGCGCCATAAGCTTTTTCACTAGCGTCTGAAAAAGCGATTATAGAAATTTTTGAATTTTCAGTTACACCTAAATGACGCGGGAATTTTAATTTAGCTAATTCAGGAAGTTCGGAAATATATTTATGCCAAATTTCAGCAATGTGCGGCGGCGTTGGTTCGTCCCAGTCCAATTCCAAAAGCCAAAGCTGCTGGATGAGAATCTTAGCTAATAGTATGACCGGTGCGATAAACCCAATTATGTCATATTGACGAGCGATGACGGACAAAATATTTCGTTTTGTACATAGTCGCTCCTCTATGGACACGACAAAACTAAATTCATCAGTAGACGGAGACCACTGAAGTCCCAAAATCTTTAAATGTTGATCCTGTTCAAACTGAACAGCCGAACGGTAGCGATAAGACTCGGGCAACGAATCTAACAATTCAGCAGAATTACTAGACCATTTTACCAAATCAAAGCCCCCGGCCTTGAAGAGACCCAGCAACTCATTCTTAAGTTTGAGTGCGTCAGGTAGCGCGGGAACAGAATAACACACGTCGTCCATATAGGCGGCGCGCGGTACGAGATCCGCGGCGAGCGGGTATGTGTCTTGTTCTTCGGCGGCCAATTCGCGTACGACACGCATAGCGAGATAGGGACTGCTACGTAATCCAAAACAGACGCGATTGAACTCATACGTGACGAGAGGTTCCGTAGAGTTGTAACGATAAAGTATTTTTTGAAATTTGCGATGTTCTTCCTGAACCAAAATTTGCAAATACATCTGCTTGATGTCTGCTGAGAAAGCTATACTATAAAAGCGAAACATGAGTAATATTAAAAATAAGTCATTTTGTAGATTTTGCCCTGTATATAATATGTCGTTGAGTGATAGGCCAGAAGTGGTTTTGGCACTCGCGTCTAACACTATACGCAACTTCGTCGTGGTTTTGTCTTGACGCACGATGGCGTGGTGAGGGATGTAATAACCACTTTTAATATTATCATCATAAACTGGAGAGATATAATTTTTATCTAAATATTCTTTGATAACCGCGTTGTATTCTAAGCGCAAAGTAGGCGAAGCATTAAGTTTTCGTTCCAAAGAAAAATATCTATTTTTAGCGATTGTATACGAGTCACCCAAAGAAGCAGAGTCGCGCGAAAAGGGAAGCGCGACGCTGTAGCGTCCAAACTTGTCTCGCGACAAATTATCTTTAAATATAGTTTCGCATTCACGATCCTCAGCATTAAGGACAGGCGCGGTATTAACTTCTTCAAGTTGCCAAAATTTTTGTAAAATCGTATTTATACAGGGTTGAGTAACAGCGCAACAAGCAAGAGATATGTTACTGGGATTATTTTCAATATCTACATTGCCTATAATCATATAACCAAAGACAGTCTCGAAAGCTGTCGGCATACCCGGAGGCCCCGTTACACGGCCCGACAGTAAAATTTGTGAAAACATCGAACCCCCCAACAAAAGATCGATATCACCCGGAACCGAGTAATATTTATCAGCGAGCGTAACATTATTTAAATAGGTAAATGAAGTAGTATTTATATGAGCGGTAGGTATTTTATCCGTAATTCGATCGATTACAAAAGCGTTAATAGAATATTTAATATTTTTATTTATTAATGATGACACTTTAAGTGTTAACATGCCCTTAATTGAACTAGCGGAGCCACCTATGCCCTTAACGACAGATCTAGTAATTTTATTATAGCGTAAATTTAATAATTTGCAGCAATCTGCGGTTATGAAATTATTTTGTGAAGCTGTGTCCACTAGACCTCTAATAGTATGTAAGTTACCCAAGTTATCTTCAGTGTTTAATTGAACAGTTCCTAATAAACAAGTGTTCAAGCGTTCAGAACTAGATTTAATATTACAAAGAGATATTTTATTATCGTGTGACGCATCCACTGTGGGCGCAGGCGTCTGAAACCGGTTAGCGGGGCCGCCGGCGGCAGCCGAGTGCTTCAGCGTTTCAGAGGACTCCGCACGAACGTTTACGGTTTGCGGTTCCGTATGCGACCTCATTTTTCTACATAAAAGTGAATGATGTTTGCATCCACAGTAGCGACATAAAACCGTAGATTTACAAGCGAAACTTACATGATATAAACTCAAACAATTAGAACATCCATTTCGTTTTTTAATAAAATTAACACGATCATTAATTGAAAGGCGTTTAAAAGAATCACATTTATATAATTGTGTATGTGTGGTTTGTTTACAGCATACACAAGCATTATCCACTACGACAAATGAATGCGTAGGCTTCGAGTAATTTTGTTCTGCGTTATTTTTACCATACTTCTTTGGCGGGGCAGAAGTAGTAGATATAGAAGAAGGCGTGCGATCCAATATTTTGGATTGTTCATGAAGAAAACCGATTAAACTATTATACGTAGGTATGGATTCGTCACGTTTTAACATTTCAAAGGCGCGCGATGTTTCCGAATCCAGTTTCTTAAGTGCTACGTGGAGTAATATGAAATCCGTCAAATCAGACAATTTCAAAGATTTCAAACTAGCGACCGCGGCGGCGAATTTATCTAAAAATAATTCTATATTTTTTGAAGAAGCGTAACTAGCAGCTTTAAAATTAAATAATTGATCCAAATAAGCGGAAGCGAGACAACGTTTATCCTCATATTTTTTAACCAAAGTTGACCAAATCTTTTCGTAATTTTCCCCGGTGGGAGTGATTCCGGAGCACACCGATAAAGCACGACCAGAAAGTTTTCCTATTAAGTATTGCACCCTTTCGTGATCTGTTAAGTTTTCGTTTACATGAATAGTATTTTTGAAATTTTCATAAAACATTGGCCACTCAATAGGATCACCAGAAAACGACAATAACTCCAACTTAGGTAATTTTATAGTACTCTTCTTGCTTTCAGAATTGTTACCAGTATCGTTGCATGTAGACTCAGGAACTTTAAGAGCGTTAATTTTGCTTTCGACCCGCTTAATACGGCAATATAAATCATCAAACGCATTCCAAGATTGAAAATTAGGTACCGCGTCAGGATTCACAGTCAGCTCAAGCAAATTGATTTGTTTTACTAAATCAGAAAATTCATCGCGAATCGATTCCAATGTAATAATACTGGACAAAAATAATTCTTCTGCTACTGTATCTTCAAAGGCGTTTTTTGCGTAATTATAGATGTATTGCAACCGACCAAACATTGATTCACGTTGCGCAGTTAACATCGTTATTTGTATTTTAATATCTGCCTCTTGCAGTGTTACTTTACCTTTTGTAGGCATATTTGAAGTTAAATATATTTATAGAATCAATAGAATTAAAACTGAAAGCGTAAGAAACTAGACGATTCAATAAATGTCGCAATTACTGCCTGTAACATGCACACGCGGCACGCACACATAAGGTACGCGCGTAGATGCGACGCGATGTTTACCTACCTACAAAGCGAAATAATTATAAATTCTTAGATAAAATTTTTATATAAAATAATTTTATATTTGTATAAAGCGTTTCGTGCGAGAAATGGAATCTACCTTGTTCAGTAAAGACTGACAGAGTAAGAATAGCGTAGTTTAAAAGAATTGTATGACGGGAAGCGTGCAGCGAGTAATTTTAAAACTTTTGGTAAAGACCAGAATTTTATGAAGCGAGCGTGGTCAGAAGACCAAATTATTTTTTAAACCTTCGGTTCGAAGGAACATATTATTTTTTAAACCTTCGGATCGAAGGACCATATTATTATGAAGGCGCCCACGAGTTCTTCTTTGAACTTCGTCTGGGCTCACTCCTGAAGCGTGAGCGTTTTAGTGGACTGTATTTATAGGTATAGCGAGGGGCGATAGCGAAAGGAGAGGAAAGACTAAAGGGACTGACCTTGACGCAGCAACACACATATAAGTCTTCGCTGTCAGCCAGGAGCTCCTCCAGTCAGGCGGCGGCGCGGCACCAACACGTAATCGGGCACACTCCACAGTTTATATATTATAGCGTTTGTTACACAATATTATTAGGTTTTTATATGAGTTTTAGGCGATAAGCGATTATGCGTTTAGCGTTTTATATTTTCAGTGCGTCACATAGGAAAGACAACAGCGGACTGAATGTAAAGGAAAAAGCGGGTAGTGAGGAAACGAGAATTAGGGATGCGGCGTAGCCAGATTCTATTTGAAAATCAACGTTTAACGACCAAGACCTCCTATCTAACTGATATTTTTCTCAAACACAATTATTTTCAAAATCAGGAATAACAAGCTTCTTAAAATCTAACCTAACCTAAACTTATACATATATTTAGAAAAAACTTCTATGTGATTTGAATGATTCTTCCAGTAGGTAATTTATAATCACAGCAATATCAAATGAATGAATGTGTTGCAGTTTTGGTACCAACTATAATTTAATTTATCATTGAGATTTCTATCTTTTGTGTCTAAAATATGGATCACTTTGCCTCAATTAAGTGATCAATTTCTCTTTAATGGAAAAGAAAAACTGTTATTCACCAAAAAACAAAATATTTCTTCTAACTTACCTACTTACTTATTATACTGCATGACATAAAGGTTATTATATTGTTTACACGATTCTCTAAATAATTAAATTTAAAACAGAATATTTTTTTGTTCTACTCAAATTCAAAATTACATCAAAATAAAAAGGTTTCTTGAGCATAGATTACAATCCACTCATTTTGAGACATTTATAAAGGTTGGTTAACCATCGATATGGTATTTCATTTAACAATTCTACACCCAAGTTCTGAAATGCTGGGTAAACCGTTGATTTATTGACCGGCGATTAATTTTGATTGGAATGCCGAAACATTGATAATCCAAAAATTAACTATCAGCTGAACTGTCAGTGTGACCGATTCATTCTTTCACGTATATCGGCACAGTTATAGCGTTGCCTTTTTTCAGCTAATTGACTTTCACGAAATAAAAAAAATTTGGTCATAGATTGACAAGTGATGTGAACTAATGGGGAATTGTAAACAATAATAAAGTTGCTTTTAAATTTTTTTTTAATTAATTGACTTTCACGAAATAAAAAAAATTTGGTCATAGATTGACAAGTGATGTGAACTAATGGGGAATTGTAAACAATAATAAAGTTGCTTTTAAATTTTTTTTTAATACTGTTTTGTTGCTTTATTTTTTGCTACACTGAGCGGGTATTTTATTCATGAATTCAACACGACGCCGCCGGCACCTTAACACTAGTTTAGAATTGCTCTCATAGAGCCAAAATATCAGCCAAAGTAAACCAATAAAAATAATAACTCGACATTGGTGAAATTGCTTCAAGCAGAAAATGTCAGAATTAAGAAGGAGAACTAATAAAGTACATAGCTTTATTTAAAAACTGCATATAAAAGAGTGAACAATCCGCCATAGATTCTACAGAAAAAATCTTAACAACAAGTACTACTAGTCGGAGAGGAAACAAGCCTGAAGTAGAGAAGCATCTTGTTCCACCATTCTTCAACCTATAGTTAAGACCAGCACTGGTACAATTCATACAGTTAAAGTTTTTTTTTAATTAAATTAATAATCTGGGACATTTCACACACGATCATCTAGTCCCAAACTAGGCAGAGGCCTGTACTAATGTTACTAGATAACTGATATACATGCTTGAGTAATATATGTATATATATATATATATATATATTATTTTTAAACGAATACATACATATAGGTATGTACAGATATTTTGACAGACTGACTGACTGACCGAGTGGTTAGACACCCTAGCTGCAGAACCTAATATCGCATGTGCGATTCCCACTCGGGACAAATATTTGTGTGCATAAACATGTCTAATTTATTCCATGTTTAGATGTAATATATATATATATATATATATATGTATGCATTATGATGTACTGTTTAAAAAAATACATTTAAATACGTATAGCACATGTCTAGCACCAAAATACAGGCGCTGCTTAGTTTGGGTTTAGGCGACTGTGTAAGATGTCCCAGGTAATATTATTATTTTACTCCCATACACGGAACAAAAGGAAATGTTCATGCACACAATTGTCGCAATGGGGTTCAAAACTGCATGCAAATTTATATTCAATATTTTCGACAGTTTAGCTGAACTGAAAGTTGAATTAAAGAGAGTGGATCGGTTCAAGGTAAAAAACCAGAATTAGTCATACTGTATGTTTAATATAATAAATAATCTCTAAATTTCCCTAACCAAGTTCTTCGGTAACTAACACAGTTTATTTATTATCTTTGAATTGTGTCCATACATTTGACAGCTAATTTATAACAAACATACGCAGCGCTACTATGCCAGTTGTATTCCCCATAAGACCAAGTACTTATTAGGTTTCCACCTAAATATCTAGTCAAAATTGTTAAATATGTGGTATTCAAAAAATTAGCTAATCTCTAACCAGTACATCACTAAAAACTATGAATTAAATAGATGTATAGATGTTCATCTGTAGTTAGATGTTTATGAATATTAGTATAATAAATAGCCATTTTGCTTAAGCATTATTGATTGCATGAAATTGTCTTCTGTGAATTATATGATAGTAGACTAATTATAAATTTATGGTTGCAGCTAAATGCTTTTTATTATATAAAGCAATTTAGGTCCATATTTTAATAGTTAGATGTTATTTAAATTGTGCAAGTATTTAATACCTAGAGTGAACTGTAAAATGTTATTTTCGAATATAAACAGCTCCTCTATTCAAGAAGTATTTCAAGAAGTATCTTTTTCTTTTATTTGTATGTTACTAAAGCAATAGTAATTACATCTTGAAATGATTCTATTAATGTGTAGACATTCAATTTAGAAAGACAATATTTTTTGCACTTTGTGAATGTTTGTCATTGTAATAATTTGAAATTCTACAGCTCTGTAAAAAAAAAAATATATTTTTAAATGTAACAAAATAATAATATGGTCACTAAAGATATTACTTATTTTTATTAGGTATTATGTACATACAATCACATTTCATTAGAAAACTTTTAAGTGACATGTATTTTTGTCACATTTCTTTTAACTTAAATTTAGATAGAAGAATGGAGAAAACTTTGGGTTGGCTTTCCAAAACTACCACCCTATGGGTGTTAATAATAAGAAAAAGGGGGACAAGCTGAACAGATTAAACCAACTTTTAGAATTTTTAGAAATGCGGAAATACGAAAAAATCGAAAAAAATGAGTAATACATACTTGCTACTAAGACATTTTTGATAGCCTTCAAACTCAAAACACTTGAAACTAACACCAAATGGCCAGCCACTCTTCTAATAAGTTTCAACATTTAGGTTTGGTACGTAAAAGAATGTTTAAAAGAAATTTGGTCAAGTTAGGTTGCTTTTCCACCATTTCTCAATCAATAGGTAGGTTAGGTTAGTTTAAAAAAATACAATAAAAACCAAATATATGGGCACTCCCACTACTGTTCCAACAATCGATGGTTCACAACCCACAAGGAACATAAAAAACGCGCAAGGCGAGCGAGCAAAGCGAGCGCGCCGCGGCAGCGGTCGCCGAGCGTCACGCAAATCAAATTTTCATTTGTTTTTAAAGTTAGATTACAAAATTCTTCACGTATTTACTGTTTCCAATTTATTTCAATGTTGAAGTCTATTCCCTCTTTCAATAGTCGACCGATAAGTCAATGCAAGAAGCGAATTCATGTCGGTGGTAATGAGTATATATTTTTTGTTTTTATTTTGCATTTCCGTATTTCTAAAAATTCTGAAAGTTGGTTTCATGTCTTCATCCCAGCATCCCTTAAATTATTATTAATACTTCGAGGGTGGTAGTTTTGGAAAGCCGTACCAAAACTTTGATAAATTATATATTTTGAACATCTTCTCACTTATATTTAAATTAAAACTTACATTATGAAGGACTCAACCTTTTCTGTTTAGATCAGCTGTTTATTGTTCAGTCCATCAAAACACACAACAAGGAACCTGAAATGCAATCACTTACATAAATCAACTAATATTTAGTACATTTATTTTACATTTTGTAGGAGCTAGATATTAAAACCTATTCTAATCGCGCAAAAACTAAGTCGACACAACAAAACGATTATTCTGAAAGGCAGATCCTACAGATCAAAAATTTCGCCTCTAGAAAAATATATTTAGCTTGAAACAATGCCTAAAACTGACACAAGTTCTTTTAAATGAATATCTACGTACTTCAAAATATACTTAATTAATCAATAATGTAACCAGAAAATGTTAAAAATTATCGAATCGAGAAACAGACTCTCGCCAATACCTTTTTCACGGGGAAACCGAAGAACACATGATACTTTCGTAAACGCTAAAACTTTACCGGCAAACACTGCGTAAGTTTACAATGCAATAGAACACAATTCAAGCAGCAGTATTTCATAAACATGGAGAAACCGAAAAAGGCGTAGTTTATGTCAATCTACGTATCGTACCTGTCATTTCTACGTCTGACAAAAAAATAGTAGAACTAGATTTTTGTCAAAATAAGGCTTTGAGTGCCATCTAGTATTGAACAATGGTACTTACTGTAGGCTTTTTGCAAAACAAACAATGAAAACAAAGCAATAGTTTTGGTCGAGATGGCGGTACATACGTTAGAAAAAAAAAAGAAATAATTCATATGTTTCTTGTAAAAGAGATGAAAGATAATATAAATTATCCTCAGAACAAATTATCTCAGTCCAGTGCTCAGTCTCAAATCTCAATCTCAATCATGGACGTAGTAATACCTACTCATGGAACTAGTAAGTACTTCGTACAACTGGAATGAGCTGTACGAAGAGAGGTCCTAGAAATTTGACCTTGAAAACGAATTAAAAAGATAAAAGTAACAAGGACGTTATTGGGTGCCATATTGTCTCTTTCTGATTAGGGTGACAAAGTTACGTAGGATAAATAAGACCATAACAGGAACTTTTTAATTTTCTACTAAGATCGAACAAAACTCTCTAAGCCTATCTTAACCCGTGACACTGAAGTAAACTTTTTTTACATGAGTATAAAGATTTCTGTATGTCCGTGTCAATAACCTATGTCATAATTTAGTAAATTAGAACCTTTAATTCGAACATTTGTCAAAATTGGTTTAGCAGATTTATATTAAAATGCTTCTAACATACATCAGTCTAGTTATAAAGTAAAAAAACATATATGAATGACGGAAATCAATTTACATTCATTGTTACCAAGTTATTTTAATATTTATAAGGGATCATAAACCACGAAAGTAAGCATTGAAAATGAGGTCTCGCGTGGGCACAACTCGCGATAGCATCAAAAATACTGGTTGGATTTGGACGAAATACTGTTAAATCATCAAATTTACAAAAAAAACGGCAGTAGCCCGACTCCTATCCACCTCGATAGAAAAGTAGAAGCAAGCAAACAAAAGTTCAAGAGAGCTAGTCACTAAAAGCGGGCAACCCGCAGAAAATATGATCGATCGACGGAGGCTTCTCACCTCCAAAATAAATTGTGAAGCAATTAGTAACTCTAAAAATCAAAGCTTCAAATATCGATATCTCAATCACCTTAGTAAATTAGCAGCATGCTCCCTTTATGCATAATACCCTTTTGAATACAAATCTCCCATTGATTACAGAAATAAAGCTACCTAGAATGTGATTCATAATTGGATGGCTGACCGCCTTTATTTACAAAATAGTTAAATCCCACAGAATTGAAGCTTCAAGCGCGACAAGTTGCGTAGGTACTTTTGCACTAAATTAAGTGCTTTAAATTAAGTGAACTGATTTCGATAATTCTTTCACAGTATCTACCCTAAGTTATAAAATAGTGACTAAACACAAAAATTATCGAAATCGATTCAGAACTTTTAGAAATATTAACGGGCAAACGTGTATAAAGTTCTATTGAATTAAGTCCAAATATTTTAAAAAGTGATATTAGAACGGGATATGAGCAATCATGGCATTGCTACGCAATGCTATTATGTTACCTTTATAGGCCACTAATTACCTACCCTAAAAAAAGTGTTCATCAATAGTCGAGCAATGGATGATGATATTAGAACGCGACGTGAGATCATTGCATTGCGAAGCAATGGCATTACTTAACTTTTGTAGGCTACTAATTACCTACCTTAAGAAAAATGTTCAACAGTCGAGCAATGGATGAACCCCATAATAAAAAACGAGAAATATCAAGAGGAAAAAATAATGCGTCAGCGGAAATTATAGGTCCTGTATCGTAATTATCATGACGCATAGTTTTTTATTCTTCGGTTCCCTCATAATAAAATCTAAATTCACCATAGTACTTTTCCTAGTGTAGTGGTACAATATTTTATGCTAGCCACACAGAAGTGGTGTAGAAAGAGATAGTTAGGCACCCGGTTACTTCCCTTTCGCACTTTTTTTTTTTTAATCACCAGTTTACGCATGACCACGCTAATGTTAGAGAGATATCATTCCAGTCCAGTTGTACGTAGTACATATTAGTTGCATGGAGGCACGTAGATCAAATTAAGAAGACAGACTGTACAGGCCCAAATACTAGTTTTAAATATATACCGTTCGAAATTACACCTACCCAACAATCTCCGAGAACAAAGCCCACAGAAAATTTTACACCCAAACAGAACCCTACAAATGATGATACGCCAGGTGAACAGGAACAAACTGTAGCAGAAGCAGCAGTACCAACTCCAGTCAAAATTACTCCTCAACTACAAAGTTCGACTAGGCAGCGAAGAGCACCTAATCGATTAAACTTATAGTTTTAAATTCGGCTCAGTTTATGTATATCATTTTCAAAATTGTTTTATCAATGACTTGGGGGAGTGTTAGATATAGGTTGAATACAAGCGATTGTAAAAAGATATTATGACATTGTCAGAATTACGGGTATTGAAATAAACTAATACAAATGTATTCATAATTGATTTATTTAAATAATAAATACAAGAACGACAAAATAATTATTTTTGAAAACACGCACTAATCGTTTTGAAATTTGTTTTTTATTAATGTAAATACGCGGATTTACTGTCGACATGAAGTTTGTAACTGGTACGCGGTTTTGTTTCGATACCACAAACGAGGTTCTTTATTGGCTATTTTAAAAGGCGTAATATCTAATTTAAGCATTTAAGCGAATCAGCGTTAAGAATCCGTTGGTGCGATATTTCAATTTTGCGACTTTTGTCGTAGGACTTTTGTAGATATATGCGGTATTTACAAACTGCTTGTACGCCGGTCTTGCACTGTCACATCACCGACGATATGAAGATTAATCAATAAAGTCTGGCTGTAAAAGGCTAGCTCCCAGGTCGCTCAAATTAAACAAAAAAAAAACATAATTGACACATGTTGACTATTGTTGACACATCACAAAAAGTGTGTAGGTCAGTTTGTCTGTTTTAGTTTAGTTTACCTTGAGACTAGAAATTATAATAATGAAATCGACAATATTCATATTTATTTCTAATTCATAACTTCGTTTTGCAGACATAAGTTTTAAACAACTCTTAATTATGTATGTTTAGTAAACCACTTAGCGTCAGTGTTATGTAGTAGGTATGGATGGTGTTATTGCTATACCTATGCTACAGTTTATCTACACGCAGCTTATCAATATCAGTGATTAGATTAATAATCTGAATCGCTTTTTAATTTCAGTTTCTAATACGTATAGTAAAAGGCATGATTTAAATCAAGAATATCGAACTATGTCTGCATTAAACGGAAATGAAGATGACGAGGCGTATCCTCTACACGAGTGTGTATTCTTGGGAGATGTTCGAAAACTTTCAGCTTTGTTACGGTTTCATGACGTGACACGAAAAGACAAACATGGGAACACTGCTTTGCACTTAGCAGTCATGCTGGGTCGCAAGGAGTGCGTTCAACTTCTCTTGGCACATGGCGCTCCTGTTAAAGTGAAAAACCTTGCAGGTTGGTCACCACTCGCCGAAGCCATAAGCTATGGTGATCGACAGACAATTTCATCACTAGTTCGCAAACTCAAACAGCAAGCCCGGGAACAAATGGAAGTACGAAGGCCCGATCTCATCCGAGCATTAGCTCAGATCCAAGATTTCTACATGGAGCTGAAATGGGATTTCCACTCTTGGGTGCCACTTGTTTCTAGGATATTACCTTCTGACGTCTGTAAAATTTATAAGTCAGGATCAGGCATAAGACTTGATACAACATTAGTGGATTTTACTGACATGAAATGGGAAAGGGGTGATATATCCTTTATATTCCAAGGTGAGAAACCTCCAGGTGAGTCATTAACTGTTTTAGACAATAAAGCAAAAGTTTACCAGCGTGTCAGATATGAAGAAACTGAAACTGAAATAGAAGATGAAGTTGACATTCTCATGTCAAGTGACATTTTAGCTGCTCAAATGTCTACGAAAGGTATCTCATTTGCCAGGGCTCAGTCAGGGTGGATATTTAGAGAAGATCGAAAAGAAACTGTTGCTGGAATATATAAAAGTGACATATACACCATTACAGGATTGGTTCTAGAGTCTCGAAAAAGACGAGAACATTTGTCTACTGATGACTTACAAAAAAATAAAGCGATTATAGAGAGTCTCACAAAAGGAAACACACAAAATTTAGAGACGAATGGGGAGCCTGTGCGACGCGCTTCTTTGAACCCTCCACCTGAGTGTGGTGTAGATTGGCCTACCTATATATCGTCTGGGGTGGGCCAGTTTCCTGGATTAGGTCGAGAGCTTGTTTATAAAGAGTCGTCTAGAAATTTCCGAGCCACAATCGC
Source organism: Luffia ferchaultella (assembly GCA_949709985.1). Taxonomy (NCBI): domain Eukaryota; kingdom Metazoa; phylum Arthropoda; class Insecta; order Lepidoptera; family Psychidae; genus Luffia; species Luffia ferchaultella. The sequence goes on along the minus strand of OX453242.1, from coordinate 8,684,332 downwards.
AATGAGTGATGACTTTCCACTTAGTGTGGATATGTTATTAAATGTATTGGAAGTGATAGCTCCCTTCAAACATTTTATAAAATTAAGAGAGTTTGTTGCCATGAAACTACCTAAAGGATTTCCAGTAAAAATAGATATACCAATACTGCCAACAGTCACTGCCAAAATAACATTTCAAAGGTTTGAGTTCCGAGAAGACATACCTCCAGATCTGTTCATCATACCTGAAGACTATGTTGAGGATCCACTGCGTTTCCCTGACTTATGACGCTTTGATATTCTAACACTGTTTGAAATCAATGAAAAACCCATGTGGTGCAGAGAAGTGTTGGGAGTGCGTAAGAGACGGCGTACAGCGCGCTGCCGCGACATCTGGCGGCCCGGTACTGTCGCTCAAGTATTAAGCATTGAATTCCCAATGCTTTTTGGCTTGGGAAGTTCCTACTCTAGCCACTGTGTTCTGTATGTGGAATGACCTTCATTCTACGTTGAGTTGAGCTGCTTCGTGTAGTGAATTCAACAGTGTTAGAATTTCTTATGACTTCTCAAAATATGAGATTAGCCTAAAAGTATGAGAATATCACACCATATTCAATTTACCAAATGTTGGTCCTTGAAACCTGGCACACCAAGCAGAAGGCATATCTTTTTAAGGTACATCAAAATGTAACATCTAGTTGCAAAGCTACCATTTAAATGTGTAAATTGTTAGTGTGTGAAATCCTCGTAGAAACCAAATTAGTTACTAATTGCACCCGTCATCACAATTTATATTTAGTAACTAGGACTTTGTATATTGCTTAATTTATTAGTATTTGTTTACTTTTGCATATTTTTTACTTTTAATGTTTTCATACGTTTATATTGTTTCCTAATTGTTTATATATAAAAGAAATTTTATTATACATAGAAATATTTTTTTTTACTGCAGTTCAATAGAATATAATGTAAAAGACAACACCATTTACAGTGTTAGCATTGAAATTCATTAATTTTGTTGTAACCACCCTATGCTGTGTAGTAATGTAAACCCATAAGTTAGTGGACCTGGAAATTGTCGTTTGCAGTGTATTAAATTTTTAAGTCCTTGTGCCTTCCGCATTTCCTTGTGGTTGTAGAATGTGACTGGCTGACCATTAGTAAATTCACTGTGCATCGTAAGGCATCTATAGAATCAAAGACAACACACTTCATAACTGTATAAGATCAGTTTCACGATTATGAATTATAATAATTCACTACTAGATATTCTGAAGAGAAATTTTTACATTATTCGATCTCGAGAAAGAAATGATTCTAAATACAATTAGTGCAATGTTTATAAAAAATTGTTGTCACTCAGTTGAATCCCAGAATAAAGCTTAATAAAGGCCCATACACAAATCGATAGTAGATAAATTTATGAACATAGATAAGTAAACTGAAAGTATTTCGACAATAATGTTAATAAACCCACCTGGAATAATGATATCTTTACGTGGAATGTTTACTTGCCAATATCTGTATGTACCTTGTTTAATATGATTTAAAAAAGGTTTATGTTAATTCATTTCCACAGTATAGATTTTAAAATGTTTTAATAAATAATTGAAAATTTCATAGCATATTTCAATTAGTTACACCTTTAATTTGCAAATTTTGTTATTTGGAAGTACCAAAGAATAATCACGGTCCTTTGGGAAAACTATGTGGCAGCTATTGAATAACTTGGATTCCTTTACACCGTTTTAAGAGCCAGGTCTCGGTCAAAACCTTAATATCATAAGAAGCGGCATACAAATTATGATAAAATAATGTCTTTGAACGCAATCTACGTCTTTTGATAATAATAATAATGTACACATGACAAAAACGTCTAGGCCCCAAACTAAGCATTAGCTTGTGTTTTGGGTACCAAGCGAAGACAGCACATATATATGACAAGTAAGACTCTGTACCAGTATCGAAATTCATCATATAAATGCTGACCCGATCTAGGATTCTAACCCGGGACCTCCAGCTTCGTAAGCAGGGTCGCCACCCACTAGACTAAGCGGCTGTCAATAAATATTAAACTTTTTAGTATTCAACATTTCTTTAAAACATAATATTTCTATAAAAATATATCGATAACAATTAATAAAATTATATTTCCATAGAAATTAATAGTTCAAGCAGACAAGCTTCCATTAGAACCATAAAATTGTAATGCTTATTTTTAGAATAGGTGATAGTATGAACGCAATAGCATATACAAAGGACTCTTATGGTTTTCATTCATCACCATTCTTTTACATCTGCAGCAGACAAAATAGCGAACAGTGCCTAAGTCAGCGGATTGGAACTTTTTAACAATATGGTACATTTGTCGTTCTTACTTTAAGTTAGCAAGAATAAATAATGAAAGTGAAATTATTTAAAATGTCAAAAATAGCAAGTATATAATTTTTGTAATTTCGTTTAACCTGCCTTAATTTTTCACGATAAATACATTCAATGTAGGTATTGTTTTTGCATACATGACAATACTTAACCTACACAAAAGTTCTATCCATAATAGGCAAGTTGACTATTTTTGAAAATAATTTTATATAAAATGGTTTTTTTTTAAATAAATCATTAACACAGCTATGAATGTTTAAAATGTCTTGTTTGACAGAGAGGGCAATACCACATGGTGTACCTATGTGTGATGTCAGGCAATTTTGTTTTGCAAGAAAGAGACAGAGATAAAATTTTAATGGCTTATAATTTCCATGTTTACAAATTTAGTTATCGAATAAAGTCTATTCTTATATTTTCTTGATAAAAACATTTGATAGTAGTCAAATACCCTATTCACTTTCACTGCTTTTTTTTGTTTTTATAAGAAAATGTTTATTTACAGGGCTTAAATGAGTCCCTTGTAGTTGTAATAGACTCTTCTTTGATACATCAATTTGTGGAATTAATGTACAAACTTCTGCATACTTTCGCTAACTTACAAAATTTCGCATAGGTACCTACTTCTACACACCTACATTTGCATACTTTTGGAAACTTTTTCAATTTTTTATTACCTTTTTTTTGTATTTTTTAGCTTGTGAGCTTGTGCATATTTCTGCAGTGCAGACTGCAGATTTTGGCAAAATTTTGCAGACATCTGCATATTTTTCTTCACTTCACTTCATTACCCCATTTCAGGGGCTTAGGCCTCTCCCAGGGAGAGGGAGGGCTTGGAACTTAAATCCACCACGCTGCTCCACTGCGGGTTGGGGATTGTAACGATCGCCATCTATTGACAGCGTCCGGGACCGACTGCCTAACGTGCTGGCACGGAGTCAGTGACAGTTATGTACTTAAGTCAGAAAAACTCATTGGTACACGCCCGGATTCGAACCATGGCCTTATAAATTTGAGACAGGTTCGTTGCGCTTTGGGCTATCACGACTTGGGACTGCAGATTTTTGTATACTTTGAATTCATATTTTTACAAACTTTTATAAGCTTGTAAAAATATGCGAGCTTCTACAATCTTTTGCAGAGTTTTATGGACTTGTAGAATTTGGCAGTCTTTTGCAGAGTTTTTATTTATTTATTATGTATTAGAAAAACCATCAGTTTATGAACTTATATAGTTATGTTAACAAGACAAATAATAGATTTGCACAGTATTTACAAGTACATTAGGCCAAGAAGTATAAGAACATCATAATAAGAAAGTAGCTTTTATTTTATTATGGAATAATTAAATGGAAGGTTCCAAACTTACACTGGTTGGAAAAACTCATCATTCAACACATGTCTAGCTGACGGTATATTAATAGGTACTATATCTCTATCATGAATGTCATATGGATGTTCATAGAGATGAATACCTACCTACCATGTTGTGACAACAAAACTGTGAATAAAAATATACCTACCATCAATGTAGGCCAAATATACCTATACCCGTTCACCGTCTACACACTATGGCCTACATCAGTTGGTTTTGAAATATTCGCTGTGAAGTAGAATTTTGTGTGAACCATTTGTAAAATTCGTAGATACTTTAGAAGCAAAAGATTCTGAAATTACGTTTCGTGTGTAATATAACAAAATATTTAAAACTAGCGACCCGCCCCGGCTTCGCACGGGTAGCAAAGCATATAAGCCGTAGTGTTTTTTTCTGTCGTAGTGTCTTATCAGCTCGTTGCGTTGAACATGTCGATTGGATTTAAACAGATTTAAATGTAACGTAAATTCATGCGACTTGGCGTATTTTTAATGTATTTTATTTCCAATTCCATAAATATTTGAAAAAGGAAAGAATAAATACATAAAAACTAACTACAATATTTCTATGTATACGACATTGATAATTTCTGCCTAATTTTACATAACGCGAGTCGCGTTGGTGCGGTGTAGGGCTCCGGCCGCTGTCACGCTATAGTTTCTATTTCTCGATAACTCTGAAGATATAAATTTAAATTGTAAGGTGTAAAGGGCAATTATAATGTGCATAATATTCTGAAGGTAAATAACGTATTTATTTTGATAAGGATAAATACTGTATCCGTATAAATTGCTTTTCAATCACCCACCTCATCATGTGACACCATTTTTTTAAACTTAAAAATAGATATAATAAGCTATTCATAAAAGATAGACACACGCCATCGCGGACTTTTTTGTAGTCCTATAAAAAAGAAACAATTCCTCCATATATTTTGTTATTGCACAAAACATTATTAAATTATACACATAAACCTTCCTCTTGAATCACTCCATCCATTGGTGTCAAGTCAACCATATGCCAATCCGTATACCTAGTAGTTTTTGAGTTTATCGCATTTAGACAGACGCGGCGGGGGACTTTATATGTAGTGATAATGATGATGTCTAATACTCAGGTCTAATCACCGAGTTTGACATTTTGCTCTCGTTTTCGATCATTTCGATGTATGATACGCTCCATCCTGATTATTATGCCATTTAAGTCTGCCTAATGAAGTATATTTAACGTTGTCTGCCTGGAATTAGAGAACGTTCGCGGTACGGATAGTGAAAATGGGTGGATGGGTGAAATTATAAATTTAATTTCAGGTTACCAAGCAGCTGTGTGAAATCAATATGATATTTAAATAGATATAGGTGATAACCTTTAGGTATCTGTAATTTCACGTCGGATTTCAAGAGGCAAAAGATGGAATTTCCTACACATATGCAAATCCCAAATATAAAATTAAGGTCTACCTTTTTTTGATACTGCGGCCAGCGAACTCGTAATCATTAATAATCACGTGGGTTCGCCTGTATTCCTAATACAGTACCTACATACAATACAATAAAAAAAATAATCTGCGAGTTAAAAGGGCCCGCGAAATTTCATTAAAAACCGCCGAGTTTCAAAGCCGCCGGAATCAGGTACCTACTCGGTCCAGAATTTCAGCAGATTATATAACGTCGTTAGATCGTGTGAGACAGAACTCGTCGCGTAATTGCTTTACGCGTAGGTATCCTGAACTTATTTCATTTGCTTTCCTCATGCACAGATTAAGCTAAATTCATCAGGCGTGCCCGCGACCAATACCTATAGTAGGTAGATTTGGTTTGGTTGATGTCAGGCTGCCTCAGTTGAAGCGTTCTCTGAGACAGGCCAGCTCTGAAGAAACTCGAGGACTAATACCGATAATCTACTATATATTTTATAGGTATTCAAATCGCTAATAAAATATGTTTTCTTATTTGTACTTAAGTATTAACAAGAAGGTATACTTACCATGCTAATTAATTTATCTTGTAGACCTTGTAGTTCTCAATATTATGTATACAACTTACACTACCTAAATACCTACTGTATTGAAATTATGTCATTTAATTTATTAGCTCTGTATTAGGTCGTTATTAACATTGAATAAGTATGTTTATCAGATCGTTTTCGTGTGGAATGTAATTTGGCTATAGGTATTTCCAAAATTATTGATGGTAGGCAAACGGCAGTAGTGTCAAAAGATGCACCCTGAGAAAAGTGTTCATCGTCAGTCGAGCAATGGATGACCCCCATAATAAAAAACGAGAAATGTGAAGAGGAAAAAAATATGCGTAAGCGGAAATTATGATTTCTGTAACATAATTTATGACGCGTACTTTTTCTTCCTCGGTTTTCTCCTCGTAATTTATGATCTCGATCATCAATTACTCTACTGATAGTGAAACCATTATAATAAAATTTGAATTCACCACAGTACTTTTCTCAGTGCGGGGGCTTGTGGGGCATCGTATACCAAATTTTCAAAAATCGATCCGTAACTTTGTTCTGAAAATCGAAAATGGTGACAAAAAAAGATAGAATTTCCCGATTTCTCTGATAAAAATTTGATTGTTGAAAACGAAAGCTATCAAAAAATGAAAAAAGCTCCCGAGGCAGATAGTTTACCGTTCGTAACAAAAAATTTGGAATCGATCGAAAACTTTAAGCTAGGCAGGTAGGTGCCTTTTTCATTGAATGATTATCAGATCAATTATCAGATTCGGTATGGATACGGTTATATTTCAGTAAGTTATAAAGGTAGACGAACCAAATCGAAAATTGTCCATAACTTAATTCGAAAAATTTAATAAAATCGTTTGACAAAAATGTGTTATAAGTTTTTATTTTTGATGTTCATTTTGAATATCCTCCGATAGCTGCGAGAAGCGCGAAATCTGTAGATTTTTTGTCTTAGATTTTTCCTTACTTGCGGGTGGTACAGTAGGTAGGTCTATTTTGACTCTACTAGTTTTACTGATACTAATTTTTTTTTCTGTACCGTTTGCTTCCTGAATAAATAAATAACACTGCCGGCATTGTATTGTAATTCACCAATCGAGTCGCCCGTGAAAACCAGTTTGATATCGGCCGCGAATGCCAGGTAATGCACCGATCGTCGGTCGAAAGTTCGTGCAACAGCGAGTCGACTATTATATTACAAAAGGTTTGTCCTCCAATATCGTGTCGTGATAGTCCAGAGCGCAACGGACCTGTCTCAAATTATAAGGTCATAGGGCCGTGGTTCGAATCCGGGCGTGTACCAATGAGTTTTTCTGACTTAAGTACATTAACTATCACTGACTCCGTGCCTCGGAGAGCACGTTAAGCAGTTGGCCCCGGACGCTGTCAATAGATGGCGGTCGTTACAATCCCCAACCCGCAGTGGAGTAGCGTGGTGTATTTAAGCTACAAACCCCCTCCTCACCCTGGGGGAGGCCTAAGCCCCTGCAGTGGGGCAAAATGGACTGAAGAAGATGTCCTCCGATAGATCTTCGGACACAATCTTTTGTGTTTCTCTTTCCATGTGTCGCACCAGCGTAGTTCACTATGACCGTCCAGTTGTCTGGTACGAGCAGACCATCTGGTACAGGTTCTTCGGGAATTTCTTGACCGTTATCTAAGGCAGCCTCTATGTCCAGTGAAACTAACAGAACGATCTTTTTTATTCTTCACATCCCTCTTGATGTAGTTCACTAGATCATACAAGGCGTCCTCGGTCCGCGCTAAAGTATAAACCGGTCATTGCCATAGGTGCCATTGAATTCTACCGACCAACAGCTCTTCAACCTATAGGGCAGGAGATCTATAGTCCTTTAGGAAATGGGATACAGGTACAGTCCCCTTTCTCGGTTTTCGGAGTATAGCCACACAGACTTTCCATTGCGCGGGGAAGAGTTTAGGTGCTAGGCACCTGTTGGATATTGCCATAAACGTTCTAGTGTAGTTTTCAACAAAATTCTGTATGAAAATCTTAAACAAATTATCATAGTTTGTGTGTTTCGACAATTATAGTTGGAATAGATTGGTTTTCCAATATCATCATCGAATATGAACAAGTGTTTCTAATCAAATGTAGGTAGGTATTAATGAAGGTATTACAGAGTATCATTGAAAGAAAATCTGAAATACCGCCTTTAACACTTTCGACTGGCCAAAATTCGAGCAAGGGAAAAAATATCAGAATTGGACATAAGGTAATTTACATTTTTTACTTTTTTCATTTTACAAATCTTCTGTAGATATTCTTCTGGTAGGTTCTCTGAGGCACTGAAACTTTTTATTTTATAGAAAAGCACTTTCTAAGAATTAAATAAAACACTGATTACATATTAATTCATTTATTAATTTCTAGAGTCTGATATAAAATGAGTAGGTAGGTACATAAAAAATGATCATTTTATATTTTGATTGCATTAAAAAAATCGACCACAACAAAAAAAATATATATATATAATCATAATCAAGGTAGGTAAATTTCTCGAAAACTTGAAAAGTTTTAGATTAATTCAGTACTGAGATCTCGTGTGCGAACGCGATTGGATCGCGCTTCGTGAGACGAGCCCCCCGGCAGATTCCTCGAGGCCCAGCGTCACCACGCGTAATGACATCGCCGAGCGCTGACCTGCACACAACACGTCATACACATAGATTTAGGGCAGATTCCTAATTTGTGAGATATAAGACCACCTTTATATAATTTTTAGCATTGTTAGGTTCTCTACCCTCGACGCCGATTAACACTTCATCATTCATTACTTTTGTTTCAGAAACTATGGTATTAATATTAGACCGACTAGATCGATGATCTATTTAATGTATTGAAAGTTTTCTAGAGGGCGCAAGAACGTCAGAACCTTCGAATATACAAGAAGTAGTTAAAAAAAAATAAACGTCATTTTAAACTTATGTGCATATCATAAGACTTACTGGATTTATATCGTAAAAGGTTGGAAAGCGATAAAGTGTAAAAAACTTGTGCGTTGTACTGAACGTCACAAAGAAACCGGGGTTGTAAAGATATTTAAAACTATTATTAATTTTGAAAGGTGTAGACTCGCACGTTTTGTGCGACTTTTCTGGTGCGAGTTGACTACTAACCCAATTTATCCTTTTTTCCTATTTGTTCTATGTGATGGTAAAAAAATTATTAAAAGAACGATTTCATTTCGAAGATAAAATAGTGGGATGTTTCTTATAGATATTTTTATCGGTAATTTTATGTTACAGATTCATAGGGACGTCAGTCAAAAAATATTTTTTTGGAGATACACAAACTATCAAATGGACTACAGTTAATCAAACTTAATCAATGAAAAGTTCTGGATAAAGAGAGATATTAAAAATAATATAAATATTTTCATTAAAAACTTTTGTTCAGGACCAAGCGTGTGTGGTTTTTAAGCTGAACTATAAATTTCTTTAACTCAATAAAAACTCACCTTGTGAACTTTCTTCAGAAGTTAACTGCAAAAAACATAATTATCCCATTAATTAACAAATAATTTAGAAACCGCAAGGAATGCCATTTTAGTTCTTCCATTTCTAAAGTCTTATTAATATGTATTGTGATTTCATCACTGAAGTATTAGCACAACATTCATACTTCACTACTTTAAAATATGTACAGTTCCAATCAAACTTTATGGCGGATTCGAACATAGGCACAAGTTTCGTTGCAATAACCAGTTTTAGGTGTAGCGAGACGCAATGGAGCGAGGGGTATGACTTGTTGTATTCCGATCCGCCATAAAGTTTGAGGCGAACTATACATAATTAAGAAATATTTTGTCATACAGTTTTCTCTTGTAGCTTTTCAGCGAGGTCCTCCCGGAACATAGCTAGGCGGTGGGCGTATCCGCCTTTGACACTCCGAGCGCGACTCGATGACGACGAACTAAACGACGAACCTATAACAATTATTATAGAAAGATTATCACATTTTTGATAAATGGATTATAAAAACAGTTTTATCCATTTTCAGGCCTATCCAACTAGCACAAATTGTAGAAATATTTAAAAGCTATAATTAAGATCCCACGAGCTGTAGGAATAGCTGAGAATGGTAGACTGACCGATTGGTCTAAAGATCAAGGACTTCGACTGCAGACCCAAATGTTATGGGTTCTATTCTCGGTCGGGACAATTATTTGCGTTCATCAACATATCTATTTGCTCCATGCCTGTGTGTAAAATATCTCTATATGTATGAATTCCAAAAAAATATTTGTATTAGTTGTATGGGACCTATTATAGTACAGCCCTGCCTAATTTCGGACTAAATGACCGTGTGCGAGTTATGTACACTGCGTCATTATGATAGCTCTAATACAGATCAGTAAGTCGATTTTTCGCTAATTTTATAGCTCATGTTTCTTAAGAACACTAATCATCAAATCAAAGCGGGGGTACTAATATTCTATATATTCTCACGCACTAATTGTGATCGTCAAACGTCTACTCATGGAAATGGATTTCCCTTTAGATCTCCACAAGGAACGGACTTGGGTAACCTTACAAACAGTCGCCTACTATCTTTGCCGAATCGCCAGAGTATATACCGTGTGAAGTCTAGTAGAGGTCCGGTTCGTGCTCGCCACTCAGGACCCTGTCTTCTCCAGAGATTATCAATTTTAAGAGCAATGTGGCCTGCATTGCTATTTCAACTTGCTATTGCCTATTTTATGAGCCATATAGGTCACTTCAGTTTTTCTGCAGATTTCTTTAGTTGTGAATTTTGAAGAAAAAGACTCAAACAATAAACGTACTCTGTGTAAGGTACGTCTTTTCTTGAGGTGTTTAAGAGTCCTCCTAATCTAATACAGGAAGATGTCAGATCAGCTTGCTCTGGGTTCGTTAATCTGCTGTTTGCACCATAACGTATATTATTATAATAAGAACGCAAATGCGTTTATTTTTGACGTGACAACGTCTTATAATTCGATGGAGCCGGCTGCACGCACGAAAAAACATGACGCATGCGGCGTTACCTCGCTCTGAGGCGTTCCATGTAAAACAATTGCTCAACGCACATTCATACTTGTAAAAACTATGTACATTGCAAAAAAAAATTGACAATTGTATTTATACTTACAAATGAATGTAACTTAATCAATTCAATTGTGATTTCCATTTACCTCCTTCTTTATATCCATACAAAATATCTATCAAACAAATGAAATTAAAATTTTCTTTTGAAAAATGCAACCGATCCATCAGTATTTTCTTATAACGTTGTCACCTTCAACTATCGTCAGTAAACTGACTTTACAGACAACTGCTTTTTTTTTAGCAAAAACAACAAAGTTAATCCATATAAACTTGGTATCATTATATGGATATTTTTTTTATTATCAAGTTCAAATAATTTGAATTAAAATAGGTTACTATTGAAAAAAATATATAAGATTTCTATTATGAAAAATACTGCCATCTACCGGTAGTACTATGTACCGCGTGCATGTGTTAATTGATAGTACCAATTAATGTAGCCAGATGACAGGGTAATTAATTACTCGACAGTTGGCGAAATGGAACTTGACACACTATTTTCAGTACGACTTTTAGATTTTTTTTGTTCTACCATTAGCTACTATTACGTATCACGTAGATTTACGTAAAGCAGTGCGGCGCCAAATTTATGGACGCGCCATACCGCTGAGCACGAGGTGCCTAGCATGCCCATGTGCTTCTATACATTTGTGTTTGCCGCTCGCCGGGGCCGGCGCCACACAAAAGTTTCCGGTGATAGGGCAAGGTCGTAAACAGGCCGTTTGACTTTGGATGTGTTTTCATATATAGCTTAGCCTCGGTTGGTGTATATGTATGGATGACGTTCAATGAATACCGGTTGGTAATTCTAAGCACAAGGTAAACTCGACATACTTTTGGACTTTCCTACGTTATTGGCTAGGGACTCATGAACGAAAAACCAGACACCACCACGGGATTGATTTTCGACAGTGATGTTATTAGTCAAAAAAAAAAAATTAAAAAAAGAAGATATTTCAAAACATGGAGAGTTCATAAACAACATTTTGCGCACCTTTAAAATATCTACCATAAGTTGTTACATAATTTCTATTTTAAAAAAACATTTAGTCGCGTAATGCGTAACGCTTGTCACGATCCTTATGTTTAAACCCCAGAAAATTAGTTTAATATAGACACATTTAAAAATAATTATTTCGGTCACCATAAAATATGCATATAAAAACAGTTTTTCATTGGTTTGGTTCTAACTCAAGAAAGTATTAGACTGAAGTGGAAAGAAACTAAAGTAGGTACGAAGGGATGAGGGATACGACATGAACGAATTAATCGACCAATCAGCTGTTACCAATAATAGATTTTCCAGTTCTAAAGCCTCCTTGTTTTAACTGGTACTTTTTCGAAATTTAAGAAATTCGTGTCAAAAATTAGGCAATTTACCTTCTATTATATGTTCAACGATGTGAGTGGCGCTATCCGTTATAAATCTGTAAAAAGGAAAAAAAACAACATGATTACTATCGATATCACATTGTCAATGAGACGAAAACTGCGGAAGCAGTTCATTTCTACCTGCCAACTAAACCATAAAAATTGCACAAACAAGGTACTTGGTAAAATATGAATACTATGGATGATAGAACAGGTTCATGCCTGATCAAATAAGCAACCTAAAAGTAAGGTAAACAAATAGTTCTCGGTAATGGTAGAACAAAACACTGAAATCACTATTACAACTTTTTTTTTTTTTCAAAATAATGCTCCGCCATTTAATACATTCAGTATACCGCTATCAAATTTTTTTATTCCCACAGAGAAAAATTCTTGTCTTTGGGTCTGGAAAAACTTCGCTAATGCAGCCATTACTTCGCCCTCCTTTTTATATCGAATCCCCCGTCTGTGTTCTTCTCATACACGAAATATATAGAAATTATTCATTAAATAAATCAAGCATTATTTATATATTAATGTTGCATAGTAAGAACCGGTAATTGCTGTTCCATTTTCTAAATAATCAATTAAAATGCTTCCTTCCGCGTCCCAAAACGCTGAGGCAATAACTTTCCGAGCGGAACGAATAAAACTTTATTTATTTTTTACTGTCGGCCACGAAAGTCGTTTCCAAACCACGCTCTGTCGTTACGTTCGAAGATTCAATATTCGAAGAATCTTTTGAGGGTCTCCCAGTGTGTTCTTCATCTTCATAGCTCCTTCATCTACGCACAAACTAACACTTTAAGGCCGATCCACGCGCGACGACTGGTACGGCAGACAGCAACGGCATTTGTTTCAAATTTTTTAGTTGCCGGTGCCGGCAACGTTACGTTCCGTTGCGTACGGATCGAGACAAACGGCACGTCTGGCACATCGACGACGCGCTCGCTCCGGGAGCACGTGTACTATATATATATATACTACTACTATACTAGTATTAAAATCCGATAACGATCGTTAATTGCCGTTACGTAGCGTGTGCATGGTGCATTTTTAAATGTCGTTAACGTTTTCAATGCCGTTGACGTTGCCGTCTGCCGTGCTGGTGACTGCGTGCCGATCAGCATTTACCTGACATTTTACAGTCGGTAATGATGTGGATTTTGCGACTGGCGCTGGTCGCTGCAGCATTATTGATAATTTTAATTACAGACCATGACTGATCCAATAAGCACCATAACACGGCGCTGAATATCTATATATAATCTTGGGCTACAGGAATTATGTGTGTTAAATACATTGAGAAGTTAAATACCGATTAACGAGAGTCTGCATCCGACGCTGTTGCTTACTAAGCCTTTGCTGGAAGTGCTCGTCTTCCATTAGCTTGCTTAATTGCTTGGTCGCGTCTGCCATGCCGCTGCACGCGTCTACAAGTGCACGCAGCGCATCATATGTGGCGTCGTTGTAGTCCCGATACCATAGGTGCATCTGTTTTGTAATTGTCCTTAGATCTCTTTATTGTTATTAAATGAAATAAACGAGATGAATGAATTTGAAAATGGCAGTCCAGTCGAATAGAGGAGAGCTGACGTCACCGGCTGTCTAAAATGTTTAGAGATATACTAATGTTCACCGTGGCCATACCAAATAAACGTGGTATAAAAATCTATTGCCTGTACCTACAAACTATTACATTGATAATAATTTGTTTGATATTATTTGTAATTTAAATTTTTAATAAACTTAATGTGTCGTGATAGCCCGAGCGCAGCGAACTTGTTTCTAGTTTAGAAGGCCGTGCGGCCGTGATATGACTCTGAGCGTGTAGCAATGAGTTTTTTTTTCTGGCTTAAGTACATAACTGGCACATAACTATCACCGACTCCGTGCCTCAGAGAGCACGTTAAGCCATCGGGCCCGGTTGCTATCAACAGATGGCAATCCTTAAAATCCACTGACCCGCACTGGAGCAGCGTTGTGGATTAAGTTCCAAGCCTCCTCACCCTGGGGAGAGGCCTAAGCACCTGCAGTGGGGCATAATAGGCTGCTAAAATGGAATGGAAAAAATGTAATTTTATTTGACATTTACTAGCGCCGCCGTTCAGTTTTGAAATTACTTTAAGCAATCTTTTCAAAGCATATCATATCATAAAATATTACTTTATATTTTATTATTAATTTATTATTATTATTATTAAGTTTATTAAGTACCAGTGGTACTGTATAATTTTGCTTAAATTAATGCTTATTTGTCGGTCCGTCCATTGGCGCTCTAACGTCGTAATTTTCCAACGATTTTTTTTAAAACTTTACACAGAGGTTCCCTTTGACCTCTTATCTGGCACTACCATTTTGGAGCTGATTGGAAGAACTATGGGATTCGTTATTTTCGAACGGATTTTTTTGAAACTTGGCACATTGGTTTCCTTTAGCCTCTAGTTTTACAAAGCTGAGGATAAACTGCACCTGCATTATCTGAAGGTCACCCGTGTCCTCAAAAAGTTTCCGCGCGCGTTTCATGTACGTGCGCACAACTTCGCGCGCATTCTCCAGTCGTGTTTCTTGCCGCGACACTCGGTCGCGGGCGCCCTCTAACTCGTTGTCCGTTTCGGATCTGGAAATAATGAGTACTAAATAACAACAAAGAATTTAGAATATAGACTTGTTGGCATTTTAACACATTAGCAAAGAAACGAACTGGACGATTTTATTTTTTTTTTTTTTTTTGATAGATTTAGAAATGTTTCCTTTGACCAAAAGTTTCTTCACCAACATTTCTGTTCAAACATGCATATAAATACTGGGTAACATGAGTTTTAATTATCGCGACCCACTTTCTTGGTATCGTTTATATGGATGTATTATTCACAAATATTTAACATCATTGATGTACACTCACTCCCTTTGTTCTAGTTGGTCGCGTTTGTCTGAGAGAGCGGCGTGTCTTGTGGCGACATCGGCGACCCGTTGTTCCAGCTGCGCTAGCTCGCCGCTCAGTCGTTGTAGTTCGTCACGTTGCTCGTAGTACTGAGTTTGCAACGAGTGCAGTTCTTCTATTTCCGGTGCTGTCACGTGACATATATGTTTGTGAGACAACGAACTTGATTAAATTGATCGTTGGAATATTGCTAACAATCGATTGACTGATGATACAAGGTGCATTATGTCTGTACGAATTTGACTGATGGGTTGGTTGAGTGGATATAGTCATCGATCGCAAAACCAAAAGTCGCCCGGTTCGATGGAACAAATAGACATGCTCACGCACACAAATGTTTATCTCGGACGGGAGTCGAACCTGCAACTTTTGGGACTGTAGTCGGCAACTCCAACCGGGCGGAAATCGAACCCGCGACTCTTGGCTCCGTAGTAAGGGTCTCTAACCACTCGGCCAATCGGTCATTCAATATGCACTCGCTGAAGGATTACAAAATAAAAACGACACTGACTATCCTCTTTGAGCGGCGTGACGTTGCGCAGGAAGTGTTTGTGGGCAACGTGCATCACTCGCAGCGTCGCTTCTAAAGCTGCGATGTCACGCTCGCACCGTCCGATGTCCGCGTCCAACGCTGCCCCTCGTTCGCGCAGCTCGGCTCTCTCCGCTGCGAACTAGGGCAAATAATACTGCAATGGCTGTGTCTGTACAAATAAATAAAATTCAAGATCCGAAGGCCGCGTGATCCTATGCGATCCTTAATATATGATACGTTTGTAAACTTGTTCTATAATTAGATTATAATTATTAGCATACACTCATGATAGCCCGAGCGCAACGAACCCGTTTCTACGTTAGAAGGCCGTGTTTCGAATCTGGGTGGGTACTAATGAGTTTTCTAATGAGCACGTTAAGCTGTCGGTCCAGGTTGCCATAAACAGATGGCAGTCGTTCAAATACTGGAACAGTGTGATGGATTAAGCTCCGAACCCCCTCCTCCTCACCCTGGTGGGAAATCTAAGCCCCTGCAGTGGAGCATAATGGGTTGGTGGAGTAGCATACAGATTATATGTATTGCCGTAGTTGTATTTGGTCCCTAAATCCACATGATAGGATATATCTTAAGGACATAAGTTATTGCGTCACCGACCGGAAATTGAATTTGAATCACTCGTTATATTACTACACTAGCGGTCGTACCCGGCTTCACCCGGGTAGACTACGGAAATGTTCCTCTTCTCGTTCCACGCATTAGTATAGTTCGCCTTAATCTTTATGGCGGATTGGAATACAACGCTTTAAGCGTTCTTGCGCAGGTACAGTCATATACCCCTCGCTTCACTGCGTCCTGCTACACCTAAAACTGGTTCCTGCGACGTGACTTGTGCCTATGTTCACATCCGTCATAAAGTTTCATTGAAAGTATACTTGTGATGAATAACGTATTTAATTATAAAAACCCCGTCGCAATACAATACAATTTTGCAATACTCGTCTCACCGGTACGGGAACGGGCGGAACGTTTCTAAAGTGTGCCCCCGGCGAAGCCGATAGTTATATACACAAACCTTCCTCGGTTATAGCGCTTTATATTACTGAAAACAGTATCAAAGCCCATTGCGTTGTTTAGAAGTAAGAAGATAACGAATAGAAGCAGACAGCGCAATTATTTTATCGTGCTATAGTTTTAATATTTCGGTAACTGCTAAGATAAGGCAAATATAATATGCATGAAATGCTTAAAATGACTAACGCATTCAATTTGATAGGGATTAATATCATGTTTGAAAAACATTTTCGCAAATAGTGCATTATGTTAAAACAAACTAGATTGTCATAAAAAGGTTATAGTAAGTCAACCTTAAAAGATACACATATGCTGTCGACTTTTGGTTAGAACTTTTAAAGGGGAATAATTCCGTGATACATGATTTTTGCTTAACATCAACCGTTTACACAGCGCGCGCAACGAAAGCTCTCAAAAGGAATCATTTTTACCGTTTTTGCAACATTTTCATTGATGCTCTGCTCCTATTGGTTGTAGCGTGATTTAATAATAGCCTATAGCCTTCCGCGATAAATGGACTGTCCAACACAAAGATCATTTTTCAATTCGAATCAGTAGTTCCTGAGATTTGAGCGTTCAAACAAACAAACAAACAAACAAACAAACAAACAAACTCTTCAGCTTTATAATATTAGTATAGATATTCTTAGGCCATAAAGTAGAAATATAAATTAATCTATATTATAGAATTAGAGTTTTTAATCACTATCCAAATCTTTATATATTATGATCTTTAGTGAAAATAATAACTTTAGGTAGGTATTTCTTTTAGTTCCACACTACTAAAACATTGAGATATGACGCCACAAAATAAACTAAAAAGTACTGTTGTTATTGCAGTTACGCGTCTTGCGTCGCACGCCCCCGCATTTCTTTAGTAACAAACATTCAGGCGGATCAAAAAAAATTAATTCAACTTTATATGTAAAATTAGTTAAAAATCTATGCAAACCCCCTTGTCACAACAAATTCAACAATAGTTGGACATGTTCAAAATGTAAATTAACCATTTATCTTTAAACGATCTTGCACTTTTTCTTTTAATTCATTGAGCATTAGTATCACGTTTCACTTCATTTGGGCCTCCTCCATATAAAAGTGTCGTTTTATTTCACCCGCTCCGTTTAAACGTGTACGACTTAAAATGTAACACTCACAACATGAAAATACTACAAACAAACGATGGGACAGCGCGTACACAGCACTCGTTCGCGTGGAGGTGTGCGATGCGCAGGCGACTATGGCGATGCTGGTGGGATCCCCTCCCCGTTAGACTCGCTCGCCCCTTGCTCTCATTCTCATCCATGCATGCGCAAGAAGCTTACTATTTACGTTTGACTTTGTGACCACGCTGTACTGACAATTCGTTCAGGAAAATTATTTTACTATGAAAATTTGACCAACAATTTTTTTTGTAATTGAGTTTTTTAATATCCTGCTTAGAATCCTTAGAATAGAATCGCTTAGAAAAATTTGAATAATGATTAAAGTTTTTCCTGCATAGATGGACTTAGAAATTCAAATACCTCTAAGTAATATAAGTATGTATAACAACAACAAAATTTGGACGGAATCGGATGTTTTTTAGAATATTTCTGGTTTTGAAGGAGATGCGAAATAGAAACCGCGTCCGCTCACGATATCCTTTTAACTATTTCTTACGTCTAGGTCAATGAGGTTGTCTGGAAGAGATTGCTTTTAGCGATAAAACCGCTCACTGTACCAAACTTAGATAAAAGAGATACCTATGTTATTTATTCTTGTTCTAATAACTTTTGGTGTAAAATACAGAATATTATTATTATTATTAACCATTCGAATTGTTATCCGAGAAAACATGCGATGCGCGAACCCGCGCGATACACACAAAAAATAACATTACGGTGCGGTGTATTTGGCGCAATAGTTGTACACCGAAATATAATAATAATAATAACACACACAATCACAACAACGTCTAGGTCCCAAACTAAGCATTAGCTTGTATTTTGGGTACCAAGCGAAGACACCACATGCATATAACAACCAAGACCCGGTGCCAGTGTTAATATTCATCATATTAATACTGATCCGACCTGGGATTCGAACCCGGGACCTCCAGCTTCGCAGGCAGGGTCGCTGCCCACTAGGCTAAGCGGTCGTCGAATATAAATTACATGCCTTACAAATTGAAGTATGAAATTGAAAGTGAAAAAATGAGTCGTTACAAATATTTAAAAAAATAAATTATTTGGCTTCGGTCCAAAAACTCTGGCTTCAAAGAGCATAGTTGAAATACAATAGGTTTACAACAGGTAGGTACTGTAATTAAATCCATCCACTTCAAAGTGCATTCCTGTGTAAACCTAGGCGCACTTACTTTGATTTTGAAGAACGCCACTGTAAGTTTTTCACCTGAATCGTCTTTACCCAGGCTCGCGATAAAGATATCGTATCTGAAACAAAAAATCATTTTTCATTTCTCATACTCGGAAAGTAGTGTTGTTTTGATCTGATTATTGGGTAGAAAATGCTGCTTCCTTCCCTAGAGTGGGAAAAACTCATATAAATTACTTTCCACCTAAGGGACGGAATGAACTTTAAAAATAGAAGTGCTGTCAGCTGTGAAGAATTTTATGTAAAAAAAAACTAATTAAAAAAAATGCTGCGGCCATCTGAGTTTCTAAACAGCCAGTGTGAACTTAGCGCAAACTTCTTTGAGCGGAATAAGCCGCAACAATTTACGCGATGCGTTCCATATTTAAAATTTAAAAAGTCGACATAAATTGGCGGGATATTAATCTGTTGTGTATCTGTGACGGAATTCAAAAAAATTGGTAATGATCTTTTAACTAAATTTACATTTAATTTATATAGGTTTGACGTAAATATTTACCATCATCAATGATAAAAAATACTGGCTGTGTAGAATGCCACAAAAAAAAAAACATAGATATTTCTATAAAATGAGTTCATCAGATTCATATATGGATTTAACGCTTTTTTTACTTTCCTCATATTCGTAATGAAAAACAGAGTGCTTACCTCGGGTGAAAGACTTATTTAGACACTCGAACTATCAGCGCCCTCGCTACGCTTGTGCGCCAAACCATCTCGTGCCTAAATAGATCACTTTCCCCCCTTGTGTAACAATCTACTATTCCGTTAGACTTAAAAGGCGAGTAAGAAAAGAAAAACGTCTTTAATTTATTTTGAGTTGATTTTTTTTACAGTAATGATAATAATATCTGGGACATCCCATACAGCGCCATCTAGTCTCAAAGTATTATGCTTGTGTTATGGGTTATTAGAAAACTGACTTGCAATTAGTACAATTAATATACCAAGTATTATAAAAAAATTCACAGTGGTCCCATGTAAAAAATAAATAAATTCGAAATTACGAAATATTTCTTTCGTTAAATTTTTTTTGTGTACTCATGTGCGCGAATTCGATTATTTTGAGAAAAATAACAAATACGCTAAATTTCCAAGTAATAATAATAGCTGAGACGACTCACGCACGGTCATCTACTCCCAAACTATGCAGAAGGCTGTACTATGGGTACTAAACAACTGATATACATACTAAGCTAGATATATTTATTTTTTTTCGTTCTACATATTATTATAAATATTTTACACCCAGACATGGAACAAAAATAAAGATAACACCTGGGACCTACCACACTTGTATTATGCTTGTATGGGACATCCCACACAGCGCCATCTAGTCCCAAAGTAAGCAGTAAGTGTTAAGCTTGTATTATGGGTACTAGACAACTGATATACATACTTACATATTCATTATAATATATGCATATATAGATATTTTGCAAAAAGACATATTCATGGACACAAATATTTGTGCAGGGCGGGAATCAAACCTGCGACCTTCGGGTCTGCAGCCGGTGCCTCCGACCACTCGACCAACAGGTATAAAAGTATAATATATAACCTAATTTATTATTTGTAATAATTCCATACACTTGTAGACGAGCGACCACCCTAATATAGATTGCTATAAATATATGTATAAATCATAAAGGTATATATACTAGCGTAAGAGAGGAACACAGTGTGCGAATGACATCCAGCTCTTTGCGGAAATCCTACATGCGAGAATGAAATGCAAGAAAATCTGACATAAAACCTCTTTGAACACATTTAGTCTTCTTTACTCACTTGTCAAAATAAGGTCCAGCTTTGTTTTCTATTTTGTGTTATAATCGTTTTGAATTCTACAAAAATTAATTCTTGTGATAAAAATGGTGTAGTGTTCAGTTTTAAATTGCACTGTAACATATGTTAATAATCCAAATAAAGAGACATTTCACCGGTAAGTACTGCCAATAACATACTGTTATCTTAATGCTTATTTTTATAAAAAGCAATCCTAAATTTACTTGGTTATACATCAGTAGTATACGGTAAATACTTTATTTTGTAAATAATTTGTTATTTTAAACAATTATGTGTACGATACAAAAATATTGTGTAAAATTACAATCAAACAATGAAGCATAGGGATTGCACAAAATGTATCGATATGTCGATATTTTCAAATATAAATATTTTGTAAATTTGATATTACCTAATTGCACCTGTTCCACTGGAATGATGTCGTTAACTGTTTTTAAACATATTGTGAGGTTTATTTAGCCTAGCAGCACATTGTAAGGGAAAGTATGACATCTATACATATATACTACACATAGGGTATATATGTAAATACAAGACTTTTTCAAATGAAAATATAAGATATATACACAATTAATTTTAATCGTTATTTATTTATGATTTAAAATCTGATGCTCTATTTAATTTTAATCGTTATTTATTTATGATTTAAAGTCTGACGTTCTATCTGTTCTCTGATTATGAACGTCGTAAATACTTAAACTTTGAATGACAAAACTACTGTATACAATAGTTTCACCTCATTTTCCTCCAAGAAACTGCGGTGTTAAAAAATGCTTCCTGATAATGATGACTATTTCATAATATCCAGGTTTCATGTAAACACGGTTAGCATAGAACAATGGAAAAAAATGTTAAATAGAACAGGTGGGACTCCTCGAAAACATTCTTTGGTTTGCAGTAGACATTTTACGGATAACTGTTTTGTCTAACTAAATCACCGACGACTTTTGAAGAAAGGATCTATACCTACTGAATTTGTGCCGTTAGGGGTTTCTTTTTTTTCATATGTGCTTACTAAGTATATTAAGTAATATACTAATAATACTTAATATCTAAAGTCAGAGCATTTATGCCAACTGTAATTTCTGTACAGGTCAACCTGAAGACCAAGCGATCGGTGTCAGCGTACGTTTACCGGGATATGTCACCAGGACCTTCAACTTTAGAGCCTAAACCTTTATTTCAGCACTAATATAAAATGGATTTGAAGAAAAGTCCATCACAGTGAAAATATCAATTTTAGGCAAATTATCACTATGTCTTTTACAAAAACTTGTTCCTTTATATTCAAATAAAACTTAATTACCTATTACACAAAGAAACAAAAGATATTATAGACTAGTCCAAGGCATCCAAGGCATAATTTGTGGTGTAGTGAGACGACGCGACACTCAATCGAGTAGACAATGTGACGTCATGGGCAGTAAGAATCCACCAGTCAAACCGCACGAAAATACATAATAATAATAATAATAACGTGCACATTACAACGTCGTGGCCCCAAACTAAGCATTAGCTTGTGTTTTGCGTACCAAGCGAAGACATCACATACATATAACAACCAAGACCCGGTACCAGTATCGATATTCATCATATAAATACTGACCCGACCTGGGATTCGAACCCGGGACCTCCAGCTTCGTAGGCAGGGTCGCTACCCACTAGGCTAAGCGGTCGTCAAATTAATAAAAACCAATAATTTATTTCTCAGTCATTTATTGACGAATTTGAAAAAAACTTTCACTGTTTTATTAGTTTTGGTTTATCTTTCAATTCTATCGAGTTAAATTGTATATTTTGAACATCATGAACTTCTCTATTGTAAATGTTTTTGTTTTGTACATTCTCATTTTTTTGTTTACAAAGAGTTAAAATTTTGTTGTTATGCGTTGCAACGTGACGTATTGTAATTAAAAATAAAAATCGTTTATTTATATTGTTTTATTTATTACTTGGCTTGTATTCAACTAAATATTAACATTTCCATAATGATGTTAACGCTTTCTTTACTTCTGCAAATTTTTTATTATCAACTGTTAACAAAAAAAAATATTTATTGTAGTAAAGGAAATGGCATTTGAATTGACTGATTGATGATTTGTCATTTTAAAAAACTAAAAGTTAGGAAAAGTAACTCAAAACAAAAATTATGTAGTATAGCAGATTCAAAATAATAAATAGGATTGCCGATTTCGACTTATGATATCGCGGTAATTTCAACGACACATTATCATGAAAGTACTACGTGCTATCGATAATATAAAAAACACCCATGTACATCACTAAAACTGGCTCAACCACATGTGAATTTTGCACACATACTCATTTCCGTTTCGGTCATGCGATGTTTAGATGTCAGTTGGTCTCCTACGCTAGTATATATATGTCTATGGTATAAATACAATAGGCGATTGGGTACATGGCGCCAGTCCTCTCAGATTCACAAAAATGAAAATGAAACTAACAAATAATACTGTTAATTTGACACTCTATGGAACAATCTCGTTTATAGAAGAAAGTTCAATTTTTTTTGACATATTTATTTAGATTTTTTTTATCTGGAATACACATTAGTTTTGATAATAACTTTCATTACTCTAAAATCAATAGTTAAAAAAAATGGTCAAATAGATTCTGCAAACGGAATACATTTTCCAAGATGGCGGAATTCCTTAAGATCCCGACAGCATATATTTTCGAAAGTGGAAGAGGAACCTTAAATAGACTATATGTATAACAATTGTACCGACTAATTTTCATCTCTACCCGTTCGATTCCGAATCCAGGTTGTATTTTAAGCCAAGATTACTGGCTGATTATGCTCGTTGAGAGCTTTTTTGAATGTCATCTCTGCAAAAACTGCGTAGACTAGTGACAAAAAGAAGTCTCGTCACAACGACTCTTCCGTTTATGACGGCACGTTTTAATATGGGCCGTTCTTTTGCCATTATTTTTCCAAACTTGGACGTCATCTTTAAGGACAAACTCAACATAAACGCAGCACAATCTGACGCTCAATTCGACGAACGCTTAGCCTAGTGGGTAGCGACCCTGCCTACGAAGCTGGAGGTCCCGGGTTCGAATCCCAGGTCGGGTCAGTATTTATATGATGAATATTGATACTGGTACCAGATCTTGGTTGTTATATGTGTGTGGCGTCTTTGCAAAAATATTTATATATGTGTATATTATAAAGAATATTTAAGTATGTATATCAGTTGTCTATTAACCCATAACACAAGCATAATACTTGCTTACTTTGGGACTAGATGACGCTGTGTGGGAAGTCCCATGTATTATTATTATTATCTATAGAAGACCAGGCTATACGCGCTGCAAAATCCATCTTACAAATGTAATTAAGTGAAGTTAGTATGCTAAGTTTTCATATGCAACGGAAAAAGTTATAACTAAGGACTGTAAAAATGAAAAATGAAATAATTCAGTTTTCTATGAATTAGCTTGTACCATAAAAATTTTACGTACGGAATGCGGATACGAATGGTCATACGTACGGATGATATGCATTGGATACATTATCTGGCTAGTCTTTTTAACAACAATAAAATGGCAAGCATCATACCGTTTCTTGAGTTGTTCAATGCGCATTTCACGTTCAAGTATCTCGCTGCGCAGCTTGCCGCAATCTTCTAGCAACTCCCGTTTCTGAACTGAGAAAATGTCGCGGCGGGCTCCAATTTCTACCAGACGCTCATTCATTGCCTGCGTTGTAGATTTATATTACTACTAAGTAAATTAATACTTTTATCTTTTTTTTTTTTTGTTCATTCGTTTAGAATTCGTGAACTGGATTGATATTAATAATTACAATAACATAAACATCTAAAATAATTTTAGAGAATCCTAAAACCTCTAAATATCTATTTGATATTGTAACATATTAGTATTAAGGATAGGAGAACGGATGCCAGCCAGCTTACCAAAACAAACTAAACGGTTTTTCAAATATATTAGAAACTGAGATATGAACTAGTATTAAACGTTTTGAAATACTCAAAAGATAAATGTATCTGATACTGTTTTCATAATTCTAACAACATTGTCCACACATAAATGCTAGTAGGTAGCGTGTGCTAGAAAATAGTATGCTTTCGTGCAATTATGACCATATGCATTGGTGGTCATATAATTAAGAAAAAATATTTAAAGATAGATTTTCCTCAAACAAACTAGTATAACCACGCAAAACTTTTCCATTAAAGCCAAACATTCATTTGTACACATGATTGATTTAACAATAAATTCGCATACCAATAAACAGATAAATTTTATACATTAGATCTGAACCTATGATTCCTGCTTACAAGCAGGTCAAATGATTTAGAACGCTGAATAGTTCTTTTAATGATTTAGAACACTCTGTGGCTATGTTACTTTTAGTTCTGTAAAAGTCGAAAACGTGATTATTTCATATAAAAACAACGGGGACAAAACAAAACGTGTGAAAAACTGCAAGGGAGGTCTTAATAAAAAATTGCAAGAAAATTCTTGATTAGGGCCACCGTACATGGACGGCTAGACGCGTAAGCGACAAAAAAAAATCTGGTTTTTGTATGGTATCCGCTCACGAACATGAGTGAGTCGTCCCGTCCAAAGATCGCCTCTGCGTCTGTATTTGGTGTCCGATGTCGCTTTAACGACTAACGGCGTCTATTAACTTTAGCGACTATTAACTTTGTCGTTTTAGCGACATAATTAATAAACGCTGCATGTCACCCGTGAACGGTCGTACTGTCGCTAAAACAACTAAACTTTTTAGGCGCTCAAGCGTCTAGTCGCTCATGAACGGTAGCCCTTATGTTTTTAACTTCTTTTTTTATAGCACAAACTAATACCAGTATTTCTCCTGTCAGATGAGCTGTGCACTTCGAAATGACGAAAAAAAAATAGAGGCTTCTTTGGATTTTTATTCTACCGCCCGAATTTAAAAAAAATGTAACTTTTGTTTTACAAAACCTCGCGTATAATTCGATAGATCAAAATCCTAGAACATTTAATATACACCAGTGTATAACATTTAACGTGTTTGAACCACCTTAACAATCGGTATGCTGAGTTTCAATTTGCAACATTTACTCAACCTGTTAGCGCAAATTGTTTGACAAATTGACCATTGTTCACAATTCCAATTTAATTTTAATTACTTAGAAATTATATTTAAAAAGCAACTAGGGTTGGACTCGAAAATTACATTCAAATGCAAAATGTGTGACAAAATATTTAATATAAATTCGGCCCATCTTCGTTTTAAATTTAGGTAATGCCCTGGCTGACTAGAAGCCGCGAATCGCGAGTTATTGTGACCATAGCCTTAAAGAACATACACGTGCGTGCGACACGTTTAACTATACACGCTCAATATAATCTCTCCATACACATGCTAATCAGCGCACGCAAGTTTGTGGACCACCAGTCGGCCTGTTGGCCAGTTGGTCGTGTTAATAGAAGCAATCAGTGCAAATTCGAAGTATAAAATTGTTCGTAACAGTACGCAGTAACAGGCGCACGAGACCGGCGCGCATAAGATTATCCTTCACAGAAATGTAACCAAAATCAGTAACTCATGTG
Organism: Luffia ferchaultella; assembly: GCA_949709985.1. Taxonomy (NCBI): domain Eukaryota; kingdom Metazoa; phylum Arthropoda; class Insecta; order Lepidoptera; family Psychidae; genus Luffia; species Luffia ferchaultella. Next base: position 8,657,881 of record OX453242.1, on the reverse strand, counting down.
TATTGTTTTAGAATGGGAATACCGCGTCGAGCTGTAGCCGCTGCTTGTCTATGGTATAGGCGCTGTCTCCGAGGCCGGCGACGCTACGTTCAGCGTGCGCCACGCGTAGCCTGAAAAGCGCCTGCTCAACCCGTGCTCGACGCCACACTTCACGAGAGGCACGCAACTCCTTCTCCCCGCCTTGCACGTCCAATAAGCTCGTCTTTAGACGACTTTGCTGTGAAAAACATATTTTCATAATAAAATAACACGTCGCTGAACTGAAAACATTATTTTTTAACTGAAGTTTGCTGTCCCAACTATAATTGGGTAGTAAAAGATTAAATAAGACATATCCCTTTACACTAGTAAGCCGACATAGTGTCGCAAAAATTTTGCAATAATAAAACAGAAGTAAACCATATACACCGTATTTGGCTGAACGTAGTTCTAACTTATGGAACGTGTAGAGATTACCAAACAAAATAAAAAGTTTCGAGTGAACAGATAGCGCAAACTAACGGTAACCGAGAAAACCACGTTTAAAGTTTCATTTTTTTAAACACTTTTATGAGTTTTTTTTGTTCGGTAAGTTCTTCACGCTTTATAAATTCGGACTACGTTCAGCCGAACATGCCTTATAAAACTAGAATTATGATTACAATATTCTGATGACTAAAAACTAAACTTAAATAAATTGAGTCAAATAAAAATTTCGGATGATCAATAGTTTTAGGATTAATTTAAATGTATTCCTTGTAAAATCTAATATATAAAATTCTCGTGTCACAGTTTTCGTTGCCATACTCCTCCGAAACGGCTTGACCGATTTCGATGAAATTTTTTGTGCTTATCCGGTATCTATGAGAATCGGCCAACATCTATTTTTCATCCCCCTAAATGTTAGGGGTAGTCCACCCCTAAATTTTTTTTTTTTATTTTTTAGACAAAATTTTTAATTTCAATTTTTTTATGATACAACATAGAAAAATACATACAACCCTAAATTTTCATTTTTCTATCACCAACCCCTATTTTTTAATAGTGGCGGGGATAACTTACAGTTTTCGTTGCCATACTCCTCCGAAACGGCTTGACCGATTTCGATGAAATTTTTTGTGCTTATCCGGTATCTATGAGAATCGGCCAACATCTATTTTTCATCCCCCTAAATGTTAGGGGTAGTCCACCCCTAAATTTTTATTTTTATTTTTTAGACAAAATTTTTAATTTCTATTTTTTTATGATACAACATACAAAAATACATACAACCCTAAATTTTCACTTTTCTATCACCAACCCCTATTTTTTAATAGTGGCGGGGATAACTTACTCTCAATTAAATTATTGCATAAATATATACGTCGCGAAAGTGTACTTTATTTAATTAATTTTAATTAACGGGAATGAGTTACGACTGACAGAAATTGAAATGATAAAGCATTTGTGTCGCGGGAACGAAAACGGGAAAGGGAAGAACGGGAATGAGTTAAGACTGAGATAAAAAAGTTATTCTTGATGAGAATGGAAAAGAAAACTATGCTACACCAGGGCCAAGAACAGAAACAATAAAGTATTTTTGCGATGGGAACGAAAAAATGAAAGGAAGAACGGGAATGAGACAAGACTGAGATAAAAAAAGGGATTTTTATGAGAAACGAATACTACCCGTGCGAAGCCGGGACGGGCCGCTAGTATTAATTATGAATATCACATATTAATACATAGAAAACAAACCACTAAAAATGCATTTTATTACAATTTTATATCGCACATAAAAATGGAACAAAATTTTTGAAGGCTGAAAATGTAAAACATCTGAAATTATTCTGAGCTGGTGCTATTCCGACGGCTAGAAAAAAAAGTGGTCACGTGTGGATCTGGTTCACGAGCAGAGGGTCCCATCACCGCTGCTTTGGTGTAATACAGTAAAATGAAGTAAGAAATGTTTATTCTGAATTTAGATTCTAAATTTTGAACTTCTAATTTCTCAGATATAATAAGTCTCCACAACTGTTATTTTGTGAATCTAAACGAAAGTGCAACGGAGCTTCAAAAATCTAGTTCTTTCCAAATCCCAAGATTTTTAAGAAAAATGAATATTATTTATTGTGTACCTACATAAATAAATCGATATTGTATTTTTTTTTTTAATTTTCAGATACTATTACATAATTAGGTTTCAGTGTCACGACAAATCTGTAAAGTTTCTTCAACTTTGAAATTAAATATTTCTTAAAGCAAGATCAATGATTATAGATATGTCATGTATTTTTGAAATTGCCTCTAATACCTAGAAATCGACAGATAATTGATGATTCTCGATTAATAAAATTTTTTTTCGTCTTCCTTCACGTTTTGGGCTGCGGTGTACTTTTCACCATATCATTACACAACGTTATTTCATGGCCTATATGCGGACAGTTATTCTACTTATTATGGTACCAGTTTCGTAGAAATCGATTCTGTATATCCAGAGATATCTGTCTGGGACCTACAGACAGACAGACGGACACCAAAACTGTTGCGTAGGGGTACCTTTACCGCAATTTTGCGACTGGACCCTAACAAACGCTAAGGGTTAATAAAAATATGTAAATTATAGACTATGAACCAACGTACCAGTTTGATATGCTCTCCGGTCCGTGTCTCCAACTCCTTAACGAGGCATCGCATGTCATCGTTGAGCCTGGCTGCGTGACGTTCTAACAGTGCCACTCTCGCAGCGTGCCTTGCAGCCACAGCTTCAAAATCAAAACAAAAAATACTGAACAAGAGATCTCGTAACGACGTTATCAATTTAAACTTATTTACATAAGCACACAGTATGTTTATTTTTATTACTGTCCATATATTCCCGAGATCGATTAAAACACTGTAAAATCATTAGTTTTGTTTCAGAAATATGATCAAAAACAAATGGCAACCAATTTTATTTGTAGGGGTTTTCTGGAAAGCGCTAGACCATTTGAATCATCGAGTTCAAAAATACGCAAACTGTCAGTGTTTATACGTGAGTAGTATAGTTAATTTAGTTTAATGTTAATTGTTAAACAATGAAATAAAATTGAAAATAACTTACCATGCGTTTTGCTCATAGCCACGCAGAACCCAGAATCATAACAGGATATTCGAAAGCGTTGTCATAATTAATATAATTTAATTAATGAAGAATAATTACTCGATCTATACAAATACGACAAAATGTGAAGTGTGTTAATTTATCCTTATTTCACTCTGCCATGGAGCGAAGAAATGACGTGATTTGAAAAAAAAAAACTGTTTCCTCTGATCAAATGTATCCTTGCCATAAAACTAATCAAGATTTGAAGTGAATGAAGCGAAGCTTTAAGGTTTCAGACAGTATCGCATGCAGGACTCGATAAAACGTTGCAGGAACAGGTATGGGGAACATATTGTTATAGGGGCTAATAGTACTATGGCGACATTTATCGGTGGTCTATTTAATATATATTATTCGTCTAAACCATATGAGGTAATCCACACTTTCTTTCAAATTTCTTGTTTTCGCCCTACAGAGCGATCTTTTTTGTCGTATACATACGCCGCTAGTTAATTACTTTATTATTAGCAATTTACAATTCGCTTTCTCTGATCGATCAAGCCATCGATGTAAGCGAAACGCACCGTAAAGGTGATGCAGCGAAAGTGACTGCGATAGCCATGCCGACGGAGCTGCAGGCAACAACAGTTAGTGCCGAATAATTTAATTGCTTACTTTGCAGTCGTTTTTCGCGTTCCAACTTTTCGGCGGAGAACTCACGTTCGGCTTGCGAGCCTTCCATATGAGACACGTGTGCGGCAGTCGTCTCTACGCGGTACGTCTATTTATAAGGAAAAAGATAAAGTTGAAATCTTAAACACGAAACCAAATTGACAACGTTTTTATACCTTTAAATTTAATTAAGAATTAAAGAGAAAATCTTCACACAGAAGAGAAGACTTTCACACAATGTTATAACATCGTTATAATATTTACAAAAATATTGAGCGACGTCTAACGACTAACCAGATGATAGCTGCATTTCCAAATGTAGACCATAATACTATAGGCCAAAAGACTTTAATTTGTTTCAAAAGTGTTCATAGGAGCAATAAGACTATCAGTGTCGATTTTGCATGAACATATTGTTCATGTTTCAGTACAGTTTAACTTACTAAATACTGTCTAATACCCCAGTTTATAGAAATACTTTATTCATAGATTTTCACTTGTTTTCGCGTCATATATATATAAATAACTAAACTTACCTAAATACTTTCCTATACATATCAATATCCATGCAAGAATGTAGGGTAAAAACTTACGAGCGAATATAGAACTTCTTTCTGGTTCAATAGATTTTTCTCGATTGATTGTTGTTTAGTGTCATATTTGTTCATTATGGCTTTAGATGCTGCAACAAAAAGGTTCAGAATATAAAATAAATAGAAATTATCTTGCAGACGTAGCTTTTATATTGTTTCTGAATGTGGATTTCGTTTGTCATTGAGTATGTCTAGAGAACATATTTGAATATTATTTTGGTGTCAGGCGCTCACTGTTTTGTTGTTAACATTATAAATATGCTCAATAACATGGATAGAGATACAGCATTGTGACCACAAAAATGTGAGCAAGAAAGTAGCGTATACAACAAACCAAGTAGATATACGCCACTTGTTTTGTATTAACGCTGTGAAGTAGAATTTAGTATATCGCACATTTAAAAATCGCACTGAAAGAACAAATAAAGATTCTGACATTACATTTCAAGTGTGACTACGCAAAATGTTTAAAACAAACAAGCAATGATAGTGACAGATGGTCTGTCTAATCTCTGAGCCTGTCGTTGAGTCTGGATTTCAATCGTTTCTAAGTATGAGACGCTCCATCTCAATAATTCTAACATCTAAGCTCAATATAATGTATTTCTGAGCTATATATACCTTTAAGTTGCATGTGAAATAATTTTTCCTCGTTTTTGAGAGCAAGCAGGTTTTGGGATTCAACGAAAGAACAGTGCATGGCCCTTTGCTGGTTCAACGACAGTTGGTTGGCATAACGCTCCTCTTCCTATCAATGAGATAACTCAATTACTAATAATTTTCTAGAAAGTCTAATCAAAAATGGAAAATCTCGTTAGTAACGGCTATTATATTATATCCATATATGGCCTTACGTTCAACATGTCCTTCAACTCTTTTGCCCGTTTCTCCGAAGACTTAGATTTATCCATAGAATCTATTCTTTTCTCTTTGAGCTCTGTGATCTGTAAGAGAAATAAGAAAAATTAGGTTGAATAATTGATGACCAAAATAAGGTTTGGATAGGCGTTTGGCAGTTGCATTCAATATCGCCACCCCAATCAGTACTAAACGCCTCATTGATATGACTACTTCCTTTGAAATTGCTTGCATTGCCTCTTACGTATAGATTAAATACTAATAGCATCTATTATTATTTTTAATAATAGTGTCGTGATAGCCCGAACACAGCGAACCTGTTCGAAGTTTAGAAGGCCGTGCGGCTGGGATTTTAATCCGTGTGTGTATCAATTAGTTTTTTTTTGACTTGAATACATATGTATCACTGACTCCGTGCCTCGGAGAGCAAGTCAAGCCGTCGATTCTAGATGTCATCAACAGATGGTAGTTGTTAAAATCCACCAAGCCGCACTGGAGCAGCGTAATGGATTAAGCTTCAAGTCCCCTCACCCTGGGGGAGGCCTAAGTCCCTGCAGTGAGGCATAAGGGGCTGGTGTAATGGAAATTTTTTTTTTACAATTACATTTTAGTTTCATATAATAGTATGCAATAAAAGTCAGTATCATCTGTAACAATTTACCTATAGTTTCAATTTAGGTTGTTCCAGCGGGCATTAGACAAAATTTTGCAACATAGTACCATCCAAAATTTTGTATACATAATTATTGGAATAGCTCATATTTAATAAATAAAAATTTCGAATAGTTTAGGAGGCGGAAATAGAAATTTAAAATTAAAATGTAAAACTGTTTATGTGCCGTGACGTCACAGCTATAAACGGTGGTTGGCCGCCATACACAGACAAGTCAACCTTTAGACCACGCTTTAATAAACGTCAGTACGAAAACGAAATCGCTAAAAAGTGGCGGGTTGCGGGGAGAGGTCGGCTAGTTTTCATTGGTTCGTTCAAAATTGACAATTTAATGGCTTCCAACATGCTTCCAACTGACGGCTCACTAGTGACGTAGTTATGTAGTGTCACTACATAGCCTTGGCGAATGCTACTCCCTGTTAAAGCGTGGTCTAAAGGTTGTCTTGTCTGTGCCGCCATACGATCAAGTGTCATAAGTCGATTAACGTACCTAAAAATGTTGACATAGGGTGCGTTCCATTCGCATCAAGTCACAATAACAAATGACACTTTTGCCAGTTTCCTGCGTTTCAAAGAGAAAAATATCGCCTATATCGTGTACATGCGGCGTTTATAGCGTTTATAACTGCTACGTTAGACCCACCTCGAGAAGCAGATCGTTCGTGGTCATTTCGAGTTTTGACATTTCTTAAGGTAGTTTTGACATTTGGTATTAAATACAGTTCCAGACACAATTTACGTGTTAGCGGCTTTGTTAGTGAATTAATCGTTCATAACAGATTACAATGTAAGAAACAAACTATTGTGGCGTTCGCGGCGGTAGTTTTCGTGGCTGTTATTCAATGCGAATGGAACATAATATGCTATTAGTTTTTAATAATTATTCTTTAAAAATAATTCTTAAAGTAAAAAACTTATGCCCAATGGCACACGAAAAATATTTTTTCTTTTTAATTTGGTAGGACAATTTTTATCAGCCATTATTATATAGTTGATAAATCTTAGTTCATGATATTCTATCCTGTAACTCATGAATACCTTGTTCACGAGCGCTTGCAGCATTTCGTTCTTTCGCTTTTGTTCATCTTGAAGGCGGCGATTCTCAGCATTCAACTTCTCGACCGTAGAGTGCACATTGTGCAACTCGCGTTGCAGTGCTTGAGCCTGCATACATAACATCACAAAATTAAATAACAATACACATTGATATCAGTGTAATATATATCACTAACATGAAACACAAGAATGGGCAACATGGATAATTGACGAAGTTGCAAGAGGGCATATGAGCACATCAAGTAGACACATGTGTCGATAAAGTTGTAGACAGTGAATTGTTATGAATTGAAATAAAAAATCTCACTGTTTCGATTTAGATAAATAAAATCTAAAAATGAATTATAATTGAATGAAAAGAATTCATTCAGTCATCAGGTCATCATCTCAGCCATAGGAAGTCCACTGCTGGGCATAGGCCTCCCCCATTGATTTCCAATAGGACCTACTGGCAGCGGCTTGCATTCAGCGTCCTCCCGCCACCTTTAGAAGGTCATTTCCACCTTGTGGCCCGACGTCCTACGCTGCGCTTGCCATGGCGTGATCTACACTTCAGAATTTCAGATCAGTGATGTTTAATTCTCTACTCAATACATTTCAATTGAAAATGATTATGAATAAATAACATGAATGTGATTTCACATTTACTGCCTCTTTACGATCTCTACACAGTTTTCTTTTGTATTGATCGCAAACAGACAAAGAATTTAATAACAAGAAAAGCGAAATGCTAATTACGACTTGATAACAATGTTAGTCGTTAACAAATTAATAATCACAAAATATTGTAAAGGCCAATGTATACGCTTTTACAATAAGACCCCAGTTGACGTTCAAGATCTACCCCTTAACAAGTTTAAAACTACAATAAAACGAAAGCTTTACGCAAAAGCTTATTATAAAGTATCGGAACTATTTAGATGATAAAAATCCTTGGATAATATTAATCTTTAAGCACTTAATAACAATTGTTTATAATTTTGTAAAAAAAGAGTGTCCCTCAGTTTCTTGTATTCTTCTGAGAGGAACCAGCACTTTTTGAATGCGCCTTTGTGGTGACGTTTTGCTCTCAAAGTAATAAATTTACTTTTGTAACATATTTCAAGATTATATTACATAACTACGAAATGAAGATATTAGGTCTTAACCTATGAAGTCGCCGATCTTCAGTACTGGCCATTTCAAAAAAAAAATTTTTGTTTGGCTGTGAATTTTAAATTCAAATTAATTTTGTTTCAAAAACAAGACATTCTTTTTACAAAGTCAGTCTTTTGTTCATTGATTACCTTGGTGTTTTCATTACATTTCAATGTTTTTCGTCATAATGGACACTTTAAAAATTCGTGTAATTATGGAATATAAGTTCCGTCGTGGCACTAATGTGGCACAAACAGCACGTAACATCAATAACGTTTACAGAGAGAACTTAACAAACAAACGCACAACCCGTTATTGGTTTGCCCGCTTCCGTTCTGGAAATTATGACTTGAATAATGAACCTTGTGGTCATCCGGACACTTTGGTCAACAATGGTGAATTGAAGGCGATTGTGGAAGCTGATGATACTCAAACTACAGCTGAACTAGCAGGAGCTTTTGATGTTAGCATCAAAACAACATTGGACCATTTGCGACAAATTGGCAAGGTAAAAAAGCTTGATAGATGGGTACCCCACGAACTTAACGATCTCTAGCGCAACGTACGCGTCGAGACTTGCCTCGCGTTGCCCAATAGGCACAGAAATGAAGGAATATTGAACCGGATCGTTACCTGTGATGAAAAATGGACTCTGTTCGACAGTCGAAAGCGCTCAGCTAGTTGGTTAGATCCTAGTTCAGCACCAAAGGAATGTGTTAAATGAAAAGCAACTTCTAAAAAGATGACGGTCACTGTTTGGTGGTCTAGTTCTGGTGTGATTCATCAAAGCTTTTTAAAAATGGCATGAGCATTACTGCAGATGTGTTCTGTGAAGAACTGAAGACAATGATGGAAAAGCTCGCAAGTCTGCGACTAGTCAATCGGTCATCCCCGCTACTCCTTCACGACAACGCGCGACCCCATACTGCACAACAGTCTCCAAGCTGCTTGAGTTGTGGTTGGAAGTTCTCCCTCATCCGCCATACTCACCAGACCTTGCACCTACCGACTGTTACTTTTACAAAATTTGGACAACTTCTTAACGAGAAAAAAATTCAATTCCCGAGAGACAGTACAGAATGCCTTTGAAGAGTTTGTTGCCTCCCGTCCAGTTGATTTTTGCAAGAAGGGCATCAATATACTGCCACTGCGTTGCCATAGATGCATCGATTGCACGGGTGATTACTTTGAATTACAGAAATAAAGTTTGAAAAAAAAAATACTTTAACTTATTTCATACAAAAAGGCAACTTCATAGGTTAAGACCTAATATTAGATTGATTGATAACTAACGAACAGCGCACTCACAGCACGGGAAGATTGCTTTGATTGGCGTAAATAAGAGGGGGTTATTTACCCCTTTGCAGTCCTTTAGGCGATTATTAATCGCGTTATGGATAACACCTTGATATATTCATACTACATGTAAAACAATTTAAAAAAAAAAAAAACCTCGCTATGAAGCCTTATCTGCTGTTCAACGAGTTGCGCTTGTGCATTACGGATGTGGCTGAGCTGTTGCATGTGTTCCATGTTCTTACGTTCCGCCTCAGCATTGTTTCCTTGTTGTTGTTCGAAGAAAGCTTGCTGCTCACGACAACGTTCCGCCACAAGGTTCGCCTCTGCTTCAAGGACTGCATAATCCTTGAATTAAAAAAAAAACACATTTTATTTCTCTACTAGGAGCCAGTCGTGGCGTCACCCGCGTAGAGTACACATATCTGTATTATTTTGGCCTAAATATAGATATATGAATTATAAATATATATAGACATTAGCGCATGCTCATTTTTACCTATATATGCAAAGTTGGTTTTTTATAACAAATAATATTTATTAAGTACCTACTTCTGTATCCTCCTCTCCCTTTTTATCCCTTTTACATACATCTAGAAAACGGCTTTGACCAACGGTCTATTTATATCCCAGCCATTACTCATTCTAAATCCGCGATAAATATTGATTTCTAGAATTTAAAACTTTTAAATCGTGTGTATGTTGAATGTAATGAAAATTAAATTCACCCAAGTGCGTGTCAGACGGCTTACGCACCGACGGTTACATACCACCACATCATATATTTATGTTTTCTTTCATTCAGTTCGGAATTCTTAGCTCAAGCCCGATTCACACTTGGCCAGTTGTATTTTTTTATGATTTTAATATGCATGGTTGAATAGCAGAAACATTGTGATGTAAGTACGGTAAGCTGGATATTATAGTTGAGGTTTATTATAAGTACTCTGCTTAGCCTCGTGCCTATAAACACCTTGACTATAATATCCAGCTTACTGAGTACGAGCATCATACGACGTTTGTCAATACAATTGCGATTAAAATTAGTTAAGTACTTCAAATGTAATAATGGCGGAAGCGGATTGTTTTTCGCGGTTCACGCATTTACAAACAAAACGCTCATTTGTGATTGGTGTAAAGTAAAATGGCCTAGTCCGTAATATACATTACGATCCAAGTTTCGATGTTATAAGGACCGTACTGTATTAATAGCAAACGCATTGAAAAAGATATTAAGAAAATATATGAAAATGGACCATTGTCTTCCATATCTCCGAAACATCAAAGTATGAATTGACTAGAAACCCTCTACTGCGTTTACCGTCTAACCACTCATAGTCTAGCTAGTGTACCCGTTTGGCGAGATTGCGAATTTCAATTCGAGTTTCAGTCCGCGAGGTCCCCGTGCGCCGGCCTTCACACCCGCGAAATTGCGTTTGACAGTTTCGATACTGTGCAGTGACATTTCTGACTCTATTAAAACCAAATGTTGCTGCCAAATTTATTTACTATATGCTAACAAAACTACTAAGTTACAATCAAAAAGAAAACACGGAATATGAGGCTTCACTCATAGTTTACAGAAAAACTCAAACGAAAATTCTGTCTTTACATTTCCGCGGGAAACGGAAAATGATTGTGAACAAAAAATGCGCATCAAATGTGTTGTTTAATTTCACTAAGAACTAATAAGTTCGCTTGGTCTAATGGCTACCATGGTAGTCTACTTATAAGGAGTTGGGTTGAATTTTTTTTCAGACAAAAAAAAATAGATAATGTGATGATTAATAGTATGGAACCATCTCCACGCGAGTCCGCCTCGCACTTGATTTCTTGAAACTTGCATATTTGTCAAACATCTCAAACTGTTGAAACTAGTAAAGATTCGAATCTCCTAATCTAAAATGAACACAGATAAAAATATGCGATTACTGAATCAATGAGAATTATTAGAAAACTAGCGACCGCCCGCAGCTTCGCTTGCGTAGACTACACATTCCTGTTTTAGTGGGCCTAACATGCACGCCGCGACAAAATTTTGTCGACGGCAATTCTCGTCCCGAAGCGAGATATCTCTATATGTCTACTAGTGCTAACATGCAACGTTTTTATCTCGTCGCGCTCCGTCACAATTGGAAAAATTACTCGTCTACGGTAGTTTTGTCTACAAACCCTAACATGCGAACCATATTTTATCGAATTTTGTCGTTTTTAAGCGGTATATTTCTCGTCGGCAGTTTATGTTGACGACAACGGTGAGAAAAATATTGTTATGTAGAAAGTAATTGTTAAATTTTTATTTTCGTTTGTATTCACTTGAATCGGTTGTATTTTATGCATAAAAAAAGTTTAGTTACCGATTCAGCTCGGAAAAGATTTTTTTTTACTTAATTAATTAATTAATTTTATTTTATTTAAATATTATTTACGTAACAGTAACGCCGAAAACAGACAATCAAAAAACAATTGATGATTGATGACATGATAACTGCTTGGCCGAGTGGTTAGAGACCCTAATTACGGAGCCAGTGGTCGCGGGTTCGATTCCCGCCCGGGACAAATATTTGTGCACGTGACTATTTGTTTTAGTTCTGGGTGTAAAATATAAATATATAAGTATATAAATATAATCTAAATCCACCACGCTGCTCCAATGCGGATTGGCGGATTGTAATGACCGCCATCTATTGACAGCAACCGGGACCGACTGCTTAACTGCTTTACGAGGCATGGTGTCAGTGATAGTTAACATATTTATGTCAAAAACTCATTGGAACACGCCCGAATGCTGACCACGGCTACATGGCCATATCGATTTGAAACAGGTTCGCTGCGCTCGGGCTATCACAACACATTATTATTATTATTGTTATTGATATTGTTATTGTTATTGTCATTGTTATTATTATTATTATTATTATTATTATTATTTATTATTATTATTATTTTTATATTATTATTATTATTATTACTTATTATTATCACTATTATTAATATTCATATTATTATTATTACTATTATTATTAATGTTAATAATAATAAAAAAAATAATAACAGTAATGTGTTGTGATAGCCCGAGCGCAGCGAACCTGTTTCAATATTATTATTTTTAATATTATTATTATTGCTTAAAAAAACTAATTTAAAAACATTTTTAACCATGAGTAACACAAAAGTTGAAAACTCTAGTTGCAGAAACGGTCGATGGCCAGTTAAAATAAATTATTAAATATATTCTATGGTCAATCACACAATTTAGACTATAAATTGCTATAAATTGAACGAATAAAAAAGAACGAATAAAGTGTTGCTATATTAGAATATGGCTTCTTTTCATTATAGGGTAACATTTGTTTGTCACGTCGACAAAGCGAAGTCACGGTGACATATTTTCTCGAGTTAGTCGTGCATGTTAGGGAAAACGACAGACAAGTCGAGATCGAAAATTTTTCTCGTCTCGTGTGGCAGTTTTGTCGTGCGTCGCATGTTAGCCCAGTAGGTAGTATTAACATTCGAAATAATTTATACGTACTTTTTCCTGAAACTAATATTGGATACACCCATTCAAACTTTCAATCTTCATTCTCTCCACTCTTTTAAGAAAACTGATACTCCCATACTTTTCACCTCCGGTTTCCCACCCTTAAAATGTAGAAATCCAAAAACCCTGAAACACGTCATTATTTATTTATGTTAAAATTTTTTGTTTTTAACTTTAAAGAACAAAGACTCTCATACAAAGCCCCTCCATCCCTCGCTCCTCAAATTTGAAATTTTGAAATATTACTTTCTTAAAAATTAATACTCACGTTATAAAATAAACCACTCTTTAAAATTTTGGCTTCCTAGACTTAGTAGTTTCGGTCTTATCTACGCTGATAGATCAGTGAGGACAAACGACAGACAGCCACAAAAAGTAGCTGATGTCACTCTTGACAACCTTCTTTCACGTCTGCAAAGTTTAATTAAAATCTGTTCAGCCGTTTTGGAGATTAGCTCGAACAGACACATAGACGTACAGACAGACAGACGGAGAAAACGTAGCGTGTCACTTTGGACTACCTCCTTTTCATACCCGTGAAATTTCATTAAAATCGGTTAAGCGGTTTTGGAGATTAGCTCGAATAGACAGATGGACGTACATACAGATATACAAAAAGTAGTGTATGTCACTTTTGACCACTTTATTTCCATATCTGTGAAGTTTCATCAAAATCAGTTTAGCCGTTTTGGAGATTAGCTCGAATAGACAGACAGACAGATAATATTATTTTATACATATAACCTATAGCCTTCCTCAATAAATAAACTATCCAACACAAAAACAATTTTTCAATTCGAACCAGTAGTTCCTGAGATTTGCGCGTTCAAACAAACAAACAAACAAACAAACAAACTCTTCAGCTTTATAATATTAGTATAGATATGTGTCAATGATTATCACAAACATTATCACTTTAGCATGAGGGACTGTGGAATCAAGTCAGTTGATAGTGACCCCTCTTACAACCCCATGATGAGAATATATTAAATTACCAGTAGCCTTGTATATTAAGTGTAATTTTAAAGAACAATGGGCGTAATTAATTAAGAATTTACATAATTTTAATGAATTGGATTTTCATAGATTTATAGACCTCTCTTTTAATGAACGTTTACATGAATAAATTATAAAAAAAACCTCTCTAGTATGTCGTATGTCAGTGTCTCGCTGTCGAAGGTTCTCGACAGCGCTTGTCCACATCGCCATCATTTGCTTGCGTTGCTCCATACCTTCCATTACCTGGAAATTATAAGTGCACATAAATATTTCCCAATCCTCAAAGTCGATTATTGACACTTACCCATCACTACATTTGTTCAAAGATAATTGAAATATACCCTCGAAACGGAAAGAGACATAGAGGCAGACAAATTAAAAGATGGGAAGACGATTAGCCAAAAAATTAGGCAAGATGGCCCAAGATAGAGACCATTGGCGTAGTCTAGAGGAGGCCTATGTCAGAGGACAGCCTGACCAGAAACAATGAAACAGTGAGGTTGCAAGTGTCAAGTAAAATGTAATGTAATTTAAGTTAAGTAAACTGTTAGATATATTAAGATGTAGGAAAATTTACGGTCAGTTAATAAAGGCTATTTTTATTTTTTATTTATTTATTTATATAGTTGATATTCTGAATTTGGCAAACACATATAATATTGTCTTTTTTAAGAATAACAAATGACATTGGCATTAGCTGTTTTGTTACTGAAATGAATCCTATTAATATATATTGAAAATTCTACTTGTAGATCAGTTCCCTCTCTTTAAATTACTGAATTTATGGAGCCATATAAAAATGGAAATTATGATTAATTATATTCAATTTCCAAAATTAATAAGTTACATTACATGCTTAAAAAATTTTAACATGTAAGATTACCATGAAATTAAAAAAGTTAAGCACCTGAATAGAAATCCTATCACAAACGCGCTCTTCTCCATTCAAGTTTGATACCAGTTGTTTCAAGCTGTCTTCCACACGATCATGTTCTAATTTCAGTTTTTGCCGTTTTGTTTCTAATGCCTGTAAATAAATTAAGCATTTGTCTTAAGGCCTCGCTAATTATTAAATCTCTCATACAGTAGTAATTATAAAATTTTATACTATTTTATTTATACTATTTATAAATAAAATATCTATTTATATAATTTAATTTATACTATTTTTTGTATTGTTAAAAATTAAATGAGCCTCATATGTGAAGATCATAGGCTGTGTTATACTAAAATTACTTCTAAAGAAATAAATTTCATTTAAAATGTATTAGCCTTGAAACCTTCAATTTTATAAACACAAATCTTATTGAAAACTTAATTGATAATAATTCTTATTTTTTTTTTAATTTAAATTTTATTATTTGTGAGTATATAATAGTTTGCTGTTGATCTTCCTACAAAAATAAATAAAAAATAAATAAAATAAATTCTAGCATGACACCTCAGATAGCATAATAATCAGGATGCAATGTCTCATACTTCGAAATTACCAAAAACGTGAGATAAATTTTAGACTCAGTGATTAGACAGATCATGCATCATTGTCACGGTTTAAAACAAACATTTTGTTAAATTACACTTGACAAATAGTTTCAGAATCTTTGAGTTTTTCTTCCAGTACGAATGTTACATATGGGTCACACAATATTTTACTTCACAGCGAATATTTCAAAACATCAAATTCAAATTCAAATTCAAAAAGTTTTTATTCAATATAAGATGTTTGCACACACTTATTGAAAGTCGTAAAAATTGATTAGGTACCGGTTCAAAAACTAGGAGGAGAAGAACCGGCAAGAAACTCCTCTCTGTTTATTTTATTTAAATATATGTTTTTCTTAATTGTTTTTCCTTTTTTAATTTAAAGTCTTACAACTATTACAATGATGTCCATGCGCACTTATCATTTAAATACTCGGTAATACAATAGTAAGCTTTTTTCATGAGTTGGACTTTAACTCGCTTTATAAATTGATTAGAATTCAAGTCTAACATTTCTTTTGGAATTTTATTATAAAAACGGATACAATTTTCCATGAAAGAATTATTAACCTTTGAGAGCCTGAACCTGGGAATTGATAACATATGGTTATGTCTTGTATTTAAGTTGTGGCCATCACCCACCCTAGAGAAAGCATTTATGTTTTTATGTACATAAATTATATTTTCATAAATATACTGACAAGGGACTGTCAAAATATTACCTTCTCTAAAATGAGCCTTTACACTATCTCTAGATTTTAATTTATATATGGCTCGAATAGCCCTTTTCTGCAGAACAAATATTGTTTGAATGTCAGCGGCCTTTCCCCATAGCAGAATGCCATATGACATCAACTGGTGTATATCCTGTTCTATGGTGTATATTTTTGTGCTCATATTTTTGTTGCCACAATGTGGTATCCCTATGATCATCCATTCATGACACAGATAATTTTTTGTAAATAATATCAATAATGCTACAAGAATTGAAAGCTATTTCATTGGTTTAGTGACACTGATTTCATTTCATATGACCGCACGCTCGTCATAGACATTTCCATTGCATTATTCTTTTTTTGGCAGTGTGTCTCATAGACTACATGTATGTCAGATGAAATAGAGTGCATTTAAGCAACACTCGAGACGGAGTTCAACATCATGCAGTGAGGGCCCTAACTTAAATCTGCTCCTTGTTCTAAGTATTTTTTTAATAATGATAATATAGAAATTCATCGGTTATAATACTTTACTTTTATACTGTTCAGATGGTAAATATATCATAGGTATTTAAATTTACTAAAACTTAACACATTTAGTTTCCTTGTTTAGTTTAGTTCCTATTTTAATTTCCTTGATATCTGTACAATTGTACTCGAGCAGTACCAAGAGTGATGGAAATATTTGTTGCACAACTTAGCAGAAACTTCTTATAATCAGAAGTCTCAAGACATATTTCTTTTCTTATTAAAATGAATAGATATAGTTGAATGCCAGACTGTTTAATGCTATATAAATTAATTTCTATGCCATGACCATGCATGGTCTTCATTCCCATATGAAAATGTGGCAAAATATCTTATTATTTATTTATTTATTGAGCAGCGAATTATGTAAGATGTATCTCGTCCATGTAGTTTCTCTACACATTTATACATAGTCATATACTCAAGAGTTGAATTTTAAAAATTCAGAATTCATCCAACAACATGCACCTCACCCCTCACCCCTTACAAGCCTAGGGTCTCTTTTAAGTTGTATATCAACAAAGTCAATACCTTTGCCTTGGATATGTCCTGCTTGGTATACTTTTCTATAGAACTGATGTCGTCGGCGCTGCATTCGAGAGAAGCGCGCCACTCCTCCAGAGCACCTCGTTCTCCACATACCTCAACTTTCAGAATGTCTGCTTTTTTGAGGAACCGTGCTGCATGGGCTGAAATTAGGAAATAAACTAAAGTTATTAGATTATATTTCAGGCTTGTTCAATATAATGTCATATTTTTCTTGATGTTTTTACATGCGAAACGTTTATACAAGTATAATATACCACCCTAAATAAGTTAAAGGTTTTTAATAAATTAACCCTTGGGATGCGTATGGTACAGCATCTATACCAGTACATACGTTGTACCAGTGGTTCCACATGGTGGGGGTATATTTTTTTCTAGGGAATGTGTTGATCGGATGTTTTTCCTCAAAGGTAACATATATTCAGCATACTATAAACCTGTCATGAGTCATTGATATATGATACACAAACAACCCTATTTGTTTATGCGATGGTCACGTGCCGGAACATGCATGAGAGGTTAATAGTTTAAATTACATACAATTTTATTCACTGGTGGAATTTGGTTGCAAAATGAAATTTGAAAGAATTGACAGAAGGCCACCACCGAGAATGGAGCCTTAATTAGAATCGACATGGGAATCTCACCTGACCAGACGCCAGAAGGGTTGACAGATTAACAGCGTTTGCACTTGAAGAGATGTTCGAATACATTTTGACTGAATATGAACTACATAATAATAGTAAATAGAAAATATCAAAATCATAATAAAGTTAATAAATTACCTTGCAACTTTTCTATGCGAGTAGTGATTTCATTGCTTTGTTTGTTGGAAAGTGTTATATCCCTACAAAGCCGATCAGCTTCATTACATGATAAATGCTTTAATTTCACCATTTGCTCCAGTTGTTGTTTGTGTGCCAAAAGTAATTTCTGTAATATTCGATTACTTAAATATAACACACAACATAAAAACAAAAACAGTAGGTATATTTTAAGTGAATAATAAAATTCAGAATAAATAATACAGGGTGTATAAATTTTATTATGAAACAAATATACCGTATTTTCTTGAGATTCTGTTTGAACATGTAACTTGTATTTGTTAAGATCATCCCGCTTTTGGTTTTGAAGTATAAGAGCTTCTTTTAATTGTTGTATCTCATCCTGCCTACACAAAATAAAACAAATTAAAATTAATCTCAAAAAGCAATGATTAAACCAGCTTTTAGAATTTTTACAAATGCAGAAATACAAAAAAAAATGAGTACCTAATACATATCTGCTGCTGCTACTAAGACATTTTTTATAGCCTTCAAACTCCAAACTAAACTTGAAACTAAAACTAAACGGCCAGCTACTCCTCTAATACGTCTAAACTGTTTAGATTTGGTAGGTATATAGAATGTTTAAAAGAAATTTGTTCAAGGTTGGTTGCTTTTCCACGTTAGGTTAATTTAAAAAAATAATAAAATAAAAGCCGAATATATCCGCACTCCAACTACTGTTCCTACAATTTATTGTTCCAACCCACAAGGAATATAAATATTAGAATTTTCAGTTCTTACTAAACTTAGGTTAGAAAATTCTTAACGTATTTACTGTTTTCAATTTATTTTATGTTGAAGTCTATTCCCTCTTTCAATAATCGACCCTTTGATTATGTCAATGCAGGGAGCGAATTCACGTCGATGGTAAAGGGGTTTTTTCATTTTTTTATTTCGGTTTTTTCGCATTTGGCGCATTTTTAAAATTTATGAAATTTGGTTTCGTATCCTCGGCCCACCATCACCTAAATTATTATTAATCCTTCTAAGGTGGTAGTTTTGGAAAGGCGTACCATTTCATAAATTGTATAGAAAAAGAAAATGTATAATTTACACCACATTTACACCGACAAAATGATAATTATGAGCACAAATGTGGCACAAATACTCAGGATACATTGTCAGTTGGATGACATTATTAGTTCTTAAAATAAAAATATGAAGTATTGCGTGCTTACCTAGATAATAACACTGTCTCTAATTCTTTATTCCCAGGGCTAGCCAAAGGAATTCTAGTTCCTTTATTCCAACCAAGTTCATCCAAAAGTTGAACCATGTAATTAGCTACTTTTGTCGGTCCCATTGTAGTATACGCTAAAATACTTTAAAAATCGTTAAGCAACAATCAGGAAAACTTATAGAAAAACCATAGGATTGTTAAATCGATGAAATGAGGAAACTATTGGAACTGCTAAACAACTCAGTTTAAATAAAATACAATGCCGCCATTCAATGATCAATCGAGAACAGGAACCACAGAACAGGAACCACAGATATTATTTTTATTATTTATTTATTTATTTATTTATTTATTTATTTAACAACAAAGAAATGTTTAACATTATTCCATACAGCTTAGTATTTAGTGGTATTTAGTAATGCAATGTTTGTTTATAATATTTATAAAAAGCCGTAGAACAAAAAGCGAATGCCAAGTCTTAAACAGAGCTATTAACTTGTCATCAATCATTATTGATCAATTGTCTCTGTTGATTAAATTCAAAAATGATTCAAAATTGCTCGTGACCTTGGACGTAACTAACCCTAAATAGAATAGTGCTTAGTCTGGGATAAAATGATCATTTCTTACCAAGTAGGTAATACCTATGTAAACTTTTTTGATCTAGAGTACATCCCTACTGGCTGGTTGTAAAAAAAAAATCGAGTATCATTTGTTTTTTTTTTTTCACAAATTCAAAAGCGAATGCATTTGTTCGAATTTTATAGCGTTTACTTTGCTTATAAAATTTAATATTCTGTATCAATTTTATGATTTAAACAATAATTTGAAAAAAGTTTTGAACAAATTTGGCTTTTGAAACATTTTTTACGTCATGGAGCGACGTCATTTGAACGCAGATGAAATGCAAAGAGCTGTGGGGACGTTGCAAGCGGGAAGAAGTCAATCTCAGGTATCTCGGTATTTTGGTGTCAAAAGAACCGTTAATTGCCGTCTTCATCAGCGTTACACTAACACGGGTGGTCCTGCTGAGCAGCACCCAGGTCGAGGAAGGTGTACAACTACACGGCAAGATCGATACATACAACTAACTGCAAGACGCCAGCCGATGTTAACCGCCCGAGAGTTAGGTTTAAGGCTACAAAATTCAAGTGGTGTTGTTGTTAGCTGTCAAACTGTGCGAAATCGACTGCATGAGTATGACCTACGAGCACGACGGCCAATTAGGTGTTCACCGATATACGTCACGGGAATCGCGCTCGTCGAAATGAATGGTGTAGGGAACACATTACATGGACCCGGGAACAATGCGATAAAATTTTATTTTGCGATGAGTCTCGCTTTGGGTTCAAGCCTGATACTAGAAGGGTAAGAGTGTACTGTCGTCCTGGAAATACTGAAAGACTGAGGTGCGTTCAGGAAGTGCATCCATACAACGGCTCAACAGTTATGGAATGGGCGGGTATTATGAAGAACAGACGAACTGAGCTCGTTTTTGTAAATGGTAACATGAACGCTGTAAATTACGTTGAGGCTGTTCTAAGGTCTTATGTCCGTCCATTCACACAAACGCTTGGCTCCGATTTCACGTTGATGCATGACAATGCGCCTTTACATACAGCTTTGCACACACGGGAGTACTTGGCAAGGGAAAACATCCTGGTATTGCCTTGGCCTGCACAATCGCCAGACCTCAACCCCATGGAGCATGCATGGGACATGCTCCAGAGACGTGTTTTAAAGGACTTGGATGGAGTGACAACAACCCAACAACTGATGGACTTACTAAAATTTCATTGGGAGCAATTGCCACAGGATAACATTAACAGTCTCATCGATTCTATGAATAATCGATCCTAGCAAGTTCTCCATAACAGAGGAGGCCACACTTCGTATTAATTTATGTAATTTTTGTACAACCATTCAATTTTCGTTTAAGTTTAGTTGATTAGGCACCTTACTTTGTACTACGTACATACAGTACTTACTCGTAATTATTGTTGATTAAGATTTTTAAAAAATAAATATTAAATAACAATTGTTGTTTAATATCAAAAAAGGATTAAAAAATAATATAAATAAGAAAATACTAAGGATTTAATGCGAAAACACATTGTAAAATTGAAATTTGTAAGTGTTGCTTAGACTTTTTTGATGTGTGTATGTTACAATGCAATCTAAAACAGAACACGACATCATTGTAATTCACAAGATTTAATTTATGTAGTTCAGAACGATTAAAGCACAAAATAGGGAACAAAAGTTAGACCTTATTTTGACAAGTCGCTGATGGAAACTAAATGTGTTCAAAGAAGTTTTATGACAGATTTTGTTGCATTTCTTTCTCTCGTGTAGGATTTCCGCAAAGAGCTGGATGTCATTCGCACACAGTGTTCCTCTCTTACGCTAGTATATATACCTTTATGGGAATAAATGTGTTTTACAGTAGACAAAATATAATGGTAAATAAAATAAAAAAACGCGAGATATTTTCAGATTTGTGGTATATCTTCAGGTAACAAGTTCATGAAAATCAATCGTTGAGAATCAAATTAATACGCTTGCAGTGATAACTTTATCTATGATCTAAAGTTTGAATTTCATTAGACTCGCAATCAGTGCATATAAGTGAAAACATATGAAAGTTTCAAATACATACGAATGTCCAAATCGTAAACGTGTAATTATTGTATAAAATTTCCGACATCTTAAATCTGTTTGTGGCGTAAACCAAGGTTTTTTACAAACTTCTTTATTACTTGCTGCAGGAGCATTTATTAGCAGGAACCACAGAGATTTTTGGATGGAATATAGGAACTTAGTTCATAAAATAATAACAACAGCGAGGACGGCATAATTTATGGTGCAGTGAAACGACGCTACTCTGAATGCTCCATGAATGCTCTGACGCGACACTCGATCGAGTAGGCAATGTGACGTCACGGGCAGTAAGAGGCCACCCACCAGTCAATCCGCGCGAAAACACATTTTAAATAATTTATTTTTCAGTCATTTATTGACGGATTTCAATAAAACTTTCACTGTCTTATTGGTTTTGGTCTATATTTTAATTCTATCGAGTTAAATATGATATTTTGAACATCATGAAACTTCTCCATTGCTCGAGCAAAAATTCTACGCAAACTCTACACACTACTACCCTTATAAGTACTTAACTCTAACTAATAACCCTCATCTAGTTGTATCTATCACTATGCCGTAATAGGTTGTCTTCAAATAATAAATACGATTAAAATTATTAATGCCATGCGCAAGTGATCCCGGGACACTACCCGCCTCGCCAAATGCTCTGCCCTTTGGCCTTGAGTCTAGTATATTTATCACCCTTTTGCAATCTGCATACATACGCCTCTGCGCGATCCCATTCGAATATGACAACTATATCTATGATGACAACACTTTGTAGATTAGTTAGTTTGTAGCCTGTTTGTAGTTGTTAGATTAGACAAAATGTAGATTTTTTAAAATGTATCTATTATATTATGTTTTTTATCGATCCACTATATCTCGGAAACCGTAAGAGCTACAAAATTGGGACTGGTGTTATAAATTAGCAACAAATAAGCAACAAATTCTAGCGTTAGAGTCATGTAAATAAGTTGGTAGGTTCAAAACTTACAGGGGTTAACTACGCTAGCGTAAGACTTACGCTAGCGTATTCACTGTATCTCGGAAACGGCAAGAGCTACAATATCGGGACTGGTGTAATAAATTAGCAACAAATTATGATTATGGTTAGGTTGTGGCCTTATGAAGTGGCTACGCCAGCGTAGTGTACATGAATTTGTGGCCATTACAATGTATTGCTTACAACATAGCAAGACTAATAATTAAATCTTTTGCTCATTTTGTAAGCGCCTTTTTATTTTTATACCTTTTTAATCTATGTCCATGTAAGCCAATGTCTAGATGTTCAATGAAAATTTCGTGTAATTTATTAACGTGTGCCTGACTGCTAATGGCGTAATACTTGTACTTAGGTATAAATAATTTATACAAGTGAGTATGTAGGTATGTGTTTATAAATGTTGCGTAGATTTTTTTTTTGTTATTTGCTAGGTAAAAACATAATTTGAAATCCAAAGTTAGATTTAAAGCTTTCCGAATAGAGTGTAACCATAATGGCTCCAAATAGTATAATATCATTCATTAAAGTTCATTTACTAAATGATAACACGTTTCTTGACTATATTAATTACATTGAAACTTTGCCAACTGAAAAAAAGCGTAGATCTCCCAAAATAACATTACGTGTTTTAGTTTCGCGCTATCGAGCCGACTTGCCGCCGATGCAACGGGCTTCCGTTTGGAAAAGAATATTACGAGCTAAAATTATAAAATGAGTGCCCAAGCAGCTTTACTTCCCTGTCCGATATGTTCACATTCTGTTTTTGATTCCGCTGATATCCTGCGAGACAAATTAATTCACGTATCAACCAACAAAATATTGTGCCCCGTGTGTCAAGAGGAAGTGATCGGATTGGATAAACTCACTATTCACTTATTCAGCCACGTACATTTGTCGCCCAACAAAGCAAAAGCTGTTAAAGATGTCAACAAGGAACCGAAAAGTAAAACGAAATCGGAAAACACAAACGCTACATCGACGAAGAAATCTAGGGCAGTCGCGCCTAAAAATAAGCCAACGAATGCGGTTCCAGCGAGCGCGCCCGTAAAGTTTGTGAAAATATATCCAAAACTACCAGTGTTATCGCTCAACCCACTTCCCTTTATAGAAATAACGACGGCGGCGCCTTCTACCACTATGGAAGCACAGATTATACCTATCAATACCGCTTGTAACATTTGTGGCCTCCAATTCGTCGATACCAATATTCTGCAAATGCATCGATGTTTAATTCGTAACATTGATAATAATATCAACAATTTAAATATTAATCGATACACTTGTCACTTATGTTCGAAAAGTTTTAAAATGAAAGGATCTCTTATGGTGCATTTACGAGTGGCTCACTATGGATTCACGTCCAATAGGAACGATACATCGGCCACCAATGAAACAAACACGAATACAGACACGGAACAATCTCGTGGTAATGATGAACACTTCAGTTCCGATAGGACCGACAACAAACAATGGCAATGCGATGTATGCAGAAAATCTTTTACGACTAAATGTTTTTTGAAAAAACACAAACGGCTTCATACAGGCAGGTTAAACAAACGATCTTATTTTTACAGGTAATTCTACTAACAGTAACTTACATTTTTCTAATGTCATAGTATTGATTTGTTCGTAAAATAGTTTTTCGTATTTCTATCTAACAAAACGTAATTTTACAATTTTTTATGTAATTTTTTTTTATTTTTATAAATAATATTTAAATGATATTCATGCTGAATTATGAGAAAAAAATTCAAAGAAATCTAAATATAATTGATTGTTTATATATCCACAGGTGAAACTCCATACGCATGTACGCAATGCAACAAAACCTTTACTTTTCAACAGTCATATCACAAGCACTTGTTGTACCACAATGATGAAAAGCCACATACATGCAGTTACTGCGGCCGCGCCTTCAAAGAACTCTCTACGCTGCATAATCACCAACGAATTCATACTGGAGAAAAGCCCTTTTCTTGTGAAACTTGCGGTACTAAAGCAATTCTAATTGACAAGAGAGATCGATATATTTACAAATTATTTGCTTATTTTCAAGCATTGCTGAAGTTTCTAATAATACCTACAAATATATTAAATTGATTTTAATTTATCTCGTTCCTCTAGTAATCATACGTAAAAAATTTACTTGTAATATTTTGTAAATAAAACGCGGATTAACATGAACTCTACGAAGCCTATATGTCAATATTTGGGAAAAATGTAACCGCAATGGCTTACATTATTAATATTAAAATCCCTTTTTAGGTAAATGTTTCCGACAAAGAGTTTCTTATTTGGTACACCGAAGAATTCATACAGGGGTTATGCCTTATAAGTGTACTGCTTGTGACAAAAGCTTTCGATACAAGGTATGACGTAAACTTACTAATAAAATTAATTTATAGTTACATGAAAGGCTCTTGCTATTAAAATAAACGTCTGCTTTCAGGTGTCTCAAAGAACGCACAAATGTCAAGCTCAACCACCGGGCACTGTGATTCGTCAGTCGGGTGATCTCATAGAAAAGTTATTAAAGAAGCATGCCAACGTTACAGAATCTCAACAATTAAGACCTGAATTGAGTAGTTATCAACATGTATCCGAAGCTAATGCCGAATTAGTTCGAACTGGAGCTAAATTGTCTTTAGAGGATACAGAAGCTGAAAGCTTTAGTCTCATTACAGATGCCTTTGAAGAATCACACAACAATCCGCAAAGTGTAAACGAAGCTGCTCACGAAAACAAAGTTAATTCTTTCGTAGAACCCTCTATTGGTGAACTCATTGATTTTAACTCTAGTGAAACGAATTTGCCATCGCCATCGGAAATTTTAAAAAATCTATGTTTATCCAACGACAATTTTTATACATCCAAACCCAATACAGAAGAAATTTTTTTGAACGATTTTTTGTAAACGTACCTACCTATTTGAGGTAAACAAAAGCAATTATTTGTCAAATACGTAAAAATTAAACGGTATCTGTATGATTATTTGTCCGTTTATTAATATTTCACTAGTCACGCGTCTTTAACCAGGTAAGAATACTTTTTATTATTTTATTAATATCAGACGTTAGGCTTTTAAGGGTCCGTACCTCAAAAGAAAAAGAGGAACCGTTATAGGATCACTTCGTTGTATGTCCGTCTGTCTGTTTGTCAAGACCATTTTGCTCAGGAACGTGTAGAGATATGAACATTATATCAAGTTAAAATTAATACCAAATTCCTACGTTTACGGTCCCTTGGAAGTGTAAAACAATTAAATAAAAATAGGGCCATTTATCTATGCCCTTTATTTTGACAGTCGCAAGTAAATCAAAACCTATATAGTACTTCCGAAATATGCATTTTACAGCAAAGTCATCTATGGCACTTCTAAAGAAGACAAAATTAGCGACAATTTGAGCATAACAACAGCTCTGTATGTGTTATAAATTTGTTATAAACAAGTTATAAATTTGTAGCTGGCTAGACTTTCGAATAAAATATTGTCTAAACTACTCATTCTACGAGGAAAGTCATCAGAAACTAAGTTATAGAGCAGTTATTTAGTTTTAGTTTAAGTGTAAAAAAAACTCTTTAGTTCTTATGTTATCAGGTAAAAATACGAATATTAATAAAAAAAGACGTGTGGCACTCGAGGACTGCCGCGGTAAAGCTATTGCATACATTTTGTATCAACTTATGCAATTATAATTATTTATTTATTTTATTTATGCAGTATTAAATCTGAGTTACTCCTAGTCGCGCCTAAAGAAGTTTTACTTCAAAAACAAAGAAAAAGAAATACTGCATAAATAAAATAAATAAATAATTATAATTGCATAAGTTGATACAAAATGTATGCAATAGCTTTAACGCGGCAGTCCTCGAGTGCCACACGTCTTTTTTTATTAAATTCTTATCGTTGGGCAGCAAGTAACGATGCAAACATTCCACGCATTTCTTCCTTAAATGCGGACAACTCATTGTTACCAGTACTAGTGCTAGGCTGTGATAAATCAGAGGGACTGTCGTGTTTTTTTCTCTTTTTCGCACGAACGAAGACAGAGTTTGGTGGGGTAATAGTAGCGAAATCGAGTCGTTCAAGTTTGATTCGGACAAAGACTTATTCATATTGCCACCTTGTACTAGGAGAACAACAAGCACGTGGAGATTATAGTCAATTAGGTCACAATTAAGTATATTATTTGACGTTAATAAATTATGTGGGTCCTAGTCACAGACAATTTTGTCTGTGGTCCAGCGCGACAATGGCGCGATTCCGTGCGTAGTGGTATTATAAGCGCAGTACCAGGATCGCATAAATTAGAGGTAGTTCGGTCGACGTGCAGTGATCAGTAATCACTCTTAACGATTTATGCACTCCTATTTTCTTACACTGATTATGCTTAATAAATAAAAACCAAACAAAGCCCTAAAAGGTTGATTTCGTTGTCGAACTATCTGTGCATCAAAAACCAGAAACTCAGGAATAGCTTGAGGTATAAAGTTGTAATTAATCAAAACACTAAATGTCTGTCCTCCTGGTCATTTAATGTCAATTCAAACTAGCTAGTATAAAACCATTTAAAAAAAGGAATTAATAAATTAACTAAACAAATAATTTACTTATTTTTATTACGATTCGTACTGTTGGGGGATTAATTGAATATTAGGTGATAATTGAAATACATCTTCTTGTTATTAGTTTTATTTTTAGACACACATTTTCACAAAGCAATCTCTATACAAAAATTCAATCATCTTCAGTCAATCAATCTAATCATTCACCATAGACTTAGGGTACACAATAGTAGATTACATACTTAACAATTCAAAATATTAAAAAAAAACGGCCCAAAAGATTTTCGTTGTCTAACTATCTGTACATCAAAAACCAGGAACTCAGGAATGGCTTGAAGTATAAAGTTCTAATTAACCTCAACAGACATTTATATGTCTGTCCTCCTGGTCATTTAATATTAATTCAAACTATTTCAAAAGTACTTACTATAAAAACTAAAACAGGCTTACTAAAAATTACTTATTTTGTACGACTTCAAATTTAAAAAAAAAACTGAACACAAAGACATTTCTTTGTCCGACTATTTCGTTGTCCGACTACATCAAAAACCAGGAACTCAGGAATGGCTTGAGGTATAAAGTTCTAATAAATCAAAACACTAAATGCCTGTCCTCCTGGTCATTTAATGCCAATTCAAACTAGCTGAGATAACATTTCAAAGGGTTTTCTTAAATTTACTTATTTTTATTACGATTCTTGTAATTCATTCAAATCATAAAAAAAACGGAACCTAAAAGATTTTCGTTGTCTAACGTACATCAAAAACCAGGAACTCAGGAATGGCTTGAGGTATAAAGTTCTAATTAATCAAAACAATAAATGTCTGTCCTCCTGGTCAATTAATACCAATTCAAATTATATGCATATTACGGATTCTGTCTGTACTTCAAAATGAAAAAAAAAAAACGGAACCCTTAACTTTACATAAAAAACCAGGAACTCAGGAATGGCTTAAAACTCAGAATTTTATTTATGCAGTATTTCTTTTTCTTTGTTTTTGAAGTAAAACTTCTTTAGGCGCGACTAGGAGTAACTCAGATTTAATACTGCATAAATAAAATAAATAAATAATTATAATTGCATAAGTTGATACAAAATGTATGCAATAGCTTTACCGCGGCAGTCCTCGAGTGCCACACGTCTTTTTTTATTAAATTCTTATCGTTGGGCAGCAAGTAACGATGCAAACATTCCACGCATTTCTTCCTTAAATGCGGACAACTCATTGTTACCAGTACTAGTGCTAGGCTGTGATAAATCAGAGGGACTGTCGTGTTTTTTTCTCTTTTTCGCACGAACGAAGACAGAGTTTGGTGGGGTAGTAGCGAAATCGAGTCGTTCAAGTTTGATTCGGACAAAGGCTTATTCATATTGCCACCTTGTACTAGGAGAACAACAAGCACGTGGAGATTATAGTCAATTAGGTCACAATTAAGTATATTATTTGACGTTAATAAATTATGTGGGTCCTAGTCACAGTGGTCCAGCGCGACAATGGCGCGATTCCGTGCGTAGTGGTATTATAAGCGCAGTACCAGGATCGCATAAATTAGAGGTAGTTCGGTCGACGTGCAGTGATCAGTAATCACTCTTAACGATTTATGCACTCCTATTTTCTTACACTGATTATGCTTAATAAATAAAAACCAAACAAAGCCCTAAAAGGTTGATTTCGTTGTCGAACTATCTGTGCATCAAAAACCAGAAACTCAGGAATAGCTTGAGGTATAAAGTTGTAATTAATCAAAACACTAAATGTCTGTCCTCCTGGTCATTTAATGTCAATTCAAACTAGCTAGTATAAAACCATTTAAAAAAAAGGAATTAATAAATTAACTAAACAAATAATTTACTTATTTTTATTACGATTCGTACTGTTGGGGGATTAATTGAATATTAGGTGATAATTGAAATACATCTTCTTGTTATTAGTTTTATTTTTAGACACACATTTTCACAAAGCAATCTCTATACAAAAATTCAATCATCTTCAGTCAATCAATCTAATCATTCACCATAGACTTAGGGTACACAATAGTAGATTACATACTTAACAATTCAAAATATTAAAAAAAAACGGCCCAAAAGATTTTCGTTGTCTAACTATCTGTACATCAAAAACCAGGAACTCAGGAATGGCTTGAAGTATAAAGTTCTAATTAACCTCAACAGACATTTATATGTCTGTCCTCCTGGTCATTTAATATTAATTCAAACTATTTCAAAAGTACTTACTATAAAAACTAAAACAGGCTTACTAAAAATTACTTATTTTGTACGACTTCAAATTTAAAAAAAAAACTGAACACAAAGACATCTTTGTCCGACTGTTTCGTTGTCCGACTACATCAAAAACCAGGAACTCAGGAATGGCTTGAGGTATAAAGTTCTAATAAATCAAAACACTAAATGCCTGTCCTCCTGGTCATTTAATGCCAATTCAAACTAGCTGAGATAACCATTTCAAAGGGTTTTCTTAAATTTACTTATTTTTATTACGATTCTTGTAATTCATTCAAATCATAAAAAAAAACGGAACCTAAAAGATTTTCGTTGTCTAACGTACATCAAAAACCAGGAACTCAGGAATGGCTTGAGGTATAAAGTTCTAATTAATCAAAACAATAAATGTCTGTCCTCCTGGTCAATTAATACCAATTCAAATTATATGCATATTACGGATTCTGTCTGTACTTCAAAATGAAAAAAAAAAAACGGAACCCTTAACTTTACATAAAAAACCAGGAACTCAGGAATGGCTTAAAACTCAGAATTCAAACTATTTCAAAGTACTTAATAATGCAATTATATTTTTTACGACTTCAAATTTAAAAAAAAAACGGAACCCTTAAAAGATTTTCGTTGTCTATCTGTACATCAAAAACTCGGAACTCAGGAATGGCTTAAAGTATAAAGTTCTAATTAATCTAAACAATAAATGTCTGTCCTCTTGGTCAAACTAGCTCAGTATTAAAAACCATTTCTTTCTTACCTAAAAGATTTTTGTTATCTATCTGTACAACAAAAACCAGGAACTCAGGAATGGCTTGAAGTATAAAGTTCTAATTAACCTCAACAGACATTCAAATGTCTGTCCTCCTGGTCATTTAATACCAATTCAAACTAGCATAAAAAATGGCTTATAAAAACTTAACTAGGCTTTTCTAAATAACCTATTTTGTTACGGTTCTGTATTTCAAAATGAAAAAAAAAAACGGAAACCCTTAAAAGATTTTCGTTGTCTATCTGTACATCAAAAACCAGGAACTCAGGAATGGCTTAAAGTATAAAGTTCTAATTAATCTAAACAATAAATGTATGTCCTCCTGGTCATGTAATACCAATTCAAACTAGCTCAATAATAAAAAACAAGGCTTTCAAAAAAAGTCTAACTAAAACTAGGCTTTTTCTAATATTTTGTTATGATTCTGTACTTCAAAATGAAAAAAAAATAAAATAAAATAAATAAAAACGAAGCCCTAAAAGGTTGATTTCGTTGTCAGACTACCTGTGAATCAAAACCAGGACATCAGGAATGGCTTGAGGCATAAAGTTCTAATTAATCAAAACACTAAGTGTCTGTGCTCCTGGTCATTTAATACCAGTTCAAACTAGCTCAATGTAATGAAAACAAGGCTTTCAAAAAAAGTCTGACCAAATAAAAACTTAACTAGTCTTTTTCTAAATAACTTATTTTGTTATGATTCTGTACTTCAAAATTAAAAAAAAATAAAATAAATAAAAACCAAAGCCCTAAAAGGTTGATTTCGTTGTCGAACTATCTGTGCATCAAAAACCAGAAACTCAGGAATAGCTTGAGGTATAAAGTTGTAATTAATCAAAACACTAATTCTGTCCTCATGGTCATTTAATACTAATTCAAACTATTTCAAAAGGCTTCCTAAAAATTACTTATTTTGTCAAATTAAAAAAAAACGGAACCCTAAAAAGACACGTTGTCCGACCAATTTTCGTTGTCCGGCTAAATAAAAAACCAGGAACTCAGGAATGGCTTGAGGTATAAAGTTGTAATTAATCAAAACACTAATTGTCTGTCCTCCTGGTCATTTACTAATTCAAACTATTTCAAAAGTACTTACTTAAGCTATTTTGTTAAGACTTCAAATTAAAAAAAAACGGAACCCTAAAAAGACATTTCGTTGTCCGACCAATTTTCGTTGTCCGACTAAAAAAAACCAGGAACTCAGGAGTGGCTTGAGGTATAAAGTTCTAATAAATCAAAACACTAAATGTCTGTACTCCTGGTCATTTAATGCCAATTCAAACTAGCTAGTATAAAACAATTAAAAAAAAAATTAAATTAACTAAAAAAATACTAAATGTTTCATTACGATTTACTTCATTCAAAATATTAAAAAAAAACGGCCTAAAAGATTTTCGTTGTCTTACTATCTGTACATCAAGGAACTCTGGAAATTTTTGTTGTCCGACTAAATAAAAAACCAGGAACTCAGGAATGGCTTGAGATATAAAGTTCTAATAAATCAAAACACTAAATGTCTGTCCTCCTGGTCATTTAATGCCATTTCAAACTAACTCAGTCATTTCAAAAAAAGGGTTGCTTTTTACTAAATTTACTTATTTTTATTACGACGATTGATTCATTCAAAATTAAAAAAAACGGAACCTAGATTTTCGTTGTCTTACTATCTGTACATCAAAAACCAGGAGCTCAGGAATGGCTTGAGGTATAAAGTTCTAATTAATCACCAAGAGGACAGACATTTATATGACCAGGAGGACAGACATTTATATGTCTGTCCTCCTGGTCATTTAATACCAATTCAAAGTAGCATATAAAATGGCTTTCAGCCTAACTAAAAACGTCGTAACTAACTAACTAGGCTTTTCTAAATAACTTATTTTGTTACGATTCTGTACTTCAAAATGAAAAAAAAAAACGCAGCCCTAAAAGGTTGATTTCGTTGTCGAACTATCTGTGCATCAAAAACCAGGAACTCAGGAATGGCTTGAGGTATAAAGTTCTAATAAATCAAAACACTAAATGTCTGTACTCCTGGTCATTTAATGCCAATTCAAACTAGCTAGTATAAAACAATTAAAAAAAAAATTAAATTAACTAAAAAAATACTAAATGTTTCATTACGATTTACTTCATTCAAAATATTAAAAAAAAACGGCCTAAAAGATTTTCGTTGTCTTACTATCTGTACATCAAGGAACTCTGGAAATTTTTGTTGTCCGACTAAATAAAAAACCAGGAACTCAGGAATGGCTTGAGATATAAAGTTCTAATAAATCAAAACACTAAATGTCTGTCCTCCTGGTCATTTAATGCCATTTCAAACTAACTCAGTCATTTCAAAAAAAGGCTTGCTTTTTACTAAATTTACTTATTTTTATTACGACGATTGATTCATTCAAAATTAAAAAAAACGGAACCTAGATTTTCGTTGTCTTACTATCTGTACATCAAAAACCAGGAGCTCAGGAATGGCTTGAGGTATAAAGTTCTAATTAATCACCAAGAGGACAGACATTTATATGTCTGTCCTCCTGGTCATTTAATACCAATTCAAAGTAGCATATAAAATGGCTTTCAGCCTAACTAAAAACGTCGTAACTAACTAACTAGGCTTTTCTAAATAACTTATTTTGTTACGATTCTGTACTTCAAAATGAAAAAAAAAAAGACGTGTGGCACTCGAGGACTGCCGCGGTAAAGCTATTGCATACATTTTGTATCAACTTATGCAATTATAATTATTTATTTATTTTATTTATGCAGTATTAAATCTGAGTTACTCCTAGTCGCGCCTAAAGAAGTTTTACTTCAAAAACAAAGAAAAAGAAATACGGCATAAATAAAATAAATAAATAATTATAATTGCATAAGTTGATACAAAATGTATGCAATAGCTTTACCGCGGCAGTCCTCGAGTGCCACACGTCTTTTTTTATTAAATTCTTATCGTTGGGCAGCAAGTAACGATGCAAACATTCCACGCATTTCTTCCTTAAATGCGGACAACTCATTGTTAACAGTACTAGTGGCTAGGCTGTGATAAATCAGAGGGACTGTCGTGTTTTTTTCTCTTTTTCGCACGAACGAAGACAGAGTTTGGTGGGGTAATAGTAGCGAAATCGAGTCGTTCAAGTTTGATTCGGACAAAGACTTATTCATATTGCCACCTTGTACTAGGAGAACAACAAGCACGTGGAGATTATAGTCAATTAGGTCACAATTAAGTATATTATTTGACGTTAATAAATTATGTGGGTCCTAGTCACAGTGGTCCAGCGCGACAATGGCGCGATTCCGTGCGTAGTGGTATTATAAGCGCAGTACCAGGATCGCATAAATTAGAGGTAGTTCGGTCGACGTGCAGTGATCAGTAATCACTCTTAACGATTTATGCACTCCTATTTTCTTACACTGATTATGCTTAATAAATAAAAACCAAACAAAGCCCTAAAAGGTTGATTTCGTTGTCGAACTATCTGTGCATCAAAAACCAGAAACTCAGGAATAGCTTGAGGTATAAAGTTGTAATTAATCAAAACACTAAATGTCTGTCCTCCTGGTCATTTAATGTCAATTCAAACTAGCTAGTATAAAACCATTTAAAAAAAAGGAATTAATAAATTAACTAAACAAATAATTTACTTATTTTTATTACGATTCGTACTGTTGGGGGATTAATTGAATATTAGGTGATAATTGAAATACATCTTCTTGTTATTAGTTTTATTTTTAGACACACATTTTCACAAAGCAATCTCTATACAAAAATTCAATCATCTTCAGTCAATCAATCTAATCATTCACCATAGACTTAGGGTACACAATAGTAGATTACATACTTAACAATTCAAAATATTAAAAAAAAACGGCCCAAAAGATTTTCGTTGTCTAACTATCTGTACATCAAAAACCAGGAACTCAGGAATGGCTTGAAGTATAAAGTTCTAATTAACCTCAACAGACATTTATATGTCTGTCCTCCTGGTCATTTAATATTAATTCAAACTATTTCAAAAGTACTTACTATAAAAACTAAAACAGGCTTACTAAAAATTACTTATTTTGTACGACTTCAAATTTAAAAAAAAAACTGAACACAAAGACATTTCTTTGTCCGACTATTTCGTTGTCCGACTACATCAAAAACCAGGAACTCAGGAATGGCTTGAGGTATAAAGTTCTAATAAATCAAAACACTAAACGCCTGTCCTCCTGGTCATTTAATGCCAATTCAAACTAGCTGAGATAACATTTCAAAGGGTTTTCTTAAATTTACTTATTTTTATTCGATTCTTGTAATTCATTCAAATCATAAAAAAAAACGGAACCTAAAAGATTTTCGTTGTCTAACGTACATCAAAAACCAGGAACTCAGGAATGGCTTGAGGTATAAAGTTCTAATTAATCAAAACAATAAATGTCTGTCCTCCTGGTCAATTAATACCAATTCAAATTATATGCATATTACGGATTCTGTCTGTACTTCAAAATGAAAAAAAAAAACGGAACCCTTAACTTTACATAAAAAACCAGGAACTCAGGAATGGCTTAATACTCAGAATTCAAACTATTTCAAAAGTACTTAATAATGCAATTATATTTTTTACGACTTCAAATTAAAAAAAAAAACGGAACCCTTAAAAGATTTTCGTTGTCTATCTGTACATCAAAAACCAGGAACTCAGGAATGGCTTAAAGTATAAAGTTCTAATTAATCTAAACAATAAATGTCTGTCCTCTTGGTCAAACTAGCTCAGTATTAAAAACCATTTCTTTCTTACCTAAAAGATTTTTGTTATCTATCTGCCGCCGACGACCGCTTAGCCTAGTGGGTAGCGACCCTGCCTACGAAGCTAGAGGTCCCGGGTTCGAATCCCAGGTCGGGTCAGTATTAATATGATGAATATTAATACTGGTACCGGGTCTTGGTTGTTATATATAAAAAAAAAAATATTTATATATGTATATATTATAAAGAATATTTAAGTATGTATATCAGTTGTCTAGTAACCCATAACACAAGCATAATACTTGCTTACTTTGGGACTAGATGGCGCTGTGTGGGAAGTCCCATGTATTATTATTATTATTATTATTATCTGTACAACAAAAACCAGGAACTCAGGAATGGCTTGAAGTATAAAGTTCTAATTAACCTCAACAGACATTCAAATGTCTGTCCTCCTGGTCATTTAATACCAATTCAAACTAGCATAAAAAATGGCTTATAAAAACTTAACTAGGCTTTTCTAAATAACCTATTTTGTTACGGTTCTGTATTTCAAAATGAAAAAAAAAAACGGAAACCCTTAAAAGATTTTCGTTGTCTATCTGTACATCAAAAACCAGGAACTCAGGAATGGCTTAAAGTATAAAGTTCTAATTAATCTAAACAATAAATGTATGTCCTCCTGGTCATGTAATACCAATTCAAACTAGCTCAATAATAAAAAACAAGGCTTTCAAAAAAAGTCTAACTAAAACTAGGCTTTTTCTAATATTTTGTTATGATTCTGTACTTCAAAATGAAAAAAAAATAAAATAAAATAAATAAAAACGAAGCCCTAAAAGGTTGATTTCGTTGTCAGACTACCTGTGAATCAAAACCAGGACATCAGGAATGGCTTGAGGCATAAAGTTCTAATTAATCAAAACACTAAGTGTCTGTGCTCCTGGTCATTTAATACCAGTTCAAACTAGCTCAATGTAATGAAAACAAGGCTTTCAAAAAAAGTCTGACCAAATAAAAACTTAACTAGTCTTTTTCTAAATAACTTATTTTGTTATGATTCTGTACTTCAAAATTAAAAAAAAATAAAATAAATAAAAACCAAAGCCCTAAAAGGTTGATTTCGTTGTCGAACTATCTGTGCATCAAAAACCAGAAACTCAGGAATAGCTTGAGGTATAAAGTTGTAATTAATCAAAACACTAATTCTGTCCTCATGGTCATTTAATACTAATTCAAACTATTTCAAAAGGCTTCCTAAAAATTACTTATTTTGTCAAATTAAAAAAAAACGGAACCCTAAAAAGACATTTCGTTGTCCGACCAATTTTCGTTGTCCGGCTAAATAAAAAACCAGGAACTCAGGAATGGCTTGAGGTATAAAGTTGTAATTAATCAAAACACTAATTGTCTGTCCTCCTGGTCATTTACTAATTCAAACTATTTCAAAAGTACTTACTTAAGCTATTTTGTTAAGACTTCAAATTAAAAAAAAACGGAACCCTAAAAAGACATTTCGTTGTCCGACCAATTTTCGTTGTCCGACTAAAAAAAACCAGGAACTCAGGAGTGGCTTGAGGTATAAAGTTCTAATAAATCAAAACACTAAATGTCTGTACTCCTGGTCATTTAATGCCAATTCAAACTAGCTAGTATAAAACAATTAAAAAAAAAATTAAATTAACTAAAAAAATACTAAATATTTCATTACGATTTACTTCATTCAAAATATTAAAAAAAAACGGCCTAAAAGATTTTCGTTGTCTTACTATCTGTACATCAAGGAACTCTGGAAATTTTTGTTGTCCGACTAAATAAAAAACCAGGAACTCAGGAATGGCTTGAGATATAAAGTTCTAATAAATCAAAACACTAAATGTCTGTCCTCCTGGTCATTTAATGCCATTTCAAACTAACTCAGTCATTTCAAAAAAAGGCTTGCTTTTTACTAAATTTACTTATTTTTATTACGACGATTGATTCATTCAAAATTAAAAAAAACGGAACCTAGATTTTCGTTGTCTTACTATCTGTACATCAAAAACCAGGAGCTCAGGAATGGCTTGAGGTATAAAGTTCTAATTAATCACCAAGAGGACAGACATTTATATGACCAGGAGGACAGACATTTATATGTCTGTCCTCCTGGTCATTTAATACCAATTCAAAGTAGCATATAAAATGGCTTTCAGCCTAACTAAAAACGTCGTAACTAACTAACTAGGCTTTTCTAAATAACTTATTTTGTTACGATTCTGTACTTCAAAATGAAAAAAAAAAACGCAGCCCTAAAAGGTTGATTTCGTTGTCGAACTATCTGTGCATCAAAAACCAGGAACTCAGGAATGGCTTGAGGTATAAAGTTCTAATAAATCAAAACACTAAATGTCTGTACTCCTGGTCATTTAATGCCAATTCAAACTAGCTAGTATAAAACAATTAAAAAAAAAATTAAATTAACTAAAAAAATACTAAATGTTTCATTACGATTTACTTCATTCAAAATATTAAAAAAAAACGGCCTAAAAGATTTTCGTTGTCTTACTATCTGTACATCAAGGAACTCTGGAAATTTTTGTTGTCCGACTAAATAAAAAACCAGAAACTCAGGAATGGCTTGAGATATAAAGTTCTAATAAATCAAAACACTAAATGTCTGTCCTCCTGGTCATTTAATGCCATTTCAAACTAACTCAGTCATTTCAAAAAAAGGCTTGCTTTTTACTAAATTTACTTATTTTTATTACGACGATTTATTCATTCAAAATTAAAAAAAACGGAACCTAGATTTTCGTTGTCTAACTATCTGTACATCAAAAACCAGGAGCTCAGGAATGGCTTGAGGTATAAAGTTCTAATTAATCACCAAGAGGACAGACATTTATATGTCTGTCCTCCTGGTCATTTAATACCAATTCAAAGTAGCATATAAAATGGCTTTCAGCCTAACTAAAAACGTCGTAACTAACTAACTAGGCTTTTCTAAATAACTTATTTTGTTACGATTCTGTACTTCAAAATGAAAAAAAAAAAAGACGTGTGGCACTCGAGGACTGCCGCGGTAAAGCTATTGCATACATTTTGTATCAACTTATGCAATTATAATTATTTATTTATTTTATTTATGCAGTATTAAATCTGAGTTACTCCTAGTCGCGCCTAAAGAAGTTTTACTTCAAAAACAAAGAAAAAGAAATACGGCATAAATAAAATAAATAAATAATTATAATTGCATAAGTTGATACAAAATGTATGCAATAGCTTTACCGCGGCAGTCCTCGAGTGCCACACGTCTTTTTTTATTAAATTCTTATCGTTGGGCAGCAAGTAACGATGCAAACATTCCACGCATTTCTTCCTTAAATGCGGACAACTCATTGTTAACAGTACTAGTGGCTAGGCTGTGATAAATCAGAGGGACTGTCGTGTTTTTTTCTCTTTTTCGCACGAACGAAGACAGAGTTTGGTGGGGTAATAGTAGCGAAATCGAGTCGTTCAAGTTTGATTCGGACAAAGACTTATTCATATTGCCACCTTGTACTAGGAGAACAACAAGCACGTGGAGATTATAGTCAATTAGGTCACAATTAAGTATATTATTTGACGTTAATAAATTATGTGGGTCCTAGTCACAGACAATTTTGTCTGTGGTCCAGCGCGACAATGGCGCGATTCCGTGCGTAGTGGTATTATAAGCGCAGTACCAGGATCGCATAAATTAGAGGTAGTTCGGTCGACGTGCAGTGATCAGTAATCACTCTTAACGATTTATGCACTCCTATTTTCTTACACTGATTATGCTTAATAAATAAAAACCAAACAAAGCCCTAAAAGGTTGATTTCGTTGTCGAACTATCTGTGCATCAAAAACCAGAAACTCAGGAATAGCTTGAGGTATAAAGTTGTAATTAATCAAAACACTAAATGTCTGTCCTCCTGGTCATTTAATGTCAATTCAAACTAGCTAGTATAAAACCATTTAAAAAAAAAGGAATTAATAAATTAACTAAACAAATAATTTACTTATTTTTATTACGATTCGTACTGTTGGGGGATTAATTGAATATTAGGTGATAATTGAAATACATCTTCTTGTTATTAGTTTTATTTTTAGACACACATTTTCACAAAGCAATCTCTATACAAAAATTCAATCATCTTCAGTCAATCAATCTAATCATTCACCATAGACTTAGGGTACACAATAGTAGATTACATACTTAACAATTCAAAATATTAAAAAAAAACGGCCCAAAAGATTTTCGTTGTCTAACTATCTGTACATCAAAAACCAGGAACTCAGGAATGGCTTGAAGTATAAAGTTCTAATTAACCTCAACAGACATTTATATGTCTGTCCTCCTGGTCATTTAATATTAATTCAAACTATTTCAAAAGTACTTACTATAAAAACTAAAACAGGCTTACTAAAAATTACTTATTTTGTACGACTTCAAATTTAAAAAAAAAACTGAACACAAAGACATTTCTTTGTCCGACTATTTCGTTGTCCGACTACATCAAAAACCAGGAACTCAGGAATGGCTTGAGGTATAAAGTTCTAATAAATCAAAACACTAAATGCCTGTCCTCCTGGTCATTTAATGCCAATTCAAACTAGCTGAGATAACATTTCAAAGGGTTTTCTTAAATTTACTTATTTTTATTACGATTCTTGTAATTCATTCAAATCATAAAAAAAAACGGAACCTAAAAGATTTTCGTTGTCTAACGTACATCAAAAACCAGGAACTCAGGAATGGCTTGAGGTATAAAGTTCTAATTAATCAAAACAATAAATGTCTGTCCTCCTGGTCAATTAATACCAATTCAAATTATATGCATATTACGGATTCTGTCTGTACTTCAAAATGAAAAAAAAAAACGGAACCCTTAACTTTACATAAAAAACCAGGAACTCAGGAATGGCTTAATACTCAGAATTCAAACTATTTCAAAAGTACTTAATAATGCAATTATATTTTTTACGACTTCAAATTAAAAAAAAAAACGGAACCCTTAAAAGATTTTCGTTGTCTATCTGTACATCAAAAACCAGGAACTCAGGAATGGCTTAAAGTATAAAGTTCTAATTAATCTAAACAATAAATGTCTGTCCTCTTGGTCAAACTAGCTCAGTATTAAAAACCATTTTTTTCTTACCTAAAAGATTTTTGTTATCTATCTGCCGCCGACGACCGCTTAGCCTAGTGGGTAGCGACCCTGCCTACGAAGCTAGAGGTCCCGGGTTCGAATCCCAGGTCGGGTCAGTATTAATATGATGAATATTAATACTGGTACCGGGTCTTGGTTGTTATATATAAAAAAAAAATATTTATATATGTATATATTATAAAGAATATTTAAGTATGTATATCAGTTGTCTAGTAACCCATAACACAAGCATAATACTTGCTTACTTTGGGACTAGATGGCGCTGTGTGGGAAGTCCTATGTATTATTATTATTATTATTATTATTATTATTATTATCTGTACAACAAAAACCAGGAACTCAGGAATGGCTTGAAGTATTAAAGTTCTAATTAACCTCAACAGACATTCAAATGTCTGTCCTCCTGGTCATTTAATACCAATTCAAACTAGCATAAAAAATGGCTTATAAAAACTTAACTAGGCTTTTCTAAATAACCTATTTTGTTACGGTTCTGTATTTCAAAATGAAAAAAAAAAACGGAAACCCTTAAAAGATTTTCGTTGTCTATCTGTACATCAAAAACCAGGAACTCAGGAATGGCTTAAAGTATAAAGTTCTAATTAATCTAAACAATAAATGTATGTCCTCCTGGTCATGTAATACCAATTCAAACTAGCTCAATAATAAAAAACAAGGCTTTCAAAAAAAGTCTAACTAAAACTAGGCTTTTTCTAATATTTTGTTATGATTCTGTACTTCAAAATGAAAAAAAAATAAAATAAAATAAATAAAAACGAAGCCCTAAAAGGTTGATTTCGTTGTCAGACTACCTGTGAATCAAAACAAGGACATCAGGAATGGCTTGAGGCATAAAGTTCTAATTAATCAAAACACTAAGTGTCTGTGCTCCTGGTCATTTAATACCAGTTCAAACTAGCTCAATGTAATGAAAACAAGGCTTTCAAAAAAAGTCTGACCAAATAAAAACTTAACTAGTCTTTTTCTAAATAACTTATTTTGTTATGATTCTGTACTTCAAAATTAAAAAAAAATAAAATAAATAAAAACCAAAGCCCTAAAAGGTTGATTTCGTTGTCGAACTATCTGTGCATCAAAAACCAGAAACTCAGGAATAGCTTGAGGTATAAAGTTGTAATTAATCAAAACACTAATTCTGTCCTCATGGTCATTTAATACTAATTCAAACTATTTCAAAAGGCTTCCTAAAAATTACTTATTTTGTCAAATTAAAAAAAAACGGAACCCTAAAAAGACATTTCGTTGTCCGACCAATTTTCGTTGTCCGGCTAAATAAAAAACCAGGAACTCAGGAATGGCTTGAGGTATAAAGTTGTAATTAATCAAAACACTAATTGTCTGTCCTCCTGGTCATTTACTAATTCAAACTATTTCAAAAGTACTTACTTAAGCTATTTTGTTAAGACTTCAAATTAAAAAAAAACGGAACCCTAAAAAGACATTTCGTTGTCCGACCAATTTTCGTTGTCCGACTAAAAAAAACCAGGAACTCAGGAGTGGCTTGAGGTATAAAGTTCTAATAAATCAAAACACTAAATGTCTGTACTCCTGGTCATTTAATGCCAATTCAAACTAGCTAGTATAAAACAATTAAAAAAAAAATTAAATTAACTAAAAAAATACTAAATATTTCATTACGATTTACTTCATTCAAAATATTAAAAAAAAACGGCCTAAAAGATTTTCGTTGTCTTACTATCTGTACATCAAGGAACTCTGGAAATTTTTGTTGTCCGACTAAATAAAAAACCAGGAACTCAGGAATGGCTTGAGATATAAAGTTCTAATAAATCAAAACACTAAATGTCTGTCCTCCTGGTCATTTAATGCCATTTCAAACTAACTCAGTCATTTCAAAAAAAGGCTTGCTTTTTACTAAATTTACTTATTTTTATTACGACGATTGATTCATTCAAAATTAAAAAAAACGGAACCTAGATTTTCGTTGTCTTACTATCTGTACATCAAAAACCAGGAGCTCAGGAATGGCTTGAGGTATAAAGTTCTAATTAATCACCAAGAGGACAGACATTTATATGACCAGGAGGACAGACATTTATATGTCTGTCCTCCTGGTCATTTAATACCAATTCAAAGTAGCATATAAAATGGCTTTCAGCCTAACTAAAAACGTCGTAACTAACTAACTAGGCTTTTCTAAATAACTTATTTTGTTACGATTCTGTACTTCAAAATGAAAAAAAAAAACGCAGCCCTAAAAGGTTGATTTCGTTGTCGAACTATCTGTGCATCAAAAACCAGGAACTCAGGAATGGCTTGAGGTATAAAGTTCTAATAAATCAAAACACTAAATGTCTGTACTCCTGGTCATTTAATGCCAATTCAAACTAGCTAGTATAAAACAATTAAAAAAAAAATTAAATTAACTAAAAAAATACTAAATGTTTCATTACGATTTACTTCATTCAAAATATTAAAAAAAAACGGCCTAAAAGATTTTCGTTGTCTTACTATCTGTACATCAAGGAACTCTGGAAATTTTTGTTGTCCGACTAAATAAAAAACCAGAAACTCAGGAATGGCTTGAGATATAAAGTTCTAATAAATCAAAACACTAAATGTCTGTCCTCCTGGTCATTTAATGCCATTTCAAACTAACTCAGTCATTTCAAAAAAAGGGTTGCTTTTTACTAAATTTACTTATTTTTATTACGACGATTTATTCATTCAAAATTAAAAAAAACGGAACCTAGATTTTCGTTGTCTAACTATCTGTACATCAAAAACCAGGAGCTCAGGAATGGCTTGAGGTATAAAGTTCTAATTAATCACCAAGAGGACAGACATTTATATGTCTGTCCTCCTGGTCATTTAATACCAATTCAAAGTAGCATATAAAATGGCTTTCAGCCTAACTAAAAACGTCGTAACTAACTAACTAGGCTTTTCTAAATAACTTATTTTGTTACGATTCTGTACTTCAAAATGAAAAAAAAAAAAGACGTGTGGCACTCGAGGACTGCCGCGGTAAAGCTATTGCATACATTTTGTATCAACTTATGCAATTATAATTATTTATTTATTTTATTTATGCAGTATTAAATCTGAGTTACTCCTAGTCGCGCCTAAAGAAGTTTTACTTCAAAAACAAAGAAAAAGAAATACGGCATAAATAAAATAAATAAATAATTATAATTGCATAAGTTGATACAAAATGTATGCAATAGCTTTACCGCGGCAGTCCTCGAGTGCCACACGTCTTTTTTTATTAAATTCTTATCGTTGGGCAGCAAGTAACGATGCAAACATTCCACGCATTTCTTCCTTAAATGCGGACAACTCATTGTTAACAGTACTAGTGGCTAGGCTGTGATAAATCAGAGGGACTGTCGTGTTTTTTTCTCTTTTTCGCACGAACGAAGACAGAGTTTGGTGGGGTAATAGTAGCGAAATCGAGTCGTTCAAGTTTGATTCGGACAAAGACTTATTCATATTGCCACCTTGTACTAGGAGAACAACAAGCACGTGGAGATTATAGTCAATTAGGTCACAATTAAGTATATTATTTGACGTTAATAAATTATGTGGGTCCTAGTCACAGACAATTTTGTCTGTGGTCCAGCGCGACAATGGCGCGATTCCGTGCGTAGTGGTATTATAAGCGCAGTACCAGGATCGCATAAATTAGAGGTAGTTCGGTCGACGTGCAGTGATCAGTAATCACTCTTAACGATTTATGCACTCCTATTTTCTTACACTGATTATGCTTAATAAATAAAAACCAAACAAAGCCCTAAAAGGTTGATTTCGTTGTCGAACTATCTGTGCATCAAAAACCAGAAACTCAGGAATAGCTTGAGGTATAAAGTTGTAATTAATCAAAACACTAAATGTCTGTCCTCCTGGTCATTTAATGTCAATTCAAACTAGCTAGTATAAAACCATTTAAAAAAAAAGGAATTAATAAATTAACTAAACAAATAATTTACTTATTTTTATTACGATTCGTACTGTTGGGGGATTAATTGAATATTAGGTGATAATTGAAATACATCTTCTTGTTATTAGTTTTATTTTTAGACACACATTTTCACAAAGCAATCTCTATACAAAAATTCAATCATCTTCAGTCAATCAATCTAATCATTCACCATAGACTTAGGGTACACAATAGTAGATTACATACTTAACAATTCAAAATATTAAAAAAAAACGGCCCAAAAGATTTTCGTTGTCTAACTATCTGTACATCAAAAACCAGGAACTCAGGAATGGCTTGAAGTATAAAGTTCTAATTAACCTCAACAGACATTTATATGTCTGT
This sequence comes from Luffia ferchaultella, assembly GCA_949709985.1. Taxonomy (NCBI): domain Eukaryota; kingdom Metazoa; phylum Arthropoda; class Insecta; order Lepidoptera; family Psychidae; genus Luffia; species Luffia ferchaultella. Next base: position 8,613,301 of record OX453242.1, on the reverse strand, counting down.
CCTCCTGGTCATTTAATATTAATTCAAACTATTTCAAAAGTACTTACTATAAAAACTAAAACAGGCTTACTAAAAATTACTTATTTTGTACGACTTCAAATTTAAAAAAAAAACTGAACACAAAGACATTTCTTTGTCCGACTATTTCGTTGTCCGACTACATCAAAAACCAGGAACTCAGGAATGGCTTGAGGTATAAAGTTCTAATAAATCAAAACACTAAATGCCTGTCCTCCTGGTCATTTAATGCCAATTCAAACTAGCTGAGATAACATTTCAAAGGGTTTTCTTAAATTTACTTATTTTTATTACGATTCTTGTAATTCATTCAAATCATAAAAAAAAACGGAACCTAAAAGATTTTCGTTGTCTAACGTACATCAAAAACCAGGAACTCAGGAATGGCTTGAGGTATAAAGTTCTAATTAATCAAAACAATAAATGTCTGTCCTCCTGGTCAATTAATACCAATTCAAATTATATGCATATTACGGATTCTGTCTGTACTTCAAAATGAAAAAAAAAAACGGAACCCTTAACTTTACATAAAAAACCAGGAACTCAGGAATGGCTTAATACTCAGAATTCAAACTATTTCAAAAGTACTTAATAATGCAATTATATTTTTTACGACTTCAAATTAAAAAAAAAAACGGAACCCTTAAAAGATTTTCGTTGTCTATCTGTACATCAAAAACCAGGAACTCAGGAATGGCTTAAAGTATAAAGTTCTAATTAATCTAAACAATAAATGTCTGTCCTCTTGGTCAAACTAGCTCAGTATTAAAAACCATTTTTTTCTTACCTAAAAGATTTTTGTTATCTATCTGCCGCCGACGACCGCTTAGCCTAGTGGGTAGCGACCCTGCCTACGAAGCTAGAGGTCCCGGGTTCGAATCCCAGGTCGGGTCAGTATTAATATGATGAATATTAATACTGGTACCGGGTCTTGGTTGTTATATATAAAAAAAAAATATTTATATATGTATATATTATAAAGAATATTTAAGTATGTATATCAGTTGTCTAGTAACCCATAACACAAGCATAATACTTGCTTACTTTGGGACTAGATGGCGCTGTGTGGGAAGTCCTATGTATTATTATTATTATTATTATTATTATTATTATTATCTGTACAACAAAAACCAGGAACTCAGGAATGGCTTGAAGTATTAAAGTTCTAATTAACCTCAACAGACATTCAAATGTCTGTCCTCCTGGTCATTTAATACCAATTCAAACTAGCATAAAAAATGGCTTATAAAAACTTAACTAGGCTTTTCTAAATAACCTATTTTGTTACGGTTCTGTATTTCAAAATGAAAAAAAAAAACGGAAACCCTTAAAAGATTTTCGTTGTCTATCTGTACATCAAAAACCAGGAACTCAGGAATGGCTTAAAGTATAAAGTTCTAATTAATCTAAACAATAAATGTATGTCCTCCTGGTCATGTAATACCAATTCAAACTAGCTCAATAATAAAAAACAAGGCTTTCAAAAAAAGTCTAACTAAAACTAGGCTTTTTCTAATATTTTGTTATGATTCTGTACTTCAAAATGAAAAAAAAATAAAATAAAATAAATAAAAACGAAGCCCTAAAAGGTTGATTTCGTTGTCAGACTACCTGTGAATCAAAACAAGGACATCAGGAATGGCTTGAGGCATAAAGTTCTAATTAATCAAAACACTAAGTGTCTGTGCTCCTGGTCATTTAATACCAGTTCAAACTAGCTCAATGTAATGAAAACAAGGCTTTCAAAAAAAGTCTGACCAAATAAAAACTTAACTAGTCTTTTTCTAAATAACTTATTTTGTTATGATTCTGTACTTCAAAATTAAAAAAAAATAAAATAAATAAAAACCAAAGCCCTAAAAGGTTGATTTCGTTGTCGAACTATCTGTGCATCAAAAACCAGAAACTCAGGAATAGCTTGATGTATAAAGTTGTAATTAATCAAAACACTAATTCTGTCCTCATGGTCATTTAATACTAATTCAAACTATTTCAAAAGGCTTCCTAAAAATTACTTATTTTGTCAAATTAAAAAAAAACGGAACCCTAAAAAGACATTTCGTTGTCCGACCAATTTTCGTTGTCCGGCTAAATAAAAAACCAGGAACTCAGGAATGGCTTGAGGTATAAAGTTGTAATTAATCAAAACACTAATTGTCTGTCCTCCTGGTCATTTACTAATTCAAACTATTTCAAAAGTACTTACTTAAGCTATTTTGTTAAGACTTCAAATTAAAAAAAAACGGAACCCTAAAAAGACATTTCGTTGTCCGACCAATTTTCGTTGTCCGACTAAAAAAAACCAGGAACTCAGGAGTGGCTTGAGGTATAAAGTTCTAATAAATCAAAACACTAAATGTCTGTACTCCTGGTCATTTAATGCCAATTCAAACTAGCTAGTATAAAACAATTAAAAAAAAAATTAAATTAACTAAAAAAATACTAAATATTTCATTACGATTTACTTCATTCAAAATATTAAAAAAAAACGGCCTAAAAGATTTTCGTTGTCTTACTATCTGTACATCAAGGAACTCTGGAAATTTTTGTTGTCCGACTAAATAAAAAACCAGGAACTCAGGAATGGCTTGAGATATAAAGTTCTAATAAATCAAAACACTTAATGTCTGTCCTCCTGGTCATTTAATGCCATTTCAAACTAACTCAGTCATTTCAAAAAAAGGCTTGCTTTTTACTAAATTTACTTATTTTTATTACGACGATTGATTCATTCAAAATTAAAAAAAACGGAACCTAGATTTTCGTTGTCTTACTATCTGTACATCAAAAACCAGGAGCTCAGGAATGGCTTGAGGTATAAAGTTCTAATTAATCACCAAGAGGACAGACATTTATATGACCAGGAGGACAGACATTTATATGTCTGTCCTCCTGGTCATTTAATACCAATTCAAAGTAGCATATAAAATGGCTTTCAGCCTAACTAAAAACGTCGTAACTAACTAACTAGGCTTTTCTAAATAACTTATTTTGTTACGATTCTGTACTTCAAAATGAAAAAAAAAAACGCAGCCCTAAAAGGTTGATTTCGTTGTCGAACTATCTGTGCATCAAAAACCAGGAACTCAGGAATGGCTTGAGGTATAAAGTTCTAATAAATCAAAACACTAAATGTCTGTACTCCTGGTCATTTAATGCCAATTCAAACTAGCTAGTATAAAACAATTAAAAAAAAAATTAAATTAACTAAAAAAATACTAAATGTTTCATTACGATTTACTTCATTCAAAATATTAAAAAAAAACGGCCTAAAAGATTTTCGTTGTCTTACTATCTGTACATCAAGGAACTCTGGAAATTTTTGTTGTCCGACTAAATAAAAAACCAGGAACTCAGGAATGGCTTGAGATATAAAGTTCTAATAAATCAAAACACTAAATGTCTGTCCTCCTGGTCATTTAATGCCATTTCAAACTAACTCAGTCATTTCAAAAAAAGGCTTGCTTTTTACTAAATTTACTTATTTTTATTACGACGATTGATTCATTCAAAATTAAAAAAAACGGAACCTAGATTTTCGTTGTCTTACTATCTGTACATCAAAAACCAGGAGCTCAGGAATGGCTTGAGGTATAAAGTTCTAATTAATCACCAAGAGGACAGACATTTATATGACCAGGAGGACAGACATTTATATGTCTGTCCTCCTGGTCATTTAATACCAATTCAAAGTAGCATATAAAATGGCTTTCAGCCTAACTAAAAACGTCGTAACTAACTAACTAGGCTTTTCTAAATAACTTATTTTGTTACGATTCTGTACTTCAAAATGAAAAAAAAAAACGCAGCCCTAAAAGGTTGATTTCGTTGTCGAACTATCTGTGCATCAAAAACCAGGAACTCAGGAATGGCTTGAGGTATAAAGTTCTAATAAATCAAAACACTAAATGTCTGTACTCCTGGTCATTTAATGCCAATTCAAACTAGCTAGTATAAAACAATTAAAAAAAAAATTAAATTAACTAAAAAAATACTAAATGTTTCATTACGATTTACTTCATTCAAAATATTAAAAAAAAACGGCCTAAAAGATTTTCGTTGTCTTACTATCTGTACATCAAGGAACTCTGGAAATTTTTGTTGTCCGACTAAATAAAAAACCAGGAACTCAGGAATGGCTTGAGATATAAAGTTCTAATAAATCAAAACACTAAATGTCTGTCCTCCTGGTCATTTAATGCCATTTCAAACTAACTCAGTCATTTCAAAAAAAGGCTTGCTTTTTACTAAATTTACTTATTTTTATTACGACGATTGATTCATTCAAAATTAAAAAAAACGGAACCTAGATTTTCGTTGTCTTACTATCTGTACATCAAAAACCAGGAGCTCAGGAATGGCTTGAGGTATAAAGTTCTAATTAATCACCAAGAGGACAGACATTTATATGTCTGTCCTCCTGGTCATTTAATACCAATTCAAAGTAGCATATAAAATGGCTTTCAGCCTAACTAAAAACGTCGTAACTAACTAACTAGGCTTTTCTAAATAACTTATTTTGTTACGATTCTGTACTTCAAAATGAAAAAAAAAAACGCAGCCCTAAAAGGTTGATTTCGTTGTCGAACTATCTGTGCATCAAAAACCAGGAACTCAGGAATGGCTTGAGGTATAAAGTTCTAATAAATCAAAACACTAAATGTCTGTACTCCTGGTCATTTAATGCCAATTCAAACTAGCTAGTATAAAACAATTAAAAAAAAAATTAAATTAACTAAAAAAATACTAAATGTTTCATTACGATTTACTTCATTCAAAATATTAAAAAAAAACGGCCTAAAAGATTTTCGTTGTCTTACTATCTGTACATCAAGGAACTCTGGAAATTTTTGTTGTCCGACTAAATAAAAAACCAGGAACTCAGGAATGGCTTGAGATATAAAGTTCTAATAAATCAAAACACTAAATGTCTGTCCTCCTGGTCATTTAATGCCATTTCAAACTAACTCAGTCATTTCAAAAAAAGGCTTGCTTTTTACTAAATTTACTTATTTTTATTACGACGATTTATTCATTCAAAATTAAAAAAAACGGAACCTAGATTTTCGTTGTCTAACTATCTGTACATCAAAAACCAGGAGCTCAGGAATGGCTTGAGGTATAAAGTTCTAATTAATCACCAAGAGGACAGACATTTATATGTCTGTCCTCCTGGTCATTTAATACCAATTCAAAGTAGCATATAAAATGGCTTTCAGCCTAACTAAAAACGTCGTAACTAACTAACTAGGCTTTTCTAAATAACTTATTTTGTTACGATTCTGTACTTCAAAATGAAAAAAAAAAGACGTGTGGCACTCGAGGACTGCCGCGGTAAAGCTATTGCATACATTTTGTATCAACTTATGCAATTATAATTATTTATTTATTTTATTTATGCAGTATTAAATCTGAGTTACTCCTAGTCGCGCCTAAAGAAGTTTTACTTCAAAAACAAAGAAAAAGAAATACGGCATAAATAAAATAAATAAATAATTATAATTGCATAAGTTGATACAAAATGTATGCAATAGCTTTACCGCGGCAGTCCTCGAGTGCCACACGTCTTTTTTTATTAAATTCTTATCGTTGGGCAGCAAGTAACGATGCAAACATTCCACGCATTTCTTCCTTAAATGCGGACAACTCATTGTTAACAGTACTAGTGGCTAGGCTGTGATAAATCAGAGGGACTGTCGTGTTTTTTTCTCTTTTTCGCACGAACGAAGACAGAGTTTGGTGGGGTAATAGTAGCGAAATCGAGTCGTTCAAGTTTGATTCGGACAAAGACTTATTCATATTGCCACCTTGTACTAGGAGAACAACAAGCACGTGGAGATTATAGTCAATTAGGTCACAATTAAGTATATTATTTGACGTTAATAAATTATGTGGGTCCTAGTCACAGACAATTTTGTCTGTGGTCCAGCGCGACAATGGCGCGATTCCGTGCGTAGTGGTATTATAAGCGCAGTACCAGGATCGCATAAATTAGAGGTAGTTCGGTCGACGTGCAGTGATCAGTAATCACTCTTAACGATTTATGCACTCCTATTTTCTTACACTGATTATGCTTAATAAATAAAAACCAAACAAAGCCCTAAAAGGTTGATTTCGTTGTCGAACTATCTGTGCATCAAAAACCAGAAACTCAGGAATAGCTTGAGGTATAAAGTTGTAATTAATCAAAACACTAAATGTCTGTCCTCCTGGTCATTTAATGTCAATTCAAACTAGCTAGTATAAAACCATTTAAAAAAAAGGAATTAATAAATTAACTAAACAAATAATTTACTTATTTTTATTACGATTCGTACTGTTGGGGGATTAATTGAATATTAGGTGATAATTGAAATACATCTTCTTGTTATTAGTTTTATTTTTAGACACACATTTTCACAAAGCAATCTCTATACAAAAATTCAATCATCTTCAGTCAATCAATCTAATCATTCACCATAGACTTAGGGTACACAATAGTAGATTACATACTTAACAATTCAAAATATTAAAAAAAAACGGCCCAAAAGATTTTCGTTGTCTAACTATCTGTACATCAAAAACCAGGAACTCAGGAATGGCTTGAAGTATAAAGTTCTAATTAACCTCAACAGACATTTATATGTCTGTCCTCCTGGTCATTTAATATTAATTCAAACTATTTCAAAAGTACTTACTATAAAAACTAAAACAGGCTTACTAAAAATTACTTATTTTGTACGACTTCAAATTTAAAAAAAAAACTGAACACAAAGACATTTCTTTGTCCGACTATTTCGTTGTCCGACTACATCAAAAACCAGGAACTCAGGAATGGCTTGAGGTATAAAGTTCTAATAAATCAAAACACTAAATGCCTGTCCTCCTGGTCATTTAATGCCAATTCAAACTAGCTGAGATAACATTTCAAAGGGTTTTCTTAAATTTACTTATTTTTATTACGATTCTTGTAATTCATTCAAATCATAAAAAAAAACGGAACCTAAAAGATTTTCGTTGTCTAACGTACATCAAAAACCAGGAACTCAGGAATGGCTTGAGGTATAAAGTTCTAATTAATCAAAACAATAAATGTCTGTCCTCCTGGTCAATTAATACCAATTCAAATTATATGCATATTACGGATTCTGTCTGTACTTCAAAATGAAAAAAAAAAACGGAACCCTTAACTTTACATAAAAAACCAGGAACTCAGGAATGGCTTAATACTCAGAATTCAAACTATTTCAAAAGTACTTAATAATGCAATTATATTTTTTACGACTTCAAATTAAAAAAAAAAACGGAACCCTTAAAAGATTTTCGTTGTCTATCTGTACATCAAAAACCAGGAACTCAGGAATGGCTTAAAGTATAAAGTTCTAATTAATCTAAACAATAAATGTCTGTCCTCTTGGTCAAACTAGCTCAGTATTAAAAACCATTTCTTTCTTACCTAAAAGATTTTTGTTATCTATCTGCCGCCGACGACCGCTTAGCCTAGTGGGTAGCGACCCTGCCTACGAAGCTAGAGGTCCCGGGTTCGAATCCCAGGTCGGGTCAGTATTAATATGATGAATATTAATACTGGTACCGGGTCTTGGTTGTTATATATAAAAAAAAAATATTTATATATGTATATATTATAAAGAATATTTAAGTATGTATATCAGTTGTCTAGTAACCCATAACACAAGCATAATACTTGCTTACTTTGGGACTAGATGGCGCTGTGTGGGAAGTCCCATGTATTATTATTATTATTATTATTATTATTATCTGTACAACAAAAACCAGGAACTCAGGAATGGCTTGAAGTATTAAAGTTCTAATTAACCTCAACAGACATTCAAATGTCTGTCCTCCTGGTCATTTAATACCAATTCAAACTAGCATAAAAAATGGCTTATAAAAACTTAACTAGGCTTTTCTAAATAACCTATTTTGTTACGGTTCTGTATTTCAAAATGAAAAAAAAAAACGGAAACCCTTAAAAGATTTTCGTTGTCTATCTGTACATCAAAAACCAGGAACTCAGGAATGGCTTAAAGTATAAAGTTCTAATTAATCTAAACAATAAATGTATGTCCTCCTGGTCATGTAATACCAATTCAAACTAGCTCAATAATAAAAAACAAGGCTTTCAAAAAAAGTCTAACTAAAACTAGGCTTTTTCTAATATTTTGTTATGATTCTGTACTTCAAAATGAAAAAAAAATAAAATAAAATAAATAAAAACGAAGCCCTAAAAGGTTGATTTCGTTGTCAGACTACCTGTGAATCAAAACCAGGACATCAGGAATGGCTTGAGGCATAAAGTTCTAATTAATCAAAACACTAAGTGTCTGTGCTCCTGGTCATTTAATACCAGTTCAAACTAGCTCAATGTAATGAAAACAAGGCTTTCAAAAAAAGTCTGACCAAATAAAAACTTAACTAGTCTTTTTCTAAATAACTTATTTTGTTATGATTCTGTACTTCAAAATTAAAAAAAAATAAAATAAATAAAAACCAAAGCCCTAAAAGGTTGATTTCGTTGTCGAACTATCTGTGCATCAAAAACCAGAAACTCAGGAATAGCTTGAGGTATAAAGTTGTAATTAATCAAAACACTAATTCTGTCCTCATGGTCATTTAATACTAATTCAAACTATTTCAAAAGGCTTCCTAAAAATTACTTATTTTGTCAAATTAAAAAAAAACGGAACCCTAAAAAGACATTTCGTTGTCCGACCAATTTTCGTTGTCCGGCTAAATAAAAAACCAGGAACTCAGGAATGGCTTGAGGTATAAAGTTGTAATTAATCAAAACACTAATTGTCTGTCCTCCTGGTCATTTACTAATTCAAACTATTTCAAAAGTACTTACTTAAGCTATTTTGTTAAGACTTCAAATTAAAAAAAAACGGAACCCTAAAAAGACATTTCGTTGTCCGACCAATTTTCGTTGTCCGACTAAAAAAAACCAGGAACTCAGGAGTGGCTTGAGGTATAAAGTTCTAATAAATCAAAACACTAAATGTCTGTACTCCTGGTCATTTAATGCCAATTCAAACTAGCTAGTATAAAACAATTAAAAAAAAAATTAAATTAACTAAAAAAATACTAAATGTTTCATTACGATTTACTTCATTCAAAATATTAAAAAAAAACGGCCTAAAAGATTTTCGTTGTCTTACTATCTGTACATCAAGGAACTCTGGAAATTTTTGTTGTCCGACTAAATAAAAAACCAGGAACTCAGGAATGGCTTGAGATATAAAGTTCTAATAAATCAAAACACTAAATGTCTGTCCTCCTGGTCATTTAATGCCATTTCAAACTAACTCAGTCATTTCAAAAAAAGGCTTGCTTTTTACTAAATTACTTATTTTTATTACGACGATTGATTCATTCAAAATTAAAAAAAACGGAACCTAGATTTTCGTTGTCTTACTATCTGTACATCAAAAACCAGGAGCTCAGGAATGGCTTGAGGTATAAAGTTCTAATTAATCACCAAGAGGACAGACATTTATATGACCAGGAGGACAGACATTTATATGTCTGTCCTCCTGGTCATTTAATACCAATTCAAAGTAGCATATAAAATGGCTTTCAGCCTAACTAAAAACGTCGTAACTAACTAACTAGGCTTTTCTAAATAACTTATTTTGTTACGATTCTGTACTTCAAAATGAAAAAAAAAAACGCAGCCCTAAAAGGTTGATTTCGTTGTCGAACTATCTGTGCATCAAAAACCAGGAACTCAGGAATGGCTTGAGGTATAAAGTTCTAATAAATCAAAACACTAAATGTCTGTACTCCTGGTCATTTAATGCCAATTCAAACTAGCTAGTATAAAACAATTAAAAAAAAAATTAAATTAACTAAAAAAATACTAAATGTTTCATTACGATTTACTTCATTCAAAATATTAAAAAAAAACGGCCTAAAAGATTTTCGTTGTCTTACTATCTGTACATCAAGGAACTCTGGAAATTTTTGTTGTCCGACTAAATAAAAAACCAGGAACTCAGGAATGGCTTGAGATATAAAGTTCTAATAAATCAAAACACTAAATGTCTGTCCTCCTGGTCATTTAATGCCATTTCAAACTAACTCAGTCATTTCAAAAAAAGGCTTGCTTTTTACTAAATTTACTTATTTTTATTACGACGATTTATTCATTCAAAATTAAAAAAAACGGAACCTAGATTTTCGTTGTCTAACTATCTGTACATCAAAAACCAGGAGCTCAGGAATGGCTTGAGGTATAAAGTTCTAATTAATCACCAAGAGGACAGACATTTATATGTCTGTCCTCCTGGTCATTTAATACCAATTCAAAGTAGCATATAAAATGGCTTTCAGCCTAACTAAAAACGTCGTAACTAACTAACTAGGCTTTTCTAAATAACTTATTTTGTTACGATTCTGTACTTCAAAATGAAAAAAAAAAAGACGTGTGGCACTCGAGGACTGCCGCGGTAAAGCTATTGCATACATTTTGTATCAACTTATGCATTTATAATTATTTATTTATTTTATTTATGCAGTATTAAATCTGAGTTACTCCTAGTCGCGCCTAAAGAAGTTTTACTTCAAAAACAAAGAAAAAGAAATACGGCATAAATAAAATAAATAAATAATTATAATTGCATAAGTTGATACAAAATGTATGCAATAGCTTTACCGCGGCAGTCCTCGAGTGCCACACGTCTTTTTTTATTAAATTCTTATCGTTGGGCAGCAAGTAACGATGCAAACATTCCACGCATTTCTTCCTTAAATGCGGACAACTCATTGTTAACAGTACTAGTGGCTAGGCTGTGATAAATCAGAGGGACTGTCGTGTTTTTTTCTCTTTTTCGCACGAACGAAGACAGAGTTTGGTGGGGTAATAGTAGCGAAATCGAGTCGTTCAAGTTTGATTCGGACAAAGACTTATTCATATTGCCACCTTGTACTAGGAGAACAACAAGCACGTGGAGATTATAGTCAATTAGGTCACAATTAAGTATATTATTTGACGTTAATAAATTATGTGGGTCCTAGTCACAGACAATTTTGTCTGTGGTCCAGCGCGACAATGGCGCGATTCCGTGCGTAGTGGTATTATAAGCGCAGTACCAGGATCGCATAAATTAGAGGTAGTTCGGTCGACGTGCAGTGATCAGTAATCACTCTTAACGATTTATGCACTCCTATTTTCTTACACTGATTATGCTTAATAAATAAAAACCAAACAAAGCCCTAAAAGGTTGATTTCGTTGTCGAACTATCTGTGCATCAAAAACCAGAAACTCAGGAATAGCTTGAGGTATAAAGTTGTAATTAATCAAAACACTAAATGTCTGTCCTCCTGGTCATTTAATGTCAATTCAAACTAGCTAGTATAAAACCATTTAAAAAAAAGGAATTAATAAATTAACTAAACAAATAATTTACTTATTTTTATTACGATTCGTACTGTTGGGGGATTAATTGAATATTAGGTGATAATTGAAATACATCTTCTTGTTATTAGTTTTATTTTTAGACACACATTTTCACAAAGCAATCTCTATACAAAAATTCAATCATCTTCAGTCAATCAATCTAATCATTCACCATAGACTTAGGGTACACAATAGTAGATTACATACTTAACAATTCAAAATATTAAAAAAAAACGGCCCAAAAGATTTTCGTTGTCTAACTATCTGTACATCAAAAACCAGGAACTCAGGAATGGCTTGAAGTATAAAGTTCTAATTAACCTCAACAGACATTTATATGTCTGTCCTCCTGGTCATTTAATATTAATTCAAACTATTTCAAAAGTACTTACTATAAAAACTAAAACAGGCTTACTAAAAATTACTTATTTTGTACGACTTCAAATTTAAAAAAAAAACTGAACACAAAGACATTTCTTTGTCCGACTATTTCGTTGTCCGACTACATCAAAAACCAGGAACTCAGGAATGGCTTGAGGTATAAAGTTCTAATAAATCAAAACACTAAACGCCTGTCCTCCTGGTCATTTAATGCCAATTCAAACTAGCTGAGATAACATTTCAAAGGGTTTTCTTAAATTTACTTATTTTTATTCGATTCTTGTAATTCATTCAAATCATAAAAAAAAACGGAACCTAAAAGATTTTCGTTGTCTAACGTACATCAAAAACCAGGAACTCAGGAATGGCTTGAGGTATAAAGTTCTAATTAATCAAAACAATAAATGTCTGTCCTCCTGGTCAATTAATACCAATTCAAATTATATGCATATTACGGATTCTGTCTGTACTTCAAAATGAAAAAAAAAAACGTAACCCTTAACTTTACATAAAAAACCAGGAACTCAGGAATGGCTTAATACTCAGAATTCAAACTATTTCAAAAGTACTTAATAATGCAATTATATTTTTTACGACTTCAAATTAAAAAAAAAAACGGAACCCTTAAAAGATTTTCGTTGTCTATCTGTACATCAAAAACCAGGAACTCAGGAATGGCTTAAAGTATAAAGTTCTAATTAATCTAAACAATAAATGTCTGTCCTCTTGGTCAAACTAGCTCAGTATTAAAAACCATTTCTTTCTTACCTAAAAGATTTTTGTTATCTATCTGCCGCCGACGACCGCTTAGCCTAGTGGGTAGCGACCCTGCCTACGAAGCTAGAGGTCCCGGGTTCGAATCCCAGGTCGGGTCAGTATTAATATGATGAATATTAATACTGGTACCGGGTCTTGGTTGTTATATATAAAAAAAAAATATTTATATATGTATATATTATAAAGAATATTTAAGTATGTATATCAGTTGTCTAGTAACCCATAACACAAGCATAATACTTGCTTACTTTGGGACTAGATGGCGCTGTGTGGGAAGTCCTATGTATTATTATTATTATTATTATTATTATTATTATTATCTGTACAACAAAAACCAGGAACTCAGGAATGGCTTGAAGTATTAAAGTTCTAATTAACCTCAACAGACATTCAAATGTCTGTCCTCCTGGTCATTTAATACCAATTCAAACTAGCATAAAAAATGGCTTATAAAAACTTAACTAGGCTTTTCTAAATAACCTATTTTGTTACGGTTCTGTATTTCAAAATGAAAAAAAAAAACGGAAACCCTTAAAAGATTTTCGTTGTCTATCTGTACATCAAAAACCAGGAACTCAGGAATGGCTTAAAGTATAAAGTTCTAATTAATCTAAACAATAAATGTATGTCCTCCTGGTCATGTAATACCAATTCAAACTAGCTCAATAATAAAAAACAAGGCTTTCAAAAAAAGTCTAACTAAAACTAGGCTTTTTCTAATATTTTGTTATGATTCTGTACTTCAAAATGAAAAAAAAATAAAATAAAATAAATAAAAACGAAGCCCTAAAAGGTTGATTTCGTTGTCAGACTACCTGTGAATCAAAACAAGGACATCAGGAATGGCTTGAGGCATAAAGTTCTAATTAATCAAAACACTAAGTGTCTGTGCTCCTGGTCATTTAATACCAGTTCAAACTAGCTCAATGTAATGAAAACAAGGCTTTCAAAAAAAGTCTGACCAAATAAAAACTTAACTAGTCTTTTTCTAAATAACTTATTTTGTTATGATTCTGTACTTCAAAATTAAAAAAAAATAAAATAAATAAAAACCAAAGCCCTAAAAGGTTGATTTCGTTGTCGAACTATCTGTGCATCAAAAACCAGAAACTCAGGAATAGCTTGATGTATAAAGTTGTAATTAATCAAAACACTAATTCTGTCCTCATGGTCATTTAATACTAATTCAAACTATTTCAAAAGGCTTCCTAAAAATTACTTATTTTGTCAAATTAAAAAAAAACGGAACCCTAAAAAGACATTTCGTTGTCCGACCAATTTTCGTTGTCCGGCTAAATAAAAAACCAGGAACTCAGGAATGGCTTGAGGTATAAAGTTGTAATTAATCAAAACACTAATTGTCTGTCCTCCTGGTCATTTACTAATTCAAACTATTTCAAAAGTACTTACTTAAGCTATTTTGTTAAGACTTCAAATTAAAAAAAAACGGAACCCTAAAAAGACATTTCGTTGTCCGACCAATTTTCGTTGTCCGACTAAAAAAAACCAGGAACTCAGGAGTGGCTTGAGGTATAAAGTTCTAATAAATCAAAACACTAAATGTCTGTACTCCTGGTCATTTAATGCCAATTCAAACTAGCTAGTATAAAACAATTAAAAAAAAATTAAATTAACTAAAAAAATACTAAATGTTTCATTACGATTTACTTCATTCAAAATATTAAAAAAAAACGGCCTAAAAGATTTTCGTTGTCTTACTATCTGTACATCAAGGAACTCTGGAAATTTTTGTTGTCCGACTAAATAAAAAACCAGGAACTCAGGAATGGCTTGAGATATAAAGTTCTAATAAATCAAAACACTAAATGTCTGTCCTCCTGGTCATTTAATGCCATTTCAAACTAACTCAGTCATTTCAAAAAAAGGCTTGCTTTTTACTAAATTTACTTATTTTTATTACGACGATTGATTCATTCAAAATTAAAAAAAACGGAACCTAGATTTTCGTTGTCTTACTATCTGTACATCAAAAACCAGGAGCTCAGGAATGGCTTGAGGTATAAAGTTCTAATTAATCACCAAGAGGACAGACATTTATATGACCAGGAGGACAGACATTTATATGTCTGTCCTCCTGGTCATTTAATACCAATTCAAAGTAGCATATAAAATGGCTTTCAGCCTAACTAAAAACGTCGTAACTAACTAACTAGGCTTTTCTAAATAACTTATTTTGTTACGATTCTGTACTTCAAAATGAAAAAAAAAAACGCAGCCCTAAAAGGTTGATTTCGTTGTCGAACTATCTGTGCATCAAAAACCAGGAACTCAGGAATGGCTTGAGGTATAAAGTTCTAATAAATCAAAACACTAAATGTCTGTACTCCTGGTCATTTAATGCCAATTCAAACTAGCTAGTATAAAACAATTAAAAAAAAAATTAAATTAACTAAAAAAATACTAAATGTTTCATTACGATTTACTTCATTCAAAATATTAAAAAAAAACGGCCTAAAAGATTTTCGTTGTCTTACTATCTGTACATCAAGGAACTCTGGAAATTTTTGTTGTCCGACTAAATAAAAAACCAGGAACTCAGGAATGGCTTGAGATATAAAGTTCTAATAAATCAAAACACTAAATGTCTGTCCTCCTGGTCATTTAATGCCATTTCAAACTAACTCAGTCATTTCAAAAAAAGGCTTGCTTTTTACTAAATTTACTTATTTTTATTACGACGATTTATTCATTCAAAATTAAAAAAAACGGAACCTAGATTTTCGTTGTCTAACTATCTGTACATCAAAAACCAGGAGCTCAGGAATGGCTTGAGGTATAAAGTTCTAATTAATCACCAAGAGGACAGACATTTATATGTCTGTCCTCCTGGTCATTTAATACCAATTCAAAGTAGCATATAAAATGGCTTTCAGCCTAACTAAAAACGTCGTAACTAACTAACTAGGCTTTTCTAAATAACTTATTTTGTTACGATTCTGTACTTCAAAATGAAAAAAAAAAAGACGTGTGGCACTCGAGGACTGCCGCGGTAAAGCTATTGCATACATTTTGTATCAACTTATGCATTTATAATTATTTATTTATTTTATTTATGCAGTATTAAATCTGAGTTACTCCTAGTCGCGCCTAAAGAAGTTTTACTTCAAAAACAAAGAAAAAGAAATACGGCATAAATAAAATAAATAAATAATTATAATTGCATAAGTTGATACAAAATGTATGCAATAGCTTTACCGCGGCAGTCCTCGAGTGCCACACGTCTTTTTTTATTAAATTCTTATCGTTGGGCAGCAAGTAACGATGCAAACATTCCACGCATTTCTTCCTTAAATGCGGACAACTCATTGTTAACAGTACTAGTGGCTAGGCTGTGATAAATCAGAGGGACTGTCGTGTTTTTTTCTCTTTTTCGCACGAACGAAGACAGAGTTTGGTGGGGTAATAGTAGCGAAATCGAGTCGTTCAAGTTTGATTCGGACAAAGACTTATTCATATTGCCACCTTGTACTAGGAGAACAACAAGCACGTGGAGATTATAGTCAATTAGGTCACAATTAAGTATATTATTTGACGTTAATAAATTATGTGGGTCCTAGTCACAGACAATTTTGTCTGTGGTCCAGCGCGACAATGGCGCGATTCCGTGCGTAGTGGTATTATAAGCGCAGTACCAGGATCGCATAAATTAGAGGTAGTTCGGTCGACGTGCAGTGATCAGTAATCACTCTTAACGATTTATGCACTCCTATTTTCTTACACTGATTATGCTTAATAAATAAAAACCAAACAAAGCCCTAAAAGGTTGATTTCGTTGTCGAACTATCTGTGCATCAAAAACCAGAAACTCAGGAATAGCTTGAGGTATAAAGTTGTAATTAATCAAAACACTAAATGTCTGTCCTCCTGGTCATTTAATGTCAATTCAAACTAGCTAGTATAAAACCATTTAAAAAAAAGGAATTAATAAATTAACTAAACAAATAATTTACTTATTTTTATTACGATTCGTACTGTTGGGGGATTAATTGAATATTAGGTGATAATTGAAATACATCTTCTTGTTATTAGTTTTATTTTTAGACACACATTTTCACAAAGCAATCTCTATACAAAAATTCAATCATCTTCAGTCAATCAATCTAATCATTCACCATAGACTTAGGGTACACAATAGTAGATTACATACTTAACAATTCAAAATATTAAAAAAAAACGGCCCAAAAGATTTTCGTTGTCTAACTATCTGTACATCAAAAACCAGGAACTCAGGAATGGCTTGAAGTATAAAGTTCTAATTAACCTCAACAGACATTTATATGTCTGTCCTCCTGGTCATTTAATATTAATTCAAACTATTTCAAAAGTACTTACTATAAAAACTAAAACAGGCTTACTAAAAATTACTTATTTTGTACGACTTCAAATTTAAAAAAAAAACTGAACACAAAGACATTTCTTTGTCCGACTATTTCGTTGTCCGACTACATCAAAAACCAGGAACTCAGGAATGGCTTGAGGTATAAAGTTCTAATAAATCAAAACACTAAACGCCTGTCCTCCTGGTCATTTAATGCCAATTCAAACTAGCTGAGATAACATTTCAAAGGGTTTTCTTAAATTTACTTATTTTTATTCGATTCTTGTAATTCATTCAAATCATAAAAAAAAACGGAACCTAAAAGATTTTCGTTGTCTAACGTACATCAAAAACCAGGAACTCAGGAATGGCTTGAGGTATAAAGTTCTAATTAATCAAAACAATAAATGTCTGTCCTCCTGGTCAATTAATACCAATTCAAATTATATGCATATTACGGATTCTGTCTGTACTTCAAAATGAAAAAAAAAAACGGAACCCTTAACTTTACATAAAAAACCAGGAACTCAGGAATGGCTTAATACTCAGAATTCAAACTATTTCAAAAGTACTTAATAATGCAATTATATTTTTTACGACTTCAAATTAAAAAAAAAAACGGAACCCTTAAAAGATTTTCGTTGTCTATCTGTACATCAAAAACCAGGAACTCAGGAATGGCTTAAAGTATAAAGTTCTAATTAATCTAAACAATAAATGTCTGTCCTCTTGGTCAAACTAGCTCAGTATTAAAAACCATTTCTTTCTTACCTAAAAGATTTTTGTTATCTATCTGCCGCCGACGACCGCTTAGCCTAGTGGGTAGCGACCCTGCCTACGAAGCTAGAGGTCCCGGGTTCGAATCCCAGGTCGGGTCAGTATTAATATGATGAATATTAATACTGGTACCGGGTCTTGGTTGTTATATATATAAAAAAAAAATATTTATATATGTATATATTATAAAGAATATTTAAGTATGTATATCAGTTGTCTAGTAACCCATAACACAAGCATAATACTTGCTTACTTTGGGACTAGATGGCGCTGTGTGGGAAGTCCTATGTATTATTATTATTATTATTATTATTATTATCTGTACAACAAAAACCAGGAACTCAGGAATGGCTTGAAGTATTAAAGTTCTAATTAACCTCAACAGACATTCAAATGTCTGTCCTCCTGGTCATTTAATACCAATTCAAACTAGCATAAAAAATGGCTTATAAAAACTTAACTAGGCTTTTCTAAATAACCTATTTTGTTACGGTTCTGTATTTCAAAATGAAAAAAAAAAACGGAAACCCTTAAAAGATTTTCGTTGTCTATCTGTACATCAAAAACCAGGAACTCAGGAATGGCTTAAAGTATAAAGTTCTAATTAATCTAAACAATAAATGTATGTCCTCCTGGTCATGTAATACCAATTCAAACTAGCTCAATAATAAAAAACAAGGCTTTCAAAAAAAGTCTAACTAAAACTAGGCTTTTTCTAATATTTTGTTATGATTCTGTACTTCAAAATGAAAAAAAAATAAAATAAAATAAATAAAAACGAAGCCCTAAAAGGTTGATTTCGTTGTCAGACTACCTGTGAATCAAAACAAGGACATCAGGAATGGCTTGAGGCATAAAGTTCTAATTAATCAAAACACTAAGTGTCTGTGCTCCTGGTCATTTAATACCAGTTCAAACTAGCTCAATGTAATGAAAACAAGGCTTTCAAAAAAAGTCTGACCAAATAAAAACTTAACTAGTCTTTTTCTAAATAACTTATTTTGTTATGATTCTGTACTTCAAAATTAAAAAAAAATAAAATAAATAAAAACCAAAGCCCTAAAAGGTTGATTTCGTTGTCGAACTATCTGTGCATCAAAAACCAGAAACTCAGGAATAGCTTGATGTATAAAGTTGTAATTAATCAAAACACTAATTCTGTCCTCATGGTCATTTAATACTAATTCAAACTATTTCAAAAGGCTTCCTAAAAATTACTTATTTTGTCAAATTAAAAAAAAACGGAACCCTAAAAAGACATTTCGTTGTCCGACCAATTTTCGTTGTCCGGCTAAATAAAAAACCAGGAACTCAGGAATGGCTTGAGGTATAAAGTTGTAATTAATCAAAACACTAATTGTCTGTCCTCCTGGTCATTTACTAATTCAAACTATTTCAAAAGTACTTACTTAAGCTATTTTGTTAAGACTTCAAATTAAAAAAAAACGGAACCCTAAAAAGACATTTCGTTGTCCGACCAATTTTCGTTGTCCGACTAAAAAAAACCAGGAACTCAGGAGTGGCTTGAGGTATAAAGTTCTAATAAATCAAAACACTAAATGTCTGTACTCCTGGTCATTTAATGCCAATTCAAACTAGCTAGTATAAAACAATTAAAAAAAAAATTAAATTAACTAAAAAAATACTAAATATTTCATTACGATTTACTTCATTCAAAATATTAAAAAAAAAACGGCCTAAAAGATTTTCGTTGTCTTACTATCTGTACATCAAGGAACTCTGGAAATTTTTGTTGTCCGACTAAATAAAAAACCAGGAACTCAGGAATGGCTTGAGATATAAAGTTCTAATAAATCAAAACACTAAATGTCTGTCCTCCTGGTCATTTAATGCCATTTCAAACTAACTCAGTCATTTCAAAAAAAGGCTTGCTTTTTACTAAATTTACTTATTTTTATTACGACGATTGATTCATTCAAAATTAAAAAAAACGGAACCTAGATTTTCGTTGTCTTACTAACTGTACATCAAAAACCAGGAGCTCAGGAATGGCTTGAGGTATAAAGTTCTAATTAATCACCAAGAGGACAGACATTTATATGACCAGGAGGACAGACATTTATATGTCTGTCCTCCTGGTCATTTAATACCAATTCAAAGTAGCATATAAAATGGCTTTCAGCCTAACTAAAAACGTCGTAACTAGTCTAACTAGGCTTTTCTAAATAACTTATTTTGTTACGATTCTGTACTTCAAAATGAAAAAAAAAAACGCAGCCCTAAAAGGTTGATTTCGTTGTCGAACTATCTGTGCATCAAAAACCAGGAACTCAGGAATGGCTTGAGGTATAAAGTTCTAATAAATCAAAACACTAAATGTCTGTACTCCTGGTCATTTAATGCCAATTCAAACTAGCTAGTATAAAACAATTAAAAAAAAAATTAAATTAACTAAAAAAATACTAAATGTTTCATTACGATTTACTTCATTCAAAATATTAAAAAAAAACGGCCTAAAAGATTTTCGTTGTCTTACTATCTGTACATCAAGGAACTCTGGAAATTTTTGTTGTCCGACTAAATAAAAAACCAGGAACTCAGGAATGGCTTGAGATATAAAGTTCTAATAAATCAAAACACTAAATGTCTGTCCTCCTGGTCATTTAATGCCATTTCAAACTAACTCAGTCATTTCAAAAAAAGGCTTGCTTTTTACTAAATTTACTTATTTTTATTACGACGATTGATTCATTCAAAATTAAAAAAAACGGAACCTAGATTTTCGTTGTCTTACTATCTGTACATCAAAAACCAGGAGCTCAGGAATGGCTTGAGGTATAAAGTTCTAATTAATCACCAAGAGGACAGACATTTATATGACCAGGAGGACAGACATTTATATGTCTGTCCTCCTGGTCATTTAATACCAATTCAAAGTAGCATATAAAATGGCTTTCAGCCTAACTAAAAACGTCGTAACTAACTAACTAGGCTTTTCTAAATAACTTATTTTGTTACGATTCTGTACTTCAAAATGAAAAAAAAAACGCAGCCCTAAAAGGTTGATTTCGTTGTCGAACTATCTGTGCATCAAAAACCAGGAACTCAGGAATGGCTTGAGGTATAAAGTTCTAATAAATCAAAACACTAAATGTCTGTACTCCTGGTCATTTAATGCCAATTCAAACTAGCTAGTATAAAACAATTAAAAAAAAAATTAAATTAACTAAAAAAATACTAAATGTTTCATTACGATTTACTTCATTCAAAATATTAAAAAAAAACGGCCTAAAAGATTTTCGTTGTCTTACTATCTGTACATCAAGGAACTCTGGAAATTTTTGTTGTCCGACTAAATAAAAAACCAGGAACTCAGGAATGGCTTGAGATATAAAGTTCTAATAAATCAAAACACTAAATGTCTGTCCTCCTGGTCATTTAATGCCATTTCAAACTAACTCAGTCATTTCAAAAAAAGGCTTGCTTTTTACTAAATTTACTTATTTTTATTACGACGATTTATTCATTCAAAATTAAAAAAAACGGAACCTAGATTTTCGTTGTCTAACTATCTGTACATCAAAAACCAGGAGCTCAGGAATGGCTTGAGGTATAAAGTTCTAATTAATCACCAAGAGGACAGACATTTATATGTCTGTCCTCCTGGTCATTTAATACCAATTCAAAGTAGCATATAAAATGGCTTTCAGCCTAACTAAAAACGTCGTAACTAACTAACTAGGCTTTTCTAAATAACTTATTTTGTTACGATTCTGTACTTCAAAATGAAAAAAAAAAAAGACGTGTGGCACTCGAGGACTGCCGCGGTAAAGCTATTGCATACATTTTGTATCAACTTATGCAATTATAATTATTTATTTATTTTATTTATGCAGTATTAAATCTGAGTTACTCCTAGTCGCGCCTAAAGAAGTTTTACTTCAAAAACAAAGAAAAAGAAATACGGCATAAATAAAATAAATAAATAATTATAATTGCATAAGTTGATACAAAATGTATGCAATAGCTTTACCGCGGCAGTCCTCGAGTGCCACACGTCTTTTTTTATTAAATTCTTATCGTTGGGCAGCAAGTAACGATGCAAACATTCCACGCATTTCTTCCTTAAATGCGGACAACTCATTGTTAACAGTACTAGTGGCTAGGCTGTGATAAATCAGAGGGACTGTCGTGTTTTTTTCTCTTTTTCGCACGAACGAAGACAGAGTTTGGTGGGGTAATAGTAGCGAAATCGAGTCGTTCAAGTTTGATTCGGACAAAGACTTATTCATATTGCCACCTTGTACTAGGAGAACAACAAGCACGTGGAGATTATAGTCAATTAGGTCACAATTAAGTATATTATTTGACGTTAATAAATTATGTGGGTCCTAGTCACAGACAATTTTGTCTGTGGTCCAGCGCGACAATGGCGCGATTCCGTGCGTAGTGGTATTATAAGCGCAGTACCAGGATCGCATAAATTAGAGGTAGTTCGGTCGACGTGCAGTGATCAGTAATCACTCTTAACGATTTATGCACTCCTATTTTCTTACACTGATTATGCTTAATAAATAAAAACCAAACAAAGCCCTAAAAGGTTGATTTCGTTGTCGAACTATCTGTGCATCAAAAACCAGAAACTCAGGAATAGCTTGAGGTATAAAGTTGTAATTAATCAAAACACTAAATGTCTGTCCTCCTGGTCATTTAATGTCAATTCAAACTAGCTAGTATAAAACCATTTAAAAAAAAAGGAATTAATAAATTAACTAAACAAATAATTTACTTATTTTTATTACGATTCGTACTGTTGGGGGATTAATTGAATATTAGGTGATAATTGAAATACATCTTCTTGTTATTAGTTTTATTTTTAGACACACATTTTCACAAAGCAATCTCTATACAAAAATTCAATCATCTTCAGTCAATCAATCTAATCATTCACCATAGACTTAGGGTACACAATAGTAGATTACATACTTAACAATTCAAAATATTAAAAAAAAACGGCCCAAAAGATTTTCGTTGTCTAACTATCTGTACATCAAAAACCAGGAACTCAGGAATGGCTTGAAGTATAAAGTTCTAATTAACCTCAACAGACATTTATATGTCTGTCCTCCTGGTCATTTAATATTAATTCAAACTATTTCAAAAGTACTTACTATAAAAACTAAAACAGGCTTACTAAAAATTACTTATTTTGTACGACTTCAAATTTAAAAAAAAAACTGAACACAAAGACATTTCTTTGTCCGACTATTTCGTTGTCCGACTACATCAAAAACCAGGAACTCAGGAATGGCTTGAGGTATAAAGTTCTAATAAATCAAAACACTAAATGCCTGTCCTCCTGGTCATTTAATGCCAATTCAAACTAGCTGAGATAACATTTCAAAGGGTTTTCTTAAATTTACTTATTTTTATTACGATTCTTGTAATTCATTCAAATCATAAAAAAAAACGGAACCTAAAAGATTTTCGTTGTCTAACGTACATCAAAAACCAGGAACTCAGGAATGGCTTGAGGTATAAAGTTCTAATTAATCAAAACAATAAATGTCTGTCCTCCTGGTCAATTAATACCAATTCAAATTATATGCATATTACGGATTCTGTCTGTACTTCAAAATGAAAAAAAAAAACGGAACCCTTAACTTTACATAAAAAACCAGGAACTCAGGAATGGCTTAATACTCAGAATTCAAACTATTTCAAAAGTACTTAATAATGCAATTATATTTTTTACGACTTCAAATTAAAAAAAAAAACGGAACCCTTAAAAGATTTTCGTTGTCTATCTGTACATCAAAAACCAGGAACTCAGGAATGGCTTAAAGTATAAAGTTCTAATTAATCTAAACAATAAATGTCTGTCCTCTTGGTCAAACTAGCTCAGTATTAAAAACCATTTCTTTCTTACCTAAAAGATTTTTGTTATCTATCTGCCGCCGACGACCGCTTAGCCTAGTGGGTAGCGACCCTGCCTACGAAGCTAGAGGTCCCGGGTTCGAATCCCAGGTCGGGTCAGTATTAATATGATGAATATTAATACTGGTACCGGGTCTTGGTTGTTATATATAAAAAAAAAATATTTATATATGTATATATTATAAAGAATATTTAAGTATGTATATCAGTTGTCTAGTAACCCATAACACAAGCATAATACTTGCTTACTTTGGGACTAGATGGCGCTGTGTGGGAAGTCCTATGTATTATTATTATTATTATTATTATTATTATTATTATCTGTACAACAAAAACCAGGAACTCAGGAATGGCTTGAAGTATTAAAGTTCTAATTAACCTCAACAGACATTCAAATGTCTGTCCTCCTGGTCATTTAATACCAATTCAAACTAGCATAAAAAATGGCTTATAAAAACTTAACTAGGCTTTTCTAAATAACCTATTTTGTTACGGTTCTGTATTTCAAAATGAAAAAAAAAACGGAAACCCTTAAAAGATTTTCGTTGTCTATCTGTACATCAAAAACCAGGAACTCAGGAATGGCTTAAAGTATAAAGTTCTAATTAATCTAAACAATAAATGTATGTCCTCCTGGTCATGTAATACCAATTCAAACTAGCTCAATAATAAAAAACAAGGCTTTCAAAAAAAGTCTAACTAAAACTAGGCTTTTTCTAATATTTTGTTATGATTCTGTACTTCAATATGAAAAAAAAATAAAATAAAATAAATAAAAACGAAGCCCTAAAAGGTTGATTTCGTTGTCAGACTACCTGTGAATCAAAACCAGGACATCAGGAATGGCTTGAGGCATAAAGTTCTAATTAATCAAAACACTAAGTGTCTGTGCTCCTGGTCATTTAATACCAGTTCAAACTAGCTCAATGTAATGAAAACAAGGCTTTCAAAAAAAGTCTGACCAAATAAAAACTTAACTAGTCTTTTTCTAAATAACTTATTTTGTTATGATTCTGTACTTCAAAATTAAAAAAAAATAAAATAAATAAAAACCAAAGCCCTAAAAGGTTGATTTCGTTGTCGAACTCTGTGCATCAAAAACCAGAAACTCAGGAATAGCTTGATGTATAAAGTTGTAATTAATCAAAACACTAATTCTGTCCTCATGGTCATTTAATACTAATTCAAACTATTTCAAAAGGCTTCCTAAAAATTACTTATTTTGTCAAATTAAAAAAAAACGGAACCCTAAAAAGACATTTCGTTGTCCGACCAATTTTCGTTGTCCGGCTAAATAAAAAACCAGGAACTCAGGAATGGCTTGAGGTATAAAGTTGTAATTAATCAAAACACTAATTGTCTTTCCTCCTGGTCATTTACTAATTCAAACTATTTCAAAAGTACTTTTACTTAAGCTATTTCGTTAAGACTTCAAATTAAAATAAAACGGAACCCTAAAAAGACATTTCGTTGTCCGACCAATTTTCGCTGTCCGACTAAAAAAAACCAGGAACTCAGGAGTGGCTTGAGGTATAAAGTTCTAATAAATCAAAACACTAAATGTCTGTACTCCTGGTCATTTAATGCCAATTCAAACTAGCTAGTATAAAACAATTAAAAAAAAATTAAATTAACTAAAAAAATACTAAATGTTTCATTACGATTTACTTCATTCAAAATATTAAAAAAAAACGGCCTAAAAGATTTTCGTTGTCTTACTATCTGTACATCAAGGAACTCTGGAAATTTTTGTTGTCCGACTAAATAAAAAACCAGGAACTCAGGAATGGCTTGAGATATAAAGTTCTAATAAATCAAAACACTAAATGTCTGTCCTCCTGGTCATTTAATGCCATTTCAAACTAACTCAGTCATTTCAAAAAAAGGCTTGCTTTTTACTAAATTTACTTATTTTTATTACGACGATTGATTCATTCAAAATTAAAAAAAACGGAACCTAGATTTTCGTTGTCTTACTATCTGTACATCAAAAACCAGGAGCTCAGGAATGGCTTGAGGTATAAAGTTCTAATTAATCACCAAGAGGACAGACATTTATATGACCAGGAGGACAGACATTTATATGTCTGTCCTCCTGGTCATTTAATACCAATTCAAAGTAGCATATAAAATGGCTTTCAGCCTAACTAAAAACGTCGTAACTAACTAACTAGGCTTTTCTAAATAACTTATTTTGTTACGATTCTGTACTTCAAAATGAAAAAAAAAAACGCAGCCCTAAAAGGTTGATTTCGTTGTCGAACTATCTGTGCATCAAAAACCAGGAACTCAGGAATGGCTTGAGGTATAAAGTTCTAATAAATCAAAACACTAAATGTCTGTACTCCTGGTCATTTAATGCCAATTCAAACTAGCTAGTATAAAACAATTAAAAAAAAAATTAAATTAACTAAAAAAATACTAAATGTTTCATTACGATTTACTTCATTCAAAATATTAAAAAAAAACGGCCTAAAAGATTTTCGTTGTCTTACTATCTGTACATCAAGGAACTCTGGAAATTTTTGTTGTCCGACTAAATAAAAAACCAGGAACTCAGGAATGGCTTGAGATATAAAGTTCTAATAAATCAAAACACTAAATGTCTGTCCTCCTGGTCATTTAATGCCATTTCAAACTAACTCAGTCATTTCAAAAAAAGGCTTGCTTTTTACTAAATTTACTTATTTTTATTACGACGATTTATTCATTCAAAATTAAAAAAAACGGAACCTAGATTTTCGTTGTCTAACTATCTGTACATCAAAAACCAGGAGCTCAGGAATGGCTTGAGGTATAAAGTTCTAATTAATCACCAAGAGGACAGACATTTATATGTCTGTCCTCCTGGTCATTTAATACCAATTCAAAGTAGCATATAAAATGGCTTTCAGCCTAACTAAAAACGTCGTAACTAACTAACTAGGCTTTTCTAAATAACTTATTTTGTTACGATTCTGTACTTCAAAATGAAAAAAAAAAGACGTGTGGCACTCGAGGACTGCCGCGGTAAAGCTATTGCATACATTTTGTATCAACTTATGCATTTATAATTATTTATTTATTTTATTTATGCAGTATTAAATCTGAGTTACTCCTAGTCGCGCCTAAAGAAGTTTTACTTCAAAAACAAAGAAAAAGAAATACGGCATAAATAAAATAAATAAATAATTATAATTGCATAAGTTGATACAAAATGTATGCAATAGCTTTACCGCGGCAGTCCTCGAGTGCCACACGTCTTTTTTTATTAAATTCTTATCGTTGGGCAGCAAGTAACGATGCAAACATTCCACGCATTTCTTCCTTAAATGCGGACAACTCATTGTTAACAGTACTAGTGGCTAGGCTGTGATAAATCAGAGGGACTGTCGTGTTTTTTTCTCTTTTTCGCACGAACGAAGACAGAGTTTGGTGGGGTAATAGTAGCGAAATCGAGTCGTTCAAGTTTGATTCGGACAAAGACTTATTCATATTGCCACCTTGTACTAGGAGAACAACAAGCACGTGGAGATTATAGTCAATTAGGTCACAATTAAGTATATTATTTGACGTTAATAAATTATGTGGGTCCTAGTCACAGACAATTTTGTCTGTGGTCCAGCGCGACAATGGCGCGATTCCGTGCGTAGTGGTATTATAAGCGCAGTACCAGGATCGCATAAATTAGAGGTAGTTCGGTCGACGTGCAGTGATCAGTAATCACTCTTAACGATTTATGCACTCCTATTTTCTTACACTGATTATGCTTAATAAATAAAAACCAAACAAAGCCCTAAAAGGTTGATTTCGTTGTCGAACTATCTGTGCATCAAAAACCAGAAACTCAGGAATAGCTTGAGGTATAAAGTTGTAATTAATCAAAACACTAAATGTCTGTACTCCTGGTCATTTAATGCCAATTCAAACTAGCTAGTATAAAACAATTAAAAAAAAATTAAATTAACTAAAAAAATACTAAATGTTTCATTACGATTTACTTCATTCAAAATATTAAAAAAAAACGGCCTAAAAGATTTTCGTTGTCTTACTATCTGTACATCAAGGAACTCTGGAAATTTTTGTTGTCCGACTAAATAAAAAACCAGGAACTCAGGAATGGCTTGAGATATAAAGTTCTAATAAATCAAAACACTAAATGTCTGTCCTCCTGGTCATTTAATGCCATTTCAAACTAACTCAGTCATTTCAAAAAAAGGCTTGCTTTTTACTAAATTTACTTATTTTTATTACGACGATTGATTCATTCAAAATTAAAAAAAACGGAACCTAGATTTTCGTTGTCTTACTATCTGTACATCAAAAACCAGGAGCTCAGGAATGGCTTGAGGTATAAAGTTCTAATTAATCACCAAGAGGACAGACATTTATATGACCAGGAGGACAGACATTTATATGTCTGTCCTCCTGGTCATTTAATACCAATTCAAAGTAGCATATAAAATGGCTTTCAGCCTAACTAAAAACGTCGTAACTAACTAACTAGGCTTTTCTAAATAACTTATTTTGTTACGATTCTGTACTTCAAAATGAAAAAAAAAAACGCAGCCCTAAAAGGTTGATTTCGTTGTCGAACTATCTGTGCATCAAAAACCAGGAACTCAGGAATGGCTTGAGGTATAAAGTTCTAATAAATCAAAACACTAAATGTCTGTACTCCTGGTCATTTAATGCCAATTCAAACTAGCTAGTATAAAACAATTAAAAAAAAAATTAAATTAACTAAAAAAATACTAAATGTTTCATTACGATTTACTTCATTCAAAATATTAAAAAAAAACGGCCTAAAATATTTTCGTTGTCTACTATCTGTACATCAAGGAACTCTGGAAATTTTTGTTGTCCGACTAAATAAAAAACCAGGAACTCAGGAATGGCTTGAGATATAAAGTTCTAATAAATCAAAACACTAAATGTCTGTCCTCCTGGTCATTTAATGCCATTTCAAACTAACTCAGTCATTTCAAAAAAAGGCTTGCTTTTTACTAAATTTACTTATTTTTATTACGACGATTTATTCATTCAAAATTAAAAAAAACGGAACCTAGATTTTCGTTGTCTAACTATCTGTACATCAAAAACCAGGAGCTCAGGAATGGCTTGAGGTATAAAGTTCTAATTAATCACCAAGAGGACAGACATTTATATGTCTGTCCTCCTGGTCATTTAATACCAATTCAAAGTAGCATATAAAATGGCTTTCAGCCTAACTAAAAACGTCGTAACTAACTAACTAGGCTTTTCTAAATAACTTATTTTGTTACGATTCTGTACTTCAAAATGAAAAAAAAAAGACGTGTGGCACTCGAGGACTGCCGCGGTAAAGCTATTGCATACATTTTGTATCAACTTATGCATTTATAATTATTTATTTATTTTATTTATGCAGTATTAAATCTGAGTTACTCCTAGTCGCGCCTAAAGAAGTTTTACTTCAAAAACAAAGAAAAAGAAATACGGCATAAATAAAATAAATAAATAATTATAATTGCATAAGTTGATACAAAATGTATGCAATAGCTTTACCGCGGCAGTCCTCGAGTGCCACACGTCTTTTTTTATTAAATTCTTATCGTTGGGCAGCAAGTAACGATGCAAACATTCCACGCATTTCTTCCTTAAATGCGGACAACTCATTGTTAACAGTACTAGTGGCTAGGCTGTGATAAATCAGAGGGACTGTCGTGTTTTTTTCTCTTTTTCGCACGAACGAAGACAGAGTTTGGTGGGGTAATAGTAGCGAAATCGAGTCGTTCAAGTTTGATTCGGACAAAGACTTATTCATATTGCCACCTTGTACTAGGAGAACAACAAGCACGTGGAGATTATAGTCAATTAGGTCACAATTAAGTATATTATTTGACGTTAATAAATTATGTGGGTCCTAGTCACAGACAATTTTGTCTGTGGTCCAGCGCGACAATGGCGCGATTCCGTGCGTAGTGGTATTATAAGCGCAGTACCAGGATCGCATAAATTAGAGGTAGTTCGGTCGACGTGCAGTGATCAGTAATCACTCTTAACGATTTATGCACTCCTATTTTCTTACACTGATTATGCTTAATAAATAAAAACCAAACAAAGCCCTAAAAGGTTGATTTCGTTGTCGAACTATCTGTGCATCAAAAACCAGAAACTCAGGAATAGCTTGAGGTATAAAGTTGTAATTAATCAAAACACTAAATGTCTGTCCTCCTGGTCATTTAATGTCAATTCAAACTAGCTAGTATAAAACCATTTAAAAAAAAGGAATTAATAAATTAACTAAACAAATAATTTACTTATTTTTATTACGATTCGTACTGTTGGGGGATTAATTGAATATTAGGTGATAATTGAAATACATCTTCTTGTTATTAGTTTTATTTTTAGACACACATTTTCACAAAGCAATCTCTATACAAAAATTCAATCATCTTCAGTCAATCAATCTAATCATTCACCATAGACTTAGGGTACACAATAGTAGATTACATACTTAACAATTCAAAATATTAAAAAAAAACGGCCCAAAAGATTTTCGTTGTCTAACTATCTGTACATCAAAAACCAGGAACTCAGGAATGGCTTGAAGTATAAAGTTCTAATTAACCTCAACAGACATTTATATGTCTGTCCTCCTGGTCATTTAATATTAATTCAAACTATTTCAAAAGTACTTACTATAAAAACTAAAACAGGCTTACTAAAAATTACTTATTTTGTACGACTTCAAATTTAAAAAAAAAACTGAACACAAAGACATTTCTTTGTCCGACTATTTCGTTGTCCGACTACATCAAAAACCAGGAACTCAGGAATGGCTTGAGGTATAAAGTTCTAATAAATCAAAACACTAAACGCCTGTCCTCCTGGTCATTTAATGCCAATTCAAACTAGCTGAGATAACATTTCAAAGGGTTTTCTTAAATTTACTTATTTTTATTCGATTCTTGTAATTCATTCAAATCATAAAAAAAAACGGAACCTAAAAGATTTTCGTTGTCTAACGTACATCAAAAACCAGGAACTCAGGAATGGCTTGAGGTATAAAGTTCTAATTAATCAAAACAATAAATGTCTGTCCTCCTGGTCAATTAATACCAATTCAAATTATATGCATATTACGGATTCTGTCTGTACTTCAAAATGAAAAAAAAAAACGTAACCCTTAACTTTACATAAAAAACCAGGAACTCAGGAATGGCTTAATACTCAGAATTCAAACTATTTCAAAAGTACTTAATAATGCAATTATATTTTTTACGACTTCAAATTAAAAAAAAAAAACGGAACCCTTAAAAGATTTTCGTTGTCTATCTGTACATCAAAAACCAGGAACTCAGGAATGGCTTAAAGTATAAAGTTCTAATTAATCTAAACAATAAATGTCTGTCCTCTTGGTCAAACTAGCTCAGTATTAAAAACCATTTCTTTCTTACCTAAAAGATTTTTGTTATCTATCTGCCGCCGACGACCGCTTAGCCTAGTGGGTAGCGACCCTGCCTACGAAGCTAGAGGTCCCGGGTTCGAATCCCAGGTCGGGTCAGTATTAATATGATGAATATTAATACTGGTACCGGGTCTTGGTTGTTATATATAAAAAAAAAATATTTATATATGTATATATTATAAAGAATATTTAAGTATGTATATCAGTTGTCTAGTAACCCATAACACAAGCATAATACTTGCTTACTTTGGGACTAGATGGCGCTGTGTGGGAAGTCCTATGTATTATTATTATTATTATTATTATTATTATTATTATTATCTGTACAACAAAAACCAGGAACTCAGGAATGGCTTGAAGTATTAAAGTTCTAATTAACCTCAACAGACATTCAAATGTCTGTCCTCCTGGTCATTTAATACCAATTCAAACTAGCATAAAAAATGGCTTATAAAAACTTAACTAGGCTTTTCTAAATAACCTATTTTGTTACGGTTCTGTATTTCAAAATGAAAAAAAAAAACGGAAACCCTTAAAAGATTTTCGTTGTCTATCTGTACATCAAAAACCAGGAACTCAGGAATGGCTTAAAGTATAAAGTTCTAATTAATCTAAACAATAAATGTATGTCCTCCTGGTCATGTAATACCAATTCAAACTAGCTCAATAATAAAAAACAAGGCTTTCAAAAAAAGTCTAACTAAAACTAGGCTTTTTCTAATATTTTGTTATGATTCTGTACTTCAAAATGAAAAAAAAATAAAATAAAATAAATAAAAACGAAGCCCTAAAAGGTTGATTTCGTTGTCAGACTACCTGTGAATCAAAACAAGGACATCAGGAATGGCTTGAGGCATAAAGTTCTAATTAATCAAAACACTAAGTGTCTGTGCTCCTGGTCATTTAATACCAGTTCAAACTAGCTCAATGTAATGAAAACAAGGCTTTCAAAAAAAGTCTGACCAAATAAAAACTTAACTAGTCTTTTTCTAAATAACTTATTTTGTTATGATTCTGTACTTCAAAATTAAAAAAAAATAAAATAAATAAAAACCAAAGCCCTAAAAGGTTGATTTCGTTGTCGAACTATCTGTGCATCAAAAACCAGAAACTCAGGAATAGCTTGATGTATAAAGTTGTAATTAATCAAAACACTAATTCTGTCCTCATGGTCATTTAATACTAATTCAAACTATTTCAAAAGGCTTCCTAAAAATTACTTATTTTGTCAAATTAAAAAAAAACGGAACCCTAAAAAGACATTTCGTTGTCCGACCAATTTTCGTTGTCCGGCTAAATAAAAAACCAGGAACTCAGGAATGGCTTGAGGTATAAAGTTGTAATTAATCAAAACACTAATTGTCTGTCCTCCTGGTCATTTACTAATTCAAACTATTTCAAAAGTACTTACTTAAGCTATTTTGTTAAGACTTCAAATTAAAAAAAAACGGAACCCTAAAAAGACATTTCGTTGTCCGACCAATTTTCGTTGTCCGACTAAAAAAAACCAGGAACTCAGGAGTGGCTTGAGGTATAAAGTTCTAATAAATCAAAACACTAAATGTCTGTACTCCTGGTCATTTAATGCCAATTCAAACTAGCTAGTATAAAACAATTAAAAAAAAAATTAAATTAACTAAAAAAATACTAAATATTTCATTACGATTTACTTCATTCAAAATATTAAAAAAAAACGGCCTAAAAGATTTTCGTTGTCTTACTATCTGTACATCAAGGAACTCTGGAAATTTTTGTTGTCCGACTAAATAAAAAACCAGGAACTCAGGAATGGCTTGAGATATAAAGTTCTAATAAATCAAAACACTAAATGTATGTCCTCCTGGTCATTTAATGCCATTTCAAACTAACTCAGTCATTTCAAAAAAAGGCTTGCTTTTTACTAAATTTACTTATTTTTATTACGACGATTCATTCATTCAAAATTAAAAAAAACGGAACCTAGATTTTCGTTGTCTTACTATCTGTACATCAAAAACCAGGAGCTCAGGAATGGCTTGAGGTATAAAGTTCTAATTAATCACCAAGAGGACAGACATTTATATGACCAGGAGGACAGACATTTATATGTCTGTCCTCCTGGTCATTTAATACCAATTCAAAGTAGCATATAAAATGGCTTTCAGCCTAACTAAAAACGTCGTAACTAACTAACTAGGCTTTTCTAAATAACTTATTTTGTTACGATTCTGTACTTCAAAATGAAAAAAAAAAACGCAGCCCTAAAAGGTTGATTTCGTTGTCGAACTATCTGTGCATCAAAAACCAGGAACTCAGGAATGGCTTGAGGTATAAAGTTCTAATAAATCAAAACACTAAATGTCTGTACTCCTGGTCATTTAATGCCAATTCAAACTAGCTAGTATAAAACAATTAAAAAAAAATTAAATTAACTAAAAAAATACTAAATGTTTCATTACGATTTACTTCATTCAAAATATTAAAAAAAAACGGCCTAAAAGATTTTCGTTGTCTTACTATCTGTACATCAAGGAACTCTGGAAATTTTTGTTGTCCGACTAAATAAAAAACCAGGAACTCAGGAATGGCTTGAGATATAAAGTTCTAATAAATCAAAACACTAAATGTCTGTCCTCCTGGTCATTTAATGCCATTTCAAACTAACTCAGTCATTTCAAAAAAAGGCTTGCTTTTTACTAAATTTACTTATTTTTATTACGACGATTTATTCATTCAAAATTAAAAAAAACGGAACCTAGATTTTCGTTGTCTAACTATCTGTACATCAAAAACCAGGAGCTCAGGAATGGCTTGAGGTATAAAGTTCTAATTAATCACCAAGAGGACAGACATTTATATGTCTGTCCTCCTGGTCATTTAATACCAATTCAAAGTAGCATATAAAATGGCTTTCAGCCTAACTAAAAACGTCGTAACTAACTAACTAGGCTTTTCTAAATAACTTATTTTGTTACGATTCTGTACTTCAAAATGAAAAAAAAAAAAGACGTGTGGCACTCGAGGACTGCCGCGGTAAAGCTATTGCATACATTTTGTATCAACTTATGCAATTATAATTATTTATTTATTTTATTTATGCAGTATTAAATCTGAGTTACTCCTAGTCGCGCCTAAAGAAGTTTTACTTCAAAAACAAAGAAAAAGAAATACGGCATAAATAAAATAAATAAATAATTATAATTGCATAAGTTGATACAAAATGTATGCAATAGCTTTACCGCGGCAGTCCTCGAGTGCCACACGTCTTTTTTTATTAAATTCTTATCGTTGGGCAGCAAGTAACGATGCAAACATTCCACGCATTTCTTCCTTAAATGCGGACAACTCATTGTTAACAGTACTAGTGGCTAGGCTGTGATAAATCAGAGGGACTGTCGTGTTTTTTTCTCTTTTTCGCACGAACGAAGACAGAGTTTGGTGGGGTAATAGTAGCGAAATCGAGTCGTTCAAGTTTGATTCGGACAAAGACTTATTCATATTGCCACCTTGTACTAGGAGAACAACAAGCACGTGGAGATTATAGTCAATTAGGTCACAATTAAGTATATTATTTGACGTTAATAAATTATGTGGGTCCTAGTCACAGACAATTTTGTCTGTGGTCCAGCGCGACAATGGCGCGATTCCGTGCGTAGTGGTATTATAAGCGCAGTACCAGGATCGCATAAATTAGAGGTAGTTCGGTCGACGTGCAGTGATCAGTAATCACTCTTAACGATTTATGCACTCCTATTTTCTTACACTGATTATGCTTAATAAATAAAAACCAAACAAAGCCCTAAAAGGTTGATTTCGTTGTCGAACTATCTGTGCATCAAAAACCAGAAACTCAGGAATAGCTTGAGGTATAAAGTTGTAATTAATCAAAACACTAAATGTCTGTCCTCCTGGTCATTTAATGTCAATTCAAACTAGCTAGTATAAAACCATTTAAAAAAAAAGGAATTAATAAATTAACTAAACAAATAATTTACTTATTTTTATTACGATTCGTACTGTTGGGGGATTAATTGAATATTAGGTGATAATTGAAATACATCTTCTTGTTATTAGTTTTATTTTTAGACACACATTTTCACAAAGCAATCTCTATACAAAAATTCAATCATCTTCAGTCAATCAATCTAATCATTCACCATAGACTTAGGGTACACAATAGTAGATTACATACTTAACAATTCAAAATATTAAAAAAAAACGGCCCAAAAGATTTTCGTTGTCTAACTATCTGTACATCAAAAACCAGGAACTCAGGAATGGCTTGAAGTATAAAGTTCTAATTAACCTCAACAGACATTTATATGTCTGTCCTCCTGGTCATTTAATATTAATTCAAACTATTTCAAAAGTACTTACTATAAAAACTAAAACAGGCTTACTAAAAATTACTTATTTTGTACGACTTCAAATTTAAAAAAAAAACTGAACACAAAGACATTTCTTTGTCCGACTATTTCGTTGTCCGACTACATCAAAAACCAGGAACTCAGGAATGGCTTGAGGTATAAAGTTCTAATAAATCAAAACACTAAATGCCTGTCCTCCTGGTCATTTAATGCCAATTCAAACTAGCTGAGATAACATTTCAAAGGGTTTTCTTAAATTTACTTATTTTTATTACGATTCTTGTAATTCATTCAAATCATAAAAAAAAACGGAACCTAAAAGATTTTCGTTGTCTAACGTACATCAAAAACCAGGAACTCAGGAATGGCTTGAGGTATAAAGTTCTAATTAATCAAAACAATAAATGTCTGTCCTCCTGGTCAATTAATACCAATTCAAATTATATGCATATTACGGATTCTGTCTGTACTTCAAAATGAAAAAAAAAACGGAACCCTTAACTTTACATAAAAAACCAGGAACTCAGGAATGGCTTAATACTCAGAATTCAAACTATTTCAAAAGTACTTAATAATGCAATTATATTTTTTACGACTTCAAATTAAAAAAAAAAACGGAACCCTTAAAAGATTTTCGTTGTCTATCTGTACATCAAAAACCAGGAACTCAGGAATGGCTTAAAGTATAAAGTTCTAATTAATCTAAACAATAAATGTCTGTCCTCTTGGTCAAACTAGCTCAGTATTAAAAACCATTTCTTTCTTACCTAAAAGATTTTTGTTATCTATCTGCCGCCGACGACCGCTTAGCCTAGTGGGTAGCGACCCTGCCTACGAAGCTAGAGGTCCCGGGTTCGAATCCCAGGTCGGGTCAGTATTAATATGATGAATATTAATACTGGTACCGGGTCTTGGTTGTTATATATAAAAAAAAAATATTTATATATGTATATATTATAAAGAATATTTAAGTATGTATATCAGTTGTCTAGTAACCCATAACACAAGCATAATACTTGCTTACTTTGGGACTAGATGGCGCTGTGTGGGAAGTCCTATGTATTATTATTATTATTATTATTATTATTATTATTATCTGTACAACAAAAACCAGGAACTCAGGAATGGCTTGAAGTATTAAAGTTCTAATTAACCTCAACAGACATTCAAATGTCTGTCCTCCTGGTCATTTAATACCAATTCAAACTAGCATAAAAAATGGCTTATAAAAACTTAACTAGGCTTTTCTAAATAACCTATTTTGTTACGGTTCTGTATTTCAAAATGAAAAAAAAAAACGGAAACCCTTAAAAGATTTTCGTTGTCTATCTGTACATCAAAAACCAGGAACTCAGGAATGGCTTAAAGTATAAAGTTCTAATTAATCTAAACAATAAATGTATGTCCTCCTGGTCATGTAATACCAATTCAAACTAGCTCAATAATAAAAAACAAGGCTTTCAAAAAAAGTCTAACTAAAACTAGGCTTTTTCTAATATTTTGTTATGATTCTGTACTTCAAAATGAAAAAAAAATAAAATAAAATAAATAAAAACGAAGCCCTAAAAGGTTGATTTCGTTGTCAGACTACCTGTGAATCAAAACCAGGACATCAGGAATGGCTTGAGGCATAAAGTTCTAATTAATCAAAACACTAAGTGTCTGTGCTCCTGGTCATTTAATACCAGTTCAAACTAGCTCAATGTAATGAAAACAAGGCTTTCAAAAAAAGTCTGACCAAATAAAAACTTAACTAGTCTTTTTCTAAATAACTTATTTTGTTATGATTCTGTACTTCAAAATTAAAAAAAAATAAAATAAATAAAAACCAAAGCCCTAAAAGGTTGATTTCGTTGTCGAACTATCTGTGCATCAAAAACCAGAAACTCAGGAATAGCTTGATGTATAAAGTTGTAATTAATCAAAACACTAATTCTGTCCTCATGGTCATTTAATACTAATTCAAACTATTTCAAAAGGCTTCCTAAAAATTACTTATTTTGTCAAATTAAAAAAAAACGGAACCCTAAAAAGACATTTCGTTGTCCGACCAATTTTCGTTGTCCGGCTAAATAAAAAACCAGGAACTCAGGAATGGCTTGAGGTATAAAGTTGTAATTAATCAAAACACTAATTGTCTTTCCTCCTGGTCATTTACTAATTCAAACTATTTCAAAAGTACTTTTACTTAAGCTATTTCGTTAAGACTTCAAATTAAAATAAAACGGAACCCTAAAAAGACATTTCGTTGTCCGACCAATTTTCGCTGTCCGACTAAAAAAAACCAGGAACTCAGGAGTGGCTTGAGGTATAAAGTTCTAATAAATCAAAACACTAAATGTCTGTACTCCTGGTCATTTAATGCCAATTCAAACTAGCTAGTATAAAACAATTAAAAAAAAATTAAATTAACTAAAAAAATACTAAATATTTCATTACGATTTACTTCATTCAAAATATTTAAAAAAACGGCCTAAAAGATTTTCGTTGTCTTACTATCTGTACATCAAGGAACTCTGGAAATTTTTGTTGTCCGACTAAATAAAAAACCAGGAACTCAGGAATGGCTTGAGATATAAAGTTCTAATAAATCAAAACACTAAATGTCTGTCCTCCTAATCATTTAATGCCATTTCAAACTAACTCAGTCATTTCAAAAAAAGGCTTGCTTTTTACTAAATTTACTTATTTTTATTACGACGATTGATTCATTCAAAATTAAAAAAAACGGAACCTAGATTTTCATTGTCTAACTATCTGTACATCAAAAACCAGGAGCTCAGGAATGGCTTGAGGTATAAAGTTCTAATTAATCACCAAGAGGACAGACATTTATATGACCAGGAGGACAGACATTTATATGTCTGTCCTCCTGGTCATTTAATACCAATTCAAAGTAGCATATAAAATGGCTTTCAGCCTAACTAAAAACGTCGTAACTAACTAACTAGGCTTTTCTAAATAACTTATTTTGTTACGATTCTGTACTTCAAAATGAAAAAAAAAACGTAGCCCTAAAAGGTTGATTTCGTTGTCGAACTATCTGTGCATCAAAAACCAGGAACTCAGGAATGGCTTGAGGTATAAAGTTCTAATAAATCAAAACACTAAATGTCTGTACTCCTGGTCATTTAACGCCAATTCAAACTAGCTAGTATAAAACAATTAAAAAAAAATTAAATTAACTAAAAAAATACTAAATGTTTCATTACGATTTACTTCATTCAAAATATTAAAAAAAAACGGCCTAAAAGATTTTCGTTGTCTTACTATCTGTACATCAAGGAACTCTGGAAATTTTTGTTGTCCGACTAAATAAAAAACCAGGAACTCAGGAATGGCTTGAGATATAAAGTTCTAATAAATCAAAACACTAAATGTCTGTCCTCCTAATCATTTAATGCCATTTCAAACTAACTCAGTCATTTCAAAAAAAGGCTTGCTTTTTACTAAATTTACTTATTTTTATTACGACGATTGATTCATTCAAAATTAAAAAAAACGGAACCTAGATTTTCATTGTCTAACTATCTGTACATCAAAAACCAGGAGCTCAGGAATGGCTTGAGGTATAAAGTTCTAATTAATCACCAAGAGGACAGACATTTATATGACCAGGAGGACAGACATTTATATGTCTGTCCTCCTGGTCATTTAATACCAATTCAAAGTAGCATATAAAATGGCTTTCAGCCTAACTAAAAACGTCGTAACTAACTAACTAGGCTTTTCTAAATAACTTATTTTGTTACGATTCTGTACTTCAAAATGAAAAAAAAACGCAGCCCTAAAAGGTTGATTTCGTTGTCGAACTATCTGTGCATCAAAAACCAGAAACTCAGGAATGGCTTGAGGTATAAAGTTCTAATAAATCAAAACACTAAATGTCTGTACTCCTGGTAATTTAATGCCAATTCAAACTAGCTCAGTATTAAAACCATTTCAAAAAAAGGGCAGTCAGTATAAATAAACTAAAAAAGAATAGGCTTTTTCTAAATAAGTATTTCTATTAAGTTTAGTACTTCAATCAAAATATTAAAAAAAAACGAAACCCTAACAGATTCGTTGTCTAACTACCTGTATATCAAAAACCAGGAACTCAGGAATGGCTAGAGGTATAAAGTTCTAATTAATCAAAACGATAAATGTCTGTCCTCCTGGTCAATTAATACCAATTCAAACTAGCTCAATGTAATAAAAAACAATTTCAAAAAAAGTATAACTAAAAACTTAACTAGGCTTTTCCTAAATAACT
Organism: Luffia ferchaultella; assembly: GCA_949709985.1. Lineage (NCBI taxonomy): Eukaryota > Metazoa > Arthropoda > Insecta > Lepidoptera > Psychidae > Luffia > Luffia ferchaultella. Next base: position 8,573,679 of record OX453242.1, on the reverse strand, counting down.
TATTTTGTTATGATTCTGTACTTCAAAATGAAAAAAAACCAGGATCGCATAAATTAGAGGTAGTTCGGTCGACGTGCAGTGATCAGCAATCACTCTTAACGATTTATGCACTCCTATTTTCTTGCACTGATTATGAGCGTGAGGTTTTTTTCGTTACGGAATTTCTCCATTCGGTCCCCGCGCTCAGGCCCGCGATAGAAGCTATGCAATAGCTTAAAAATATCAATTTTTTTTAAAATGTTGCGAATAGTAAAATATTACTTTTTTAAAAGATAAGAAAGACATCATTCAGTAAAAATTGTATACTATGTAAAATTAAATTAAAATCAATAAAAAATATATGTGAAATCCCATCTGATGATACGAATTTACAAGGTGCTTAGACCCAAATTTCCGGTATAATTAGGAACCAGAGCTTATTTGAATAGATGAGAGGACAGATTTGGGCCTCACTGCAGCCATGATAGCATGGGCTAAGCCTGTACATTTTTTTTTCCATTTATCGAGCTGTACGCGTTCGTTTTCAAGCACAATTGATTCAAAAAGCAGTTTCAGAGTATCAGGTATACATTCATCTACGTCGTTCAAGAAGTTATCTGATGGGGGATAGTGAGTAACAATATTTTGTTCGAAAGTCTAGCAAACTACAAACTTATAACTTTTTGAAAAAAATTGTCCGTTTTTGAAGTGTTGTATCGCAAGATCTGTTAGATATACAGAGCTGTGGATATGCTCAAATTTTTGTTAATTTTGTGTTCTTTATAAGTGTCATAGATAACTTTGCTGTAAAATGCATATATTAGAAGTTGTAAGCCAAAAACTGAAAAAAGTTCGAAAATTCCGAGGTTTTTCGAGCACTACGAAGTTAGCACAGGTCTTTTGAGGTTGCAAATTTGGTTTTACACTATTGGTATCAATTCTAACAACATCCCAAAAAATCAGGACCTTGCAATTTTTTGTGACCTAGAATGTTTTAGATGACTTGTTTATACGTGTACCTATTATAAAAGGCATCAAAAAATAAAAGGCTTCTTGGTGGCTTGTCACTCCGCTCTGCTTTGCTCCTCACATATTACATGCAAAACCATATTCGAATTTTTATTTTCGATTCCTGCCCGAGACAAATATTTGTGTGCATGAACATGTCTATTTGTTCTGTATCTGGGTGTAAAATATCCATATATTCATATACTAGCTTTCCGCCCGCTCCGTCGCCTACGCGTGGGCTACACAAATAAACCGGGACCGCTAAAAGGACGCGCCGCGCTAGGACATTGTGAGACTCTCTAGAACATTCTGAAATTTAACTACATAAGAAATCTCTATACCAGATTTCACTAAAATCCATTTAGCTATTTTAGCATGAAGAATAGCTATCCTACAGGAACCGTGCGTTTTTGCGGGATGAACTTTATCCTGTGTATTATTGCAAACCTTACGGGATATCTTCGTACTAAATTGCATCAATATCAGTTTAGCCGCTTAAGGAATAGTTATCCCACAGGAAGCGTGCCGGTTTCTAGGAAAAAAGTATCATTAAGTATCAAGGCTATATTATTCCTGACAATCTATTTTTCAAAATTCAAAGTAAATTTTTATTTAAGTCGATTCAGAGGTTTCGGAGATTAGTCGTAACAAACAGACAGACAGACAAACAGACAAACAAAACGTAGCCTATGTCACTCCTGATAACCTCCTTTTCACGCCCGCGTAACCTCATTAAAATTGGTTCAATCGTTTAGGAGATTAGCTGGAACTGACAGACAGACGCTACGATTTTATATACGATATATAGAAAAAAATACCAATTTGCAAAGTTTCATTGCAATTAGTTCAGTCGCTTCAGAGATTAACCGGAACAAACAGAGAGACAAAAAGTAACATACGCCACTTAGGGCAACCTCTTTTTATGTCTACAAAGTTACATTTAAATCGGTTCAGTCGTTTCTGAGATAAGCCCAGACAGACAGACACTACAATTTTATTTATTACTAGCATTCCGCTCGCGGCTTCGCCCGCGTGGACAGTTGTACCTACACAGCTAAAGGAGCGTGACGCTTCAGAACAGTGTAAGAGTTTCTGGACCTTTCTAAAATTTAACTACCTAAGAAATCTTAATATTTACTATACTGGATTCTGTCAAAATCCGTCAAGTCATTATAGCATGGAGTTATGTTCGAACAGACAGGCAGACGGATATACAGATAAATAATATTGTATGTTACTCTTAACAACCTTTTTATCACATTTGTGAAGTTTCATTAAAATCGGTTCACCCGTTTTGGAGATTAGCCGGAACAGACAGACGGATACTACAATTTTATTTATATAGATTTTATTTATATAGACTAGATTGCCATCCTTAGCTTCACCCGCGTGGACTACACAGTTGCACCAGGACAGCTAAAAGGACGCGACGCTACAGAACTTTGTGACAATTTCTAGAATACATTCTAAACTTAACTACCTGAGAAATCTCTATACCTAATTTAACCACAACCCATTTAGCCATTTTAGCATTAAAAATAGCTATCTCACAGGTCGGTCCTGCCGAATTGATCAGCCGTTTTGGAGATTAACCGAAATAGACAGATAGACTAACAGACGCTACGATTTTTATATATGAAAACATTGCTTGTCACTCCTGACAGCGCCCTCTGAAGTTTGCAAAACAGCTAATTTATTTCACTCCTGATAACCTCCTTTTTATGCCTGTAAAAGTTCATTGACATGATTCAGTCGTTTTGGAGATTAGCCGGAACAGACAGACAGACAAACACGCGGAGAAAAAGTTACATATATCACCCTTGACAACTTATTTTTAATGTCTGCAAAGTTTTATTAAAATTGGTTTAAGCTTTATGGAGTTTAGCTCGAACAGACAGAGAGACAAATAAAAAGTATCATGTCACTTCGAACAACCTTCTTTCCATATATGTGAAGTTTCATTAAAATCGGTTCAGCCGTTTTGAAGATTAGCTCGAGCAGACAGACAAACGGACAGACAGATTAATGTCACGCGATGTTTTCTTTTCAAAATAATTTAACTTTAATTTAACACCTACACCGTTCGAACCTAGTTTTTTAACTTAACGATGGTCCTGGGTTTTAGCACCATATTTAGCACTATTCAGCCATGAGTCCATAGGCATATGCTGTCTAAGTGTTACTAGTATTCAAATCCAAAATTTGCTTGACGGTAGAGTAAAAATGAATCTAAAAATATTTTTTAATATTTTATATTTTGTACTACCTAGTACCTAATCAAAGGTTGTATTGCTAGGTGCTTCTGTCCTTTAACCTAGGAATCATCTAATAGAACTTGACGAGAAATCGATCTAGCATAATCGAACTTTAGTGATTCGAGATCACTTCTACCATAGAAGAAATACCATAAATAGTAGGATGATGCCTTTCCTATTCCAGAAAGTATTGACGTCGTCAGGGCCAATATGACAAAATATTTTCTATAATTATTATTATTAAAAAACAAATAAAAACGAATGTACATTTATATGTACAAACAAACAAACTTTTCAGCTCTATATATTATTAGTATAGATTATAATATTATTTTTACCACTTATGATTATAAGTTATATATCTACTTTCTATGTAAATTTCTTAAATTTATATAGAAATTTATAATTAATCACGTAAACTGGTGATTAAAAAAAAGTGCAAAAAGAAAATAACCGGGTGCCTAACTATCTCTTTCTACACCTCTTCTGTGTGGCTAGCATAAAATAATGTACCACTACACTGGGAAAAGTACTATGGTGAATTTAAATATTATTACGAGGGAACCGAGGCATTGCTTCGCAGTGCGATGATTGCTCACGTTGCGTTCTAATATCACTTCTGAAAATATTTGGACTAAATTCAATGGGACTCTGTACATGTATGTTTGGTCGTTAATATCTTCGAAAGCTCTAAATCCATTTTGACGATTTTTGTGTTTAGTCATTATTTTTTCAACATAGGGTAGATACAGTGAAAGAATTATTGAAATCAGCTCGTCTAATACGCCACTTTATCCGTTCCATATTCGATCTGCTATTTCACGCCGCCGCGCCGGATGTACACACTCGCTGAGCGAAGGCGAAGGCAGACACAGCGCTATGGAGGGTAAAAGAGGAGAGGTTACCTTAGGATGACTCGGGGTGTCTAGCCGGTGGCGTGAAATAGCAGCTCGGATATGGAATGGATAAAGTGGCGAGTTAGACCAGGTGTGCACTAGATTTAAAAGAATAGCAATGTTGTTTTATGATCCATAAAAAAAAAACAAAAAAAACTCCAATAAAAATAATATAGGTACCTGGTTCAAAGAAGTAGTCTGTTTGTTGTTGTTTTTGTAGAGTTTTTAAACAATTTTATATTTTCTTCCATTGCGGTACACTTAACATTATTTAGGTATCATAACAAAGTTTTATTTGGGTACCCGTTATAGTAATCATAGTAGTGCCTACTACTATCTGGATTTTATAATAAATGAAAAATAACGTACCAAAAAAGGCGTCAATTTAGGTTGACAAGCTATTAATGAAATATAATTATATCACAGGTCTAAAAAAAAAAAATAAAAAAAAAATCGTTTGATTTCATATCTTATATTGTTTATGTTTTTAATTGTGCTGAAACCGAAAATACAGTAAATTTTTTTCCGTAACCTACAAATTTTGTTCAATCTCGTGTAAGCACAGTAGTTTGTTATAACGATAAAAGATAACAGAATTTTGATTTATTTCCATCTTATTCACAATATAAAATACATAACTATGTACATATTTCCGCATGTCAGATTAAACAGTGATGCATACTTAATTATTATTTTTTAAAAACTTTTGAAACTTGAGTGTAATTCGGTTATAAGTCAAAATTCATGATAGTAGACGAAAGGCGGTCTTGTCAAAAGATTATGGGGGCTTTGTATGATACCAAATTTTTTAAACTCGGTTGGTAACTTTTTTCGGAAAATCGAAACTGGTGAAAAAAAAACGATATTTCCCGATGTTTCGGACAAAAAGTTGTATGTTTGGAAAACGAAAGCCAATATCGAAAAAATGAAAAAAAACCTCTGAGGCAGGCATACTGTCTATAGTTTGAAAAAAAAAAAATTAGAATCGGTCGAAAGCTGTGAGCTGGGCAAATGCCCTTGTCATTGAATGAATATCAGATAAGTTACCCCGGAGAGTGAGATTCGGCTAAATTTCAGAAAATTACAAAGGTAGACCAAAGGCAGTGGTGTCGAAAAATGCAGGAGCTCGCGGGGCATTATATGAAAGCAAGTTTATGAAAATTAGTTCATAAATTTTCTCGAAAAATTAAATTATATTGTTATAATTTAAGGTGGCTACCATAATTTGACCTTGACCAAATTCTATCTCGCTCACTTAGGTCCCCTTCCTCTCTTTCTAACACCGACTCTATACACTCGCCGAGAGGAAGCGAGAGCCAGAGACAGCAGTATACGGATAAAAGAGATGGAGGAGATGCCTTCTCTTTTATTTGTATAGCGCTGTCTCTGGCTCTCGCCTACTCTCGACGAGTGTGAACAGTTAGCGTAAGTATTCTACTTAGAAGGGGCAGAGGGGAATTTAAATGAGTGAGATGGAAATCAAATTATCTTGCTTAATGTAAGTGTATGTATACGGAGTACGAGCTCCACGCTCCACTTTTACCCATTCTTTTAAAACAGTCAATCGTACACTTTGGGCTATTGTGTGAGCCTACTTTACAAAATAAAATACTTTCATCTATCATTCTTCCTTCTTCATTTATGGTAAGGACCTCTATGCTATACAATGCATGTTTATGGTTTTTCAGTCTGCATTTGTCAATTTTGTCATCGCGAGAAAAAAACACAATGAACAAGCAGCTGTTTTTGTTCTTCACAGAGTGCTTGAAAATCAGACTAGATCAAAATTAACAAGTGTCATTTAATTTCCTTCTGCATTAGAAGGTACTTACTTTGGTCGATGTTTAAAAGTGTTAAAAATTTACTTTGGTGCAGTAAACAATGTAATAAATATTTGACTGCGTCTTTGACAAACAAGTCGTGTTGATAATCGTACTGCGTTGAAGAAGCGTACTGCGTCATAATCGGGCCATTTAAATGTTATTTGGGTCATCGAAACACCTACCCACATCCAGGAAATCGGTGCCAGTTTCTCTGTTCTGTAAGTCTGATTTCATTATTTATGTTAAGGAAGTATTTGAAATAAATATGTAGACGATAACAATAAAATATCAATTGACAAACAAACAAAAACCCTGATGATTTTTCATCCAAATAATGTTTAAATATGGTTATCTAATTTGGAGGAAATTTAAATGATGATTTACTTTAAGTCTTTGTTCATTAGGTTTCTTATTAAAATATTTGGGTACTTGTTTGCCAAGTAGCTAATTTAATATTGTGACTAAATATGTACAGCTAATCTATATCATTGTGTGCTAAACATATATAATGTGGTTTGTCAGTACAGTACGCCCTTGAATATATTATGCAATAACATTGGCACAAATTTTACCGAATTTTACGTAGAAAGCAACATTGTACTAAATGCTCTAAGTAAATAATGGTCGACATTTTAAATATGATGGCTGCATAATTAACAAAATGAGGCTGGAGGAGAAATTATAGCAATATTAATTTATTGGACAAAACTTAGGTATATTATTACTTTTTAACGTGATGGAATTATTTTCCTTTATTGATGTAACATATGTTTATCAACATATTATAACTTATCAAACCCTTTTTTTTTGTTTTACCCTTGCGATGGGAAGGCAGATTAAATCTACAGCTACCGCGCGCTCGAGCGCGCGGGGTATGTGGACGTCGCGCCCACTAAACAACCGCCTGAAGCAGAATAATGACGCGTGTCGTTAGCCCGAAAGCTCCTACGACTTCATCGAAGCGGCTAGGCGGCACTCTAGGGCGTCGCCAGCCGTTACTTAAGGCAAAATAATGCTGGAGGTGCGGGCTCCCGGTTAAGATTCTCATTATTATCATAACATGGAATGACTTTAATTGGGACAGACCTAACACCTGGATAGGTGGTGAAAGAGTAATGACGATTCCGGTTCAGAAGGAATATAATCCCTGAAGTGACTAAATGTAATTAGTATAATAATAAATTGTAATTTACAATTAAGTGAATTATCAATTTTTGCTCATTTTGAGTTATAGAACAGCTGTTCCTTATTATTAATAATAAGGAGTGTTTTGTTCACAAGCTAACAATTTCTATTAGCTATTAAATCATAGTTTTGAAGGTAGGTATACAGTTAAACAATTAATATATTTTCTAAAACAGCATTATCTACTCTTGAGGAGATGACTTTTCAAAACCATTGCTGGAATTACTTATTTAAGTTTCCAGGTTCTATTTAACTTTAGAAGCAAAAACAAGTTATATAATGAACACTTGACTAAAGGTCAGTCGAAGACTGCTACTTAGTTGGTGACTTATTTTAGGAAACCACTAAACAATTATTTTGACTATGACATTTAAAATTCATCTTTAAAATTCTAATTAATGATATGTGATCAATTAATAGTCATAGATATACTTTAATATGGTTGTCATCACAGTTAGAAATGGGCCGAATTTTATTCTAAAACTACATAAAAGTGGTAGCCCTGTTAAATTGTAGTGTGCTAAAGAGAAAATGTGTTATATGGCTTCGGTCACACTTATCTCTTTAGGAATTTTCTGAACCAGGTGGCCATATAGGTAACTACCCTTTTTTGCATCGTCCTGTTGTGTATGTATGTTGTGTTTTTTCTTTTTACAACAACTTGTTTATAAATACTGAGCAGACATAGAGTATTCTGTTAAGTCAATTTCTGATAATTGTATTTATTATGTGAGAAGTTGGAATTTGATACTCATGAAAGTATCATACATTTTTCCTGATTTCCTTCTTTATTTTGGAGAATATATAATAATAATAATTGTTTATTACTCACAGCAAATGTTACAAAATAAAATTTTTACATAAAAATAAAAGAACTAAAACAAATATGGGTAATGAGAGCAAGCTCAGCATTATGATGGTAGCAGTACGTTGCTGCCGATGCTGGTTTTCAGTTTGCCTTCTCCGAACTAGTGATATAAAATAATTTGAACATAAGGTCGTGCTTGATACTTATACAACTTCAACACAGTTCATGGGCGAATTTTACCTATATTTTTTGTATTTTATGGTAAGGTACCTATGGTAACTTTATATAACACGAAACACAAAGAAATGATGAAAGAAACAGTCAAATAACAAATAATAAAAACAAGTGAATGCCCGAATTTATAGCAATCAAATGCTTATAACCATAGATCAGACCGAGACCCAGGCCAGCAGGCGCAAGGCGCAAAACTTTATACTGCTTTTTGCGAGTCCAATAGATACATCTTGCATAAACATTTAAATGTAAATATCAATTTAGCGTCCCTTACCGGCGAAGGCAGGTCGTTCCAGCACCTCGACGACGCGTAACGTAAGCTGCCTCTGAAAACTGGCTAATTATACAGGACTAAGTGAATGGTGATATGAATAACATTATAATAATCTTAGGAACTGCAGCTCACTCATATCTAAAAGGGTTAAACTAGAACTGTGAAGTGACTTATAGGATGGTCCAGTTTATTTTACTTCTGGATGTTTTGATATACTCCAAACCACTATACTCAAATTTGTTTTTGACATGGCCTTTTCTCGTCAACTTGAATTTGCCAAATGAAAAAGGAAAATTTTAAAATAATTATTTTAAAGCTTTTAATTTAGCTTTTAAATCTTAAAAGTATAGTATTAAAATTTAATATTTTTTTTAAACATTGAGACCTCATTGCAAATAGAAAGTTTCAAATTATTATTTATTACAATATGAAGCATGACACCTCACACCTCACACTTTTAAAATATATGTTTTAGTAGCTTACTTTTAAAATTTAAACGCTGATGATAATTCTTTAATTTTTAATTCATTGTTTTTTAAATTATATCTTGTTTTAAAAAGGGGTTAAAAGGGTTTTTTATATATGTTTTATTTTCACTTTTTAGTTTGAGATTAGCTAAATTCATCCATATCTATGTGTTTAGTTTAGTATACAGAAGTTGGTACGTTAGTGGCATACTAAGTTTGTTACCTCTGGCTATCCAGCTTGTCTGTTAATCGCGACATAGTTTTCCAGGTGTCATGGCTCTAGCTTACCTTAACCCGGCTAAGGGCAGCCTTGTCACCATGTGCTATGAAAAGTACTCATGGAGACAAGTTGAATGAACCCGAAGTTGGTTTGGTTTACTAGTAGCCATTGAAAGGTTCTGTTATTCATCTTCCAGCACCATCATATAAAAAAAAAAATTATTATTATTTTTTTAAATTTTATTTAGCAAATAAGCGTAATGTTCAAACTCAATTTGATTAACCATTAAAGAGTTCCCTCATGAGGAGACCATCCTGGTTACATCACCAGGACTTGGTCACCAGATTATTTTATTGTCAACCAAATTACATATGTGTGCAAAATTTCTTCTTCCTAAGAAGAAGTAGTTCAATTTGACCTACAAGATTTGAACATCACATGTGTAGTTATTAAAAGTTTGTAAAAAAAATAAAAAGTTGTCATGATAAGTATGGATAACAAATCTGTCAAACAGGCTAGTTTTTCAATCACCAATGATCACCACCTCCTCAAATTCCACTACTTCATAACTATGAATTTAGGCATCATTATTTGACATACAGGTACAATTCCATTATCCATGCAATACCATCAGAAAGTTATAAATTGACTAGAAGCCCTCTTCTGTATTTACCGTTTAACCACTCATACTCTAGATAACTGGTGCAAGATGGCGTGTATCAGTGCGGGAAGTCCCCGTGCGCCGGGTCTTCAACCCCGCAAAATTGCGTATTATCACTTCAATACTGTGAAGTGGCATTTATGACTATTAAAACTAAACACTGCTGTCAAAATTAATTTACTCTATGAATACCACTATAAAATTATGATTTTGCAATTAAAGCCTGTGTATGCTCACTGTTTATATCAAGATTACAATCTGTGGTCGGACCGAAGAATTAAGAAGAAAATATTTACCAAATATTTTAAATCAAACCGCCGAAATAAATTTATTCCTCAGTCAGCCCATGTTTGACAATGCCCAGAAAATATATTTTGTTTCTTAGAAGAAGCTTTGTGTACAAGAGTTGACTAACATATTTATAGAATAATTTGAACTTCCCAATGAGGCTGGCATAGTCACCCAGGGTGCACTGAAGCCTCCAAAAACAAGATAAAAATAAAGATCACAGTCCATACACTTTATATGAAGGTACAGTGCGATTTGATTTGATTTAAATAGAGTATAGCATTCTCATCATTGTACAAATTGACTACTACAAAGTCATGCCTATTTTTAGTTTTTCAATTTAATCACTTCCACTGTTAACATGCTTGTTCATATAGACATTCTGCTGATTTATAATCAGTATCAAATTTATAGTTTATTATATATCATATAACAGATGCCTGAGGGATCATTCATTTGGACTTTGGTAGTATTATCAACCAACACATTAAACAACTACTTCCGCCTTATCTATGGTTTCGATCAAGTTAAATTTTTTTTTCAATTTCTTAATATCTTTTGCTGCAAACAGTTTAAGAGTTATTAAATCAGAAAAGGACAAATATGTACATGTATTAAATTGAACATGTCTTGCTGTTGTATTGGTATAATTAAAATTGTTACAATATTGTTTATCATTTATTGGACTGATTAGTTGGTTAATTGGTTAGAGAAATTGATCGCAGAACCTAAAGTCACAGGTTTGATCCCCATCCGGGACAAGTGTTTGTTTGTGTGAACATGTATGTGTATTTATTCCATGCTTGGGTGTAAAATATCCATATATATATGTGTGTATATGTTTGTATGAGCTGCGGTGGCCAAGTGGCTATGAACCCCGTCTTTGATACAAAGATCGAGGGTTTGATTCCCGCCATAGACTAATTAGTTTTTTATTTATAAAACCTGATGTGAGATTAATATCACAAGCTCCATGGACATTGTGCTTATGTGATAGTGATTTTTAACAGCCCCCCGTGGTCTTAAGTGCCAATATTGAAGCGGTTGTCTACTATAGCACCCATAATACAGGCTCTGCCTAGTTTCACAATAGATGACCATGTATGACATATCCTAGATACGAGTATTATAGGTATTATTTGTAATTATTTTGTTGTCATAAAATGTGAGTTACACATGTAAATACTTCAAATCTACAATTTATTGTATTACAGGTTCTTTGTTTCCAAATGTCTATGTATGTATTTATCCACTTGTTTTCATGCACTACTGGACATGGGTCTCTCCTAGTTTTGCTATCCAATGCATCTGCATGCTACAGTGACACTCTTCTTCCGAATGTCATCGGACCATCCAGCTGAGGGTCGTTCAATGCTTTATTTAAATGGCCTTAATTTAAAGCAACATTGTCAATTCTATGACATATTGTGATCAACTGACTGCCATTTCAGTTTATTAAGAGAATGTCATAAGCCAACGAAAATTCAGAATGTCGCCGCCCACTGGCCCCAAAGGCGACATACCTTGTTATACGAGTTCGTGCTTTACACAAGCGAGACGCACAATAGCGCACTGCTTGAAATTAAAGGGCGTAAGTGCAAAATTATTAAAATTTAATTTCTTTTAATTGAAAGCATTGAATACAGAATTATGAAATCTATATAATATATTTTTTTCAACTATAACAAACTTCTTTCTCAGCTACAATGATTGATAAATGGATTTTTAAGAGGTATTTTTACGATTTATTTTTAATCTGTAAAACTTATTAAATAATAATTTCAAAACGAACGTCGTATAAACCGATGACAGTGATTTAATATATTTTAAAGACATTAAAATACATGAAATACTTTAAGCGATATCGTTGTTGTCCTCAGCTTCTAACATTGCCTTAATTCTATTTTGGTACTTTATTTCATTGACAGATCTTGTTACAGATCATATAGTGCAGACAAATTCTAAGCATAAGTCTTTCCATAAATCTTTGAGCGGTTTGTAATTTAAGAATTTTAAGAATCCTTGTTAGGAATTACAATTCTGTCCCATACATCATGATGGGCAAGTTACACTGATTAAGTACTTTGATGCTAAGCGCTGTGGGAAAGCCGACGAGAAAATGTGATGCTGCCCACAAAAACTGCAACTGTCTTGGATTATTCTTATTACTTCTTTGTTGAAGCTGGATCTATTCAGGTGGATAATTTTCCAGATAGACATAGTCTTCAAGAATTTCAAGTATTACATTTTCATTGGTTTTATCTTGCTAATACTATAGAAGCATTAACCATGATTTTTGTTTTGTACATGTTCATTTTTAAAATCACCGTTCAGTAACGATACAGCTCTTTGGAAATCATCATAATGAAATTATTTATTTATTGTCAGTGTATCAGGAATGAGACGTATTTCCTATTGTTTTTATGCTTAGGCCTTCAAATTATATCTTTATTAATAAAATTGAAGTGTCTGTCTGTCTGTCTGTCTGTCTGTTCCGGCTAATCTCCGAAACGGCTGAACCGATTTCAATGAAACTTGGCAGACGTGTAGAGGGCATTACCGCGGGTGACTTAGGTTACTTTTTGTCTGTCTGTTTGTCCGTCTGTCTGTCTGTTTGAGTTGATCTCCGAAACGGCCAAACCGATTTCAATGAAACTTAGCAGACGTGCGGAGGGTATTGTTGGGAGTGACATAGGTTACTTTTTGTCTGTCTGTCTGTCCATCTGTCTGTCTGTTTGAGTTGATCTCAGAAACGGCTTAACCGATTTCAATGAAACTTGGCAGACGTGCAGAGGGTATTATCAGGAGTGACATAGGCTGCTTTTTGTTTGTCTGTCCGTCTGTCTGTTCGTCTGACTGTCTGTTGCGGCTAATCTCCGATACGACTAAACCGATTTTAATGAAACTTTGCACACGTATCTATGTGACCACGCGACCAAATTTTTAAATGCATATATTTTCGAAACCATCACTCGTAGGCCTATCGTGTTAGTACTCAAACTTGATATTTTGGCGAGATCTATGCAACAATGTGACCAAATTTTTAAAACCTTATATTTTCAAAACCATCAATCGCGGACCTATCGTGTTGATACTCAAACTTGATGTTTTGGCGAGATCTATGAGACTACGTGACAAAATTTTTAAAACCTTATATTTTCGAAACCATCAATTGCAGACCTATGGTGTTGGTACTCAAACTTGATGTTTTGACGAGATCTATGTGACCACTTGATCACATTTTTAAATGCTTATATTTTCAAAACCACCAATCGCAGACCTATCGTGTTGGTACTCAAACTTAATGTTTTGACGAGATCTATGTGACCACGTGACCACATTTTTAAATGCTTATATTTTCGAAGCCATCAATTGCAGACCTATGGTGTTGGTACTTAAACTTGATGTTTTGACGAGATCTATGTGACCACGTGATCACATTTCCAAATGCTTATATTTTCAAAACCATCAATCGCAGACCTATCGTGTTAGTACTCAAACTTGATGTTTCGACAAGATCTACGTGACCACATGACCAAATTTTTAAAACCTTATATTTTCGAAACCATCAATCGCAGACCTATCGTGTTGGTACTCAAACTTGATATTTTGACGAGATCTATGCGAACACGTGACCACATTTTTAAATGCTTATATTTTCGAAACCATCAATTGCAGACCTATCGTGTTGGTACTCAAACTTGATGTTTTGACGAGATCTATGTGACCACGTGATCACATTTTTAAATGCTTATATTTTCAAAACCATCAATCGCAGACCTATCGTGTTGGTACTCAAGCTTGATGTTTTGACGACATCTATGTGACCATGTGACCAAATTCTTAAAAGCTTATATTTTCGAAACCATCAATCGTAGACCTATCGTGTTGGTACTCAAACTTTATGTTTTGACGAGATCTATGTGACCACATGACTAAATTCTTTTATCTGTCTGTCTGTACGTCTATTCGAGCTAATCTCCGAAACGGCTGAACCGATTTCAATGAAACTTCGCAGATATGATAAGAAGATTATCAGAAATGACATACAACACTTTTTGTTTATCTGTCTGTCTGTCTGTCCGTCTGTTTGTTCGAACTGATCTCCGAAAGGGCTGAACATATTTTAATGAAACTTTCAAAGACGTGATTAGAAGATTGTCAGGAGTGACATTCAATACTTTTTGTTTGTCTATCTGGCTGTCTCTCTGTCTGTTTGAGCTAAACTCTAAAACATTTAAACCAATTTTAATGAAACTTCGCAGACGTGAAAAGACGGGTGTGAAGAGTGACATACGCTACTTTTTTGATTGTTTGTTTGTCTATCTGTCTGTCTGTCTATATAGTTCAAGCTAAACTTTTGAAGATTTTAATGAAACTATGCAGTGCAGACATTAGGTATAGGCAAATTAGGTATAGAGATTTCTTAGGCAGTTAACTTTCAGAATGTTCTAGAAAGTGTTACAATGTTCTGGAGCGTCCCGTTCCTTTAACTGTCCCAGTACAACTGTGGTCCACGCGAGCGAAGCCCGCGGGCGAAAAGCTAGTTTAACAATAAAATTAATGCATAAACAAAAGAAATATATATAGTACTAGCGACCCCTCCCCAGCTTCGTACGGGTAGCAGAGTATATAAGCCATAGTGTTTTTTTCTGTTGTAGTGTCATATCAGCTTGTTGCGTCGAACTGTGGATTAGATTTAATTAGATTTAAATGTAACGTAAGTTCATCCTACTCGGAGTATTTTTTATGTATTGTATTTACAATACTTTAAGTATTTGAATAAGTAATGAATATATACATAAAAACAAAATACAATATTTCTTTGTGTACAATGTTGATAACTTTTGCCTAATTTTACATCACGCGAGTCGCGTCGGCGGGTGCCCCCGGCCGCTTGTCGCGCTACATTTTTTATTTCGCGATAATTCCTAAGATATTAATTTAAATTGTATGGTGTAAAGGGCAATCATAATCTGCATGAAATGCGGAAGGTGAATAACGTATTTAATTTTATGAGGATTATTACTGTATCCGTATAAATTGCTTTCCAATTACCTCATCATATGACACCATTTTTTTAAACATAAAAATAGGTATAGTAAGCTATCCATAAATGATAGACATATGCCATCGCGGAATTTTCTTTAGTCTTATAAAAAAGACACAATTCTTCCATACACTGTGTTATATCTCAAAGGAATTAGGCAGTGTTTTCGATGAACGCTCCTAGTCGGCTAGATTTTTTCCGACGTCTTCAGCAATAATCGTCATGTTTTAACTAATTTACACAAAACATTTATAAATTATACACATAAACGTTCCTCTTGAACCACTCTGTCCATTGGTGTCAACCATATGCCAATCCGTTCGGCAGTTTTTGAGTTTATTGCGTTCAGACAGACCGACAAACAGACGCGGCGGGAGACTTTATTATAATATGTAGTAATTAGGAAGGTGCGGAACGGGTGAATGTCCATACAAACGCTCTTAAACGATTAGGTTGTTATTACACTACTCTTGGTTTTTTTAAAATTATAGTCTCACTTGAGTTGAAACTTAAGTTTGTGTAGAGCCAAAATTTCGAAATTTCTATGAACTGCCTAGTTATTAAAATTTCGTAATATATATAAATATACCTACGAAATTTCTGTAACAAGGATGTTTATAGAAATTTCAAAGTTTTGGCTTAGTTTCAACTCAACTGAAACTATAATTTAAAAAAAATATAGTTTAAAAAACACGCTTTAATAGCATATTGAACTAAAAATAAGACAATAATCTTTAGTATAAGGATAAAGTGGTTAACGAGAAAATTTATGTTATTGTGAAAAAGCGTGGGGTGCAATGAAATATTTATAACAACTGATATCGAGCACCCCACGCTTTTTCACAATATGCTATTAAAGCGTGTTTTTTTAGTTTTTTTAAACTATAAGTTATTTTTTCATTTTTAGTCTTCAAATTTTTTAAACTATGTTTCATCTAAATTTAGAAATGTACAGGTGCAACTCACAATTACCTATAAAACGATGAAATCACTTACAAAGTTTCATATCTGTGCTACTAACCACTGAGGAGTATCCTCATGAGGAGACAATCTTGGCTTCGGCATCGATTCGTGGTAAAAATCATGTTTAACTATCAAAATGCAACGTATATACAAAATTTCGTGTTCGTGCTATTGTTGAGAAGTGTCATCATGAGGAGACAACCCTGGCTGCAGCATCAGGTCATGTTTATAATTTGAGTATATTGTCATCCAGGTTACATATGTCTTCCAAATTTCAACCCGATCGCTTCAGTGAAAGTAAATGAAAATCGCATTCTAAGATTCCATTACATACAAACAAACAAACAAGCAAACAAATAAACAAACATATAGGTGGAACTAATATAAGCGTGTTAAAAAGTCAAGATTTATATAATAATAAATAATTAGTTAAAAAAAAATACTTTTTCGGTTTGCTGTCAAAATGCTTGTTTACTACTGCCATTGTCTCTTGTTCCTGTTTAAGCTCATATCTCACTCTTTTGCTGAAGCATTATGTACACATGCGTTATCATGCAAAATCATTGTCTCTACTGAGTTTGCCTCTCTTTTTTTTCTTAATTGACTCTCGTTGATCCAATAAATTAGCATAATATAAGGAATTCATTGTAATTTTCGTTAGCAAACAAATAATCTATCAGTGATTTCCCTTCTCGCGTGGTGGATTAAGCTCCAAGTACCCTCACACCGAGGGGATGCTTAAACGCCTGCAATGGGGTAAATGGGCTGATAATGATAATGTCCCTTCAACATTGCCAAATATAGTTGCCATTAGTTTCCCTGCCGATGGACGAATCTTAAACTTTCGACGCGGCTTCTCATCCTGAAATTTTCACTGTAATTATTATTTATTTTCGGGAATCTATCTTCAGTGCCAAGTCTCATCATGAGTTATTATTCTAGAAAGAATTTCTGCCTCTTTACCTCTACTCGTATTTAGAAACGCCTCGTAACATCTCACAGAGCTTCATGTTAACGCAACGGAGTCAAAATTTCAAGGACCCAGCGCGCAGACTTTAGACTTGCCTAAATATTGATAAATTATTTAGTTTACGCGTTCTTTACTAATGCCCACGCATGTAGTGATCTCTCACTGTTTAATTCGCCTTCTAAATTTCTTTTTTTTTTTTCATTTTTGGCTCATTTTTGTCGGTAACGGCCGAAACTGGTTGTCCACTACGGGGGTCATCTTTGAGGCTCTCACGGCCTTGTTTGAACTGCTTCGACCAAAACTCTATGATGGCATCAGTAAGAAAAGCCGAACATATTTATTTAGATTTTTTTTAAAGAAATAAACTGAGAATACGTCTACATAACGGCCAATATCCAAAGCCAAATTATAAAGTAAGTTGTTGATTATTGTGTAGTGTGTGGTGTTTAATTTTAATTTTGGTGTCATTTTTACCAGACATTGATTACGGTTGATTGGTGGAAAGGGTTAATATCGGTATGTGAAATATTCAATTTATATGAGTGATTTAACCTATTCTACTTTGTTCATTCGGTTTTAGTACAGATGAAACATAATTTTGTAAATTTTAAGTATTATGTAGTAAAGTCAATTCAGTGAGTGTGGTGTTCACCTGTAATGGGTTTGCATATCAGTTCTTAGTCTCTAAGGATATAATATGTAAGTGTACAATTTTAATATGTAAACTGTTAGTGATCCTATTTGAAATAAATAAATAAATATTATTTTCGCATTACGTATGGTCAAAAAAAAAATTGTTCAGCATGCCCTCGTAGTTTTCAGATAGCATTTAAAACAAAAAAAAACATTCACTTCTAACCAGTGCTTCTAACAAAATTTTGTTTGCATGCATGGTTCCCTTCTTGTCTAGCTGTATAATACAGAAACCGTTGATTAGCGTCCAGTTCATAGAGCGAACTTATAGCCAACAATTTTTTTCTCAAGCGAGTGATTTTTACGGGATGCAAGGTTGGAACGGGCAACTCGCGTTGGGCTGAAACTCGCTATCGATCCGCCTCCCGCAGCCCGGCCGCAGCCTGCTGCGAGCGTTGCGACATGCCTTTGTTTAACATTAATAAGAAGGTACCTTACGCACGGGGCTACGTAAATAGAATAACCTACATAATAGAACAACACGTGATGCCACTAACAAACAGGTAATAAAGAAAGACCCAATTTTCGGAGTCAGTCAACTGAAACCCAGTATTGAGAGCATAATAAATTATTCGATGATCAATTTAGAATTTTCAGAAGCAGTAAAAAAACCTAAAAAAAAAATTATAATTAGAATTAAAATACCTAATTGTATTCTGCGTTATAAAAGCCACGACGAGCATACCTACGCTTCCACTGCGTAATTAAAAAAAATAGGTTTTTGTCATTAGCTCTTTTGTGACTTAATCACGTATTAAACCTAACGCTTCAATAACTAATCTGTTGCACTTACAATAGGGATCAGGAAAAGGTGCATTATAAAAAAATCCAAAGGCCATCAATACAAATAAATGGGGAATATAGGATATAACTATTAGAATGTTTGAATTGACCCTTGCTATCCTGTGCGAGGATAGGCGAAGATTATAATCCTACACTCTGTAACTTACCTTATAATACCGATACCACAATTTCAAAATTTTTGTTTCGAAACGTGCCGCGTGCTGAAAACGTTCCGTGGGCTAAATGTTGTCTATATAATCTAAAAAGCAATTGGCTTATCCATAATGTTACTGTACTATAGAATAGAGTAGTACAAAGTAAATGCCAAACAAACGATACTCAATACTCAAGCATTCAAGGTTCGTTACTTCCGTGATTTTTCAATGTCAACCATTGGCATGAAACAATGGAGTGTGCATGTATATTTCTATTTCCATTACATAGGTTGATACGTAGTACCTACGTACGGAAATATTTTACTAAGTTTTTAAGTCTATAAAATCTATCGATTAAGTATCAAAAGATCTAAAAAGAGGTCGATAGACTAGATCTCTTGTGCAGTACTTTATAACCATAGAACGTATTTATTTTTTATTTTTTTATTTATTTTATTTATTTAATAAAATCTACAGCCAAAAACACAAACAGTTAAGATTTTAAATATATCACAGAGAAAAGGCCATTTACAGATTTTACTTAAAATTAAGAAATGAATTTTTTAGCAAAAAAAAAAAACAGACTTAATTTCTATACACATAGTGATATAAGTAATTTAGATGTAATAATAAAATACAAATATTCTATCTATATAAATATACACAAATACGTATATATACATACATATACATAATAAACAATAAACATATGTATACAATTCATTTAATATATATTAAATAATATATACATTCAATATATTTATATGCAACGAGAGTATATGAGTAAGTACACATTAAATACATAGATACAAATATACATATATTTACAAGTAGATAATACTATTATTGGATCTCAAGAGCATAAACAGTCCCACAGATCTTTTTTGTACGCCTGCCTCGATTTCTGGAATGGATCTAGATGTCTAAACATTTTATTATAATTAATAGGAATTCGATACATTGTTGAGCTACGGGCATAACGTGTGCTGGACTGGGGTATGTAAAGTAGTTGCGAGTGGCGGGTGCGACGGCGAGGAGTATTATAAGTGAGTGCAGCCACCAAAGATGGACAGTCTACGCGACTATTACAGATATCATATAAAAGCAGCATGTCCATAAAATGACGTCTTTGTTCCAGTGTTAATATTTTGTAACTTCGACAGGCATCATCATATGTATTGAAGTGTTGCTTAGTTCGGAAATTTAAGTTTTTGATGAATAAAGATTGGATTTTTTCTATCTTGTTTTTATGAATTATGTAATCTGGAGACCATACAGGGCATGCATATTCTAGTGTACTCCTGACATACGCATAGTAAAGAATTTTTAAACAATTAATATTACTGAAAGGTTCGGTTACACGCAGAATGAAGCCTAAATTTTTATATGCTTTATTAGAAACTGTATCTATATGATTAATCATGGTTAACTTACTGTCTAACATTACACCCAAATCGCGAATTGTGTTTTCTTTAGCAATAAGGCTACCTTCTAACGTATAATTAAATATGATAGGGTGTGTATTGCGAGTGAAAGTTATTTGACTGCATTTTTTTAAATTAACATTAATACGATTATTAAAATAGTAATCAGAAAGCCTGTCTAGATCGTTTTGTAAATTAGCACAATCAGATGTATTGCCAATACGCATGTAAATTTTTTTGTCGTCTGCATACATCAGATGTTCTGAATGTCTAAAACAATAGTTAATATCAAATAAGTAAGCTATGTAAAGTAAAGGTCCTAAATGTGATCCTTGTGGTACACCCGATAAGATGTTAACAAAATCTGATTTATGATTTCCAACAACAACAGCTTGACTCCTATTAGAAACATATGAAGTAATCCATCTAAATAAATCACCACTGATTCCAATAAACTTCAACTTAGAGAGAAGTATGAAATGGTCCACACGATCAAATGCCTTCTCAAAATCTGTATAGATCACATCTACCTGAATACGTTTGTCCATCGATTCAAATAAATAGTTAGTAAATAATGTTAAGTTTGTAATTGTGGAACGCCCTTTTAGAAAACCATGTTGACGATTACCAACGGAACTAGAGACTATAGGATACAAGAGCTCATATACCAGTTTTTCCAATAATTTGCTTATAACATTTAATTTAGATATAGGCCTGTAATTCTCTATTAGTTGTTTTGGACCTTTTTTGTGAATTGGAGTTACCAGAGCTTCTTTCCATTTACTTGGAAATAAACCCTGAGATATAGATCTGTTAAAAAGGATAGTGAGTGGCACTGCTAAATTAATAGCACATTTTTTTAAATAAACTGCGGGTAACTTGTCACTGCCCGTACCTTTAGTAATGTCTAAGGAAAGTAAGGCTTTTTCAAGCTTATCCAATGTGAAAGTGATGTTATTTATGTGGAGATTGTCATTACGTTGTGAATGTGAAAAATTATATTCTGGATAGAATTGTTTAGGCGTACTAAAATTATTATAGAAAAAGGAATTAAAAGCATGACATATATCTCTTGTGTTAGAATAAGTTTCACTACCATAATACATCGTTCCAGGTAAGCACGTACCATTTCTTTTGCTTTTGACATATGACCATAACTGTTTAGGGTTTCGCCTGATGCAATTGGACATAAATTGTACATGAGCACTAAAACATTCCTTCTGAATGGTTTTTTGTCGTTTGCGCAATAAAGCGAAATCATCATAGTCTGCCGGATTTTTATATTTCTTCCATCGCTTATGCGCTTTACATTTTTCTTTAATTATTTTAATTAATGGGCGACTATACCAAGACGGAAAGAAGTTTTTACTGACATTTACAGTAGGTATGTATTCATTAATGAGTTTATAATTGATTTTATAGAAGGCATCACACGCTGCATCAAGAGAATTGTTATCGAGAACTTGTTCCCAATCAATCTTAGAAAGTTGATTATTTATGCTGTCATAGTCCCCTTTATGAAACTTATATATGGTATGGCATGAAACTGACAATGGTTTTATTAAGATTTCTTTAGCATCTATTTCAAGTGGTGGGTGAAAGGAATCAACGGGTACCAGAGGAGTGTTGCTGACATTAATTTGAGTATTAAAGTTACTGAAAATTAAATCTAGAACATTACCATTGATATTACTAAAGAAATTATTTTGTGTAAGACCTAAAAAAAATGAAGTTTCTATTAGATTTTCTCCACACTGTTGAACATCAAGACAACCTCGTCTCAGGTATATAGGTTCAGAATTATTCCATTGAATGTTTGGTAAATTAAAATCACCAGCTAATAAAACAAAATCATTAGGATATTCGGATAGTATGGTACGTGTGACGTCAATAACATCATCAACTCGAGCTGGTTGCTGGGTACCAGCGCCAGATGGTAGGTATGTGAGTACAATGTGAAGATCTGCGGCAGCGCCCCGTATACGTGTAGGTATATCTAACCAAATGCACTCGGCTCCATTACGAGACCAGCCTCCCCCAACCCTTGAATCCAGCTCTCGCCTAGTAACAATCATCACCCCCCCACCAGACTTTTTTGTGCCATTTAATAAATCACGATCAAAACGATGAATGCTATACCTAGGGTCACAAAGCTCAGTGTCCAAAATACCGTCATGAAGCCAACTTTCAGTAATAAGTATTACATCATAATTATTCGATAGAACCGTTTGATAAAATATATTAGTTTTTGTCCGTAGGCCACGAACATTCTGATAGTAAATGTTGAGTGTACTACACATTAAGAAATGTTTCCAAGTTGATACAAGTAAGAGATATAAAGTGATGAAAAATAATTTTAAGCTGAAAATAATATTGAACCAAGTGCTTACGGAATCCTAAATTAGTAATTTGTGTTTTAAAAGATGTGACGTACACAGGCACAAAAATCAGGGCACACCCCGCGATTGAACAGCACATCATTGTAATGTTTAACCTTCTGTAATCAAAATTAAGATCATGAACCATGCTCAAAAAATCATAGAAAATAACTAAGGTTAGTAATCCAATAATATTATTATTTTTGTGTATTAATATAATTTTACATATATATAAAATTGCAATAATATATATAATATTACTTACAGTATAGAACAATAGAAACACATACATATCCACAAAATAAACAGCAGTCGTTTGCGGACGATAATATATATATAGTGTAATTCCAATCTTTGCATTACAATGCTGAATAATCATCAACTTGTTAATAAAATGTTCGAATAAGGGCGACGTAAATCTTGTTATTGTGGCTACATTTATATAATAATAACAAATATTATTAATGCCACAAACTGCCACATATATTATCATTACTTCAAAAATAAACACGAACTTCAATATTGTTGAAAAGATGAGTGATAAAAGTGTGGTTGTAAACATACATATTAAATTATTTTTTTTATGTCTATATCGTCGTTTATCGATATAACCGGCGACTTGTCGTTTTTTCTGACATAAATCCGACAGTTTTTTATCCAAACATATGTGTACATTTTTGCAGTGGCCAATTCACGACATTTTTTATACAATAATTTATTATTGATCGTTAAGTGTTCATTAACATAAATGCGTTTTGAGTCGCCGGGTATGCCGATGTCGCGCGTTGTGACGCCGCATGTTTTACGTAGGCCAGATATGATGGAGTCCTTGATAATTCTATCTCGTAGTTTGACGACCAGCACCCGCGGCTTCCCAGCTATTGGTTTTCGGGGTTGAACACGGTTTGCATGTATAATGTCTCCGCTGTTTACAGTTACGCCGACATGCAAGGCAATTTTTGTAAATAAGATAGACGGATCTTCATTTTTCAAATCGGGTATACCTGTTATTTCTAAGTTTAATAAGCGATCACGCTGATTCAAAACATTCAATTGTTTGTTTATGTTTAGCAATAACATTTCGTTACTACCCGACATTTCTTTGTTGTTTTCAATTAATTTTAATCGCTTCTCAAAATCATCCTGTCTACTGGAGATAAATTGAGACGATAATTTCAGGTCATCAACGTCCTGCACTAAAATCTGTTGTATTTTGCTAATGTCGGACACGGATTTATTTATGGTAGACAGGTCAGATTTTATGCTGTCCAATTTGTTCTCGATCACCTCATTAATGTTTTTATTTATTGAGGCAATATTCGTATTAAAATCCAATTTCATTATTTCCAGCTTTGATGTAAGATCAGAAGCGATTTTTTCAAGTAATATAGAGGTAGACATATCAAGGTCAGGTTGCTTACGTTTTCTCGAAGTGATCCAAAGATGAGATTCATCTTCATGTCGTCCGATTAAGTCAGGATTAGATGCTGACTTCTCAGGTGATTGCAACATTACGTACACAATCCGTGAACAGTGGTAGACTAGTTTATTTACCTATCTTTCAGATAATTAATTTAATTAATAAAAGTTTTTTTTTTTTGTTTTTATTATTACTTTATAATACTTTTTAAAAAACGACAATTATTATAAAGAATCACAATGTCTCAGTTGTACAATTGTCTCGATTGAAAGGGTACGAAAATAAAACAACTGCTCGCTAGGACGCTTATCGCGCGAATGTAGAACGTTTGGTCGTTATACTCACAGAGAGTATTATAGATGTGCCATGTGATGGTATTTGTTCAGAGACATGTGTATCAAAAATAATTACGCTCACAACGAATACAAGTATAGATTACTGCCGCGGCCCGCAAGTGCAGCATAACCGGACGATTGTGAGTATGCGGGCCGAGGCACGCATCACAGAGTCCTGTTATACACAGTTTGGCCAAGGCTTGTATAGTACTTTTCTCAAAGATGCGTGTAAATTAATAAAATATTCATACGTTGTCATGTATCTGTTATCTGTCCTTCGATTTCTGTGGCAAATAATTTTCAATAATAGTTTTTGTAGCTTCTTGTATTTCAGGTGGTGTTAAAATGTCTTAATCACACGTAGAACTCATTTTGAATAATTATGGTAGGTAAAGTTAACCTTAACGAATTGTATTGACAACTGTATTATAATAATAAAAATAGTTTAGGTAATTTTCCGCGTTCTAATGTCGATTTCTTTTTTTTAATTTGTTTAAATTCATTTAAGGGCGCATTCTTTTTGTCGTGCCAGTTCGAAATTTAATTAAAACTTATATGAATTATCTCTTTATTTATCAATGTTCGGGTTTAAAAAAGTTCGTTCCATTTTCAAATTACATATTCGACCGCTTGAGTACGCCTGCTAAAAAATTGCGGTACACTGTCTGGTCCGGTACTGCAAGTATGATTTATCCCAAAGAAGGTAGTGCAAGATATGGTCGTGTATCGTAGCATCTTTGAGAAAAAAATTACGCATACGTAAATTAGTTTTTTCTCAGATTTATATCATTTTAAAAAACAGTTAAGTCGTTCATCCCTTTATCTTACATATTTGGTGTGATTGGATATCGCATTTTAAAATTAGGTTATGGGATTTGTCTTAAGTATGCATCAACTACATACTTGAAGGGAACATCGTATCCACCTGCATGCCAACTCTATCCTATTCTAATGCTCTGTGGTTATACTCATGGATGTTATATTTCCCTAGTTCCAAAGTAACATCAAACAGGTGATCGATTTGAACTCTGTTTAGCGTCTATGCTGAATGCTAGCATGCAGCATCGAAATTCAAAAGTTCTGATGTCCATGTAATACGTAAGGAAAATAGCTTTACTTGTATTAAGGTGGACCCACACATTGACCGAAAGTCTAATATTAACACAGCATCTCACTCTTCTTACACGTTTCTGTAAAGACTTGGCCAATATGTAGGCCTGCCGTCAGTCTACTACTGTTTATCTTATACAAGTCTAAGTTTTGATAAACAGTATAGTTTAATAATTAGAATAAAGCTAATAAGATGCTATTGCTCTGCTTAATTATAATGCACGATTGGGTCGGAGAAAAAGTTTCTTCGCATTTTATATGAAGACTCAAGACATTTTTTTTTTTCAAAGTTTATTTACATTCAATTACAATATATATGTGCCATTTTGTAGGTAGTGACATGATCCCGTTGCATTCCCATTGTAGACATTTTGGGACTTTTGATCAAAACAACGCGACAAGTAGTTTTGGCAGTTCTCTCTTGATGTTAACCTAATACTGTCTAAAGAATTCTGAAGAGACTTAAACAGGTGGAAATCTGAAGGTGTAAGGTTAGAGCTATATGGCGGAAGCATTAACACCTCCCAGCCAAACTCTCTTAATTTTTTCTGAGTGACAAAAGATGTGTGAGGTCTAGCGTTATCGTGATGAAAGACTTCACCCTTTCTATTGATTGATTCCGGCCGCTTTCTCTCAATTTCTTGTTTTAATCTCATCAGCTCTGCGCAGTAGAGATCCGAATCGATGGATCTGCCTGGCGGTAAAAGCTCATAATGAACAAATACCCTTCTAATCCCACCATACATACAACATCACATTATTGCGAGTTAGCCCGGGTTTTGCCACAGTCTGTGAAGCTTGACCGACCTTTAGCCACGACCTTTTTCGCACGTTCTTATCGTACTTGATCCACTTTTCATCACCAGTTATCAATCTCTTCAAAAACGGTTCGGTTTCATTACGTCTTAATAAAGAATTGCAAATGAGTACCACGGTTCATTAAGGTATTAGGTTTCTTTCAATGAGCTCATGTGGCACCCAAATATCGAGCTTTTTTTAAATGGGTCATAACTGTTTTGTGGTCAAGTCCCATATCTTCAGCTATGTCGTAACTACTGATATGCCGATCTTGCTCCATTTTTTTCAAAAATGGGGTCCATTTTAGCCGTGACAGGGCGACCACAGCCAGGTGCATCTTTGACATCAAAATTCCCGGATTGAAAACGTTTAAACCAACTTTGTGCTACTCTTGCTGACATCGCATTAGGGCCATAAACTTCATAAATTTTTTTCACAGCTTGCGTTGCATTTTTTTATAATAAAGTTTTAAAATGTATCGAATTTCTTCATTAGATTAACTCATTTTGACACAAAGAAAAACAAAAACGAAAACCGGCGGGAAACAATATTTTTCTAAATTATTTCTTTTTTTGAAATGTAACCTTTTTAATGGTATCAAAACCAGCCAGATACAACTAGTACAGCCAAAGAGATTTTCTTAAAAGTATATACACACTACATGCGAAAAGACTTTATCTCCGACCTAATATATATATAGGTATATTTGTCATTCTATTTACTTCGGCGCCTTGTGGAGTGCCAATGTAGACTACCTATATTCTCAATACGTGTATCCTAATTTGAAATCAGTATAGTATTTGGAAGCGTCCAGGCTACTATGGTACGGACATAGGCGATAGGGGTCTGACACATAATAACAATAACGTTAGAAATAAAACCAGTGAGTGTCGTGCACCACTGTCACCATAAGTTTCAAGTCGTTTACTTGCAACCGATGACCGACGTGACGGCGTAATAGATTCGTATAGTAAACCTGTATAGCCAGCCTCATAGTGTAGCGGTACCGAAAAGAACTAACATATTTATCATATTTACAAACGTTTTACGCCGTCGCTAGCGAGTATCGACACTTGTAACAGTAACACAGAAATTAGCACTCATGGAGACGGTCATAAAAGCAGTGAAAAACGGCAAAGGGCGCTCGCTCTAGCGCGGTGTCGTGCTTTGTCAGGCCTTGCGCTTCAAAAGTTGTACTTTTCCTTGAAAGTATAACATGCAAGGCCTCGTAACCCGGTTTCACCCTGACCTCGTAATACCTATACCTCTCAATAAGCAGGTATAACTACTCTATATTCTTAAAAAATTTAGTATTCACTGATCTGATGTATATTTTTATCGTAAATCATTTTATTCTGTCAGGCTAGCGACAAAATGTTTTTATTGACCGTAAAATGAGTTTGCAAACGGCACGAGAGAGATAGGCGAGTGTTATATCGGCGAATGGCCTAGTTGCGCGCGTTGCGTAAACGTCCGTACACTTGAACTCATTTCCACCATCAGAAGCTGACATACTTAGATTTAAAGCTTTGCAAAAATTAATTTTTCACCGTACTAACTCGAAAAGCGGGCCTTTGTCCCTTAAAACCAGTGAGCAAATGTCATTTTGCTCCTTCATTTAAAAAAGTTATTTGAATTTAGAATGCTACGATTTCGCCTGATTTCATTAGCTTACGAAACGTTCAGAATCTCTCTCCGTATACTCTCACATTTTATTTCATAAACAATATTTTTATATGCTGTATATAACGAAAAAAACTTCACATACAATACAGTATAAGAGTTACTGTTATTTTAACAATGAAATAAAAAATATTTGATTGGTAAGCTGGACTTGTCAGATAGTAACCACTAACCACTCTCTTTAGATGTGGTTCAATCAACGGCGCCGTTTCTTGTATTACATGTCGTCGTTGATGTGACTTTCAGGTGTTGAAGGAGTGTTGTACTCTGTATAAATTATCTATTATGCCAATAATATTGTAACATTATATGCTGCTTTATGATTGACTATGAATTAATGATTGATTAATAATTAATTATTGATTAGATTTAATCTATTTGAAAATGTCGTTTAATAACAGGTCATTATATCCCTGTATATTTATTATAATTATATCTCCGCATCCAAAAAACAAATGGCGATTAAAAACAAATCGCTTTTCTGCATGAATTATGTTTTTTGTTCATTGCCATGATAGCCTAAAAAGAGAACTAAAATTTCTTTTGGAAAAGTCGTATGAAAAACATGAGAAAGGTATGATTTATTTATTGCGTAATTTCGTCTATATTTAGAGACTTGCTAAAAACGCAAAAATCTGTTTGGAAACCTGTTTAATAAATGTATTGTTCACCTAGTTACTATTTTTTCTTACATCTATAGTATTTAACTACCGCTTGGCCTAGTGAGTAGCATCCCTGTCTACGAAGCTGGGGGTCCGTGTTCGAATCCCAGGTCGAGTCAGTATTTATGATATATGATGAATATTGATACTGGTACCGGGCCTTGGCCAATATAGAATACATGCATAGCTTCTTCAAAGTTAAGTCAAGTCGAACGCTTTCGGTGACCTCTCAAGTCATCGTGAAATCGTCCACGATTATCCAACGAAAGGACAGACGCAACAGGCCAAGCGTGAGGCCACAGAACGTAACTCTTAGTTATGTTGTGTAATTTACGTATTTCTAAAGGTATTAATATTAGTTGAATATTGTTTCCAAAATCGTTGAATAGATTATGTATTAAGTATGAAATGTTTTTTGATGTGTCCACTTCTGCCCTTTCTTCAAATTTTTTAAATGTATCACGTCACATTGGCACTTAGCGAGTGATTCTGGTGATTAGAGTGTCGCAGTTGCATCGTGATATGCGTTATCTTAGCCCTGCCCTGATAAGGTAACGATGAAACTTCAACTATACATTGTATTATTTGATGTGAAAAATTAAAATTTTAAGATGTTAGTAGCCAAAAACCGGCCATTTCAGATCTAAGCCCCACTTATGTGAGTGAGAAAGCAATGCATTTATAGGTGTTTGGATAGGACCAGAGAGTTCTGTCAAATTATAAATTATAAGATCCAGGTGACATGCGATCCTGTTTTGCTTAATAGCATAGCATCGATGTTATTCTGTGACGTATTATTTTGACTTGACTTTATATTGTACTGTTGAGGCTGTGGTCAGGTTATGCAAGAAGTAGGCAACACGCCGGCCGCAGCGTCACGAAACCTTTGCCTCGGTGGCGAGCGGAGGTGCTACGGACTATTTCGACATTGCCTGCTTTCTCTGAGCACGAACCATACGAACGGGAATAAACCAATTCAGCCTTTTCATTATGGTTCTATTATAGAGATGTATTGGAATGAATAGCTGAGCTTATTTAATATAATGGTCGTTGAGAATTTTGAATCGTCTAGCCGTAGATTACGTGCTGCTGTGGGGTACTTATAACTAGAGTTCTTATGTATTTCTTGACAAGACGGACATCACTTGCTCTTTGTTATTACGAGTTGAAGACAAAAAACCAGCCAAGTGTGAGTCCGACTCGGGCCCCGGGGGGGGTTCAATATGCCTATTTTTATTTTATTTTATTCGGAATACCAACAGCATTTTTACATTTAGTAATACTAAAATACTATGCACGATATATTTGTGTTATTTATTTACCAAAAAATAATCAAAGTTTGTAAATAATCGCAATAAAATATTTTTCATTTGTTATTATTTTAAATATGTTTCATGTGTGTAACAACAAATTCACAATTTTCGGATTTTTTGCTTCACTTATTCTGTGAGACCAAACATAATTCTACGTCAACAGGAAGCACTCTATAGTTTTTGATGTACTCGCGATTGTCAAATAATGCAGCATATTACCGCATGTTTTGATTGCTTAGAAGCTTGACTTTTTTATAATTTCAAGGAACCGCAGCAGATTCTTTAAGAACTCCAGAAAAGGGTCTTCACAGACAGACATACGTACAGCCAAGTGATCCTATAAGGGTTCCTTTTTTTCTTTCGAGAACGGAACGGAATTTCTTTTCTACGGAACCCGAAAAAAAGATGTAATAGGCTTGGCTCTAAATTATATCTTTTCAGAATAAATATCATTTTTCTCAAAAACGCATAGAAGTCACCAAGTTGAAATTAATATCTAATACACAGATCTACGGTTCCTTTTAGCTATAAACAAATCAAGCTTCTATCAACGCAGTCAAAAAATACGGTCAACTAAGCCCCATAGTTTGACACTCGCAAATAAATCAAAACCTACAGGGTACTTGTTGTATGTATGTGGTGTCTTCGCTTGGTACCCAAAACACAAGCTAATGCTTAGTTTGGGGCCTAGACGTTGTTGTCATGTAATACGTTATTATTATATTATCATTATTATTACTTTTCGTTGAAGTAGTATAATAAAATTTGACAAGAAACACGTTTTAATAAAATAAAAATCGGTTGACCCTGCAGGCCATCCCTGAAATTTCCCGCTATTTTGGAGATCAAAGCGCTCGAAAATATCCTTATTAGACAGCTATTAAGCTTGAAAGCTGTTGCTCGAGCTGAAAATATCGATGTTCATGGTTTTTTGAGCTCTACGCGCTCACAATATTTATTTTCTGAGCTCCAAGCTCTAAAATAGAATTTCTAAAAATTTAGAGTTCTTCCAGCTTAAAAACTAGGGATATATTCAAAGAAAACGTTATTTTGGAAATTTTTGAATTGCGATATCTTTTGAACGCTTCGTTTGATTTTAATGCAATTTACGGCATTCTATGTAATTTTGTAAGCATAAATTTTTTGTACAAAGTCAAAAATCTATTGGTCGTAAAATCTCAAAGTAATCTAAAAAAACCGGCCAGGTGCGATTCGGACTCGCACATGAAGGGTTCCGTACCACCATACAATATAAAAAAACGAGCGCGACATTAATCGAACTGAACCATTAATCGTTATTACTATGTAATTTAAGAATTATTGTATAAATATATTTTATTTTTGTTTCGTTAGTTATTTAGAAGGCGCTCGATTCTCTCTGGCTAATTCGAAAAGTAATGACATGAGTGCTCTGATAGCTAGAGACAATTTTTATTACTTATTTTACTACAGTGAACCTTTGACTTTTAGTATCGCTTGTGAAGAGAATAAGCTCTGCAAAGTAAAGCGTAAATTTATAGTACCTAGTAACACCACGAAGTTAATACATATATTTAAAAAAATATTTATCCACTTCATTATTATAATTGAAATCGTTTTGCATTAATCTTTCATTAATAGGTTTCTATCATTAGTACATTATGTTTTTGTTTTAAGAGAAATATATTTTTAAGTTTTTCGGTTCTGCAAAATTCGTTTTGAAAGGTACATATACTTAGAAGATATACAAGATCATAAAGATTACAAATACCTAACGAGTATATGATTTTTTTCGTACTCGTACAACAACGATAAAGTCTGAAGTAAGCTACAAAACTTTCGTAGTACTTTATTTTCATAGAAGCGTTGCGGCGCCCGCGCAAATATGCGCATCACACTTCAAAACCGCACAAAATTTTTAAATAAAATGCTATAGGGAAACACCGCATACTAATTTGACGGCTGAGGCGTTAAAATCAAGTTTATGACGATATGACATATTGACTTATATATATATTTGCACAGCAGTATCCACCTGACACGATATTTTTTTGCAATCTCTCAACACATATTATTATGCTGTCGTGAATACCACAGCCTTCCTTTAATAAAATTTCCTCACAATAGATGGTAAATTGTAGAAGATACGAGATCGTTAGGGGCGGAAGGACGGAAGAAGGACGTATATAATTTATTTATGTTCCTTGTTCCCCAAAAAAGAAAAATGCCAGTGTATTATTATAATCCCACATGTTTAAGATTTCTCAAATTTCCTCGTACTACAAATTCAAGTCAAAATTAATCGTCTGTTTAACGTTCCCTTTCACATTAATACAATAAGCGTTGTAAGAGGAGCTTAAAAACTTAAAATTTATAAACTTCCGACACAAAAAAAAAACTAACGCTTAAAAAATCTCAAATAATACGATACGGCTTATTGACTTTTAAAACTTTGACATATAAGCGTTGCCTGGGACCTCAAAATAACCGGCCTCATTTATTTTGCGGACTGCTCAGACTGCCCAGACCTCAGTTCCTGCCTTTTATTATGTTACGTCACATCACAACAAAATACAAGTATAAGTGCTTAGGTAGTTGACTTAGCGGCCCCCGACGCCTTTAAGGATCAAAAATCATTTGAAGTTTAATAAACCTGTATTCTTTCAGACTTTTTAAATGTTAGTTTTTTTTGTGTCGAGGGTTATTTACATTTTTTATTTAATTTTTATGTAAATATTTTTAAACTTAATTATAAATTAGAGTTGGGTTTCCTGCAAATTCCAGATGATGCTGCAGCATCAAGTCAAGGTTACCATGTTCTTGCAATATAATTGAAGTAACAGAATATCAAATTTCAAATTCGATTTCGACCTTTGGAAATTGCTCACATCCCTTCATCAACTAGAAAAGAGCTGATGATTTTCAATGGGCTAAATAAAGTTTCTTGAATCATAGCTAAGAACACTCCCAATCAAGTAACCTTTCAAACGAAATATATTAAATCAAAATCGGTTCATATTGGGAGCTCTACGGCCTACGATGCCACAGACAAACACACACACACAGATACACATGTTAATTTTGTAACGCCTCTCTGTTTACGTCAGGGCTTAAAACACAAATAAAATACGAGCCGTTCAGACACCTGTCTGTGACGCAAATTTAGGTTCAGGTTGCAGTGGAATCGATTGCATGACAGTATGTTTCCTAATTTAAATGGAAGTAACGCCTCTTAATATTAGCTCTAGACAGAGGACAACTCTTTGTAGCATTTCCTCTTTACAGTCATTTCTAATAGCAAACCGTTGTTAAGCTAAAGATGCTATCGCCGTCTTTCATCCTTTCAACTCTAGATTTCAACGGCGAATGATCTTATGCCACCTTTTAACAAACGGCGACTCACCACTTCTTCTAGTTCAACAGTCCACCTAGCGGGAGACCAAACCACGCTATGCCGTCCGACACGTAATCACTACTCAAGAATCTTTATTCCTCAGCACTTATCTGTTCAGCGAGCGATGTAGCCTACCCATTGCCATTTCAACATACTAATTTTGTTGAACTATGTCGGTCACTCTACTGTACTACGGATTTCTTCGTTACGAATTCGATCCCAGAGAGAAACTACAACATGGGATGGCAAAAATGCGATACATATCATTATTGAAACACAAAAGTTTCAAATTATCCAGTTGTCGGGAGCCAATGGAACGTGTACAACAGAAACATCGCCAACGGTTTACACCAACACGAGGTCGGTATATACGGGTGCAATTTATTTTGATTAGCTGTCCCTGGCGAGAATACAGAAATAGTAGCGAGTCGTGCATTTAATTCTACGTAGCTGTTGTGCAGAAAATCGTGTTAACCGTTACATTCGGTTACGGGAAGGAAACGTTAGCTGTTTAGTAGCTACAGTTCCTGGACAGAAGGAAAATACTCTTTCCTTTTGGGGTACCTACCTTAGTAATTAACAAGGATAACTTACAGTTTCGCCAAATTCGTCTGTCCGCGGTTTAGCCCAGAGACTCTTTTCTTTAAAAAGCTGTAATTCGGCATGGTTATACATATTACTCACGCCTACAAAGTTGGAAAATAAACAGCTAAATCGCCGCGTTATTTTCGGATATGTGAAAAGTGTTCACTACTAGTATCATAGTACTATATACATAACGAAGTTAAAATGAAAACTGTTATAGCTAAGCTAAACAATTTAACGAGTAATAGTCGACCAACTTATAGAATGAACTTGGATAAGTAAAAATTTCGTATAAATTCCATAGGGAATGACTTAATGACGTTTAGCCACTAAGCTAAAATTAAGTTAATTTTGACTTTGTTGTAATGTTATTGTAAAATGTAAATAAAAAATAAACTATGAAGTAACTACGGACCCCAACATTGCGTATGGTCAGACACATACTTGGTCGGTTTTTAAATGAGTTTTGAGTGGAGTTGTGTCTTCGTATCTCAAATAAAAGTGAAAACCATCGATAGGTCGACTGACTCTGTGATCATCTAGTCTGGTCGGTCAAATTTTTTGGTGAAAATACGTTGGTTTTTGTGATTCCACATGTTTAAATGTAGAGGCGGAAACACTTATAAGATCACGTCGTTATCTTTGTGTTTGTTAAATCCCTTCACGTCGAGAAGGGTACAAGTATTAAGTTGAAAGTAATATTGAATAGTGTGGTATTTGTGGTCCCACCTATGGTCCCATAGTTCAGTTAAAAATGTAAGCTTCTTAGTCAAGGAAAATTATGGCTTTATGTATTAAATTATCGTAACTGCTGGCAATTCTGGGTGAAAAATAACACCTTCATTATGAAAGTTTTTGATTGAGACATTTTTAAAATTATAACCGATGTGTTCTTAATTCAAAATCAACAAAACAATTTGATAATTGCTTTTCAATTGATTTTACAATTCGATACTTGAATACTATTAAATATATTATATTTATCAAGAAAATATAAAAATAGACTATACGATAACAAAATTTATAAACAGAATTATATTCGGTTGAAGAATATGGATATTATAAGCTTTTAAAATTTTATCTGTCTCTTTCTTGTAAAACGATATTTAACATTATTTTAAATGGCCTGACGCCGACGTCAAACATAGTTACGTAGTGCGGTATTGCTTGCTCTTTCTAACAGGACATTTTAAACATTCATGTCTTTGTTAATAATGATTTTTTTTAAATTATTTCCTGTTATGATATATTTAGAAAACTCTTCATTCATTCATTTCATATGAAATAATTTTAAACACTAAATAGTCAACTAGCCTATTGCGTCTGCACTCAAATATGACACTTCGAAAAGTCGGGTAATTTTAGAATAGAGTTTTGTCGTGGCACTAACACAGCAGATAAAACTCGTTATATCAATGCTATGTATTTGCGTGAAACACGACGGATTAACGAACGCATCGTGCGTTTTGATTTAGTCGTTTTCAAAGTGGATTTTGTCTTGCAAAATGAACCAAGAGTAATGAAGAGTTGCAAACCAAGGGTGAAAGGAAGTTGATCCGTATCAATCTACTGCAATCTACTGATGAATTAGCAACATCGTTTTTGGTTAGCATACTTACAATATAGAACCATTTGCACCAAATTGGTAAAATTAAAAAACAATAGGTAATAATAATAATAATTATTATAACAATAACACATCACAACAGCGTCTAGGCCCCAAACTAAGCATTAGCTTGTGTTCTGGGTGCCAAGCGAAGACACCACATACATACAACAACCAAGACCCTGTACCAGTATCAATATTCATCATACAAATACTGACCCGACCTGGGATTCGAACCCGGGACCCCCAGCTTCGTAAGCAGGGTCGCTACCCACCAGGCCAAGCGGATGTCAAAGTCTGACTGCCCAACCAATTTTCACCATTATTGTTTCACAATCACGCAAGACCTCATACTGTACGGCCCAAGACACTATTCCAAGCTGCAGGAATTAGCTTAGAAATAAATTTATGTCTATGTTTCCGCTTGGCCTAGTGGGTAGCGACCCTGCTTACGAAGCTGGGGGTCCCAGGTTCGAATCCCAGGTCGGGTCAGTATCAGTATTTGTCGACCTTTATATCTATGCTAGAAAACATTCGTACTCTCCGGTCTACCCTACCGACTACTGTTTTTTCCCACAGTTTGGGTAATTTTCGCCAGAGAAGTAAATTTTAGTTCCCTAATAGCAATATGAAACGGTTTTATAAACTTTATCGAGTCCTGCTCCTTCAATCGCATTTATGATCATCCTATTAAATGCCAGAAATGCGTATGTAAGGAGTATGGATAATTATTGTGATTATTTTTTCCTATATCAAATGGCAGTGTCGTGCTGTTCTAATAGTATTTTCATATTGTTATATTATCAGTAAATGGCGCGTAATGAAAACTTTGTCTAGTCCTTCTCGTTGACCTAGATTCTTGAATTTGTTTCCGAAAGTATTGGGACCATTCGAGTAGTTAATATCGTGTAGATAAGTTTCATAGCCACTATGAGTAGGTTGATAAAATAAAGATAATCCATTACGTATGCATGCATATGTATCGACAGCTTGTAATTACTTAATGCCGTCCTCCAAATATGACACCGATGTTTATATTTTTGCGTCATGTTTACCAGGAAGCCGAACGTTTTCATGTTTGGTTCGTGATACAACGGAAGTGTAAAAGGTATCATTGAAGAAATTTGCGGTTATTGCGGTTTAGTGCTTTACCATTTTGTGTCGGTTCATATAGGCATATGATTCTTTCTTTTTTTTTTAGGGCAGAAGCTGTAGCTAGGGTTCTACACTGGTGCCTACATGTCAATATTTGCAACCTTCTTTTTTTACTCGTTCCTAATTCGTTCTCCCCTGACGCTATTGATTTAGCGGAGTCCTTGATTTATTAAGTTACATATTTGTTGTATTTTTTTAATTATTTTTTTTGCTCATATATTACCTAATGTTATATCGTTGACTTTTTACTATATTCATCATCATCATCAGCCCATTTTTACCCCACTGCAGGGGCTTAGGCCTCCCCCAGGGTAAGGAGGGGGGCTTGGAGCTTAAGTCCACCACGCTGCTCCACTACTACATTACTTTACTATACAATATTACTTTTACTATATTATATATCATTAATTTTTACGTTCCAAACTAAAATTTATTAACTTTTATTTTTGTAAAATTAACGCATTTTCACCACTATTCAAGATGTTACCGGATTCGTTTTGCGGTCAGTACCCTTGTGTGATTATTGCGTAGCGACGATATGACGTCGCCTAAAATCAATAATAAATAAGAGTTTCACCCGAATGAATGGAAAATACTGTCAAACGTGTGTTCTCCTATTGAACTTTTATATGCATTAATATGGCAGAAGCCAAAAACCACACCTTGCTTTTTCTATTTATTATCACTGTGCCCTAAGTCATAGATATTGGGTGCCAGCGGAGGGAATTCTTTAGGTGAAATAGTAGGTAGGGTGAGCGAGGTCGTTGAACCAGCAGCGGGGTGCATTGGTGTTCAAATGCGTTTCGGCGGGGACGCACTGGGCCGTACGTTGACTCCACGTAGGGTGCACTCTGGTATTATCCCCTTGCTGCTTAGTATACACGAGGCCTTATTAGATTGATTTCGCACTCTCGAACATCGGTTAGAGTTCATTGAACTCCTTTTGTATCGATTATCTTCAGGGGTCGCAATCCTCTTCATTTTGTTTACGTAGTATATTATAAATGTTTTGCGTTGAATATATAATATTGTAACGCAGTGGTGTCTGCATATACATAGAAGGTAGTGTTGGCTTAATTAAAACCAACTTATTAGTCATCCCAGGACCCAAAACTGTAGTGTTTTTTTTTTCTGTTCATGTCAATGATACGAGTATTCTAAGTACTATATAAAATAAGTCGCACTATATTGTAGTAATTTGATTTAGTCGCCTTTCCTCCCTCGCCTTTTCCCTTTCCTCCTAATCTACGTTGACTAAACATATTTCAAACGCAACTGATGACAGACAGTTATCTCTTTCTGTACCATATGTTTCCTATCATATTTCACACTCAGTTTTTATAATCTATGTATACGCTTACGATGTAGGTATGTGTGTCATTGCAGTGCATCGTGTAGTATGAATGTGTTCATCCTTACTTAAAACATCATCGGTATATGTAGATTGAAAACTGAAGCGAATCGTAAAAAGCATACGGGTAAAGTCGGCGCCTCGAAGGCAACTAAATTAACACTTTCAGCTGTTCACTGTCAAGTGTCGACCTCACTCACTAGATTACGCTTTTTTTGCGTGTTACTTGATTTTAATGTAACATGTGTTACTGTATTTGGATTATGGAAAAGTGGAGTAACAGTAATAAAAAAAAGGACGCGCATGTGGTGCCAAGCTAAGGGGATTCTAGTGTAACGGGATCATTTTTCGTCCTTGTGAAATATTGGTATTTGTGAGAGTAGGATTTGCTACGGGGGCCAATAAATAAGTACGTAGGATAGTTTAAAACCTAATATGTAAATAAATATACACAATGAAAAACTAACAGTGAAATAACTGTATTTTCGCATAGATTGGATATGCATTACTATGTATAGAATAGACCAGTTGCCACCATATAGCAAGGTTATATATTGTTACGAGCTATTATTGGTCCAGATATATATGGGATGCACTAAAACACTGATTTAATTGTACTTTATTTTATTATGAAAGAATATCACAAACTGATTTAATCACAGTTCACACAGGTCTCGAACTTGACTTATTAGTAAACTGACTGTCCGAAGTCGCGTCGTCGTCCTTTTATAACTCTCAGAAATCCCCCACCGACAAGCATCTCGAACATTCTATCCTCGAATATTCTATTTCAAAATTATAATCTCAATTTAGCGTGGAAAAGTTCTAGCGACATGGCGCCCCTTTGACGATTCCGCCTTGAAGTTGTATTTTTCGAAGGCGTAATTCTCTTTGAGTAAAAAGCCGCCTTTAAAATGAGTTTAATTTGTGGAATTTATTTTTTATCTCGATATTTCTGTATTTGATCGATGTGTATGAATAGCCGTGTGATCTTTTCGACTACATTCTATAACACATTGACGTGCTTCTATACATTATAGACGTCACAATATTATAGGTTAGGTCATAGATCCATCGATATAGTATGTTACTCATATCGATGGAACTATAGAGTTACGTGACGATTCGTCACAAAAAAGCTATGTGATGCCGCATCCATGTAATAATTATATCAATGTTTTTCGATCAACAAAGTTTATACTTTATTGAAACTCGGTCACCATAACTTATCCCTTATCCCCTAAATAAAAGCTTCATTCTCGAAATAGGTAATTGATCTGTTTCGAAACGATGACCTACTTATTTTTTAGAATAGTTGATTTGTCACCAAAAAAATCAATTACTAATTTCAAATGCAAGTACCTACTTAAATTTTTTATTTTATAATTTATTAATAAACAAATATTGATCTTCACGTTTGTACTGGGGCCGCTAAACTAAAAGTAAGACATTCCGGTTTAGTCGTGAAAGGGTAACAAATATACAGAAACATTTCCGCGGTTAAAAGTAGCCTATATCTGTCTTTAGATTGCAAGCTATGTTTCTAGCAAGTTTTATCAAGACCAGTTCACCGGTTTAGCCGTGAAAGAGTAACAAACATATAGACACGTTTCCGCAGTAAAATGTAGCCTGTCTTTTTTTCTCAGGGTTCAAGTTATTTATATACCACATTTCATCAAAACGGGTTTTACGGTTTAGCCGTAAAAACGTGACCTACAAAAAATAAACAGAGTCACTTTTGCATTTATAATATTGTAATTATAGTACGGATAATAGACCCCAAAAAAATTTATTTTGATGCATAACCAAAGTTTCAGTCTTTCCTCATGCACCTATAGAAGGAAGCTTCCATTTATGAAATAATATACCTACTTAGCACAGGCAACACAGTTATTATCAGTGTCAGTTATTTGTTGAAAAAAGAATTGGTCAATCACCAACCAGAATTTTAAATAAAATTTATTTTTGCTGCACCATACAATATATTGTGAGAAAAGTATGAGTACTCAGTATAATAAAACCAATTAATATTTCGGGTGATATATTTACCATTTTTAAATACAGTTTTGAGGACTAACCCATAATTTAATATACTAACGTCATTATTTGATACTTGACTATATTTCCTTGACAATTATGTTTTAATTTTTAAGGGCCATTAGAGTGCTACGAAAGTATCCGATTTCATTCCCACGGCTTACCGTTTCTCGTGTTTTGCTAAATAATAACACTAGAGTTGCGCAGCGCAGGGGCATTCAAATGGCAAAACTTCTTACGCCTCAATTAGGTTATCGGCGAACAATTCGCCAAATAACTCGCCCAAACAATTCGTGCACGAATACGATGACGTAAAGACCCGTTTAAATATTCTATATTCACGTTTTCAGTGAACATAGACCTTTCAAACATAATGTATGACGTGCGAGTCGCTGCAACGGCTTTATGTCTATTTAATGTGTATCGACATACAAAAGTGAAAAATTTCATCAGAGTTGCACACGAAGGGTTTCGTATCACCGTAAATATAAAAAAACCACATTTACTGTTTGTTTGGTGACCGTATTAATTTTTAACTTTACTTTATTTTATCTATCAAAATAATTGATCTATAGTGATTGATAGATCAATTAGGTTGAGTACAAAGCGTATTATTTACAAAATTCAAACCCGTTTTATTTTGGGATACCTAGCTAAAATCATAACCGAACTAAAATACAGATCGCTCATGAATTATTAAAATTGCGTGTACGCACTATTAAAAAAAAATGTACCGGTATTTATTAACGAAAGGAAAAAAAAAATTTTGTACTTTTAAAATTTTTAGGAAAGACCTGTATGGATGTTCAGCTGTGGACGTTGACAGGCTGAGGATGGTGATTTTTTATATTCGACGTAGGTACAATGAAAATTTTTATAAATTCACAAAACAAAAGTGACGAACCGTTTATACACGCTGCACGCTGAATAAAACAACTTCAAAGGTTTCTTAATAAACTTGGGCAACCAGAATGACTAATAAACATATTGATTATGGTAATGACAGATAACAAGGCTATTGCATACCTATATGCCATCAATTATATCCGTGCCTGACTAACCGAAACGGGCGTCCAGCGTTCCTAGTTTATAACTACATATAACCCAATGTTTATTTGAACAACTTATGACGACCTGAGGAAAGCGGTCCGACCGCAGTGTGATAATCGAGTAACTCGTTTCGATGGCATCGACCCAAATACACATGCGTTTTTTGGACATTTCATTGGTTTACTGCCTCATTAGTTTCCGTTGCAAGTTTTGGACTGGGTGGCTCTGGCGTTGATCTACACGACTTTATCAGATTTCAAGTTTTATGTATGTGAAAGAGCACATTACATAAATGGCAAAAGTGGTCAAGACTTTGAGTTGATTTTACGGCGCTAACCGTTGGCTTTTTTTAAAGAGATACCTTGTCTGCGATATTCCTGGAACGAATAAAAAAAGTTAAAAATTATGATTTTGATGGTCCACTAATAAATCAGCTAATATGAGATCCTCACTTAATTACATCTATGAATGAACTTATACCATGTGCATGACCTGCGTTTGTTGAAACCTTTGTTGAAAGCGACTCTTCTATTCTATTAGGTCTTAACCTAAGAAGTTGCAGTTCTTGAGTACTGGCCATTTCAAACAAAAAATAAATAAAATTCAAAATTTTAATTAATTTTGTTTTAAAAACGATTCTTTTTACAAAGTCAGTCTTTTGTTTATGGAGTAGCGTTGTGTTTTCATTACATTTGAGCATTATTCTTTATAATAAACACTTTTAAAATTCGTGTAATTATGGAATATGAGTTCCGTCGTGGCACTAATGCGGCACAAACGGCACGTAACATACAACAACAACGTTTACGGAGAGAATTTAACAAACGAACGCACACCCGTTATTGGTTTGCCCGCTTCCGTTCTAGAAATTATGACTTGAATAATGAACCTCGTGGTCGTCCGAACACTTTGGTCAACAATGATAAATTGAAGGCGATTGTGGAATCTGATGATACTCAAACTATAGCTGAACTAGCAGCAGCTTTTGATGTTAGCATCAAAACAATATTGGACCATTTGCGACAAATTGGCAAAGTAAAAA
This sequence comes from Luffia ferchaultella, assembly GCA_949709985.1. Lineage (NCBI taxonomy): Eukaryota > Metazoa > Arthropoda > Insecta > Lepidoptera > Psychidae > Luffia > Luffia ferchaultella. The sequence goes on along the minus strand of OX453242.1, from coordinate 8,531,645 downwards.
AGCTTGATAGAAGGGTACCCCACGAACTTAACGATCGCCAGCGCAATTTACACGTCGAGACCTGCCTCGCGTTGCTCAACAGGCACAGAAATAAAGGAATTTTGAACCGGATTGTTACCTGTGATGAAAAATGAATTCTGTTCGATAATCGAAAGCGCTCAGCTAGTTGGTTAGATCCTGGTTCAGCATCAAAGCAATGTGTTAAACGAAAAGCAACTCCTAAAAAGATGACAGTCACTGTTTGGTGGTCTAGTTCTGGTGTGATTCATCACAGCTTTTTAAAAATGGCATGAGCATTACTGCAGATGTGTACTGTGAAGAACTGAAGACAATGATGGAGAAGCTCGCACGTCTGCGACCAGCTTTGGTCAATGGGTCGTCCTCGCTGCAACGCGCAACCCCATACTGCACAACAAACAGTCTCCTAGCTGCTAGAGTTGTGGTTAGAAGTTCTTCCTCATCCGCCATACTCACCAGATCTTGCACCTACCGACTATTATTTTTTTTCAAAATTTGGACAACTTTTTAACGGGAAAAAAATCAATTCTTGAGAGACAGTACAGATGCCTTTGAAGAGTTTGCCTTCTGTCCAGTTTGATTTTTACTTCATCAATAAACGGCTACTGCGTTGGCAAAGATGCATCGATTGCACGGGTGATTACTTTGAATAACATAAATAAAGATGTTTGAAAAAAAAAATACTTTAACTTATTTCATACAAAACGGCAACTTCGTAGGTTAAGCCCTAATATTAGGGTTACTGAATGTTGTACTGATTATATATGAAGGCATCTTCATTCTTCCCAAGTTAAGTTCGCATATTTATGTTGGCCGACTACTATTACTGTCTAAAATGTAACTAAGCAAAACTGTTCAATTAAAAAATATTTAAAAAAAAAACACTTAGGTATGGCATGATTAACATGTTAGCTGCCTAAAACAAACTTAATTTCTGTCGGTTTAATTTTACATAAGAAATGTGCTTTTTATTATGATCCTATATCTCCAAAACCATTACTGATACAGAAAAACAAGACAATGTAAAATCACCTTTATTTTAGAACAACAGAACCAGAGGTACTATAAAAATGTTTTCTTATATTATATTAAGTATTGACTGAGCGATTGGCTGAGTGGTTTCAGACTTTAATTGCAGAGCCAAAAGTCGCGGGTTCGATTCCCGTCGGGACAAATATTTGTGTGCATGAATATGTCCATTTGTACCGCGTCTGGATGTAAAAGTATCTATATTTGTGTACTATATTATATAGATATTTTAATTATATGTGTCAGTTTTCTAGTAAGTACTTACCTCATAATAGAAGCATAATACTTACTTACGTTGGGACTAGATGGCGCTGTGTGGGATGTCCCATTATATTAATCAAGTTTGTATTGAACTGTTGAGATTTGTCGTGATTGAGGAAGGACGCGCGCTAGCGGGCTGGTTTTGCACGTGTCAGCTTTTAGTGCGTCGTTGAGCGGGCTCAGAGAGACGGCCGCCGGGTTGTCGACCGACTGCATGGCCTTGGAACGCAGCCCCTCGGATCTCAAAAGCCGAATGCAATTTCGACTATAAACCGCTTGAAATTAATCATAATTTCCTCTGTCAACGTGCATTTTACGAATTCGAACAAAAACCGCAAATCGCATACTAGTTTCACGGTTTGAAAAATTTGTAGCTTCGGAGGTTGACATTGGGTTCTATTAAAACTGAAAACGGTCATAGATACAGGTGAATGTCAAAAAAAGTACTAATGAGATTATATGGATCATTATTATTAATTTTTTTTTATAATTTCATTATAAGTATTTCTTTTTTATAAATTTTACTGTGTTATTTTTGTAAGCTGATGGTTTACTGAACAAAAAGTAAATAAACAAAATTACGCTGCTAATTTATAGTTTTAGTGTGGTAAATTGTTAAGATTTCTATTGTACTTACCTATAATTTGTATTTGCCACATTGTATATTTTATTGTAGGTACCTCATGTGTTGTAATAAACGCTTTTATTATTATAATCATGAGCATGTTTCTTGCTTCTGAGTAAGTATATAAATAAACTGAAAATAGTAAGCTACTTGGACAAAAATATTATTTTCATTTGAAAAACCTTACTTCCGTCCGGAAAAGATTTGTGTTACTCTCAGTGTTACGCCTAAAGAAGTTGTACTTTAATATTTAAATTAAAACAATAAGATATCTACCTACTGGATAATGTAACAAAACATTTTAACAACATGACTATGCTCCATGTAATAGAGAGAACCTTTTCCTCTTTATATTTTTACTGTAGATAGGTATGCGCATAAACGTATAGGTATACCCATAATTTATTTTTGGGAAATTTTTGTAATTGACTTTTAAGAGTAGGCATTGAATGCTTACTTAACAACCAGCCGTACTTACCAAATGCTTACGTTTGATTTGTTATAAATAATCAATATCAAAATGTTCCGTTTGTTATAAAATAACAGAAGTAGAACCAAGAGGAAAGGCTCTAAGGAAAAAGATTTATTAGCGCGCATATGTTTTAATTTCCTTAGTTCTCGTTTATCAACCACCCACGATTACAATGAAGCCATTAGTTTCATATCGGTTCCATGAAACATCTATTATGGTTTATTTTTGCTCGTCTTTCGGACAACACGAGGTGCGACTAACAAGAAAGCAGAATCGAGGAAGGTTATGACGAAATGACAAATCGGCGGCGTAGATGAAGCGTATTGTTGTATTGTATCGCATCCATCCCCCCGTCCCGCGCTCCGTCCCGCAACCCTGGCCGTCATTAGAGGTATTCTTTGTATGTTTGTTTATCTAGACATAATTGGTGCTCATCTACATTAGTTTATATTATAGTAAGATAAATGCTTGAAGCCATAGAGTAAATAAATTTGACAGCAGCGTTTGGTTTTAATAGAGTCATAAATGTCACTTCACAGCATCGAAAATGTCAATCGCAATTTCGCGGGGGTAATGACCGGGGCGCGGGGATCTCGCGGACTGAAACTTGCCATCTTACACCACCTAGCTAGAGTATGAGTGGCTAGGCGATAAACGCAGAAAAGAGCTTCTAGTCAATTCGTACTTTTATGCTTCAAGCTATTGTTAGGTTAGTTCCGCATAGTCGCAAAATATGTTTATAAGCTAAAATATTTATAGGTGTTGAAACGCAGAAATGCTGTAAATACGAACACCTATAGCGGCGCCCTTGCTTACATTACATCTACTTGTGCACGACGCGTATTCACTGTTAGACCGTCGGCCGAGGCCTTTTTTTTTCATGAATCGTATCGCGCCTAAAATATAATACAACAGATTTGAGAAGCGTTCCTATATTAGGTGACTGTGTCCGTCTTTTTGTTCGTTTCGGAATATTTAGAAAGTTATGCCCATCTGAAAAATGTCTGGTATAAAAAAAGAATCATTTCGGATTTCTACTTGTGATTGTAGATAGCCGCAATGACACCAGTAAACATAATATATGCGTATCTGATGGTTTGAAGGAAGATATAATCAAAACAAACAACATGAAAGTCTCAATATTTGGGAGAGAATATGGTTCGATTCGTATTCGATTTCGAATTTAAATGCTTGTAGTAGGATTCAGAGAGCTAAAAAATAAAATCGTTTTACAAGGTTTTATTTTTTTGCTACTGACAGTATTTTTTATATACAAAGTTGAATTTTAACAACCATCCTTTCAATGTAATGATCTATGGTAAAAATCCGATGGCCGTCTTGTTTTCTTTTAGTATCGTTGAATAGAAAATTATTGATATATGACTACACAAACCTATCCCGAAAAAACCAATAACTTTAGTCACCATTCACGGCTGCATCACGCTCCGCCCCGTCTCGGTCTCAAGGTTTCGGGCGCGTCGTCACAAAGAAGGCAACCAAACATAAAATAACACTGTAGATGAAGTAATTTATTATGAAAATATAACCTATATTTTTTATTAACGCAATGAGGACTATTGGTGATATCTAACATCTAGAAAATTTATTGATGGTTGTTAAAATTTCTTCCTGTATAGTTATTTCCCAAATCTTCCTAAACATAGAGATAGACGAGCACATTTGATTTAGAGGTCTTAACAAATCGTTGAAAAAGATACACTGAAAAACAGCGTCGGCCGACAGTATATGTGGGTTTTTGTTATGTTCATGCATGACATCAAACAATCGATATCGTTAAACGCAGTTGCTTAATAGTAAAATTTCAAGTTATTTGAATATAAATAATAAATAATTGCAATAAACATTAACTAGTTAATCGATGGTTGCATTTAAAAACACGATCCCATGTTTCAGTCATTTGTAATTGATATTCGATAATTGATAATTAATATTTTTGATGAACGTAATAGCCATCGACCTCACAGAATATTACTGGAGATGTAACAGGTAGGTACCTACTGCCTATACAAGAACTGATATTTGGAAAACGTAATGTGTTGTTTAAAAGAAATGTCTTGGAACCCACGAAAAAAACGTGGCAATCCGTTCATCAATTGGCGGCAAGTAAACAATAATATCTATCTACCTGCAATCCACACCTGGCGTCTAGGTCGGCGGGTATTGGGTTCGGTTTTTTGTCAAGAGTGCGGCGCGACGGACTCGCTCTCTATCGATTCTCGGTCGAGCTCGAGCTCGACAGGTTCACGGGTAGGTACATAAAGGTCTTGCGCGTCTGTTTCGACGAAACGAACTGTTGTGTTGTGATGGAGGCCGGATGCTGTCGGATTTTCTACCCTCGCTATTCGTTTACTTTCGAAGAAGCGATGAAAGATTTATTCCGAACACAGCAAGTGCGATAAACCAAACGGCGGAGCAGTATATACCTATGTATACTTACCTAGGATATTTTCGTTCATTGAAATACAATATTCAGATAAAATCTTGTTACATTATATTTAATTAATTAACGTATAAACACATCGGCCAAGGTGAACGACCAGCGTATAAGCAACTATAAAAATTCATGCCGTATAAAAGACGACAAAAACATTAATTAATTGTTTAATTATTATTATATATCCACGGTATATTGAGTATCACTAACTTTCTTCATAACTGTATTACGGACACCTGTGTTATACAGTTTATTCCACGTTTATTCCTTAACAAAATGAGAACATTATAATAAAACTGATTCGAAAATCACCTAAAAGTGTGAATGGAAAACCTGCTTTATTTTATTACACAAAGCTTTTCAAGTTAGGTATAACATAAAGTTGCTGTCCATGGACGGTTGAGTCGATATGACAATGTACGATTCGTTTTCTATTTATAAAATGGTACATACAGGTCAGAACCTCCGGAACAGAAACCTTACTCTATGAACATACTTCATTGTAGGTAGGTACTTTTAGAAGTAATCAACTTGTAAACACACTTAATCATTTCATTTGTTGATAATATTGTTTATGATATTAACAGCAGGAAAGAATATATTTACATCCATTCAAATACATAATTGCCAAACGAATTTCATAATGAGCTTGAACCAAAATTTTGAAGTTGCGATGGTCATTAAAATTAAAAGGAATAAGGTTCTAGAATGACCTCTCTAAATAAAAAATTTTATTCACCAATTTGCCAGATATTTATGAAAATTTAAAATTGTCCTTGTGACATCATCTGGACGGTTGAGCTTATTGTGCTGCTAAAAAATATTAAGGTAAGGCTACTATGTCAAATGTAGTTATAATCCTTATGAATCAATAAAAATGGTATGATTTTATTTAGTCTAAGATAATTTAAATAGTAAACATCTGTCCAGATGACGTCACAGGTAACTTTTTGGAAAAAAATAACTAAGAAAATTAAAGTTTTTTTTTTTTTAAAAGGAAGGTATAAATTAGCCTATATTTTCGGAAAAAATATGAAAACTGTGTTAAAAAATTTGGTCCAAGCCCAATGAGAATAATATTAATTTTACCTACCAGTTAGGCAAAATAGGTCAGTCCTATTCGGCCACAGTGGGTTGGTACAAACGCAAACCGGACTTTGCAAGCGGCTGCGGCGCGGTGGCGCGGCGCGGTCGTTCACCACAAACATGGCCCTTGCTTGCCCCGCCGCCGGAGCGCCATCGCGCCGCACCACAACGCGGGATCGCGATAACTTTGCCCTACCTTCTACACCAGATGCCAGGCGTGTTATTACTGTTGTCTAATTAAAAATATAGATATTGATAGTTTGCTGTTGATTGATCTTTGTACGTATTATATGTGTGTGAATCTATTCTATGCAGGGCCCCTAAGAGGATGCCAGAAGGCGATTCGGCACGGGCTTCGCGCTTAGAGGGTCTCGTAAAGCACGTCTTGTTTAGCTAGAGTATTATATATTGTAGACATCTCGCAAATTATAGTTCGCTCCGGACTTCACTCTTGAAAGGCCTCGCATATTCCGGCCGGTTCACCCCAGGCTTCACAAGTTTTAGACATGTTTGAGGTTCGCTCTGAGGCTAGATAGGAATTTACATAGAGTCGCGACGTATTTGACGAAATTATACATATTGAATACCTACCTGATCGAATAGAAAACAATGCAATCATTGAAATACCTAGTGTTTTTTTGGGTCTCGTAATCAAAATTATTTAAACGGATTATAAGGTTAAACTTCGATTTTGTTAATATCCGCTTCGTCATGGGTCGATAACTTCAACAGAGTCTCAGAGTTTAATTGTCCACAATGTCAAAATATTGATTAGATTTCACTTGTTCAAACAAAAAAAAAATACGGATGCGGCCTAAAGTACTAAACCAGTATAAATGAAAAACCATAAACAAATTATAGTGAATGCAACAACGTCGACCATACACCATTTCTACAATTTCTATTCACATCCTCAAACCATTTTCTTACTTACTAGTGGTCGCCCAGCGGTCGAAGTTCGACCGTACTCACTTTTTAAAACCACCAATAATAATAATTAGGCGAGAGTAAGTCAGTTTAATCAATTTTCTATATAAACTTTACCTTTGCAAAATGTCACACTCACCCGTACCCGTAATATGATTTAAAAGGGGTACATAGTTTTCTCTTCACGTATTAGTAGATTATCAAATCAAGTTGTTTCTTTTTGAACACTTTTCGTTATTTCTTATAGTTTAGGATTTGGTCATATAATGCCATTTCAAAAATTCGTCCTGTATTTAATTTTAGCTTTCTGCACTTCTACTCCACATAAACTTTAACTATGCCAAAGCCAAAATCTCACACTCCTATGTGTGCATAATATACTTAAAAAGGGGGCTAAAGCTTTTCCTTCACTTATTTATATATATAGAGGAAGGTTATCTAATAAAATGGTTTGATTTCCTCTTAAAGTACTTAACAGATTTTTCAAAAATGTAAATGTGCAGTGTTGTTTCCTCAAAAGTCGAGCTCATAACCCTTTTAAACACTTTTCGCTATTTCTCATAGATTAGGATTTGGCCATATAGTCCCATCTCAAAAATTCATCGTGTATATAGATTTTAGCTTTCTGCACTCTTACTCCACATAAACTTTAACTATGCCGAATATCACACTGCTTCGTGCGCGTGGTACGCTTTAAAAGTGGTCTAAAGTTTTTCCTTCACGTATTTATATATAGATGACAATTTTTTATAAAATCGTCTACCTTTTCTAAGATATTCCACAATTTTGGATCTTTTCCTACCATTGTCTATCATATCATTCCTTACCGTATCCTATAATTTTCTGTCATTTCTACCATTTTCTAATATATCCTATCATTTAGCATTTCCTACCATTTCAATTAATTTCGTATTGGTGAATAGGTTTCCGTAGCATAGCTTCCGGTTTCCTTTTTCCGTTCCCATTCACCGCGTTCCCAAAAGTTGTCGAAATTGTAACCTGGTTCGATTAAGAAAATTTATCCACAAAAAATGTGCCTAAAGAAGATAACTTCAAAAAACGTACGACATCGAAGTATTTCATTTGTTGGATAACCAGAGGAGTAGTAAGATGTAGTTTCTATTCTATCGGGAGGACCCTCGCGGGACAGCGGAACCTCGACTTAGACCGTTTTTTTAAACTCTGTAAACCACGTAAAATCGGAATAAAAAATTAGGATTGAGGTTTCAATTCGCTTGTAATATATCATCACCCGGTTGAGAATGACGTAATAACACAACACAAGTGCTTACTTTGTTTTTGAATAATTATTTTCTATGTGATTGTACTTACCTACGTATTTATAATATAACCGTTTTTCTCCTGAAGGGATAAAAACGGATATTTCAAGTCCAGCCGAGGCTTGACCCACCTTGAGAATGCAAACCCATCTTTTCCCCAAAGAGCGCGTTAATCGAGCCAAAATATTCCTATACTATGTATTTACTCTGGCAACACCGACCGCGGCCGCTCGCGTCGAATGTGACGTCACCTAGAAAGGCGGACAGCACTTGTCGGCTAGATTGTTCCTCAGTACCTTAAAGCCGGCAAGGCATTAAAACTGGTGGGCCTAGCCTCGCCTGGACTCTAAATATCCGTTTTTATTCCTTCAGGGGAAAACGGTTATATTTAGAGTATCGAACCATCGCCTTGACCCTCCTTGAGATATATTTGTATTCTACCGACGTACGAGCCAGCTTACTGTGAGTTGGGATTTGAGATAGGTAGTGGTTTCGTTGTGGATTGATGTTGCATCCGATAAGTGTTTGAGCCACTACTGGCTGTCTAGGAGCACTTCACACAAAGAGAGTGTGACACCATCGTTATTCCTTTTCAGGAACTTCATTCTAGTATAAGTTTTTGGTAGTTGTCGTTATTTGTAAGACCGATTCTACGGAAATTCTATATTAGTCATTGCCTTCTCCACTAAAAAGGCAGATAGTCAACATCTGCTAGCTTGTGTTTTATTACATGTATATATGTTTTCTGCTGTTTTGTTTCCTTTTTGGTGGTGGCAGGATTTAGCGCTTACTTCTTGCACTTCCTTTATGCGTTTCTTGTGCCTTTTCAAAGGGTTGGGGGAGATCGAACCGTGGATTTTTGTTAGGGATTTCAGCTTTGAATTCAAATCTTTACAGAGGAAAAATTTTTTGAAAGCCTCCATGTTCTTTAAAGGCATCCGATAGCGATAGTTCATCATATAGATAAGTGGATGAGGGTGGTAACTTCACACAATGCAACACAATATATCAATGTTCCGCACACTAGGCAAAGCCTGTCACGTGGGCAACAAGAACAAGTTTAAAGTGAATACAGTTCTGACACTCTTAAATTTAACAAAAAAAAAAGTAATTTAAACTAACCAAATATTTAGTATAACTATAATATTAACATGAGATATTGTTCTGAATATTAGTACAATTGAAATAATACATTTTTTTATATTCTATATTTATTTCATTTTCTACGTAATTTCATTTCATTGCTGGTTGTTCAAAGCTAATGTTACAATTGAAATAATACAATTTTTTATATTCTATATTTATTTCATTTTCTACGTAATTTCATTTCATTGCTGGTTGTTCAAAGCTAATGTTCTAATAAAAGCACAACAAAAAAATGCATCTATATCTCCCTTAATACTATAAATTTGTGACGCGCCATAATGACATAGATAAGATAGACAAAAACCCGTTTGACTTATCCAGAAAAGACGACATGAACCTATACGAGCCTTCTAAACAATTATTTCAGAAAACATATGACGTAATGCGGATGCATTATCACGTTTCTTTTTATCTTATCATTTATCTATCATATGAAGCTCATAAGAGTACTAGAATATAGTTTCTGCTTAAACTACGTGTATTAAGTACGAATAAAATATTTTTTTAAAATCTCATTTGGCTTGTGAAGGTAAAGGGCTTTTTAATCGAAATAGAATAATGACTGTGACGAACATATAAAACCATCTACCTAGTCTGGTTTGTCTCACGTATAGATGTGATCTAGAAGGAAAAAATAATATGTTAAAATCTAATGAAAATAAAAGTTTATTTCAAAATGTGAAACCGTTTTATAGTTTTAGACGAGTTCATAGAGCAATGCGAACCGTCCGCGCCCCGCGCCAACAACAACGACTAGGGAGTCGGGATGAGTCTACATTATCCAGATTTCTTAATAATTCGATCGTGTAGACAGGTAAATTATGCCATCTACAAATCAACAAATTTATACTGTTTATTACGTCAAAATGTACTAATACTTCGGAAAATTGTACTTGAAAGTAATGCCGCCGCGACGCAAGAAATTAAACATACATATGTTTTTTACAAACTTATTTTTTTGCGCCAGGGTTGAATATCACTAAAATAAATAAAATTATCCTAATAAGATTTGAAACTTGAACGCTTTTGTTATTGATCGACAACATTTAGTAGGATTCTTGCTTTTTCACATGGCAACATTGGCATGTGACAGCCAGCTGTGTAGGTAGGTAGAATGTATTGAAAAATAACTCTGAAAGCGTACGAAGCCCGTCCTTGATGTGTCATCCATTACAAGGAAAAATTAAAAAACGTGGTATTTATTTCAATTACTAGACTAAATCATTCCTCGATATCGTTATAAATAATCAGTTAATTGTGATATCTATGTAGAATAGTCATTGCGAATCCGATCTGTGGTTGCGGAGTGTGGCTTTTTACTGTTTATGTAACACAACGTAGCATTGTTCCCATCGCTGACCGTGTATTATCTTTGTTTCAGATATCGGGGTGGTGACAGTCGTAGGGTAACAGTGAACCTGGCAGTGAGAGTGTGATCGGTGCGTGGTGATTTTCGGTATAAGACAGTGATGCTGTGAGTCTTGTGAAAAGTCAGCCCCTACGATAGGTAGTGTATCGGACGGCACTGTGAATGCGGAGGGCGAGTGCCGGCGCTCAGAGCCCGGGCATGGTGCCGGGCTGCAGGTAGCGCGCGCGGGCGGCCGCCGCAGGCCCCACACAAGCAGCCGCGTGTGTTCCCCAGCGTCGTCTATGGCCGAGCAACACATCACACCGTCGTCGCACTCTGCACTCTCGAGAGAGTCCGGTCGGTTAGTACAAACTTAATTACCTACACTAAATTTAGACGTTGATGTATTGTCGCACCATTTTAAATACCTTCGATGGTAGCGCTTTCCAATGTAGCCTGCTGAAAAGTTACAAAATATTTAATCAGGCTTATAGGGAAGGGGTGTAGGAACCTCATGCAGTAAATATATTTTTAAGGAAAAGAAAAAAAATTATAAGGCTTATTAGTGGCTCGTCGCTCCGCTTCGCTTCGCTTCTCGCATTATCACAAGCAATCCACAACCTAACCTATTTTTTTGAAATGATGGACGATCAACGTATTTTAGCCAAATATCAAATTGATCATTTTTATGAACATAATTTTCATTAGGCAATAATGGAAAGCCCTTCGATGGATTTAGTTTTTCTGTTGTTATTTAAGACTACAATATGGATTTTGAAGTTGCTCAGGCAATAGCTTGGTATGTTAGTGATAATGATAAAATTAATATTATTAGACCATGTAAAATTGGTTCGATAACCTGTTTTTTTTTATTAATTGTGTGTTGTTGCACATGCTTTATCAAAATTTCAACTTTAAGGCCGATCTTATAAGTTTAGAACTGCAAATCTATATTTGTATAAAAAATAAGTTTATGTAATTTGTAAGTATGGATAATGCATTACACAATGGCATGTTATATTATTTTCTACATGCAAATGTAGACTTTCATAAGAATATACTGAGCATTTGCTTGCTGTACTGCTCACACGAAACTTCTTGCTCGCTCTAATGTCAAAGTGAGTAAGTAGCTTTATAGTAGGAAAAATTGGTAAAGAGCAGATGGTGCGAGGAAGGTCTGCACCTTTGCAAAACGTACCTGCTCTAACTTCACGGCGAACAAAAACTTTGAGATGAGCTGTAAAAATGGTTTATATAATTATTTTATGAACAGAAACTAACACAACAAATAGAAACAGTCTTGTTTTCCAATTAAAACAAAAAAAAAATCTCCTGTGCATTAGAATATGAACTTCACCAACACTTGAAAAATGAACTATACAACAAGCCTTTCTCATACAACCAAAGAATCCACTTACCTCATGAAAAATCTGCAAATAAGTTGATGGATTTAGTATTCTCCTTGTTGTTAATAGTTTCATGCTAATTGTAAAACTTAGTCCATTGATGCCTCAATGCTGAATAACAATATTCTTTAATAATTTATGATAGAAGCGGACCTGTTAGCATAAGGGAATGTACCCATACTACGTGACCTGTATAGGGGGTGGTGGTCTTCAAAATACCACGCTTGGTCACAAGGACAAGGGTCGGGGCTAAGGTTTTTGTCACATAGTCAATATTCTCTAGAAAAATAATTCTGAATAACAGATGAAAAGACTTGTCTTGTAAATTAAGTTCGGGTTAGACTATGTTTTTACATATATTTTCACTTGTGATTAAAGATATGCTTGAATATAAGCTAAATTATTTTTTTACTCTCTGTTTGCTAAATGATTTTATGAATCAGTATGTGAAAAATACGAGAGGGAGGTGGTCTTGGCATATACTATGGCTGGTCATCGAGGGCAGAAGGGTTAATTAAAAAATGGGTCACATAATATGGATATGGTTCCTAACATTATGTAAAAAAAAATGTGGTAACACAAATGCAAAATTGCAAAGCAACCCAGAAAAAACCTTAGCAATAAAAATTAATACCTTGAGCTTGGTGGAACATGAAATTTGTCATAATATTTGAGGAGCTTCCAAAAAAAAAGTAATAATGTCTAAATTGTGTCTTGACCAATTTGTATAGACATCAAAGATGAATGTTAAAAGTATTATGAAGTTTATTGCTTTATGATAATATGTGACTACCTACAAGTGATAAAAATTAAAGATAAATATGATTCGGGATGAAAAACAATTCTACGTGTACTACAATGTCCAGTATTCGCACTAATAACAGTTCATTTAGGTCATTAGATAATCACATTCTGAAAGAAAGTTTGAATATCTGTTGGACATTCAAGAAAACAATTTATGATTATTATTGCCAGAGACTTAGTAATTTAGCAAGTCATTGAGGCAATTGTCAGTGATAAACAAAAGACAATTACCTACATTGATGATGACTGTTTATATGGTTTTTTGTGTAAGAGCGCTATAGGGCGATTTTTTCATCGCTCATAAATTCTCTAGGCATTACATATCTGAAAAAAAAAATTCAAAAAAAAGTTGGTGAAATATTTCACCATTGATATTTTTCACAGAAGAATTATTGATACAGTGTGGTTATTAAGTCAAACATAAATATTACGCATGAGAAACGTATGACTGAGGGTGAAGCGGGGAGGAGTGTCCTGCTGGTGGTCGCTGGCTGTAACTGTCAGTTGCCTGTGCAACGCCATGGTTATTCAATGAGTTTGTGACACTACATCTCAATATTATAGTACTGAGCGGTGGTACTAATAGTCTAGTCGAGAAGTGAGTTTCGTGGGAAAAATAAAAGTCCAAGTGTTGAAAAAATATGAGCAACAGCTGATTCGCCTCAGAAAATTTTTGACACAAAAGGTCATCGAACCATGTAACCATCTTATTTTAATGTAAAGTAAAGGATCTTTATTGGTAATAAAAAAATAACAATAAATTGAGCAGTATTTTGAAGTTTTACAAAGACTTGTAAGAAAACCCCATGTTTCTAAAAATTGCTGAACTATTAGTTATCTTAAATGGTTTCATCATTTAAATAATACATTGTTTCAACATTCTATCCTTCATTATCTATTATCAGGTTGTCCAAATATAAATCCGCCATTATTCAGAAAACTTTATTATAAATTTTATTTTTAAATTAACAACTACTTTTCATTAATGTATTGGCCGTCGTTATCCACAACTTGCTGCCAACGATTTGCCAGTGTGAGAATCCCGCGCTCGTAGAAGGCTTTCGGTTTTTCGTCGAAAAAGTTTGTCAGGTCACATTTTAGTTGATGTTCGTCATCAAATTTTTTTTCTTGTAATTAGATAAAGCCCTGAATAGGTGGTAATCGGTTGGCGCAATGTATGGCGAATAAGGGGGATGTGCAATAATGGTCCACCCAAGTTCCTGTATTTTCTCACGAGCTTTCTTGCAAATGTGTGGTCTGGCATTGTCATGCAAAAAGTAAATTCTATCCTGTTTTCCTTTCAGATTTTTAGATACTTGGTCAAGCTGGTCACAGTAGATATCCGCAGTAACTGTAATATTAGGTGGTAAAACTTCTCAGTATATTATGCCCCTAATTCCCCACCAGACGCACAGCATAACCTTTTTTGGTGACTGTCTTGTTTCAGTGTTGGTACTGCCTTCTGACCGACGCTAAGCCACTGACGCTTGCAGGTATGATTTACATAGAAGACCCATTTCTCGTCGCCGGTAATAAGATTGCGTGACCACTCGAAGTTCCTGTGCGATGTCAAGTTTTGCATGCATATGTCGACTCGCTGTTGTTGTTGAGAAGGAGTTAAGTCGTGCGGCACCCACATTCCATATTTCCAGGTTTTATTAAGTTTGTGGAGATAATTATCTATTGCCCCGTGGGAGCACTGAGCACTCGGCCAGTTCACGCACCGTAGATCTTGGTTCATCTTCAATTATTATTTTTTGAACGTCGATATCAATTGCTGGTGGTCTTCTAGGGTGGGGCTGGTGGTCTTCTAGGGTGGGGCTCGTCGTCGAGGTTAAAGTTACCCTCACGAAACTTCTGGAACCATCGTTTTGCTGCGTCGTAACAGAGGACATTCTCTCCAATCATACTACAAATATTTTGCACGGCTTCCGTCGCTTTGTGACCCAGACGAAACTCATGCAGTAGAAGTAGCCTGAGTTCTCTTCGAGAAATGTCCATTTTTGTCGATCGTCCGAATCGTATCGAAGTTATTGTTCGAATGTTGAGGTCACGCGAGCCTGCTCTTCTTATATAGTCGAACTATGGATGTTTCCAGAACCCTTATAGTAAATTAGATAGCTGGTTAATATTTGGACAACTTGATATGATAGATTAGAACTAAGTTATTTCATATTTTATAGGTCTGAAGTTTCAATCAAATTTCCTTGTTTTTACTTCTTGTACCTGGTTGGTTTTAATTTGATTCGAAGTTAACATTCTTGACTACAATCAAAACAAAGGAAAAACATTTTTACACATTGTTTTTCATTCTATGGGAATGAGTGAAACTTCTGCGAAACTCACTATGTAATGAAATTTTATTTCAAAAAAGAGAAAAATATGACACAAGCCAAAAAGAAAATTATTGTCAGTTATAGACCTAATGTCTAACATATCTGACCTAACCTAAGGGTATGAACGTTTTCCATCAGGAGATTTTAATGATAAAGATGCAAATTGCTTCGGTCACCTTGCTACGAATAAAGTTGATGCAATTTATGAAAAAGTGGAGCTACATTGGCATATCAGTAGTTATGATATTGCTGAAGAACCATTGCATTGCATTGACCATAAAACAGTTTTGACTCATTTGTTATTCTCTATTAAAACATAATGACAGTGTACCATTTTTACAAAGTTTGATCACTGGTTGAGCAAGCAAAAGTCAAAGTGCGGCCTAGCTCCACAGGTTGGCAAAACCTGGATGAACGCGCAATGAAGTGATGTTGATTTGCAGTGATGTGACGGTGATGGTGGGATTTCAAGGACATCATTAGTGAGCTTTGAGCTATGAGCTTTTACTGCCAGGCAAAACCATCAAGTCGGAAGTTTACTGGCAATAGCTGATAAGACTAAAGCATGCAATTGAGAAAAAAGTCTGGAATTGAACAATAGAAAAGGTATACTTTAGTCATGATGACGCCAGACCACACAAAACACACACAGGTTTTTAGCCACTCACGAAAAATTGAAGAGTTGAGCTGGGAAGTATTAATGCATAATGCATCTACTATATAGCCCTGACCTTGCACTCTCAGGTTTCCACTTGTTTCAAATTGAAGAGTTGAGCTGGGAAGTATTAATTCATAATGCATCCACCATATAGCCCTGACCTTGCACTCCCAGGTTTCCACATGTTTTGGTCTGTTTAGCATTCTTTAGGTAGAATAAAGTCGACATCAAGACTGTCAAAAGTACTTGGCGCAATTTTTAACCATAAACCCCAAATTTTTTGCAGCATTGTGTATTTAAAGAAAATAGATATATAAATAATTTTTATGTTTTATATACAAATTTAAAATTTATTCATACTTTAATTAAGACATATATATGCTGTTTTGTTCGATAATTAATTGCCATAATATGATCCTGCATTTACTACCTACACAAGAGCTGACTCTCAAAGACGAATTCAGCTCAGCTTGCTCAGCTCAGCTCCGCTTAATTCAGACCTTTCAGATGATAGTATTGAATCACATAATGGTGACCATTTTTAACTATGTTTAAAACTTCATTGAGAGTGACAAACGATAACAAAAGAATGTCTTTTTCATATTTAAATTTAATTTGAATACTATTTTCAAACGCAATAAGCTTTTTTTAATGCAACCACCATACTATATGTCAGGTCGGATACTTCTGGGCCCACCCTTGTATTTCAGGAATTGATTTGGTCCATTGCGGTATGCCCTACAGTCTCCCTCCAATCTGTATGTATCACATAGCATTAGAGTAGGTTAGAGTTGGTAAGTAGGTGGATACACTATCCCCTTCAAGCATGCAGTTTATTGCATACTTAAGACAGATCTTATAACCTAAATTCTAAAATGCGACGTCAAATCATACCAAAAATGTAAGTGAAAGGGTTGAATGACTTAATCGTTTTCTAAAACGGGACAAATCTGAGACTAGAATATTTATGTATAGATGATATTTTTAAAATATCTTTGTTGTGTGATTATTTTTGAGAACAAATACTGTTATATGACACCTCTAACCTACATCTTTCTCTCTGGTATGTATAGATTACTAAAAATTAAGACATCATTTTTCAATTTAAAAAAGTGGTATCTTTAAAACTGTACTAATTTGTACTTAACTATATGTTGTTTATTTCATCAGTCATGAAATGAGTATCTCCATTATACGGTTTTGAAGAATAAAGCACAGAAATGAAATTCCCTGTTTTTTATTCCAGGTCTTCTCACAGCAGGGTGGTGGGCGGTCGGTGGTCGCGTCAGGTGCGTCGAGCCAGCCACAGCCGCCGGAATAGGCGTCACGTGACGTCACCGCTGCCGAGACCCATCAGTGGACACGAAGCGCACGCCCAGCCTCTTGAACACATTGAGCTCCGTCGCAGCTCGAGACTTGTTAACAACCTTCCGCGCTCCGACTACGCCATCTCTGAGAGGTGGTCTTACGGCGCTGACGTCACATACGAAACACGCTACGATCCCGAGTATAAGAGTGGGGACGCCGAAAAATTTACCTATACTCCCTCCAAAAGAGGCTGCTCTTCATCACGTGACAGAAAGAAACGCAAGAGGAATTCTTTGTTGAGTAACAGTGTCACAGAGGACTGTGTCGCATATTACACGCGTTCTCGGACTGCTCTCAAAATAAACGACAGTGGTTGTGAGCAAAGTGACAGTCTACGAAGTGATAACCCTGCCAACGATTCAGAATTCGACAATACGGTTAATGCTAGTTCATCGCCTTGGGACATATCGCTCCCATTCTCAGACCAAGCAGAAGGACTATTACCATTGGATGAGAGAGATTTTGCTGATTCACCATTCAGCTCATCGACAGTGACAGATTTGATAGATTCAGATTATTCTGTATATACGCCTACCACAAACAAGAATAAAGGGAAAAAAAGGAAACGTTCTTCACCAAGATCTTTGTCCAACAGAAAAAGTTATATCTTATTAAATCTAGAACAATATAATAAGAAGTTAAGAGTAGATTCACCAAGTAAAGAGTCTGAAGAGAAAGATATATCCTTGGAGTGGAAAGTGACTAAACAGGACCCTGAACCAAGAGGTGAAGAGCTGCCACTGACCACTCGCTTGACCTGTACATATCCACTTCGTAATCGAAACAATCGTGATCTTGGACCACCTACCGCCACAGTTACTAGAGATTTTCCAGGTAATTCATACTAATGTTAATACAAAATGATGCATGTTTGTTTACTTCATGCTCCTGTCATACTCCTTCATGCTGCAGGGATCAGACATATTTAATGCAAATTATTTTTGCCTAACCAGATTTTAAATTTGTAATATTCATTTTCTTAATATCATATGGACCACATGCTGTTATATAAATTAAAATACCAGACAGAAAATATTAGTCAATATAACCCGTCTTACAAACGGATATAAGGTTGAGACCAATACTAAAAAGGGAAAAGCTGTGATAGGAGCAAGTAGATGTTGTCCTAGTGCAGCTACTGCATGATGACATTTGTTCTGTGTTATTTTTATTTTTTGCTAAGTTATCTCAGTTCTATTTTAACCTATACACTACACATTAACTAAATTTGGTCAAATTGAAAGTTGCGAGCCATGTCATTAACAGAGACGATTGATAATGATAAGTTAAAAGGTTAACTGCAATACTTAAGCAAAAATCTGATCATGTTTGACATTTTTATGGATTTTAACTAATTCCATTTTACAAAAATTATTCATTCATATTATTTAAATAATACATTAAATTAATAATTTGAACCTATTGCTCGAATGGTTGTAGAAGCGCCGACTGCTGAATTAAAGGTCGCGGATTCGACTCCAGCCTGGGACAAATATTTGTGTACATGAACAACATATCTATTTGTTCCATGTCTAGTTGTAAAATATCTTTACGTGTATTATATCAAAATATTAAGTTATGTATATCAGTTGCCTAGTATTCATAGTACAGGCTTCTGCCTAGTTTGGTACTAGATGATCACATGTGAGATGTCCCAGATTTTATTATACTATTTTTTCTTGTGTAAGTCCACCAGTAATATAAAAGTGCAAACACATTCTTACTTAAGTTGTCAACATGAGAAATTTAAATGTATAATGAGTTGATCTGCCTCAATGCATGCATGAGTTGATTAACTTATCTTGCAGTAAGTGCAGTGTTCTGTCCACGATGATAATAATTATCTGTTTGTAATATTTCTTTGCAGCAAGCCCCTCTACTAGTGATATCACTCAGACTCAACTGATAACAGAAAAGACACATTCATCCACTGCACGAGGAAGAATATCAGCTTCACCTCAACCGCTAAAGGATAATACAGGTTTATAAACAAACAAATTATGTTACTTTACTGATTAATATTACAACATTTTTAGAATTATTAAAAAAATATGAAATTTTGTTCTAGAACCGACTTTGAAAACTGCAAATACCGGTAGCAAGCTCCTAATAGTCCCACGGGACCTCCCATATCTACGTCAAACAAACGCGAGGCGGGTTAGTAATTAAAAAATAGTACCTAAGCAAAAATTTAAGAGAAGTGCAATTCCTCTTTGTGCAACTAATTAAACTAACAAGACCGGTTCATTTACAATAATCAACTACTGGTTTTATATTAACATTAAGTGATATAATGTAATTGTGATATTGTAGAGTTTAGCAGCTGCAACGGGTGCGACGCTGGGTGCTTGCTTGACGAGGGGAGCCAGCACCTCACAGAGGCAGAGACAGGATACTACTTCTAAGAGACAGGTGGGTTGAATTCATTGCTTTTGGAGATCATTTTAATATCAAAACCTCTACTAGAGCGTTTATAAATTTCTATGGGCTTAATAATCCATAAATAGGAATACTATAAAAAAACCAGCCAAGTGCGAGTCCGACTCGCGCACATAGGGTCCCGTACGACTACTTTATATAATTGTGTTAAGACCGCAAAGACCGCATACTTAATTATTTGATATAAATTTCAACTTGACTGACCGATTGGCCAAGTGGTTAGAGACCCTAACTGTGGAGCCAAGAGTCGTGTCTGGGTGTAAAAAGTGTTTATATATGTATATATTATTGATGATGTATGATGATGATATGGTATTTGATACCTCTACGCGTTTCTGAGAAAAAGGGTCTTAGACAGATGGACAACCGAATGATCCTATGAGGGTGACTTTTTTCTTATTGAGGTTCGGAACCCTAAAATCTACATCACTTAGAACCTAAAACAAGACATATTATTTTGTTAGTATAAATTGCCTCTCTTTAAGGCAAATTATTAGTGCTTTAACAAGGAAAAATAAATCATTGTGATTCCAATGGTTTTATCCAAAATTGCCCATTCACGAACAGTCACAAGTAAAAGGCAGTGTCCATTTTTCATGAACTCTATTAGATTTTTACGAACTCTATAATTAATCAAGACTGACAAATGTAGAAAAATACACAGAATAACTCATTTTTTTGAAATAAAGATCTTATTTTTGTGTGACTGCTCATAATGTGGCAAGGAAAGACCAATGCTCACGTCTGAGGCTAACTACAGCCACGGGCGCGTCTAGTAAATTTAGCGATTGTCTAGAATCTGTGAATTTGCAACATTTTCAGTCCTATTATCACTTTGATTTACTAATACATAACATTGATATTAAGTGTCAGATGTAAAGTATGAATGTGTGTTAGGTCCCGTGTGGCGAGGTCGCCGGCGGTAGCGCGGCGAGCGGACGGCGGGCGCGGGCTCGCGACATGCCTCAGCCGCAGCCCACGTCCACGCGGAAGGACAAACGAGGTTATCTTCTATTTGTTGTCTATATTATTTAGCCATGTATATGTAGCCGTACATATTCAATGGAATTGATGCTGGTTTGTTCAGGTACCTATTATGACAAACACTTAATCCATACTTCAATTTTGATAATGTTGTTAAGACTATAAACTGCGTAAAGTTAAAAATAATAGCACTTTTAAAACACAGTTGAATTTCAACCTAATTTGACTGCATCAATCAGTAATCAGTGTTAAGATCAATTAAATTTTGACGTAATATATTTTCTTTTAGGCAAAAGCAGTCTGGGTTCGTGTGCTAGTACTGGTGGTGCGTCCAGCCGATCTCACCCGCAACCTATAAACACGGTAAGTTTTCTATATATTCTTGGCTTGATATGAACGTATATGTATGAATTTATTATCATTTTAAAATTCTTAATCAGGGTGCAGTGGCGTCGACGTCATCCACACCGCCAGCCTCAGGGTCAGCCGGATCAATGCCTGACAACGTGCCTGCAGAAAACAAGCCCAAGGGCAAAGGTGAGAACCCATCACATATAATAATACCGTTCCGGACATTACAAACGCATAGAGTCATATGGGAATTTAATCAGGCCTCTCGCTTGCACTTACGGGCCTCATGGAGCTGTACTATTGTTGTGTTTGAGTGTGGTGAATATATTGTCGTTACTCAAGCATTGATGAGTCCTCATACACAGGTATACATCCCTTATAGCCACAGTTACTCAGTTATCGCTTAGTTAATTACTCGTAGTACTCAACATAGTTCTTTATTTAAACTGCTCATTGTTCTATTCAGTGGAACGCGACAGCAGCATTAATTTGATATGCATTTAATGTAAATACTCCTTGTGATCAAATCCTTAAAGCAGGCACTCTACAATTTATTATGAGTTCTTAGGTGTTATACACATTACTACAAATTCTGAAAAGTGTTACCACATCAAGAAAATTTCTTTTATTTGGTAGTGTGGTATATCTATAATGTGCTAATAGGTTATCATAACTCATGTCAATATGAAACAGATGAAAGTGAATCCCTCGCAAAAAAATTATTTTTGAATAATTTTAATATTTTGTCCATGGATATTATGGTATGGATCCCAAATAGCTGAGGCATATTCCAAATATGGTCATATAACCACTTTGTATAAAATAATGTATGATAATGTTCTTTTAAATGTTTTGCACTTCTAAGGATAAATTTGAACATCCTGTAAGCTTTAGAGACATGTCGTCACTATGTTGATCTAAAGTAAATTTTGCATCTAAGGTCAAACCAAGATATTTAACTGTTGATTCTTTTTTAGTAGCGATACTACCTATATGATGGTCCGATAAACATTTATCTCTGTTTTTTGTAATGTCGTGTATATGTTTATCATTTGTCAAATATAATTTATTATTTAGACAATATTGACTGAATCTATCAAGATCTTCCTATAGCAATTTCGCACAGAATAGATTGTTAATTGGTTTAAACATTTTAAGAAAATATTAAATTAAACTATGTTATTATATTAATTTCATTGAATCAATAAAATTGCATACAATAATTTCAAGATCTTGACCCAGCTTTAGACTCATTTTTACAAGTAAGCCGACTTACTCAGGCTGTTTCCCTAGCAAGTGATTGGTACAGAGAACAGTTATTGCGCAAAGGTCCACTCGCAACTGGCATGTTTTTTTATTTAAAGAGTGAATGGAGGATTTTCAATTATATAACCAGTATAAAACATTACATGTTTTCATATTCAGGACGAGGGCACCATTTTTTCCGCTTTGCAGCGTCGTCATCGGGCGAGGAATGCGGTGGTGGTCCAGGCGGCGGCGTTGCTGGAGGGGGAGGGGGAATCGGCAGTGCAGGGGCGAGCGCTCTTTCTGGGGCCGCAGAAGAATCCTCATCAGAAGAAGGGGAGGTCGGACGGCTCCAAGCGTTGCTCGAAGCACGTGGTTTGCCGCCGCATTTGCTCGGCGCTCTCGGCCCGCGTATGCAGCATTTGTTGCATCGCACTGTCACGGCCAATTCTGGTTTGTAATGTTAAAATGTTTAAAATTCATCAACATTCTACAAAAGGCAAACATATTCGTGAATTACAGTTCCAATCAACCTTTATGGCGGATGTGAACACAGGCACAAGTCGCGTCGCAGTAACTAATTTTAGGTGTAGCGGGACGCAGTGGAGCGAGGGGCATATGAAGCAAGCACGCTTAAAACGTTGTACTCCGTTCCGCCATAAAGTTTGATTGGAACTATAACTAGCAAGCATACAAATTATGTGTTAATTATGTGAATGTTATCCACCAATATATTTTGAAAAAAATAAGTTCAACAACATTTATTTGCTAATGAAGTGGGCATATATTGAATCGGAAAAGAACAATTTAATTCAACATATAAGCTCTAATAAATTATCCTTTTCGGTAAATTATTTTTTTTATTTTTAACTAATTTATTAATTTGGTTAAGTAGATCCAGTCGTTTTTAAATAAAAACCTATCACATGAGAAGGTAGATAGACGAAGCCCTTGCTTATTACATTTGTTAAAAGATATAGATCGACATGACTAATTTGGTCTAGGTAATAAATAAAGATTTTTAGAATTCTTTTTAGAAAAATCAATATTCTAAAAAGATTTATACAGTTATTTCTGACAAACATTTAAATTAACCTTTGTTTATATTCAATGTGACATTTTCTTAAAAATGTAGATATGATTAAAAAGAATACATTACCAATAAAAAAGTTATTGATCTAATGAATGTATATATTTCTTTTATACATTGTTCATTTGCCTTAAAACTAAAAGTGTCAAAATCCAGGTTTAGCATTAATATTATACACAAAGTTTATTTTAATGAACTTATGATTACATTACAATCCATAATATAGCCTGTACACACAGTGATGTGAGATGTCAACTGTGAGTGGTTAGGGTGGTCCATTCACATCAATCACTAGAGGGGACTATTTTGCCGTCTATGAAGTTCTCAATCCACATATTACTCAGGACCAAGTCACATCTCCTGAATGATTTAAATTTACACTTTAAAACATTTTCTGATATACCTTGTTTACATGTCTAGCTGCATCCAAAGCTGCCCAGCTCTTGGCTGGCTTACAGGCGACTGGAGATGAAGGTCAGCAATTGCAAGCTGTCATCGAGATGTGCCAATTATTAGTAATGGGCAACGAAGACACCCTCGCCGGGTTCCCAGTGCGACAGGTGGTGCCTGCCCTCGTCAATTTGTTAGCTGCTGAACACAACTTTGATATGGTCAGTTCATATTAAAGATTTTGTCGAATTTTAATTCATATAATCATAACTTATTAACACAAATGCTAAAACGTGTCTGTTGCCCTTTTTTTACGTCGTAACGATTTTTTTTGCACAGAAATAGTTCAAGGGACAAAGAACAAGTAACATACTACTGATTAACCTTGTCAAACGCTTTAATGAAATACAAAACTAATCAAAATTCGAAATGAATTACAGTAAAGCTTTCAGTTTGTGATATGATATAGTAGTTGGAATAGAACTCGAGGTGAGTTAAAAGGCTGTGGGAATATAAATAGGAATATATTATGTATGTTCTCACAGGCAATAGTTAATTATAACTCACTGTTGAAAGCTGTCAATGCAATTTGATATGACTACTGCAATGGCTATAGATTTCAAAATGATATTAATTAGTTCATAGTAATCCACTTAATAAGTTATGATTTTTTTTTCCTAAATGTCACAATTTTTTTTTAACTATAAAATAATAGACTGTATCGTAAGGCAAGGTGATACTAATCTCCCAGTTCGTCTTTTTTAAGATTGTTTCCCCAATAGGTATTATGTTTATTATCATGACATTGAACATTAATGTCTCGGTCTTATCTGAATTTGCATTATCTGTTGGATAAAATAAATGACACTAAAGGTTTAAGTAACTCACGATCCCTAAATAAGTATAAAGTATATTATTTGGAACTATACATCTAAAATATAACTTTGTCAATAGATTTAGGAATGTAAGGAGTGAATGGGAAAAATTACTATGAAACATTTTTATGTCACAGTTCTATCACAAAAATCAAACTTCTTTTAATTGATTTAAACATTGCGTAGTTGCAACTAATGGTCTATTATAAAAAAATTAAGATTACCGTTTACTAGCGACCCGCCCCGGCTTTGCACGGGTAACAGAGCATAAATCTGTCGTAGTGTCTTAACTGCTTGTTGCGTCAAATATGTCAGATATTTGAAAAAGTAAAGAATATATACATAAAAACAAACTAAAATATTTCTTTGTATACCACATTGATAACTTCTGTTTAACCACGCGTGTCACATCGGTCGGTTTGGAGACACCCGGCGCGGCGCCCAGTGTTTGTAGCGTGATAGTTTTTATTTCGCGATAACTCTTAAAATATTAATTTAATTTGTACGGTGTAGAGGGTAATCATAATGTGAATGAAATGCTAAAATGAAATGAAATGAAAAAAAGGTAAATAACGTATTTAATTTGATGAGGATTAATATTGCTTTCCAATTACCACATCATTTTTTTAGGGTTCCGTAGCCAAATGGCAAAAAAGGAACCCTTATAGTTTCGCCATGTCCGTCCGTCCGTCGTCTGTTTGTCTGTCTCTGTGGTTTTTCTCGGAAACTATTGGCAATATATAATTGAAATTTGGAAGGTAGGTGTAATTAAAAAAAAAATTGGGATAGGTCGCCATACATGTAAGGTACTACAAATCGAAGGTTCACTGTAATAAAATAAGTAATACAAATTGTCTCTAGCTATCAGTGCACTCGTGTTAATACTTTTCGGATTAGCCAGAGAGGATCGAGCGCCTTCTAAATAACTAAGGAAATAAAAATGGAATATATTTTTTAAACGTAAAAATAAGTGTTGTAAGCTATCAATATAAGATAGACATGCCGTCGCGGACTTTTTGTCAGTCCTGTAAAAGGGAAACAATTCTTCCATACATTGTTTTGTTATATATCAAAGGGATGAGACAACTTTTACAATGAACGCTCCCAGTCGGCTTTATTTTTCCGCCGTCTTCAACAGTAATCGTCATATTTCAACTAACTTGCACAAAACATTGATAAATCATACACACAAACCTTCGTCTTGAATCACTTTGTACATTGGCACTGCGTATGCGCGCGAAACAAACGTATAACGTTCCGTTGAGGCAAGCCCACGCTATCATGGTATTTAATATATTATCGTGTGTTAGTTTAGCTGCAGTAAACTTGGCGCGGTACATGATTTCGTTTCATGAAAGTTCAGGCCACATCTCAGCCGACCCTCGAGTAAGACATTCTTGAATTCACGTCGAACAATAAAAACTAAAAACATAACTACATAGACTAGCTTTAATGTTGGACGTATATAGCATTAGTTTTTATGGCTGTACATCACCAACTGTAGTTGTGACTTCATATGTTTTTCTTTCATTTAATTTTGGTTCACATCTCAATGTTTTGACTAATGCCCATTGTTTTCTTATACAGATGAACCACGCTTGCCGTGCGCTCACTTACATGTTAGAAGCATTGCCACGCAGTAGCGGTGCCGTGGCACTAGCTGTGCCAGCATTCCTTGACAAACTGCAGGCCATCACGTGTATGGACGTAGCTGAACAGAGCCTTACTGCGCTGGATATGCTCTCGAGGAGACATTCAAAGTCTATACTGCAAGCGGTAATTGTTACACTGTTTTTCTTCTAGCATATTTCATATACATTAATTGCATAATTGCCGTCAATGTAATCAATTGAATTCTTATATCAACTACTACACGGAGGATATCCTAAAAGTCAATCTGTCAAGATGGCCCTCAAACAGATCAAGATTAACAGGGCACCAGATGAAAACGGAATTTTAACAGAGTTTTTGAGAGTAGATTTAAAACCTGTACTCAAAGTCCTCCAGAGGCTTTTCAGTCCCGTCATAGACGAAGGCATTTTCGTCGGAAGTCTGGACCAGGGGTCGTAGTACTTGTTCTTCAAGGAAATGAACAAACCCTTCTTGAATTATTACGAACCCATCACACTTCTGTAAATTATTTTCGAGGGTTATCGGGAACCATCTTGCGCACAGGCACGACGACTTCCAGCCACCCAAACAAGCTGGATTCCAAAAAGACGTCATACCATGACCCGATCCACATGCTCCGCCGGATTATACAGATATTCCAGGAGTATAAACGACCGCTATGTTTAGTGTTTGTTGACAATAAGAAAGCGTTCGATTTTATATCGAACCCTTGGCGATGGCGCTGCTACGTACAAACTGATAGTGGTGCCAAATTGGCTATAAATTTATAATTTTTTTGAGACAATTGCATGATAACATCTCTGCAATTTGATAATGTCAGTCTGAATAAAAAACGAAAGCACTAGACGGATTCAGCTGTCAGAAGTGTTAGACAGTTACACATAATCTCTCTGAAACTTTTCACCATTTCATTGCAAGATGATTTGAAACTTTGAATTTGGAAAGGATTCAGCTGAAATGTTAATGGCGAAAATGTCCACCATACTCAAAGACCTCAGTAGAGTTTACCAACGAGTGAGTTTATAAATACATACATGTACACATGCATACATAAACAACAATGTCTAGGTCCCAAATTAAGCCTTAGCTTGTGTTTTGGGTACGAAGCGAAGACACCACATACATATAACAACCTAGATGGGGTACCAGTATCAATATTCATATAACACTGACCCGACCTGGGATTCGAACCCGGGACCTTCAGGTTCGTAGGCAGGATGGCTACCCACTAGGCTAAGCGGTCGTCACACCTGATAAATATGGATAAGACCAAAATGTCAAATATTCAGGTTGCATCTGCTCCAATGGTTGTTGGGGACTATATAATCGAAGTTGTCGAGGAATGTCGACCTGATACAAACTGTCCGATTCAGTAACTCTAATTTTGATAGAGAAGCCAATCTAACTAAAATCCAACTTGCTTGGGCAGCGTTTGGGGAGCTATGCAGCGCCCTTGAGTCTGATGTACCTCAGGGCTAAACTAAAGTCTTTGAACAGTACAAGTTACAAATAATGACTTATAGAAATGAGATGTGGTCTTTAATTGCTGGTCTCATTAACAAGTTTACAATCGCTCAACGTGCTATGGAAAAAGTTGTGCTTGAATTTTTTCAGTGGGATAGAATTAGCGATGAAGGAATCCACAGAAGAACTGGAGTGACTGACGTAGCTCACAGAATGAACAAGTTGAATTGGCAAAGGGCAGGCCTCTTCACTTCTAGAACCATCGGGGAAAGAAAGTTGTCGAATGGGGACTACGCCCCAACCATCGTAACGTGAAACGGTCTCCCTCTAGGTAGATTGATGACTTGTTAAAGGTGCGCCATTGGTTACAGATGGCCCAATACGGTGTGTTGAGATCTAAGGGAAAGGTCTATAGATCCAGCAGGTGCAATGATGATTATGATTATTATGAACAACATTAATGAATGAATAGATAAAATTGCGTTAGAAGTTAAATTATTAATTCCTTTTGCATAAATGAATTTAAAGAAATATATTGTTTAATATATTTTTTTAAATCATAATTAAGTTATTGTTATAAATTTTGTTTTTTTCAACAGAGAGGCGTGTCATCGTGTCTGACATATTTAGATTTCTTTTCAATAAATGCTCAACGTGCAGCTCTATCCATCACTGCAAATTGCTGTCAAAATCTTACAACCGATGAATTCCACCTTGTGAGGGAATCTCTACAGCTATTGGCTAACAGGTTAGATTTTGTAAACTATTTTTGAGATTACAAACTGTTTTATTTAGGTATTCGTTAGGTACACAATTGCGTCATATGTCTTCAATCCTAATGTTAAATAATTTCTTGGCAAACCCAACAATATGATAATACCGAATTATATACAAATATTAACATTATTTGAGTTTACTGTGAATATAATTTGTTCTTGCTCAAGAATATAGTGTGTGATTACAAACAGTGCGATCAAAAACTCTATTGGTATGATTCCAACTTTGAGAGCTCTTCCAATATTTTAATTATATTATATATGTACTGCGATATGAAAATAGAATCCATATTATCATTTAGACTAACCCAACAAGACAAGAAGTCTGTGGAATGCGTATGTTTGGCGTTTTCGCGGCTCGTGGACAGCTTCCAGCAGGATCCTCAGCGCTTGCAGGAAATTGCTACACCTGAGCTTCTCACGAATTTGCAACAACTGGTAAGAAGTCGCACAATTTTTAGTTTTTTTATTTCAGTTTTAACCATAAAAGTACGAATTGACTAGAAGCCCTCTTCTGCGTTCACCAACCACTCATACTCTAGCTAGCTGGTGCAAGATGGCGAATTTCAGTTCGCGAGGTTCCTGCATAATTGCGTTTGAAATTTTCGATACTGTGAAGTGACATTTCTGACTACTAAAACCAAACGCTTCTGTCAAATTAATTTACTCTATGAATTAATAAATTGAATTCGTCCTGTCGTGACAACCGAACACGAATTTGTAACAAATAGAGATATAGGTTATGGCCACATTAGCACACGGTCAGCAGCTTCTGGTAGGTCAGATCGACTCCAGAAATTTTAAATTTGCTATTCCATAAATTTAAATATATTGTTGTATATTGTTCATTTTAACTGATAAGAACATCTCCTGACACATATATGAATATTTAAATGATCGAAATGTCTGCAGGTAGTATGTAGTATTTTAGGTTAGTATTTTATTTTACTTTATGTATTTCTTCCTAATTTGTTGAAGTGTTAAACTTTTGCTACTTGTATATACTTATTGTTGATACTTTTAATATTTTGAAGAGTAACTGCTGAGTTTCTCGTCTGTTCTTCTCAGTAGATCCCAAACCGATGATAAAAACTTGAGTAAAAATATTTTCATTTGACTTACTCAACGTTACCCCTATTTCGATATATTTTAGTAATTTGGATTTTGAGACAGCTTTGATACCAGCAGTCGGTCGTGACCTTAGATGTAAGCTCAAATGTATTTCCTAGAGGAGTAAACGGATGCTACGGATCTCTACTTGGCACAGTTCTTGCTTACTTCAATTACTATTTTTCCATCCATCCATCCATCCATCAGCCCACATTCGTCCACTGCTGGACATAGGCCTCTCCCAAGGCACGCCACACTTCTTTATCCTCAGCCATTTTCATCCAGCCACTATTTTTCACTTCATCCGAACTAATGAATTGTTTAATTTGTAATAATATTTTGTAATATGTTTGTTTGGTACAGTATAAGACAGAATATGCCGACATTGGCAGAACGGTGTATCGTCTCATATCAAACCAATATTGCATTGTGTTGTATAATTAATCTTTTTCGTGCATTGCTTACTATAATATTATCATGTTTCCAGTTGGTAGTTCAACCGCCGCTGATCTCGGGCGGAACCTTCATAACGGTTCTTCGTCTCCTGTGGGTGATGTGTGCCGCGTGCCCAGCGCTCGCTCTGCAATTACACCAAAGGTCTATCGCCGACACTCTTCTGTGTCTACTTACTGGGTCCACCGTACAGCAAGAGGTAAATCAAATGTGGTGTTTATTATTACCAAAGGTATTTATTATTACAAATGGTACACATTTGTAGCTTTATCATTCTAGTGCTAACTATGAATTGTCATTTCTGCTTTCAATAGATTTTCGTCATATTTTTATTTTATTAGATTCAAACGAGGCAGAAACAGCAGTCTCTTTGGTTAAAAGTACCAGTATACCAACATCTCACTGAAAATACATTCAATATTATAACAGTATAACAGGGGGTCATGATACTAGTTTATTATCCTGCTCCAGACCCTCGGCGAGACTTCTCGTTGCGGAGCCCTAACGCCCTAAACGAAACCCCATTCGTTTACTTGCATGGTTTATAGGTGTTTAAATAACGTCGCAAAAGCGTAAATACCTTGCAATAGCAATAGCTTGACTCTAGCATAAATACCGACTTCGAATCGAGACAACGCGAGACGAGTCTTGCCGAGTGCACCATCCACACAAATACGCATTGGCGTTTTACCACTTTTGTGTAGTCTTGCTTAGTTGAGTTGCCATTAGAATCTTGTAAGCCCTCGTGTACTTATTTCATGACCACTTCTTCGCTAAAAAAAAGCATACAATACGAAGAGAAAGGTATTTTAACAGACAAAAAGAGGGAATAACGACTAGAGATAGGATATAGAGTAATAGTTTGTATTACGTTTTTAGCAAGTGGAACTGCTTCCGCGTTCGCCTCAAGAACTGTACGAGATCACTTGTCTAATTGGGGAATTGATGCCCCGTTTGCCAACCGATGGAATCTTCTCAGTGGACGCACATCTTGATCGGCCATGGTCTGTACCCGCCGATCGTACGGCACATTGGCAGTGGCGAGATGATAGAGGTACTTGATTGTTCTAGCTCCATTTTTTCATCTTTTTAGGGTTTCTTACCCAAAAAATTTAAAAAAGTCGAAAGCCTTATGCGATCATATGTTCAATTTGTCTGTCAATACATTTTTAT
This sequence comes from Luffia ferchaultella, assembly GCA_949709985.1. NCBI lineage: Eukaryota > Metazoa > Arthropoda > Insecta > Lepidoptera > Psychidae > Luffia > Luffia ferchaultella. Next base: position 8,500,444 of record OX453242.1, on the reverse strand, counting down.
TCCAGAACGGGTAAAGCGGGATTATTAATCAAAAGGGTAAAGTAATCAAGAAACTTAAATCAAATATAAAGGTCTTCTGTCCCATAGGCCTATAAGAAATTGAAAACTCAACTGTTAAGTCTATGCCATAAAAAGATACGGCGTATTTTCACACAAGTTAGCCCCTCATCAAAACCTATAGTGTTTCAGGTTAACCTAGAATCTTGAAATTTCAAATAAAGTCTCATGGCACAAGCAAAGGAAAGCTTTAAAAGTTAACAATTTCAAATTTAAATGAAAGGAGCATTGTAAATAATTTGACTGTACATCAACCAGGCGTATGGCGGTCCTATTCGTGGGCAGAAAGTCGCGCTTTAGAAGCTGGCGTGGCGGCAGGCGAAGAAGAGGTATGCCTCACTACCCTCGGTCGCTCTTATACCGTCGACTTAACCGCCATGCAGCAGCTTAACGACCACACGGGTACGGCTCGTCCCGTTCAACGTGTCGCCCCCGCCCCTCATCCGGACCATGCTACTTCGTCCAACAGCACTCCAGGTACGAGATTAAAGTTGAAGATATATGCATAAGTGTAGATAAGAACTATGCAAAAATGACACATGTGATCACCAATCGCTAGTGAAACCTTAAATGGTCTTCCTACAACTCGACATATATTTACATACTGAATGTTTTATTTCTGTCTCAACACATAATCAATACTTAATGTTATTTTTATAATTTATATAAATGGATTCAGATGACTATAATCGTAGAGTAATGTAGTTGATAGCTATGTATGATACGGTAGAGAGTGCAGTATCACTTTTAAGTATAGTACGAAGCCGATTATGCTACCTCAATTCTGCAGGGGTGAAGGCAGGTGCGCGGATTTCGTGGAACGGGTCCTAGCTTCAGAGTTGTCAAGTGTTTTGCCCACGCCTGGCAATTTAGAAATGAAAAGATCACAGATCGAATGACTAATATGATACACCTGTTAAACTCTGTGACTACAGTGTATAATTTATTTGTTGTTCTAGATCCACGCATAGCTATGGTGCGCGAGAACCCGTCGCTTGTGCGTTCATTGCTCGCCGTGTTACACGAAGTGTACTGGAGTTCGGCGGGTCCGGCAGTACGCTCGCAGGCTCTCAAAGCGATCCTACGTTGCGTGTACTATGCTGAGCCGTCATTACTTCGACAAGTACTCAAGATGCAGGTGAGGATACATTATGCATAATAAATACATTTTAATCTGTTTTATTGTTCGTGCGCAATACAAACGGGCTAAACTTCTTGTAACTGAGACGTTTTCAGTGTTGGCAATTTTATGTTTGAAATGTGATTGATAATATATTTTGTTTGTCTAAAGTTTAACACCAGTCAATGTTTATTTTAAATCGAATCTGTCTTACCAGCCAGTATTACTTTATGTACAATCCAGGAAATATTAGTAATAATTAGGGATATTTTAGGCCACTTTATAAAAAAATAATTTACTTGTATTAAAATACATATAATATTGTATTTAAATTAATTCCATTGAATAAAGTTTTATCTTTTAATGTTTATTAGTCACATGAATATTACATTTAAGTTATGGATATATACACAAATTACGATATTTGATTGTAAATAAATTGTCATCAATTATATTTCAAATGGGCTCTTTTTCTAATTCATGCTCAAATCGAGTTTTCGCTTAATGTTATTGAAATCAGTTCAAATTTTGCGTACAATCTTTTTGCTCTCACTGTGTTTTTTATACATTTATTCAGATTCAAATTCAAATCATTTTTCCATCATAGAGGTAAAAAAAACGCATTCTACTCTCACTCTGCAGGTCAACAATGGCCCTTTATATATATAACAATGACCCTTTAATATACTAGCGGCCGCCCGCAGCTTCGCCTCTGTAGATTATATATTTCTGTTAAATTTACTTTTAACTTGAGAGATGGTTTCTACATACTTTTTACTGGAACTAATTTTGGTGACTCTCATACTAATTTTCACCTTCCATTTCCCAACCTTTTTTAGTTAGCATCTCATCTAAGTTTTAAGAGTTAGCATCTAAAGTAAATCATACAAAAAACATATTCCCAAAATAAAATATATCGATTCGTAGGTAATATCATCCCACATCGCGGGCATGATGGCCTCAAACGACGTGCGCATAGTGGTCGGCTCGCTGCAGTTAGCTGAGATACTAATGCAGCGACTTCCCGAAGAGATGGGTATTCAGTTTCGACGTGAGGGGGTTCTGCATCAAGTCGCTCAGCTCGCCGAGCGAACGGTCAGCCCTGCACAACCGCCTAGACACTCCAAACTAAAGGTAACATATCAAACAAATGTAGAAAATCAAAGAAATCTAATAGTATTTGATTGATTTCAGCAACACGAATTGTTTTAGCATATGAGAAATATGTGATTAACAGTTTGATAGCCATGTTATTTGTAGATTATTGTGGAAAAGGTATTTTAAACATAACATCACCAGGGGTGTTTAACATAGAATAGAGAATGTGTATTTACTTGTTAGAGTTAAACAAATTAATGCTAACTTAATACTATTCTGGGCAAAGTTTATAGTAATATAACTTGAATAAGAGCCGATGATATCTCCTAATCCTAAGAAACTCGCTGATAGTAATGCCTTAGTTGAAACATAAAGTATTGTTTAAATAGTTTTATATTTTGTAAAGGTTTTTATCTTTTGTTTCTATTCAGCCATCGTCGAGCGGCACGAGCGCGCGGTCTACCGGCGGAACGTCTCCACCTGCTTCCACTTCTGCCAGTTCCATTGACCAGAACCTGTCACTAGCTTTCTCCGCTTCGGGATCCTTCGTTGCTACTACACCCTGTGAGTGAATATTCAGTAAATTAAAATTATATGCTATATGGACTTTTTAAGTGGACATTTGACATTGGGTACATATAAATTTTGCTGCTTTTCTAAGACGAATAGAATTGTATGTGTATAGCGTATAAAACTAGACGCACCCAAAACACAAATAAAACGCTAAATAAAAATATTTGTATATGGCAGTGAGTGGCGATACGGTCACTACTGAACCTGGGACTGCGTCGGCCTCATCTCACAGCCACGCGTCTGGAGTGCATAGGTGAGTGAACAATTTTCATTTGCAATTGAGGGAGCGTTCAAGTATTACGTAACGCAATTTTTGAACATTTTAGACCCTCCCTCCCCCCCATGTAACGCACCGTAACGTTTTTCCCTACCCTCCTTAAACATTACGTAACATTTAAGTGACCATTAAAGTTAAAAGTCACAAAGTATAATACCTTTGTTATTGTAATAATAGCGTTTGCAGTAGTAATAAACAAAAGGAGAGAATTTTATGTTTTTATTTAGGCATAAATCAAATAATGTATCAACGCAAAAACGCAATTCAGTTGCAATTACTGCTCTACTGTCTACGGGTTTGCCAGCCACTCAGTCTCTTTCATTACTAGTAATCGGAGAGCAGACGAAGAAGGTTCCGGTATTGTTAAACTACTTGCATCAAACAATCCAGGGATTCCCCGTAAAACATAATCGAAAAGGGTTGCCAATTTGGATGATTCTGATTCCTTAGTTTTTTTTTATTAAAATAAAAAAAATTTACGTAACGCGTTGTTTAAATACCCCCTCCCGCCCTTGTAACGCACCGTAACGTTTTACAAGACCCCCCCACCCCCCAAAATTGCGTTACGTAATACTTGAATGATCCCTGATCCGTTATTTTCTTATTTATCATTTATTCGTAAAATTACTGGGCCCAATAATACTATGAAGTGATAGAAGATGATAGGAAAGTTTTATTAGATTTTTCATATGTAAAAATAAAGTTCACGAACACGGGCTCTTTTATGCTCTATAACTGCGACCGTTTGCGCCGACAACGACTAGTACCTGAATGAATCGTCAAATGCTGCCTACGTCGCCTGTACGAAACTTGTTCGGGTATTGCTGGCCAGTGATCCGTTCTTGAAGCCCGCACACGTGCGGTGTACATCGACCCGTACCGCCACTTAGCGAAGTATATTGTTATGTACTGTCACCTGTCGACCGCCCTTAGGCGATTTTCACTTGCACCGATAGCATGATGGCGGTATGAGCAGAGCCCGAACAGCCAATGGCCCGTTCGGCGATTTTGTCCTTAAATGGTCCAACGGCAAAAACCCCGACAGCATATAATGTGTAAAATATTTTGTCACAACGATAATAAACTTGTCGCGCTTATGTGTACAGGTCAGGCAGTCCACTACAGTTGGCAGAAATGCTGAAGCGCAAACGTGCTATCAAGCGATCGGGTGGAGCTCCGCCTCGACACGCGCGGCGTCGGGACGACACCGTTCCCTCGTACACGACTACGCCCAACGCTCATCCTACCACTGCACATGGTATTATTTTTATAATTATGTTCTTTGCTAATATGTAAACTGAATATATCGGATGTTTGTTACTCAAGAGAGTAAAAGACACCCGTTAAATAGCGTTAACGTGGCCGTCGGCCTTAATTAAATACAGTTATAGTACCACTGATCGATAAGACGCGTATTGGAGATCCTTCACCTTACAATATGTGTATGTTGTAATATATATCTCAAAAACGCCGCATTATATTTTTATTTATTTATTTATTTATTTATTAGAAAAAAGCAATATACAAAAATATTTGGTCTCTGATTTCTAAACTAGGCAGGGCCTGTATTTTAGAAACCAGTGTCATCCCAAGTATACAATTTCAGCAATCTTGCAATTTACCAACAAAAACATAAAAACATAATATTCATTTCTTTTGATACATATATATATTCCTATAATATTGGCGCAATTATTATTTCAGGATGAGAAGCTTCCTTGGAAGTTTATAATTCATCCATCGGCAGGGAAAATAATTGCAATATTATTTTGTAATTTTGAAAGGAGATTGCTAATAGATTGTTTGCCAAAATGACTAAAATTAATGCTGTATATTATTCTAATTTTTTGAATAAGCTATGAGAGTCAATTCAGAAAAAATAATGCATCTGCACACTGTTCAAGCGACAGAGTGAGCCATGAGCAAAAACGGTTTTCTAAAAATTTACCGCTAACCCTACAGCCCAGACTAAGCAAGCACCCTACTATTGTTTCCTGTTTAGACTTTTTAAGAAAGATTTAAAGGGATGAGAATTTTTGACAGATAATGAGATGATGGCAGCAGTAAACGGAACGGATATTTTTTAAATGGCTTATGGTCTCTTTATGAAAAATGTAATAAGGGCATTTCTCTCTACTACTTAACTAAAAATTAAAAAAAGTGTCCAACTTCACCCTTTCTTTCATAGTTAGGTAGGTTACTTGTCGCTTCCCTCGTACACGCAAAAAAATTGGCTTTTAAATGATCCCACATAATAAATACTACATTTATAATGTAAATATTTACCACCTTTAGCCGCGACACTGGCGACTGCGTCGAGATCGGCGAGTCGTGTCGGCGGCGCGTCAAAGACGTCCTCTTTTTTGGCGTCGCTGAACCCGTCGCGCTGGGGTCGTGCACCACACGCGCACAAAGACAGTGGCCTGCTGAACGCACCACATGCGTCTTCCACACTTACTGTACACAACAAGTTAGTCTATTTCGATTGATATGTCATTTTGATTTTGTGTTTAGAAAATAAAGTCTCCTTATTGGGTATACTGTGTCATCTTGTAATAGAATTGTAAGCGATCGTGTTAAACAAGCGATCTCAGGTAATCATTTATAATTAATTCGTATTTTAAAGTTTACGAAATTTACATGTTAGTCACCCTGAATTTAAGGAATGTTGTAATTTTTTTGTACTTTTTAAATTTACCAGTTTAAAAAAAGTCAGATTTAAAGACCCTAAAATGTCACTTTATAATCATCAGTGTTAAAAATTGTTGAACAATGAAGAAGTAAATCAATTTAATTATATTTTGTCTTATGAACTATTAGAGAAAAAGTTCGCGAGTGGATCCAATGGACGGCAGCAAGGTTACAGCGCGAATGGGGTGCAGCTGGAGGGGGCGGCGGTGCCCTCGAACAACTTGCAGCCCTGGCCACCACGTTGCCTCGCGCACATCATCCTAAACACGCTCTAGAACAGCTCCGCGACACGCTCGCTCAACATGATCTCTCACCTTTCGAGGTATCAAATACGTTATTTTATACCTAACATTTTCTTATACCTTAATATCTGGTTTTGTCTAGCGGAGTGACTTTGATTTTGTCTCGTTAAAAAAATTGAGTCCATCAATAATAAACTTTTGCAAAGTAAAAATGCGACGGTTTAATAAATTTACTTTTCACCTGACTAGCTCAAAAAGAAGGTCTTTGTTCTTTAATACCAGAGAGCAAATCGCTCACTCAGCGAAGAAAACTTATTTAAATTTAAAATATTACAATTTGGCGTTTCCAATTTCATTAGGTCACGAAACGTTCATAAACTCCTTAACAATTCATTTCATTAGCAATATCTTTATAAACTATAGTATTAAAAAAACCATTAACCTGACGCGTATGGTTACAGCATCTGTACCAGTGAAGTTGACCCGGGCATGTGCGGCACATATGTTGGTACATAGCTTCCACATAGTGGGGCTATATTTTTTTCTAGGGAATGTGTCGATCGGGTGCATTTCCTCAAAGCTAAAACAAGCTCCTAAAGCTAATATATTATTCAGTATTAACCTGTATAAATGAGTCATTGGTACGATACCATAGCAACAACCGTGTCTGTTCATGCGACGGTCACGTGACGGCACACGCGCAAGAGGTTAAACTTCCAATTGATTTGTGTTTTTAAGACTTCTCTGTTCAAAAATATCAATCATAAAATAGAATATTCAAATTCCTTGTTACGTTTTCATTTAAAGTTTTAAATATCGGACTTTCCGAACAAACAAAAGAAAATGGCGGAAAAGAAACAAATCCTTGTATTGTATCAATTAAGGTCTTTGTTTATTGTTGTAAAAAACTAAAAAGTATATAAATTTTATCTCTAGAATAGTTAACTGTGATGAGACCTGGATTCGACTATGGGATCCGGAAAGGAAACAAGAGTTATCACAGTGGATATTTAAGGGCGAAAACCCTTTTCAGCAATTTAGGGTTAGTCCGTCTGCAAGCAAACTGATGGCAACCATTTTTTTGGATGTCGAGGGGATATTGCTAATAGACTACTTGCCTAAAAAACTACAATGACAGACAAATATTATGCTAATTTGTTGGATCAACTACGCGAGTATATAAAAGAAAAAGAAGAGGCAAATTTAGAAAAGGAATTCTTATTTCACATGATAATGCATCTGCGCACACTGCTCGGAAAACAAAGCTGGCTATGACCAAAAACGGTATCAAAAAAATCGATCACCCACCGTATATCCCAGATTCAGTACCTTGCGATTATTTTTGGTTCAGACATTTAAAGAAAAATTTAGCAGGGCGAAAATTTTCATCTGATGATGATATAAAGCCCGCGGTTAACGAGTATTTTGACGACAAAACGAAAATAAATTTATTTTATGGTTTAATGTCCATTAATGAAAAATTACGTAAGTGCCTTTGCCTTACAGGGGATTATATTGAAAAGAAAATAGGAGTGCTCGTTTTTTATTTCATAGTTAGGTAGATTACTACCAGCCTCCCCTAGTATAATGTTTTTTTTTTGCTAATGAACATAGACGTTAAAAACGCCCAGACTGTCACGGAACAACCAACGAATCACTGTAAAATGGCGGTTTCTTAAATATGTGTGAGTTGGACTTCGCAGCGTACTGCCGGTCGGTAGACATATTCTGGTATGAGTGTGTATAAGCTGACGGGTGCGTACGTATCGAACTCACATGGTAGGGATACATCGGTAGTTAATTCGCGATGCTACCTACGTCCGGGTTTTCTTAGGTTCATGAGCCACTAGTAAGATGAAAAGTTGTGTGTAAAACATTAGAGCAAATTATTTCGTTTCTCGTGCTTTTGAATCCCTCACTGTGCTCAAGATTCTAACTTAGAATCACTCGCTTTTGTTGCTTGAAACTCAAACTCAACATTTGCACACAAAAAAAACTTTGCTATATTGTTGCACAAATAACTATTTAATATTCTGTCATTATGAATAGATTTATCAAAAAAATAATCATATTTCTTATTCTTTTCCATTCAGGTGAACCACTCGGGCGTTCTTGGCGCTCTGTTACAATTCCTGACGGGTGGCGAAACGGAATCGTCCTGCAGCTCTATAGAGGGGGCTCGCGACCCAGAAGGCGAAACGCGCTCCGAAGATTCGCAAGAACAGGTCACGGCTTGCGAAGAACGACTGAGACTTTTCCTACACATCTTTGCGGAAATGCCGCTCGTTCCAGAGTGAGTAGGTTTACACTAGTCTGACTGACCTGACTAGTGACACTGTGACATCCAGTTGAGATGAACGTGTTTTTTTATGTTTAGTTTTTTTGAAAATTGTATTTAGTTTAATGATGAACATGTAAGCAAATTTGATAAAAAAAAAAACAAGACCATTTAGGTTTTTTTTTTATTTCGATGTATCAAAATAATTTAAAAAATAAAAACGGTTGAACCTAGTTTTTGCTGATCTGAATACTTCTATATAATTTTGAATATAATTCTTTGGTAGAATTCAGTTAAAAATTAATAGGGTGCAACCATTTACACCGTTTGTATGAATATTTGCCAATACACAATCCTCTTAATCATTGTTCAGTGTCATTATTATTTTTTGTTGATGGTCGTGTAATGTAAAATTAACACAGCATATCAATCACATTTCATTTGATAAGAATTAACGTCTCCGAGACGTAGGAAGAGCATGTAATTGAACTCACTGGATATAACAAGTGTCTTTATACTGCATTTGCATAATAAATTAACCAATGAAATGACATTGAATTGAATGACATTTGAAAATTTGAAACGAGTCATTCATACTTTGTGTAGTGGCAGCGAATGGAGCGGTCTGAACGCGCTGAGCACACTGTCCGGCGCGGAATGTGGTGCGCTGGCTGCACTTGTTGCCAAAGTGAACGCGTGCGTGTCGCATCTCGAGCAATTCCCGGTGCGGGTGCACGACTTGCCCGCGCGACCGGCCACCTCAGCACTTAAGTTTTTCAACACCCACCAACTCATGGTAAGTGTAATAATGGCGGGCATAGTCATTCACAAATATACTTCAGTTTCACCTAAAACTGTATCTTGGGTAGATTTGGTTATGGTTTAATAAAATTAGTTTTAATTACTTTTAAATGTAGACTTCATTGCAAAATTGCTCATTTGAATCCTTACAGCGTCTTAAAATTATGTTTGAACTGTAGAGTGAGCATAGAGATTTTCTTTAAAATAGTAACCAAATGCAATTAAATGTGATTTAAATTTTATAATTATTATGTTTTGTCATTTTAGTGTGATCTCAAACGACATCCTAACTGCACCAATTTGAAGCAGTGGAAAGGAGGAGTAGTGAGGATAGACCCGCTGGCTTTGGTGCAGGCTATCGAAAGGTGAATTCATATAAATGTGATTAATTAATATACTAAAATTGCTTGACTTTCATAAAGCATCTTGGGAATATCACACACCTTCCTGCACATGAAGAGTGCTTGAATATACAATCATATATCCGGATTATTTTTTGTTTTAGATATCTAGCGCAACGCGGCTACGCGACGACCCGGTCTCGTGACGGGTCTGCGGCTGCCGTACATTCGGACGACGACGCTGCCACAGACGACGATGTTGACGACTCGCTTGCCACGCCGCCGCACCAACAACCCACTGAGTGAGTGAACTCCTTTGATGGTATATAACGCACCCAAATAAAGACATTTGGAATAAAAGTTATAATATTTTAAAATATGTATAGACTAGAGATATTGGTCATCTTATCTCGAATCATACCCTCGTTTATAACTGTGGACCCAAAATTGTACATGGTATCGTTTTATCAGTTCATTGTCTAGTTTTCTGACAAATTAAAAATGTTAGTTATTTTTGGGCTGAGAATCATAATAATAATAATAATGTATATATTACAACGTCTAGGCCCCAAACTGAGCATCAGCTTGTATTTTGGGTACCTAGCGAAGACACCATATACATATAACAACCAAGACTTGGTACCAGTATCAATATTCATCATATAAATACTGACCCCAACCTGGGATTTGAACCCGGGACCTCCAGCTTCGTAAGCAGGGTCGCTACCCACTAGACTAAGCGGTCGTCATGGTCAATGGTCTTAAAGTCTCCATCTTTCATGCAGATCTGCATATAATTTAGTTATAAAAATCACGCTGATGGACACAAAAATTAAGAAAATATTACCAAAAATTATATAATTTCTTAACAATTCAAAAGGGTACACAATGTTACAAAAGTTACTTAAACAGTAATGTCTATTTTCTGTGATCATGCTAGTCTCTGGCCATTTATATGTTTTACAAAAAAAGAGTGACACATCTAAAAAATGTCAAGTTCCGTTTTGTATGCAATGAGTGATATAACTTTGAATTGTTAAATTTTTACTGTTAATTGTGTGATTTAGTATCATTTAATTTACTTAAGATCGCATCAGCGACTAAATATCTCATCTGCTTGAAAAATATCTGATGCCATTTCATACATAGATATATAGTAACCGTAACCATGAAAGTTAAACAATAATACACATGTCTTTCCAACCAGTGATATTGTATTTGCAAATTACAATTAAAAATTTGTAAAAAATTGCCTCTAAGATAAAGAAGTTTTGATAATTAAATAGTGCTTGACAAGATAAATCAAGTACTGTAAGGTTAACTTGACTACCTCAGTTCTAAACTTCTATAGATAAGAAAACAACATTTAATTACGATTTCAATGAGAACATAACTGGTGATATTTAAAATACTAGTAGTGCTTAAAAAAAATGGAACCCAGAAACGATGATTCAGCTACAATTCACTAGTTTTTTTTTCTCCCACCTCTCATAGATGTTGTAATATTTACGTTCATGTAGATAACAGTTCACACAATTAATTTTTTTGTCAATGACAGTGACCACAAGTTAGAATTCCTGATCGGGGATACAGTCCTGCCATACAACATGACGGTGTACCAGGCCGTTCGACAATACGGAGATCTCACTGACACCGATACCGACACTGATGCACCTTTAGGTAAGTGGTGCTTTATAATACTAGAATTTACGAAGGCCATAAAGCGATAATTTTTCTGGATGGCATGTGTAAATATTTTACACACGCTAAAGTCTATGTAACCACTGCCATCTGATGGCAACACATTGCTTTAAAAATTTTATAACAAAAAAATGTTTTTCGCATGATTTTTCATTATTGGCGCTGATATTGCATTGAAGAAATGAAATCGACTGGATATAAATCGATCCTAATACCCAGTGAATTTCGATTCAATATCGTATTTAATTACAAAGATGTGAGAAGCGGACAGAGTCCGAATGTACAACTTTTAATTGAAATGTGCAGCGAACGCAGGCATCTGGGTGCAGACACATACTATTTATTATCGTGCCGTGGAACCGAGCGAGCCGCCACGTGCTGACGCTGCCGTCGGTCGCAAGGGCAAGGGCCAGCCCACTAAAGCCTCGTCACGCCGGAAACCGGACATGTTGTGGAACGGTGAGTCTCTTTTTTTTACAATCTTTTAGAGGCGTGTACATAATGGTGGTCATGGCCATGATGTATAATCGATGGACAGTGTAAAGAGTAGAACGTGAATCTGATCTGATCTGAATTAATAATATTCTCATGGACCACGATTGCACCAGGGGTCCAAAGTGTGAAATTACCATTTGATATATATAAAATAAAATAATCTAAAATTCACTAAAATATAAGTACTCATTTAAACAAAATGTTGGCCAAAGTTCGTCAAAGCCTTTTTTACACCTTCTTGGGAAATAAATTTCTTCCACACAGAAATTGATCCAAATCATGGAAAAAATAGTAGTAACAGTAGTTGAGTTGTATCTGATGTGTAATTAGTGTCACGACGGAATTTGTATTTAAAAATTACTCGAATTTTCGACTTCCTGTTTGAGTGCAGACGCGTCGTGAAAACGACTGGAAAGCATTTATTTAATTGTCATAATGATTTTGAATTTGGAACACATTGGTTTTTATGACAAAAATTCCGAATTTAAACTTTACCATGCAGGTTTTATTTTCATTCAAAATTGATAGTAGCTAGAACGGCAATTTCATACTTATACTGCTATTATATGTTATGGTTAAAAGCTGGACACTCAATCGGTTCACAAGACTACTTGTAGCAATACTTTGACAGGACGTAATACGGCCAATTAAATTAAAACAAAAAATTAAAACAAACATTATTTAGATTGATCTTTAACTATTGAAATCTAGATGTTAGATGTGACTAATGATGTGAAGTGTTCTTTGATGGTCATATCATTATCATATTTTTAGAGGGTGTAGTACCGTTACGCGAATCACCTTTGGTGATGATGTTACGGTCCCCCCTGCTCCCGGCGGGTGGTACCAGCGCTGCGGGGGCGGCCGAAGTGAACGACGCTTCCCTACCCGCACTTGGTCTGTTGCGGGCGCTACACGCCCTCTCACGGCACTGGCACACCCTCTACCGCGCAGTCTGTATGCCGGATCAACGCCCTCTCATACCCAATACGCACTTCATCAACGCCAAGGTACCAATCATCACACCAGCGCTATCTCGCTTATTGTTGACATAAATTCGATCAGTATATCACCACTCGGTCCGTGTTCTAGCTTGCCGCCAAAGCCAGCCGTCAACTACAGGACCCTCTGGTAATAATGACGGGAAATTTGCCATCCTGGTTGAAAAGGATATCTTATGCATGGTGATTATTTTAAAAATTATTTGATATTGTGCGGTTTATAAAACAAATATTTTATCTGGCCATGATTTAATATCGTTCAATATTTCAGTCCATTCGTGTTTCCATTCGAATGTCGCCATTTGTTGTTCTACGTGGTGTCGTTTGACCGTGATCGAGCACTGCAGCGACTGTTAGAGACGGGTGGTGAGCGTGGAGCAGCAGGCGCTGGCGGCGCCGGTGGCCCGGGCACTGACGCAGAGCGCGTGGCGCCGCGTCTCGACCGCCGTAAGCGCACAGTGCAGCGTCAGAACGTGCTCCGACAAGCCGAACACGTGATGCACGAGTTCGCCCACTCCAAAGCGCTACTCGAAATCCAGTACGAAAACGAGGTCGGCACAGGGCTCGGTCCCACACTCGAGTTCTACGCCCTAGTCTCACAGGAACTGCAACGCGCCGATCTCGACCTTTGGCACGGCAGCGAGAATTTCAAACAGAAACCTACGTCTTTCGGAGGCGAAATCGTGAAGATGCAGCCGTCGGTAGTGTCGGACCAGTCGACCGACGCGGCCGCACGTCTCGCTTCCTCCGTTCGCGACGGGCTCAGCCTCAGCGAGGAGCGCACCGCCGAGCCCTCCGATTTCGAAAAGGAAACTTCGATTCCGTCGCCGGCGCCAGACGCCACATACGTGTCATGGCCCTGTGGCCTCTTTCCGCAGGCGATCGGTCGCAACGCTAGAGCCTCGCACCTTTCACGGGTCAAGGCAAAGTTCCGTTTTCTAGGAAAGTTTATGGCCAAAGCCGTCATGGACTCCAGAATGGTTAGTTTTGTATATTCCAGTTTGTTTTTCCTGAACGATCCTATTGTTAAACTTGGCCTGTGTCTGGTTTTAGGTCGATATCCCGCTGTCGGTAGCGATGTATCGGTGGGTGGTGGGCGAAGACCGATGGTTGACGTTGAGCGACGTGCGGCACGTGGCGCCCGAACTGTGGCGTTCCCTGTGCCGTCTGCGTGAAGTGGCCGAGCGCGCGCGCACCATAAACGCCGACACTCGGCACACCGCCGACCACAAGACGCAGATGGTCAGCATATATCTTATAACCACCGTATAACTGTGTGGGAATAACAAAAAAATTAAAAAAAAAAAAAAAAAAAAAAAACTATATGTTTTCATTCTCATTCTTGTAGCTGTATTGAGAGTACTTTACAACTCGGAAGTTTTGTTCGAAGGGAAGTTTGTGTTTACACTCTGTCGCTTCAACTATCCCCGCACGAAAATAGTTTTGTTGCTCCATTTAATGATGTTAGTTGAAATAACGACGTCAACATTATATGTTTAAGAATTTTTAGATCGAAGCTTGTGTAAGTAAAGTCCTTATTAAATGTAGATAAGCTCACTGGAGCTGGATGGGTGTCCGATCGAGGAGCTCGGTCTAGATTTCATCTTGCCGGGCGAAGGCTGCACGGAGTTGCGGCGCGGCGGACGCGACACTCCGGTCACCGCTCACAATCTACACAACTATATAGCTCTCGTCACACACTGGCTGCTTTACGAAGGTCAGTAACCATACCAGATAAAACTGGCTGGATCACTAGACTTTTTTTTTGTTTTTATTGTATTTTATTCTAGTGTAGTAGATAAAAATTTGTTATAGATCTTCCTACAAAAGTAAATAAAATAAAATAAATTATATTAAAAATAAATTTTTCAAAGTGGCAATAAGTTTTGAAAAGTTGTTTGCATGTAAACGTATTATTACTACATTTATATAATACATTTTAATATCATACAGGTGTTGCAAGACAGATGGAAGCGTTTCGAGAGGGATTCGAATCTGTGTTCCCTTTGACCAATCTTAAAATATTTTATCCTGAAGAACTCGAGCAAGTGTTCTGCGGCAGTCCTTCTGGTAAGCTCAAATTTTTAAACGTTTTATAGAGGGACCGTTTCGATGCTTAAACTGATAGTTTATTAGTAGATGATTCAACATAAGTTTTAAACTTATAAAACCGATTAAATAATTACTAGTCACTAATTTTTATTATTACTAATAAATTGTTAATATGAATTAAAAACAAATGCCGATCGCACTAGTTATCGCGCTGGTTTCGTTAAAGATGTGTGCGCTGCGTGTACTCTTAGGGTAAACGTAATCCTCGCAGCCTAAGAGATTAGGTAATGAGAGGCGCGATACGACACACGTAACACGCTTTGTAACACTCTGCCACACCCTCACATGCTTAACACAGTTAAGGTTTGTAGAAATGTACTTGAGTCTGTATTTTGTTTTGTGTAAAAAAAAAATATATAAATGAATAATAATAATAAAAAATGTAAAATGAATATAATTTCAGTTTATTGAATCACCGCCTAATGATCTTCAGTCGAACAACTATTTAAGTTGTTTAAAAAAGAAAAAATAACGCCGAACAATTTCAATACTTATAAATAATATTTTTTTTTAATGTGTAGTCCAGTTCAAATGACAAGCAAAGTGCGTTTTATACAGTGCATTCTGCTTATATAATAGAATTCTCACAAAATGATCATGGCCATTCATGTTAATATTTGAGAGGGTTAAATATTTAACATCACATAAACCATTCCAAAAATTGCCAGTCTTTTCACAGACAATAAGCAATGATTATGTTTAATTTTTGGCAATGAAATCCTAAAAAGAATACATCATGTTTCAGGTGGTCGCGAACAACGCTGGGAGCCGCGCATGTTAGCAGAGTGCATTCGGCCCGACCACGGTTTCACGAATGAGTCGCGTGCCATTCGCATGCTGATCGACATTCTGGCTTCGTACTCGCGCGAGGAACAGCGCATGTTCCTGCAATTCGTCACTGGAAGCCCGCGGCTGCCAACTGGAGGTTAGCCTAAGTGGACTAGAGCTCTAAATGATGTGATAAATAAATAAAATAAAAACGCTATTAGTCTCAATCGCTAAATAACTAGTGATAGCAGGATCGTTAATATTATTTATATGTTATTGGCTTATTGTTAATTTTCAATATTGTAATTATTTTACAAACATATCGATTACTTAACGTTGTATGGGTAAAATTCATGTTACTATAAAATATTTAAATGAGTCCTATAATGAGTATATAACCCGGTCAAGATGCTATTGAGAATTGAGATTGGACGTTTGGTAGTGAAGCTCCGTTTTGTGCTACAGTATTCAGTATATACAGTGTCAATTTTGGGAGATTTTTACTGTTTGGTAGTTTTAAGAGTTCAAATAAAAATTATAAGTAGTACAATAGTTTTCAAAAATCAAACAACAAATTGGTATTTAATTAAAAGAATTTTGTAATATGTACTACAACATTATTTTTCATATAATTTATCCTTTTTATTTGTATCGTTTTTTCTAATTGTTAACAATAATCATCTATGGTATATACATATGATACCTGCCCGTTATGCCCCACTGCAGGGCTTAGGCTTCTTCCCAGAGTGAGAGGATTGGAGCTTCATTCACCACGCTGCTCCACTGCGGGTTGGGGATTGTAACGACCGCTATCTATTGATGGCGTTCGGGGCCGACTGCTTAACGTGGTCTCCGAGGCACGGAATCAGTGATAGTTATGTACTTAACTCATTGGTACATGCCCAGATTCAATCTATGGCCCTATGAATTTAAGACAGGTTCGTTGCGCTTTGGGCTATCACGTCATCATCCACAGTATTACCAAATTGACCGTTTTCCCGTCAGGTCTAACAGATCACGATAGTGAAAAACAGGAAAAAACATTTAGCGGCTAACAGAGTTTGTGACGGGAAGGCAAGCATAACATAAAGAATATTTAGGTGTATCGTTACATTTTTATATGTACAGCCTGTCCCTTTATTAAGTGTAATATTATTGTTTAAAAATGACAGTAATTTGATTTGCCTTATTTTTTCTTATCTCTGAGACTCCGTGCTCGGCCTCCGATTAAAATGAATGTGTCATATTTAAATCTAATTCATATGCTCGACGCAACAAACTAATACAACACTGCGTGAGAAAAAAAAATGTAAGCTTAGGCTCTGCTACCCATGCAAAGCTGGGGTGGGTCGCTAGTTAAAATTATAAATAAAAATACGCAATTTTTTTTCAAAGGTTTTTTTTTCAAATATAATAGTCGGTTTCAATTTTATAATCCTACAAGGGTAACACTGCCAACGCTGTCATTAATGCTCGGATTCAAAACGGCTAATCTTAATAGCATCTTAACCAGGTTGTAAGTCATATAACTTAAACGAACTGTATCGTTTTTTTTGTTGTTAGGTTTTAAAGCTCTGAACCCGCCGTTGACGGTGGTGCGCAAGTCACTGGAGTCATCCTTGGACCCGGACGAGTACCTGCCGTCGGTGATGACGTGCGTGAACTACCTCAAGCTGCCAGACTACTCGAGCGCCGAGGTGATGCGCGCCAAGCTGCGCCTCGCCGCCTCTGAAGGGCAGCACTCGTTCCACCTGTCGTAACGCGGCACTTATCTGTGATCACGCGACGCGCGCTCTATTTCCGTTACGTGTGAATGTGGTTAGTGAAATCGATAGTTCGTCGTCGGTAGAGCCTTCGGACGCTCCGCCCCTCTCTTTATGTGCAATCGGTTTAGTGATTTTTGTTTTTTAAGACGTGACGAACACTGAAAGTGCCGTGCGTTCATAATTGTTGTTCTATTTTGAAATTCTTTAGATTCGTAAATATGTCTATAATAATTGTCTTGTAATTTAATTGATAGCTTTGTATATTTCTTTATAGAAACCGTCGGCTCATAACAATGTACTATGTAAATGAGCGGCTCGGCCCCCGCGCCCCGCTCGGCACGGTTTTATGTGGTAACAGGCGGACCATTACATGAATTGTCGGAATTCCTACAAGTTCTAATAGCATTTATTACCAAACGGTGTATGTTTTGATTAACTTTAAGTATCATTACGGTATAAAGAAGAAAGTGCAAAATTTATTATGTAACAGTTTCAAATAAAACCATGTAAACTACCTTGATTGAACATGCATTTTATTTATTTCGTAATCTTAAGTTACATCCCTTCCATTCCATACGCTCACAATATTACAATGTCGTAATCGACAGCTACTAGTCTTCGTATATGGCAAAAGTTTATAATGGCAGGAAACTTGTGATAAATACAAATATTCCTTCAAACCAATATCCGGAATCCATCTGTTACAAACAAAAAATATATCTTACGTTATGAATTAAGGTAAAGAAAAGACTAAAGTTTTAAAAAATAATTAAAGTAACTGTTCCTTCTAGATGTTGTAACGCCTACAAATTAATGTCACTGGGAAAAATCTAGGCTCTGCAAAGCCTGAACTCGAATTTTTAGTTGCATGAAAATATTGTTCACAAAGCTATGTCACTGCTACAATTAGCTACGGAACAATAGACTAACCTCAAAATAAATAACCTAGTTTTGGTTTTTGGCACAAGTGTTCCTTAGAGTTCTAGAAGTATGCCCTCAAAGTTCCTCATCGCTAGGATGCCAGCTCTCCCTCCCCTTTTAAATATGTCCCTGACCATTACTTTTTTTTATTTTCACTAAATAGCGGCATTAGGAAAAAACTTATGACAAAAATTAACGTCATTACATTTTAGTTCATTTCAGCAGTTGGTATGTTTAGTGGCACATTAGCATGAACACTTCTTAAATTGCAATAAAAATTCTGTAATCTGTAAGTTAGATAGTGTTAATTCCATTTTAAAACTCGAAAATAGGGTAACTCGAGCTATTATTCAGTAACTAAGATTTTGAAACAAATAAAAAATTGCAAATGGAAAGAAAAAGTAATAAATAAAATGCTTTGCTATCATTGCCCAATGCTCATATATTACTTGACATGTCTGCACATTCTCACTCGAACAATAACAAGAATAATAAAATTATTATAACTCTGCTTAATTACAAATACTTTTAACATGAGCAAGCACTATTTATTTAATTTGTGCTGTTATTTAAATTTTTTATTAAAATCCATAATTTTATACATGTACTCTGTGACAGACAAGAATGATGAAAAACAAAGTATATTTTTAAAACTAGGATTTAAAACTCAAAACCATTTTCAGGCGGCAATTTGTTTTCTTTCTTATTTTACTTATAAAGGTCTATTCTGACAGCAATCAGCTAAATATAATTTTCTTTTCTGTAACACATTAATAAAAGTTACAAAAGAGAAACTCTTCTATTTTAAATGTTTGAAAAACACTTTTATCCAAAAAGACTTGATGTCATTTGATGTGGAACATCTAATGGCGCGTTTAGATGGGAGTAAAAACCTTTTGATGGTACGTCGTGATGTGTCATTCTGGCAGCTTCGCGCATTGTCGGCTCCCTCAGTAAGATTTTCATAATATTCTTCAGCATTTCTCGTCTACCTAATGGCGTGTTTGGAAGCGACATGCGACTTTGCGAATTTCGCGCCTTGTTGGCTCATTCAGAGTTAGTGCTCCCCTCTCAATACCTATACTTCTCAATACCTATACTTAATAGTATATCAAAATGAAATTTATGCTTTTAATAACTCATAAAAATATATTTCTTTTGTAAATAATTTCATGAAAATAATTGTTTCATTTAAAAATATTTCAATATGAAAATGTGAATTTTTGATATTTCACATCTGCCTGGCATCCCATGAAAGTTCACGCATTTTTTTTTGAATCCTTAACAAATATATGTATGCCAGCCATCTTTCACACGGTTTGTTTTATAACTATACACTCACTGTGTTATCTATATTTTTACAACATTGTAATGAAGTGATTTCAACACACAGAAGTACCTACATAGTTGTTAATTATCTCTGAATCATCAATACACATTTTATTGAATATTGATCTTGGGACCCTTACACTTTTGTTGAAAGTTTTACAATTATACAGATGAAATCAATCGTGGTTCACAAAATAGTATAGAGCATGTAACATTTGAGTATTTTTGAGGAGCACAGCACAGCAAAGATAAGTATATCACGCGGACGAAATCGTGTACTGAAGCAATTTCAAATATTAATCAAATAATGAACTAGTTTCTCATTGTTACAAATGGCAAAATTGGTACTTGTGACAAATAAATACCTCTATCTGAATTAAAGGGCTACTTATAAATGCTCTACAGTGTTCACACAACTTCAATAGGTGTTATAAAATACATAGTTTCTTCATTCAGACGTCCTATCAATAATATGGTTCAGTGTGACAAGTCTATAGATCAAGATTGAATTATGACTAAATGTATCACATGTGATACATAGTTATATCGATATGAATTAAAAGTAGTAGTGTTCATAAGGGCTATATTGTAACAACTTGTTGTTGCTGTTGTCATAGAAGTAGTAATAATATTGCAAGATAACGCTGTTAAATAGCGCTAGTTCTCGTCTATCATAATATTATTACTACTTCTATGAAATCAGCAGTAACAGGTTGTTGAAATAAAGCCGATAAGAACACTACTAATTAAAACATGCTACAAACATACTGAACGGAGTGTTTTAGTGTAATAAGAACATGTATAAAATTATTTGATTATAATTAAAAATCTAGATTGATGCACATAATAGTAATAATGACCCAAGAAAATGTGTGGTTTTAAACACTTATGTAACAAAATCGCCAAATTACAAACTATATATTTCTCCATAAAGTACTACATTGGTTTGACAATTTGTGCAATAATATAATGGATTGCAAAACAATATATGAAATGTTTCATTGAAAATAACATTTAAGTCCTACCAATACATAATTATTGTACTAGGTGGTAGTTATGGTAATTACCACTTAGAATAATTAGAAAACAAACAAGTTTCTAACACACACTACACAATACATCTAGTGATTATATTAAATGCCAATAGGTGATCTTCATAGTACCATAGCTAGCCAGCCGAGGATAAGACAAGAGCCTCCGATTGGTGTCAACGAACGGAAACTGCGGTCGCCCGTGAAAGCGTGGTAATAACATGTCCCACTGAACAAACCTATGCCCGCTATAAAGAATGCACCTGCCTGAAAAGATTTATTAGTTTAAGTATAGTATATAATAGGTCTGCCAATCATCATTTTGAAAAATTAACTAACTATATTTTTTAAATTAAAAGAACAAAATTTGTTCGAGTCCTATTTTTAAAAAAAAAAAAAACATAAAAACAGCATTTTAGAAAAAGTGGTCCTACCCGATTTAAAAAAATTACAATATGATGAAAAATTTGTCAAATCATACTTGAATTAAGTATCAGTTTTACAAGATAGCATATCAGTGATTATAGACCAATGGATTATGCAACATTTTATATTAATACAAAACACATTATTGTATGCTCTTTTAAATTATGATTATTTTAACTTTTCAACATGATTTAGCCGACTATGGAAGAGTGCTCGCATGCAACAGCATCTGTTATTTAAAAAGGTGCATATTTTTGAAAAAATACTACAACATATTCGCACGCCGTGATAGTATGCAAAGTGACTTTTGCTATCCATATAATATGATATAAACCTACGAAAAAGCATTTGTTTAATAACTATTCTTCAATTCCTCTTCTTTTTAAATGTTCACTTAATAATTTTGGGATTTCTTACATGCAAGAGGCATATGCAATTTTTTTCCACAAGAAAACTTTTTTTTCAACAAAAACAACTATGAGTGTGTTTACTAATTGTTTAAAAACATCAGATTACAATGCATTTCTAAATTAGTTGGTGACACCGCTGCATGCAAGCACTCTTAGATAGTTGGCTAAATCTTGTTGAAAACGTACAATATTCATAATTTAAAGGATGTATTTATTAATAAAATGTTGCAAGAAATTGGTCACCATCAACCGGTTGAATATAACATTTTGATGCAAGTTATGAAAGACGGATGGGCTTTTCAAACCTGCCTGACTCATATCAATGAACAATTTAAAATTCGGTCAAGATAAGTTGTTGATACATTGTTCCAAAAATAATATCTAAAATTAGGTTTTGCTTGTGTCAAGGAGTGGATTGAAGTGGAGTAGAGTGACAAGCCACCAGAAAGCTAATTTTTATAGTATTTACATTAAAAAAAAAATTTACACAGCAAGAAAGTTCCCCCATCCCTTTTTGCTTAAGCCCGAATACATAATTTTTGACTTATTGCCAGGCAGATTAGTAAAGCGCTATCTGAAAGATTTTTCTGTGTCATTTACAAATTATTATAAACTTCAATATATAATTTTTAGGTAAGGGTATCCAATCAGACCTGATTATGCATAGCGTTTATAAAACCATAATTCTATAGTTTCTGTGATTCAAAGAGAAGTAGGCTCAGCCAGAAGATTCGCTTTTGGCTTTACTTTGCAAAAAAGAAATATATCGTGTAGGTGCAATTTGGAACAAATAAAAGCAGATGCTTGGATATCACTTTTGCTCTTATTTGGTTTCTACTACTTCACAACCAATATTTAACATTTTTTTTAAAATGTGCACCCTGCAGGGCAAACAACCAAGTACAGTATGACAAAATTTTTATCTTGTGTTGAAACGAGATGTCTGTGTGACTTAAAGAGCTATTTCATTTAGGCACGAGACAATGTGTTGACAATATTGGCTATGTTTCATACGTATTTAATAACAGCCACGAATGCCACCACCGCGAATGCTAAGTTTGTTTCTTACGTTCTAATCTGTTAGAGTTCCAATCAAGCTTTATCGCGGATGTGAATATAGGCACAAGTCGCGTCGCAGTAACCAATTCTAGGTTTAGCGGGACGCAGTGGAGCGAGGGGTATATGACTGTACCTGCACAAGCACGCTTTTAACATTGTATTCCGATCCGCCATAAAGTTTGAGGTAAACTTTAAGGTAATGTAAGCTAATGATCAATTCACTAACAAAGCTACTAATATGTATATTGTGTCTAGAACAGTATTAAATACCAAAACATTCTTAAGAAATGTTAAATCTCAAAATGAACACAACGACCCACCTACTGAGGTGGGTCTAATGTAGCAATTACAAACACTTAAAACGAAGTTTCTGAAACGCGTGTCACTGACAGCTAAATCACCACACATGAATAATTTTGTCGATGTTTTTGTCTGGAACACAAAAATGGGCAACAGTGGAATTTGTAGCTGTTATTTGATATGAATGGAACGCACCCATTTTATCAGTGTGCATGTTAGCCCAGCTGCAAAAAACGTTCGTTGTAGGCATATTTTTTTCGCATGAATATTAAGATACCTTTATAGGAAATTGGGTGGCAGTGACGTCTAATTGGAAACCCTTTCCATTTTTAACTTTAACTCACGATAGCTGGCCGTTTACAAAGTGGTACAGTCACCAAGGCTAGACTATGTAAGAAATGGAATCGATTTGCAGTGTCAAATATTTTTTTAAGATCTTCCTTTGTATCGGTTTCGGGGAAGGTCCGATGTGCACCCATAGCACCTAATACTACTGCTGTCGCTCCGCTCAGGCCCGCCAGTCTCACAAAAGGTCCAGCTTCTTGAGCTAGCTGCCACAATGGCATTTTAATCATAACTGGTGCAGGCGGTATTTCTACTGATTTTTGTTTAAATACACCCTGAAAATAATTCATTATCATTATTTACAAGGGACGAAAAATGAACTAGATGAATAAAAAGACAAAAACTATCTACGTCTGTCAATCGTGTCATGCAAAACAATCTTATAGGTTGTAAAACTTACGACACTGTTTAATGCACTTTTAACTCCCTCCAGCATCGTACCGATCATTAAAGTATCTAAATTAACCATACCTTTTTTTATTTCAAATTTTCGGAAATCAAAAATAAATCTCAAATCTATACTTCAATCAGTATTGATCAGTATCACAATCAATCAGTTTAAACTTAGTCATATCACGTCCTGTCCTAATTGTCCTATCCTAGTTCCTAGCACAGATTACAAAAGAGTAAATTGGATTATATTATGTTCCTAGCACAAACTATATAGCACACTAGCACCTAACTAGCAGTTTCATGCATGCCATGACAGGATTGATTGACAGTTCCTAGCAGCTTTGGTTGGCTTTGGTTTTTCTATAGAGTAATCCTAATAACTCTGTTGTTACACTTGACAATATTTGTCAGCACAGAACATTTGTCAGTATGTACTATGTACCACAGACAAAGTCCAAGGGAAACACCGAAACGAAATAAAACGTTTACATGACGTTTACAAACTCGCAGTTACGTTCGAGAATCGTTTTTGATTTGACAGGATTTGACAGTGTCAAAATTGTAGACAGGTTAAAATCATGGGTAAAAATTAAATTATAGAGATAGTAGAGCATAGTGGAAATAAAATGTAACATTTAATTTGTTCTTTTCTATTGTAACTGTAAAACTTTTCTATTGTAATAAGGGGCCGCTCATTA
The DNA here is from genome assembly GCA_949709985.1 of Luffia ferchaultella. Classification (NCBI taxonomy): domain Eukaryota; kingdom Metazoa; phylum Arthropoda; class Insecta; order Lepidoptera; family Psychidae; genus Luffia; species Luffia ferchaultella. The sequence continues at coordinate 8,476,211 of OX453242.1, read as the reverse complement.
TTCACGTAAGATGATTTGGGGAGAGCAGGGGTTTGACTAGGTCTTATTTTTTCTTACATGGGGGCGGAAGGGGGTCTATACAGGTTGAGGTTTTAATGACCAGCCAAATTTTAATATATATTAATTTAAATATTCTAATATTTTTGGTAGAAAACCGATAGCCGTCTTGTTTCCTTTTAGTATCGTTCTATAGAAAAATATTGAGATATGACAACACAAACCTTTCCCAAAAAAACTAATAACTCTAAGTCACCATTCATGCCCGCCGCCCCATTCCGTTTCAAGGCCTCGGCCGCGTACGTATGGCGTTAAGAAGGCAACCAAACGTTATAAAATAAATATAAATAGATAAAATAATTTATTATGCAAATGCAACCCATATTTTTTAATTTACGCAATGAGGTAACGTCTATTGGTAATACCTAACACCTAGAAAATTTTTGGCCCGTTACTAAAATCTGACCTTGTATAGTTGTTAAATAAGATCAAAAAGTAAGTTAAAATTCCTTATTTTTGCAACTGTCAAACTAGGTACCGCCATACTACGGCATAGTTAACGCATTGCTACCGCATTGCTACGGCATTCATATAGCAATAGTGCCTCATCCCTATCGTATTCCTACCGCATCACTACTACATTACTACCGCAACCCTACCGCATTACTGCCGCATTTCTATCGCATTACTACCGCATTACAATCACATTACAATCGCATTACTACCGCATTCCTACTGCATTTCCTTCGCATTCCTACCGAATTTTCACAGCATTTCTACCGCGTTTTTACAGCATTCTTACCGCATCCCTACTGCAAACCTACCAAAAGTTTACCGCAAATCTACCGCATCCCAACCGCATTTCTACCGCTTCACTGCCACGCATGTACAGGGCAAATACAAATGGCCAAATAATGCGTCCGTTCTTTTACTTGCACTTTCACTTTATTTCACATACATACATAGGCATTGAACACTATTATAAATAACCTGAAAGTTTTTTTTTACCCATGCGAAGGGAAGGCGGATAAAAGTATACAGTTACCCCTGCGCCCGGGGGCGCGGGGTATGTGGAGTCGCACCCACTAACAATCACCCGTAGCATAATGGGGACGCTTCTCTTTATCTCAACATGAAAATTATACAGTTCTTTAAATTAATCAATTCCTATAATTTATAAGTACATACTTCTTCTACTTATAAAAAAATATAATATGATGACCTAGCAGCGTTCCCGCGCTAAGTGGATAGGCTGATTCTCTGAACAAAATATTGTTTGCTCACAGGGTCTCCCGACACCAATCGGACACTCGTGCCAAAATTCATATTTGTCCATATGCCCATATTAGAGCGTTTCATACGCAGGGCTGACTGCACAATTTAAAAAAAATATTTATGTGGTTTAATTATGTACAACAATACCAGCAACTTCCACAGTTGCCTGAACAAATAATAGAACAACAGTGAATAGTCCCTACTATTCACTGTTGTTCTATTATTTGTTCTAATGGTAGAACAGATGTGAAAAAAATTACTATACTACACAACGGTGTATTCTACTAGTAGAACAGGTGGGAAAATAATTCAATATCTGTTCTACATACCTCATTGTAACGGAATTTCGAGCACGAGTGTGGTGTGTTACCTACTTGTGTCTTACGACTTACCCACTGATATAACGTATACTTCACCATCAAAATGCTTCGGTAGCTTGGTGCCTTTAGTACTGGATGACCTTGAGATAATCATATAACATCGTTCTAACCAGATCGAACCTAACTCTTCTCGGCGTACCAATATTTGACGATGCTGTTCCACACATAATAAATAAAAAATTAGAATTTTTTGGTAATTCGTGTGAACGGCTTTTTAAGATTAAATCTTACATGGCAATACATATTCTGCGGGTCTGCCTATTCACGCCACAGTTTTTGTACTTGCTTCGCTGCTGCCCTCTATGGAAATTCCCTTTGGTTACTGCATAGGTTGACAACACATTAAGACATACAGTCAGTAAAATTTAAAATTTGATGATCGCTCCTGGAGATAAGCAACATTGCTAATTAAATTTAGTGGTTTGGGTATCCACTCTTCGACAAGTGTAGCAATCCCGGCTTTCCTATCCTCCGCCCTCGGCTACCCTCATCCGCAGGATCTTAAATATACCACGCCTAGCCGATGTTGAGGTGAATGGCTTGGCGGAGGCTCGGACAGTTTAGACTCGGGCAGGCAGGCGGGCAGGAAGATAGGCTTTCCCAGCACTACTATACTGGCGTTCCCACACCCAGAGCGGACGCCTATTTCGCACAGCAACTGAGCATCGCTGTACAGCGCGGAAACAGTGCAAGCGTAATTAATGGGTTCGATGCCGCACGGGACCAACCTAGATAATATTTTAATGTTGTAAATACTATTTTAGTTAATTAATTAATATAATAATAAGTTAAGAATGTGTAGGTATTAAATTAACATTACAAAACTACTTTTAAATTTGTACTAAACTAGTAAAGGTTCTAATTCCATTAATATTAAAATTATATAATATTAATATTAAAAACAAAAAAACATACCACAAAACTGTATCACAACAAATATTCAACCGCTCGAACGGGCACCGACCGCGGCGTTCACACCGAGGGGCGCGCTGTTTAAAACGCAGAACAAACCCGCAGATATCTGCATTTACGACATCAATTCTTTGTAATTATTATACTTGGTGTCGTAAATGCGAATATCTTATTTGGCATGGAGAACCCAAGAGTTACAATTTACAAAATTTCCAAGTTTTTAAAGAGCCACTAAAAACGTTCATTTCAATACCATTTGCTTGTAATATTATATATTTTATCTTAGATTTGAAATAAACTACGGACTTAAGGAGAGAGGGTGTGACCCTCGCTCGGGGTCATTTCTGATGCAGAGGCTCGCCATAGCGATCCAGCGCGGTAATGCCGCGAGCGTTATGGGTACCTTTGCATCAGGTTCGCCAGGGACTGGTTATTTTTAGCTTTTTAGGTTGTATATATAGAATTTATATTTGTAGATTGCTTCCATAGTTTTTATATAATCATCACCATCATCAGCCCATTTTTACCCCACTGCAGGGGCTTAGGCCTCCCCCAAGGTGAGGAAGGGGGGGGGGGGGGGCTTGGAGCTTAAGTCCACCACGCTGTTCTACTGCGGGTTGGGAACTGTAACGACCGCCATCTATTGATAGCGTCCGGGACCGACTGCTTAACGTGCCCTCCGAAGCACGGTGTCAGTGATATTGTGTACTTAAATCAGAGAAACTCATTGGTACATGCCCGGATTCGAACCATGGCCCTATGGGGCCTTATAAATTTGAGACAGGTTCGTTGCGCTCTGGGCTATCACGACATATTATGCAATAAAAAATGGTAATTTTTGACGTGTCTTTATGTACCTACGTAGGGACCGCGATCTATTTTTGATGATCTAGATAATCAGCGGGCTCATCGCCCAACCGCGCCCGCGCTTACCTACCCTACCCGTGCGAGTCAGAAGGCAACGGCACGTGAATATGGGACCAGATATTGAATTTTTTTCAAAATTTTACATGGGTCATTTCTAGGTCATCTAGGTTTTATATTGGAGGGCAATCGTTCACCGGGGACAGTAACGAAACGGAGTTCGAAATTTAATAACTATTAATGAGGGTGGAGGTTAGGAGGACCATCTTTTAATGGGGTGTATGGAGGTTAAACTGAAAAAGTATCCGTTATTAAGCATTAAAGAATGACCGGCTTATCTGCCTAGAAAAATCAAGTGTGAACGAGGTAGTCACGGCGATGCTTAATTTTTAGTAAATGAGTTTATATATATGGTATCATGAAAATTTATTTTTTCTTATAATTCTTTGATATTTTCGTAATTTTAGTCTTAAATATTTGATGAAGTAAAATTATCATTGTTGTGTACACCTGTAAAGGTTTATAGCCTGGTCTGTTAATGTTATTGTAATATTTTTTTTTATAGCTATAGTTATGAACCGATGGTGTAACTTTAATAAATAAATAAATAAATAAATAAATAAATAAATAAATAAATAAATAAATAAATAAATAAATAAATAAATAAATAAACATTTGAGTACACTTAAGTTAATAAATATCTTTGCTTCTTGAACCGTGGTTTCAAATAAATATCAGAAATGCTTTTTTTTTCCACCACATTGGCGAAATTAAGCAAAACTTATGTCCGCTTAGAAAACGAGGTGAATGCGCGTTTGCGGCGGTAGGTACAGCCCTTCGGCTCATGCCTATCTACCTATTTGCTCCTACGACGCTACACGATGCTAGGTTCCCTAGGTTGCTAGTTTGTTAGGATGCACGACACTAAAGTTTTGCTCAATATCTATTTGATTTTTTTTTTTAATTTAGCGATCCTTTTCTGGCTCAACTTACGATGGGCAGAGATTAAAAGTGTTGCGTTTTTAACCTAAATTGGAAACACGCAGTGGAACTGGTCACTAGACAAAAAGGAAAAAAAGCGAAAATTAACACAAGACAAAATATTTGTTAATTCATTTATTTTAATATCAACGTTGTCAGAGGTCCCATTTACAAGAGACATTTCACATATTAGTCCGATCCGCACTGATCTAATATCATTGCACTCATCGGATTTTTTACTCTAATGGCACATAACATTAGGCATTAACTTAGCACCGTTTTTTTGATAGTCATTAAAAATATTATCACATAGTTCACGTGTGACGTCACTATTATTAAACTTAAACTATGGAAGAATCAGGACTCAATCTTGACAGAAAGTGCCAGCCACCGAGCCTCGTTGTCAGTGCACTGCGACAGTCGCGCTGCCGGTGGGCTCAGGGGCCGGCTGTTCACTCTTGGGACAGCACACTCCCGCGTATCTGGTGTAGAGAAAAATCGAATGTAATAATAATGGTTGTGGCTATAAACTTCAAACTTACCACATACACTAAAGTAGGCACTTAACTGAAAAGTTAGTTTTATAATAAGTAAATAAAATTATAAATGTAGGAAAAAACAATATTCCAAAAACAAAAACGTGAAATAATTATAATTTTGAAATAGGTACTATGTTGCAGTCATGTTGCAGTTTAGTATCCACAGATTTAACGTACCTACCTTACCTACAGAGATAGAAATGAAATTTTCATTCAAGAAACAAAATGTCTCAAAAAGTCATGTTATTAAATCTAAGAATATATATTTTGTATCAAATCAAATCAAAAGTAGTTTACTTCACACAAATTACTCTTTACTTAATTGAAATAACAATATTTCTTCTATCCTAATATTTTCTCTGGTGAAGAAATTTCGTCTTTCCTTAAGTATATAGGAAACAGAAATATCAATGAAGGAATGATTTGGTTGAATTAGGTAATTATTTTTATCTCTATAATAAGCGACACGAGTTAAAATGAAGGTTGACCTACAATGAAGGTTGTAGGAATATTCCATTCCATTCCATTCCATCAGCCCTTTTTATACCGCACTGCAGGAGGCCTAAGCCTGCTATTGACAGCAACCAGGACCGAGTGCTTAACGTGCTCTCCGGGGGACGGAGTCGGTGATAGTTAATGTACTTAAGTCAGACACTGTAGGAATACAAATTGAGCCAATTTTATTCTTCTACACGTAAAATGCACAGACACCAATTTTTCACCAAATTTTTAATATTTTGGCACGCTCACGAGAAAGCAAAATAGTTTTCTGGAAAGTTCGGTAAATAAATTTTACGATGAAAACAAAAGCAACACAACGTGCGCATTAATAAATATAAAATAGACGACAATTTTTATGAAGGTATTTTTGGGGTTTGTTATAGTTATTTTGTAACCTTAACAGTTAACAACTCTATTGTGAGGTGAATTCGAAGAATGTCATAGATACTCGTAACAATGAATGTCTCACTCGAGGTTCGCCGTGCGGCCTCAACTTTCATACAACGAAATCGTGCACCGCGGGAAGCTTACTGTTGATAAACTAACATACTTATGATAATTATGTTATATACCACATGATAGGGTGGTCTTACCTGTACGGATCGATAATTCGGTATGTGTATGTGACATTAGTTTAGTCGCGCGCATGCGCACTTGCGCAGTCGACTTGAGGGAGCCGGAGCGAGAGGCCGAATTTGACGCTAGCGCTCAGTCCGTGTCAAGACGCTTGGACTCATAATTTTTTATTTTTTTTTTTGTAACACACACAATCACAACAACGTCTAGGTCCCAAACTAAGCATTAGCTTGTATTTTGGGTACCAAGCGAAGACACCACATACATATAACAACCAAGACCCGGTGCCAGTATTAATATTCATCATATTAATACAGACCCGACCTGGGATTCGAACCCGGGACCTCCAGCCTCGCAGGCAGGGTCGCCACCCACCAGACTAAGCGGTCGTCAATAATTCATGTTCTACTTGCACTATCGAACTGATTCTCATCTCATTACATAGCTAATTAAGTATACCTACTTTCAATTGTGAGTTTGGAATTTTTTTTTTTTGAGATATCGTGGTTGTGAAAGAACAATGGTTGGCTCAAAATCAAAGAAAGGCTCATTTGATAAGGTTAACACCGACGGAATGCGACCAAGACCTGTTATTAGTTGTGTAGAGCGGGTTCGTCAGTACAAGAAACAAACAAAACAATCATGGCTTACCATGCAGTGCGGAAACAGAAGGGTGGACTTCGATACTGGAGGTCATGAAAATCTTACACTAGACGATGCCGTGTCTTCCACATCGTACGGAGATGGACATAATAGGTGTTATGCTTCCATTTAAAATTTTGACTAAATACATAGTCACTTCGATTTTGATCTTTCATTTATTAATTTTTTTAGGGAGCGATCAAATTCACGAAAATATCCGCAGTACGGCCTACTGCGTACCTACGGCCCTGGCCACTGCCATTTTTTAAATCAAAAGCATAGAACAAATTGTCTTTCAATTACATTATATGTAATGGAATGTCACGTAATGTACTGACCCGTCTCTGCTGCAGTGTAGCATCGTGACGTAGCTGTCGGCTTGGACGTTGGTCGCGGCGGGGCACTGCGTCAGATATGTGCATACACCGACACCGCCAAACACGCTGTGCTCGCAATCGGCTCCTGGGCCCGTAGGCTCATCCTGTCAAACCAATGTCTTGTGTCATTTGAGGATTTACAATAAAAAAATACTTAATTAATTACTATGAGTTTCAAGGCGTTTACTTACTAGCGACGACGTGAAAGATTTAATTCTGTATAGAAACTGTGTAACGCCGCTAGTGGTATGGAGGAGAACTAATAATTAACACATTGAAATATTTTACACCGTCGCTAGAGAGTATCGACAGGTTAATATAATAGCAACAGCAAAGGATAGACGAGACGCTCCTGTTTGTCTCGGCCGGCGTCAATTGTAAAGGACACTGCATGTATCACTCTTCATTGGGATGTGAAAATTGAGATTGATATTCATCCATTAGTTGTAATTTAATAAATTAAACTACTTATAATATTGGCGCAGAGTATTATTATAGATCGACCATTCTAAATCCAACGTTTCTATCCAACAGTGGAACGCCGCAGCGCCGACCGACGAGGAACCGATCAAATGACCAAATGATCAAATGAGTGGGTGGGGATGGAAAGATCTGGCTTAGAGTGATTGATCTTATACCATGCCTGGTGTATATAAATACCCTAGCTGTCGCCATTCACAATACAGTGTCACAACCCAATTTTATCTCCCGCAGACATACCACTTTTTTACTCCAGCTGCTTGAATTTCACACCTATTAGGTATGTACTATTATACCTCACAACACACAGATTTTCTCGTCATTCATTTCAATTACTGATTAGTTTTGTATCTCATAGGAACCTTCCGTCGAGAATAAATAATAGTCTAAGTTACTCAACTATATATTACTCCCAGTCCCTTCAACTATCTCCTTTCTCAAAGTTGGGTCTAGTAGCGGTTTAGTCGTGAAAGGGTAACAAAACAGACAGACGAGCACACTTTCTCATTTATAATATTAGGATAAAGCCTCATAGTTCTGGTACAAAGACACTGGAATGTCCAAGCAAGATCAGCTTAGAAAATTAACGTCTAACTTTGAAGTTTCGATCGGAGATCCATCGAAGAATTACAGTACCTTAGAGTCCTTAGCTAGATTAAGCACAACTTCCGTTCCGTTACTGAGATGCAGGACGAGGGCATCACGGGCGGCGTCAATCAACGTCTCCGTCCAAGACAAGCTCTCCAATCTGTATGTAGCTAGCGGGGATGGTGTTGTCGCCGCTTCGTACGTTGGGATTGGCTCATCTACCGGAGTGGCAAGTGCTGGCGATCATATAAATATAAATGTCAAACTAATTATCCTCTAAGTTTCTAAGAGCTATTGTTCGAATCATAACTATAGTTATTTGATTTCAACATAAATTAAATAACTATACATCGCACGGATTTCATTTTAAAATTCAGCAAAAACTTAAAATATTTTTTGTGATATTCCCGTAATGCACATGCAATAAACAACCACAATAAATGCAACACACGTAAATATGAACTATAAGTTATGCTTAACTGGGATGAATTTATTTCGAACATTTGACACAATGACACTCTTGAATGACTCGTTTATGAGTGCCATGAGTGAACCAGTGCAGCATTCCAACGATTCATGATTATTCCGGAGTTAAAATAATTAACTACATGCCATCTGCATGCATGACATTTTTTTCATAACGCCGTGCCGTTCTCATCAATTAAAATGTACCTACTTATTAATAAAGTTGTTCGCGCATATGATTTCTAGTTCGCACTTTCCATTTATATGAAGACCAGTTGCATTTATCATTTATATGAAGATTTATACTTTAAATTTTAGTTTTAAAATTTAGTTTTTATGGCATAATATTTTTTTTTAGTAATGTTAATAATATTGTTACTTAACGTAATGTACTTTTGGAACCCACATCGTTCACCAATTATATTTCATCGATTAAAATTGTTTGTGTCAGTAAGTGTATCAAACACGTACCAAAATAAGTTTTACTGCGACGATCGGAATTAATTTATTATGTCTAGCTGAAATTATGGATTTACATAGAGATATCGCGTCGTTTTGAGCAAAAAAATATTCATCACAGACTAACTAAAAGCCACATGATGTGTTCTACATAGTACTAAAAAGTTGGATTTAGGGTACCTAATGTACATGCAAAAATCGTAGTGGAAATACGATTCTGAAATTACATTTCACGGGTGATACAAGATGTCAAAAGCAAACAATCATATGACGTATGGTGTATCTAATTGATGGGTCATTCATTAGGCCTGGAATAGGCTATCATTTTTGTTTAGGTATGATTCCAAAACTTATTCTCCGCATCGCCGTGCCGCGCGCCACCGCCGCCGTGCCGCTGACACTAGAGAAAGATTAACTAGAACAGAACGATGATAGGAGGCAGTTCTTGCCCTGTTATGGTCTTATCCATGACGGACGTCCGAAATGGCATTTAAAATATTGAAAGCTGTCAACGGTTTATCTTTTATAAGTACCTGTGAACTGTTGACCGATAAGCTCATTGCGCGCAGCACCATCTTTGAGCCTTAAAATAGTTGCCTCCATTCATATTTCGAGAGGTTTAATCCCAGACAAGTCAACCTTATAGACCACGCTTTTACAGGGAGTAGCATTCGCCAAGGCTATGTAGTGACACTACATAACTACGTCTCTTGTGAGCGGTCAGTTGGAAGCACGTCGGAAGCCATTAAATTGTCAATTTTGAACGAGCCAATAAAACTAGCCGACCTCTCCCCGCACCCTGCCACTTTTTGGCGATTTCGTTTTCATATGACGTTTATTAAAGCGTGGTCTATAGGTTGACTGGTCTGTGGGTTTAATATAGAGTCCTTAATATGAAATATAGTGAATGCCATGCCGTACGTCTGTCATGTCTGTGTAGGACCAAGAACTGAATGCTTCCGATCGTCCATCTGTTTTAGTAATCTTTAGTCTAGGTAATGTTGAACAAGAAATTTTAAGTTAAAGCTATTTCGATTTCTGTGTCACTGTGGCAGAATGTGACACGATCAACACTCTTTCGTTGTTTGGATATGGGTTTATTTTATTTGCCTAATACAGATATAGAGTTCCGAGAGAGGGAAAGACGAAAATAACAAATTTTGTGCAACTTTTAGAATACTATTAAAATTATAATATCTATAAATAATAAGTCATAGCGGATAGTAATCTTACGTGAGTCAACCATATCAAGCGGGAGCGGAGTAGTTTCTACAGTGTTTGTCGCGTAGATCTCCTCTTCCAGATCTTCCGCTGCTAATGCGGACTCATCTGCAGACTCTACAAAAAACCGACATGCTCGGTGATTCCCAACACTCATTCGCTGTCCCATCACTAAAGCATTCTGAATTGTTCCATCAAAAACAAATGACTAAAGAAAATGAACTTAGTATTTCAAGCGCATTATTATAAAACATATCACGGCACGGCTAAGATTAGAAAACATGCTTGATCTTTGTAATCATGCCCTTAGATATTAGGTAATATACGGTGAATATGACCCATCGTATGGCGTGCAAATAGTTAATATATATTAAATGAAATACCTCGGAAATAATGAAATAGGTATATCGTCACCTTTATTATTTTCGCGGCCTCTAGAGTCGAAGAGGGAGACTCGAGAACGCACCCTTTTCCTCATGTACTGTCTACCGGAGTAAGCTGTTCTCCGTTGCCCTAATCATTCTAAAAATTTTGTTATTGACGTGGATTTATTCCATTATGTATCGATACGTTGGGATAAAAAAAATGCTATAAAAGTTTGTGTATCACACAAAATTCAAACAAAAACGCGAATATAACCCAATGCGATGTACCTACGACACGCAATACGATGATTCAAATTAAAAAATATATGATACTATATAGGGCGATTTTCCCATCAATCGCTATTTATTTTCTAGACTTTAGGTATCTACTAAAGCATTGATTCTCAAATATTTTTATGTCGCAACAATCAATGATCGCAACCTACCAAAAATCCAAGAAGTTAAGTAAAAAGCCTTGCGACCCCTTCACTATGAAATTATAATAATATTTTAATTAATAGTTTATTTAGGTATAGTTTTAAACTTCCAAAGCTCACCCAGGCAGGCGCGATTTTATTGCAGCAATAGAATGTAAGGTCACATGCCTCCTAATACAAAATGTACTAAGAACAAATATCCCAATATCGCAGGCGATAAAAATGCAGAATCGCGCATTGCAATTATAAATTATCGCGTATGTAAATTGTGCCTGTCTGGGGGTCTAAAATCACGACAGTCTAGGCGACACGACACGAGCGCTACTTTAGGGATCACGCCCCAACCCTCAGATTTGCGACCCCACCAAATTGAGAAACGATGATCTAAAAACTAAATTAAAAAAAAAATAGGGTGAAATTTTCAGGCTGAAATATTTTTCACGACAAAATTATCGATACTCGTAGGCATATGGTTACTTAGTCAAACATAAATACTTAGGTACTGCGTATGACAGAATTGTGACCGCGGGTGTAGCTGTCATCGTTGCAGCGGCAATTCGATAACTTTGTGGCGCGATTATTGGGCGCGATATCATATCTCAATATTTTAGTACTGCGATATGTGATAGTGAATGATACTAAAATAAAAATCATATACTACCGCGAGCCAAATATCCGAAGCACTGAGCTTGTGAGTACGCATAAAAAAATTTGAGGAATACAGAACTCGTATATGATTAAAACTATAGGCAGTCAGATGAATTACCAAGTATTAAGATAGGTAAGAAGTACAAGTAATAAGGTAAGGTAAAATATGTTGATTAGTCAGGTGTCGTAAAAACCTGAAAATTTGGTCTCGGGTATTAACTGACCAGTCGTGTATAGCTGCTGGGCGGACGAAAGCGGACCCAACGCGGCGCTCGAAGAGGGGCCAAAGTTGGAGCGATCAGCCAAACGGGAGTTACCTAAACATATCACAATCAAAATTCTTTCATAAAAAACCTATCAATCTTTTAAGTGAACTTCGAAGTTTGGAAAGCACAGACATTTTCAACTAGAAGAAATTATTACTACATATGCCGACGTTCTTCCCAGAACATATCTATCGTTTCGGACGATGATGACTATAGAAAACAGACCATCAGGAAAATTCATGTTTAAGATAATAAGAAGAGATAAAGACAGATGGACGTTCGCGTAAACCAGCGTTTTCGCTATGTGCAACTTCGCGGGTTACACAGAATTAAACCATACAGTTCTCATCCCTTTGATCGACGTACCTACTTTTAGTAGCGTCGAAAGGACGCTGGTAATTTGTCACGATGAAGAACTGATTAAAAGATGAAGAGTGCGCAAGGTGACGCAAGCGCTTATATTATTATGTGCTTAGCCTAAAATGTACAATCAATCTCTAAAGTTAATTCATCAGCCGAAGTTACATATTGATTGTTTCCGATCTATTACAGGCGAGAAATTAAGCGATAGAGTTATTAACGAATGTAATTATACGGAAATAAATAACTCAACCATGAATTATACGACATTTTCTAATTTTCGTGCAAACCTCATTACCTTTGCCTCGTTTCTCTCGTGTATTTCGCTTGACCATTATTCTAACATGGCGTTTTTTATGTTTTATATATTTTTATGTTTTATAATACGGCTTCCTTAGAGAGTGTAGAGTTAAAATGAATTATTTATATGCCACTGACTGGTAACTGCTTCGTTATATAGATTTCTTAAAATAACGCACGTGGAGTTACTTACTTTTGGCGGATTTTGCACCTCCATACGATAACATTATAAAAAATCAAATGAGTGTAAATGAAGTATAGTTTATCGTGTTAGAGTTTTTTAATTTTTTGTTTTAACCATGGTATAGTAATAAACATTAATGTTGTACCTACGGTTGGTGTACATTTTTCTCAAAATGGTCAAGCATGTCGTTCCACGTCGCCATTCCAAAAAGCTCCCAGCCAAGCAGTTGTCATTCAGTGGCATAGAACCGATTTCAACTCTGTACTATTTATTATAGGTATATTTTACTTCCCATCAACGAGCAATGAAGATGATTTACAATCAAATGGAACATCCATACATCCCGAATTCCCGACATGCTATGTATGAAGCATTCATCAACCTAGTTAGAGTCGAGTCTTACGTATTTACTGACCAATTCTGCTTACGTCCGTGGACTCCTGGGTCAAAGTATCAAAAGGCAAGTGAGAGCCCATGTCAAAGGTGCTCAAAGAGCTCGGCATGTAGTTGATATTCGATAAATGAGCTAGAACGAAATAATTTAAATATGTACTTTGGTATTTGTTTCACTTTGAATTCAATTGTCAACCAGCTTTTTAGGACAGTTCATTTTATAAGGTTTACGGTTAGGTGGAAAGAGTTTATCGACTGGTGTGTTCATTGTTTGTTTATTTTGGATTCCTATTATATTTTTAGCATTTTCTATCATTCATGTCATTTTCTACCACATCTACTATTTGTAAGAAATAACAGTAATGTATGTTCGAAACCACTGGCGCGCGAAAGATAAAAAATATCTTTCGTTCCACGTTGGGTTTCGCGTTCATGCGGTCTCTAGTTAGTAGTGTAGTTATAAGCTCGGTGGTCCTAGGCATTTAGCAATTATTTACTGACCAGTAGAGATCATATCCATGGGCAAGTAGCTACGATGCGCGAATGCGTTCATGTCAATGGCGCTAACAGACGCCCTCATCGGCATATACGAGTTGTGCGATTGAGCTAGAACGAGACAATTTGAATTTAAAGGTATATCACTGAGTGTCTAATCAAGTCTCTTCTAATGTTTTAGCATCAATGGAATAATAAACTAAACAACCTTTTCAGAACAATAATTATATAAAGTTCTTGAAGCGCGATATAATACTGCAAGGCTTTGCTTTATCTGGGTAGAAAGAGTTTAGGGATTTATTTTTGTGTTCAAATGATCTACTAAAATATCTTGTTCGAAGCATCCGTTTTTTAGGAATTCAAGTAGTATTTGAATAAAAGTTTCGTCGTGGCCAGACCAAGGGTGTTGAAGGAAACATGAGTAATTAATGGAGTAGTGGAAATGGCAATGCCCATTGCGCCACACGCAGCTCACCTAAGTTCTTATTACGAAACTATAAGTTGCCACGAATTAAAACGATTTTTTCTAAAAACCACGTCTTTTAGAAACTGATTTGTAAATTAGGTTTTCAAGAAAGCAGCTAGAGATATACCTATATCACAGAGGAAATACATACAGAGGCCAAAGTTTAAAAAGTTCCTGCCAAACAAGGTTGTCGCGTTGCACTCGAGTGAATTAATTAATTTATTTATAAAAATTATTGATTGTTGTTTTGTCACTATAGTATGCACAACGTGTGCCGCCATTACTGAATTTCTTCTTTATTTGCGCGAATACTAATGTACTTAATTAAATATAATAAATACCACAGTAAGTTAACACCTATCTCCAAACTTACGAGTCACAGATTGTCCATAATCTGAGATTAAGTGACCACGTCACCAAATTTTCAAAAGCTTTCGAAACGATCAATCGCAGACCTATCGTGTACGTGCTCAAACTTGATGTTTTGACGAGATCTATGTGAGCCTAATTAATACATATTTTTAAAAGCATATATTTTCCAAACCACCAATCGCAGACCTATCGTGTTGGTACTTAAAATTTATATTTTGACGAGATTTGTGACCACGTGACCACATATCTAAAAGCTTGTATTTTCTAAACCATCAATCGCAGACCTATCGTGTTGGTACTCAAACTTGATGTTTTTACGAGATCTATGAGACCACATGACCAAATTTTCAAAAGCTTATATTTTCGAAACGATCAATCGCAGACCTATCGTGTTGGTACTCAAACTTTATGTATGGACGAGATCTGTGTGACCACGTGACCAAATTTTTCATAAAGCTATTTTTTTTGAAACTATTAGTCGCACATTTATCGTTTGGTACTTAAATTTCACGTTTGAAAGATATATCTTTGAAAGATCTATATATAACGAACCGAAAAATCGGAATTTTCCGGTTTTTTGGCCTTTTTCTGTTGAGAGAATGGAACGAAAAACCTAAAAAGACTGGGAAACTCCTGAAAGAAACAAAATTGAATCGAAAAATATCGATTCACCATTAGACCAAAAAGAACTGGAAACAATAGAATTGGCCCGTGTCGGATCAAGTTAACCGAGTCAAACCGACTTGAGCCAAAAACGGTAGAGTTAGATCAAAAAGGACTGAAAAGGAAAAAAAACCTGAAAAGACCTGAATTTGACCGAAAATTACTGAGTTGGCTCATATCGAACCAATTTGTTCAGTTCAGTGTATGGTGAAAGATCAAGTGGGACCAAAAAGGGTTAAGGAGAACCGAAAAAAAACGAAAAGAACAAAAAAAAATAAATTCAGACGAAAAATACTAAAAAGGACCAAAAAGGACGGAGTTGGACCGAACAGGACTGATAACATTGGAAAAGATCGGGTTGGACAGAAAAAGACCAAAAAGAGTCGAAAAGGAACAGTACCGATAAAATTAGAGTTAGACAGAAAAAGACCAAACAGGACCGAAAAAAAAAACAAAATGGATGGAGTGATAAAAAAGACTGAAACAAACAAAAAAAAATAGATCAAAACTGGGTTAATGCGAAAAAGACTAAAAAGAACCAAAAATGATCATGTTAGATTGAAGAAACCGAACTGGACTAAATAAATCGAAAAAGATCGTGTTGGACCGAAAAGGTCCTAACAAGCCCGAAATGTATGGGGTTAGCCCGAATCGGATTAAATTGGCCCAAATTGAACTTTAATTTTGACCTTTGTTTTAGACCTATTTGGACCGAAGAGAACCAAACAGTATCAAAAACGAACCACAGAGGACAAAAAACAAAAAAAAATGTATATCTCCGAAAAAGACTGAAAAAGGCCGAAGAGGACCGAGTTGGACCAAAAGGACCGAATAAGATCGAAGTGGACCGAAAAGAACCGAAAACTACCGAGTTAGCTCGAGTTGAACCAACTCGGCCGAGTTGAATCTTGTTAACCCAAGTTGAATCGCCTTAGACCGGAATGGCTCAAAAAGAACCGAAGAGAACCAAAAACCAAGAATGACCTAGTTTGTTGAAAAATAACGAAAAGGACCACGGTGAACTGAGTTTTACCGGTACAAATGCCGATTGAATATTTTCAAAACGGCGGCCATTTTAATTTTGACATTAGATTGAAGTTTCTAAGATCAAATCGTGTAGATTTTCAAAATGGTGGACCTTTACTTCCTGTCGTATATTCGAAATTGGTCCAACTAAATGCAGCGTACCGAAAGCTAAGATGTTTTATACACAACAATAAATAATAATTCCATCAGCCCTTTTTATACCCCACTGCATGGGCTTAGGCCTCCTTTCAAGATGAGGGGGCTTGGAGCTTAAATCCACCACGCTGCTCCAATGCAGGTTGGCGGATTGTAACGACCGCCATCTATTGACAGCAACCGGGACCGACTACTTAACGTGCTCTCCGAGGCACAGAGTCAGTGATAGTTAATGTACTCAAGTCAGAAAAAACTCATTGGTACAGCCCCGGATTCGAACCACGGCCACTTGGCCTTATAGATTTGAAACAGGTTCACTGCGCTCAGGCCATCGCGACACTTATTATTACATAATAATATCAAAGTAAAATTTTGTCTTCTTGTGACAACCCTGATACACTGTCGTGTTCAGACGCTGTGTCGGCGTTTCCCGAAACATCAAAGGCGTCGACCTACTTTATGAAATTTATACTATGCTTATATCAAAACACATACATATAGCGCCACTTTTATAGTCACAGGGTTGCATTCGAACGTGCATTCGAATGTTTTCATTTCAAACAATACCTATTTTTCCGAAATAATGCATGGTACATGTTAGACAGCTTCTATTTTTTTTTAATTGAATACTTACACCTCGTTTCCACCAAGTATAATACACTGTATTATACTGTATCGTATCATACTGATCATTGTATTGTACAGTGTATTATTATATTACTTGGTGGAAACGAGGCGTTAAGGTTAATTAAAAACATTTGTAGAGACAGCGTTATTTGTCATGAAAGATAATGCTTAGTCATCCATAATTATAGTGCCATAATGTAGCAACTAATTCGATTCCTGATTAATTCACTCACTATTCACTGCATATGTTGCATGTTTCGTCCTTTTTAATCCACTCCCCATCACAATTTCACTACTTTTTTCAGTATTTATTAACAAGACCCATTAACAAGAAAATTACTAAATCGAAATTAATATTTTTGTCTAACATTATTTTTGATATTGATTTTCTTAAGGGACAGTCTTATATTTTTTTAAACAAATAATTAATATTAATATTTGCAATATGTCTCAAAATTTCGACCAGCCGCAAAAGTCTATATAAGTGATGAACTATTGCAAACCATGGTGGAAGCGGATCCGTATCATTCTAGTGTAGAATTAATAGTATGGTTTGGTGGGTAGCATACCCTCAATATTGGTCCATTAGTACCAAATTGGAAAATTAAAAAAATCCAAAAACGGGTACCACGTGAATAAAATTACCTGCACAAAAGTGCACACAAAAAAGTTTGCATTGCATTGATTAATCGAAGCAGGAAAGTGGGAACTTTGCTGAAATGTGGGAAGTATTTACGATAACCGGAAGCTAAGAACCCAGGTCAAACGCCAGAACGTTGCCATATAACCACAGAAATGAAATGTTGGCTGTCTGACGGGCCAGTCGTGATGTTTTCTAATATGTGTTCCTCAAATCCGGTGCATGAGTAACAGCTGAATTCTCCAGTCTAATCTACAGCGGTCTTCACTATTACTGCCTCACGTTAACGCAGAACTTCAAACTACTTTGTAAATAAATTGTTTTAACGCTACATGAGTTACACTTAGAAATATTCCGTCATCTTCTGTACTCTACGGACTTGGCTCACCGTCTACCATTTTTCTGCAATTTAGAAAACTAGATAACGAAGAAACAAAAATGTTCCCGAGAACCCGTCGAAATCTCGATCATTCATGTCTCAATCATTATGAACTTAGACTCCTTCTCCTCATAGTTCTATCACAAAAACGTTCATTGCGTATATACTACAATTTTCTTTTTAGTATTTTCTAGTCAAATTTTATGCCATATCAAACGGCAATTCCATATTTTAATAATGTAATATAAATAGATAAGAATCATGGAATGAATGCTAAAATAGAACGAAATTAGGTAATTAAGAATTAAATAATACACAAGAAAGTTTACAAAAAAAACTTTTGGCACTTAGATATCGAGACATGAAGGTGCAAATGTATTTAAACGTCTGAAAGGTTCCAGTTTTACAGTAAATTACATAGAGTTTAAATCTATGAAAACTTCTACTTACTTTAGGCCTTCTTGACTTAGGTATTGAATTTAAAAAAAAATATAATCGTTTTTCCTAATGATACTGAAAAAAATTACTCTCTTGTTTACGGAGTAAAATTTGTTTACGAAGTCTTGGCACTCCCCTCTGAAACTCTCTTCAAACGAATCCATTTGATGGTATGCGTATGTGGTATAAAACGTATTTATTAGGGCAATGAAAACTTGTAAGTGTACGTATCAGTGTTTCACGTGGATCAACTGAAATTATAGCCAGAGTATAGATTTTTAAAAGCACAATGTTTCTAGCTAAACTTACTTATAAAGGTAAATATGTAGTGACGTTTAAATGAACGGAGTGTCAAGACATCGTAAACAATATCTCTACAATCAGTGTCTTACAAACACCACATCAGCAAATATTATGGAATTATTTTGAAAGAAATTGATAATTATTAGGTAGGTAGGCCATTTAAAATATCTAAACTATGTGAATTGTGTAAATTCAGTGTAATGATTTGCGGTTGTGTACCTACTATTATTACAAGATTACACTTACCGAATGCAAAACTCTGAGGGTACGCTTGAGCTGCAGCTGGTCTTGCAGCTGCAATAGGGAAGCCTCCGCCAACATTCAAGCTTGCTCCGGAAAATCCTGGAGAGGATGCAAATGCATAACTCGGAAGTGGCAACCCTGTAGCAACGTTATCGAAGTATTTAACTAAGGCCCATCAAATGAATTTTATGTTGCTACACTTAACATTCAATGTTGTATTCGTATGTATATTGTTTTATTTCAAAGGCTTTACTGTCAGTGAACTATCATGCATTTCGGCGACATTAAAAATCTTTTTATAATATACCTACCCGCCTGAAGTCATTCATTTTAACCATGTCCTAACCACTTAACCAAATCATGAGAGCTGATCAAAATAAAATAGATGATACCTAGTAGATGACAGATTGAAATACAACATCCGCCAAGTAAAACACCCCACGACGCACGACGACTTGGTTAATGTTAGAAAAAAATTTCACTCATTTCTGGATAGATTTTTTTCATCTAATTTTAACGGGCTCCTACGTTACTTGACTAATATTAAATATATGAGAATATCCCTGATGGCAGCTTTGGCGGTGGCTCGTTCACAATGTACTCGAGTAACTCGAATATAGCCGTAGGTCGAGGAGAATTTGGGCTTATTATATTTATCAAGAAAATATAATAATAGACTTTATACGATAACAAGAATTATAAACAAAATCATATTCGGTTGAAAAATATGGAAGTTACAAGCTTATAAAATTTTGTTTCTTTCTTGCAAAACGATATTTATCGTTATTTTAAATGGCCTGACGTCATACATAGTTACTTAGTGCGGTATTGCCCTCTCTGTCTAACAGGACATTTTAAATATTCGTAACTTCGTTAATAATCAATTATTTTTTAAAGTTTTATTCTTTGTTATAATATACAGAGAAAACTCTTTCACATAAAATAATTTTAAAAAAGTAGTTAACTAACCTGTGAATCTTGTGTTAATATGCATGTCCGAATATTATTAAAAATTCTAAAATATTACCTACCGGTGCATCATAGCTAATGATCATAATATACTTCGAAGTCGGACATTCACGGTAACATACTTATTGATTGACTCTAAGCAAAAGACTAATTCGAAGTTCCCTTTTTCAAAGAAAAATAACCAGTTGGGCTAACATGCGACTCGCGACAAAATTTTGTCGAAACATTATTTCGTGCCGGCACGAGACGATTTGCGGCGTGCATATTAACTATGATATTAACCCTGCTGGACATATATGAAAAATAGAAAGAAAGGCATGCAAAATATCCAAGCAAAATTTTTCAAACAATATAATTATTATACGTAGATACCATTAGTAGTACTTACCTCAGTTTAACTTAAAAGAATAGTTCAATCGACATTTTTGCGATGACATAACTTTTTAATTATCAAAGAAATATAAGCTTTCAATTATACCAGTTTCATTTCATTTCATCAATGAATAACCGGTTGACTCCTTGCATTTAATATAAACAAACCTAACCTACCTAATCTATCAATTTAGAAATTGTGGACCATCAACCTATCTTGGCCGAATTTCGAATAAATTCGAAAGCGAATACAGCATGAAATGGTGAATTCTATGATCTGGCCAGGACAGATAGGTATATATTAATTTGTTTTTGCTGCAATTAATGTGGCTTTATAAACTAGTTTACTGTGTTTTGGGATGATCCATTAATTACATCACACCTCAAGGGGGGGAGGGGGTCCACAAAATGTGACATATCGTGACAGGGGGGAGGGAGGAGTTCCATGTTTGTGACCTCACAATCCTCACATTCAATTTTTTTACAAAATCGAAGTTTTTAAAAAAATAATTTCAGTTGTTAACCAACATTGTACTAAACTATTAGTTTAGTATAATGTTTGTTAACAATTGAAATTATTTTTTACATACTTGGATTTGTTTGAATACTTTCGTTCCCTAAAAATTTGATACTATTTTTCTGGCCGAGTTTAACGATTTATTGTTTTCGAAATAGCGAATGTATTACTAAGGCGATAAGGCTCATTTCCGATGTTGTAATTTTTACGTTCATAAACTAAAAATCTAAATGTGACGTCACACTAAGTGGGGAGGGTGTAGTTAATTGTGATGAAGTGTGACAAGAGGGGACGGAGGTGTCAAAAAATCATGAAATTGGTGTGACGTAATTAATGGATGATCCCTTTCATGATAAAGTGTACTCAACTATTGTGATAAAACTACACCATGTTTTTGGAAAGAATTTAAAAGTACACTTTTTTATTCTGATTATGATTGGTGCATTTTTAATCACACGTATTATATCTTGAGCATATATTTTCAATTTCAATTTACAGCTTGAAATTTTTTTAATTATAAATACGTCAGTAAGCTTCCTTTTCAGGTTTTATATTTGAGTCTCAATGACACCAATGACACTAAGGTATATACTACTATCGTGTTCATATCGAAAGCAACTGGAAAGCTCAGGAAAGATAAAGAAGAAGAATTAGTAAGCAAATTGCGGACAGAATAGAATTAGAACAAAATAGAAATCTAGACATCCAATTCTAAATTTATACTACCGTTCACAAGGTCCGGGTACGCGACAGGTACGTCTGCAACCGCAAAAAAGAAACACAAGGTCATATAGAATATTATTGCTAAAAGTATACCATAACATGGTAACGTGTAGGTAACCAATAGACAGCGCAGAATAACCTCTTCCGCGTCGCGTTTCTACCACAGGGAAGGCGAACGTTATGCGGTATACCTTTGTGAGGCAGAAGGCAGTATCAGTTTACTTGGTAGGTACAAAGAAATAAATGAATTGATTGAGAATCTTTGGTATTGATATAAAAGTAATTTATAATATCAAAGGAGTACCTACTTATTTTATTAACATTCTCAATTTCTATCCCTTAGCTACATATTCACGATGGACCAGGTTAGGTATTCTATAATCAATCAAAGTTAAGTTACTATATTTAAAAATATCAATCAGTGCTCAAGTTTTGCTTTATTTCTTGTCAACTTTTTCCCTCCGTTGCTTAGAATTTCATATGATCATGTTGAGTGCTATTGTAACCTCCATAATATGCAATGATTGGCTGGATATTCGAATGTTTTTAATGAACAAGAATAAATCAATATTTCCGCTTGTGTTAAAGTCGTCATTTTTCCAATAAATTTATGTTGTTTTGGACGCAGGTTACACTAGTAATTGTACGTAATGACACTCCCCAGGGAAGGCGAGTTAGGTATATACTATAGACGCAAGCTTCGTTACCCTACTTTGCATGGAGACAGTAAATTATTGCCTTATTTTCATTTGTAGAGTCACAAACATCCGAAACAAAAAAAAGGAACCCTTATAGGATTGCTTTGGTGTCTGTCGGTCACAGCCTATTTTCTCCAAAACTGGACGAAGGAAGTTGAAATTTATCAGAATAAACTCGCAGTATGTACCCACTACTAAGCTCCATAAAATTAGTAATTTATTCAAAGGCAATTGTGTAAGATTTTGTAATAAAATTCCAAACAATATAATTAAATAGGTTAGTTAGTCTTTAAAAAATTCAAGAGTTATGTAAAACGACAATTTATGTCTAAAGTATGTTACAATTTAAATGGATACAAAAATAATAACAATGCTTGGGATTAAATTGCTCTGATTAACTTAGTTTTTAAAACATTGGTTCGTAGCACCTTCGTCACTAAAAAAAAACAAGCCACTCTTCAGTGCTCATCTTAGAATGGTCGCGTGCGAACTTGCTTTGACTTAGTAGCTATAAGACGTTTAAAAGTGACAGCAAAGTGTTCTGCTTGAAAATAAATGGTTTTTTTTTATAATCAGTAAGAAATATGGTTTATGTTTACCTGGTTTGTCCACGGATTCAGCGTCAACTGCACTGGTCGCGTTCGGCTTCACGACCACCAGGGAAGTTAGCGGAGTTACAAACGCGTACTAAGACAAATAAGCTGTGTTAGTTAAAATATTCCGTCGTCATTACAAGAAGAGAAGTATGATTGTCATAATATACCTACTGGAGAATCAGTAGGTACAGTTCGACATAGAATGAATTGTCGTTCTTAACACGAATCTAGTCGTCTGAAGGAAATAAGACGCAAGTCCATTCTTTCGGGCAATTTAAATGGGTCGACGCGCATGTAAAATCGACAGTCGTCGGTGCATACGAGTGTATTTGAAGGCGAATCAAAAAACAAACGTTTGTCGGCCCATCCCGCTTCATTTCACACTGCCAAACAGTCCCAAATATTGTAGACATAGAGGTTTACAATGCATCAGTAATAATCATATACAGAAAATGTAGCATCCCCATTACCACTAATCAGCAATGTCGTCTACAATCACGGCAACAATAGTCGCCAATCTAAAATCGGTGAGGGACAAAATTACCACGCTTTTACTTTGCTTCATGTTTTGGTGGTTAAATTGAGTTCAAAGTACCAAGAGTACAACAACGAAAAGACTTAGCCAGTGTTTTAAATGCCACATGTATAAAAATCATAGTATATTTGTCACTTTTAGACTGTGGAAAATATGATATTCTTATATTCAGTTATCTACATACCTTCAATGCAATTACAAGAGCACGTTTCTTGGGTGAGTTTTCATCGTCGTCTTTTATTGAGTCGTTTGCGTCACGCTCGTCTAACAACTGCTTGATAGTGAGGTATGCCCACAGCCGCTCTAGGGGCAGGGGTTCCGCACTCACAGTTATTTTTGGTTTCTCGCGGTACTGTAAATATAACGTTATAATCTTAATAAACCTTTATTAAAATTATATTATAAATTGTATATTAACAATCAATTAACAAATACAGCATTTAATAATTTAGTGCCAAAGCGGTGTTTAGGCACTATCTTAATAAATAACTTAGTGCAAATATTTCATCCTCTTCTACAACTTATTGAGTTTACCATGCGTAATTTCTCAACAAAATGTTTTAAAACACGCAGTAACTCAAATGGCACGGAGTGAGTTAAATAATGAAGAGTTAAACGAAGAAGGGTGAGCTAAATGATGGAAAATTACTTAAACAACGGAGAACAATTGAAATGAGACGAATTTTGGGATCTTTTAGTTCATAATATTTGGATTCTGGGCTTTGTATACACACCGTCTTTCTCTTCTTGGAATCTTCGGTCAGCCTGGTACCCTCGATGGTGGGTTCAAAATCGATAGGTTGATCTGTAACTAATTGTCCGGCAACTACCGCTTCACTTCCTAAGTAGAACGTGCGGAACTTGTGTCTGGTCAAAGAGTCTTGTTTCACCTGTTCATTTACAATGTAAGCTATTATTTTTAAATATTTCAACAATAACAGTTATCCCTACTAAGCTCAAATTACCTACGTGCACATTTTCTTACTTTGACAACTGGTTGGTACGAGTTTCCAAATCTACCACCCTAAACGTACCTACTCATCTTAATACGAATATGCGGAAAAAATATAAAATATATAGTTATATCCCGGTTACAAAAGCATTACTGGTTCTACTCAAATACACTTTATGCTTGCTAGTTTTTATTAAGAAGGAGCTAGACGCGTGAACGCCCATACAAACGCTCTTAAACGATAACGTCGTTAATACGTATATTAAATCTTGGTTTTTTTTAAACTTATAGTCTTACTTGAGTTAGAACCAGGTGTGTATGGAGCGTATTGACGACGTGATCGTTTGAGAGCGTTTTTATGGGCGTTCACGCATGCCGCCCCTTCTTATGTATTACAACTAAAAAATTTTTGTTGATATTATGTCATACACATACATATGATATATTAGGATCTAACCTGTTCAGGAGCATATATGAAGCGCACGTTAGAAAGGAGCGGTGACGACACCTGGCGGTAAAAGTCGCGCAACTGCAAAGCTGCATCCGCAGCCTCATAGATATGCCGCATGAAACCTTCGTTGCGTAACGACAACTTACGTAGGAACCCACGATCAGCATCTTCGCCTAGTACGATAATAAAAAATAAAAAAACAATAATATAAAAGACAGGGTCTATTTTACTTTAAAAATAATTATACCGTCACGGCACAAAGTCGCCCTGCGTATTTAATTTTAGTCTTCACGGAACAAAATCTATGACTTTTATGGGGCAAAATATCGAATCAAAGTAAATGTTGTGCATGACACTAATCTAGTTTCCTACTAATCTATACCATTAATTGTAGATAACTTTTGCGGTAATGCTGCCAGACGACGCTGCAGTAAATCTGTTCTTTTAAACTTCTGCTTTATAGGTATCACCTAAGAGCAAGTTATTGGATATATTTGGAGTTATAAACCACCAGGGGGTACTGACTGAGTAAATATATTTCTTCAAAACGGTTGGGCTGATTATAATGCGGTGTTTTGAAATTCATAGGTATCAATCACTTCAGAGCAAATTCTTAGACAGGTTTAATGGTTACAAGCTACCAGGAAGTACTGTAGCAGATGTGTTTCTCTAAAATGGCTAGTCAATTTTGATCCGGTTTTTAGCATCACATAGGCTATGTTCCATTCGCATTCAATAACAACCGCATGAATGCTACTGCCGCGAACTCTACAAAAGTTTGTTTCTTACGTTCTAATCTGTTACGAACGATTAATTCACTAACAAAGCCACTAACACGTAAATTGTGTCTAACGTTGCAGATACAGACGCTATAAACGCCCAAAACGATGCGTCTAAAACGCATGACACTGACAGCTAAATCGCCCCATGTGAACAATTTTAGCGATATTTTTCTCTCTGAAACGCATAAAATGGCAAAAGAATCACTTGTTACTGGCACTTGATGCGAGTGGAACGCACCCACGAACGCTTTCGAGCACATTTTTAGGTATGTTTTGTCTACCAGAGGGCGCTGTAATAGATATGTCTCCTTAAAACAGACTGATTTTAATGTGGTTTTTGGGTTTTTGTATTACATAGGTACACGTAACCTACATAGTTTTTTTAACCGGCGAAGCTGAATGAATATCATGTGGTCTTTTCGTTATAAAGGTATTAAACTCGAAATAGTTCTTAAATTTCTTTGCTGTTACAAGCAGCCAGAGGGCGCTGTAGAATAAGTTCTTTCAAATAGGCTTTTTGATCATCACCAGCCTATATCGTTGGGACAGGTCTACGGATCTTAAAACTAGTAAGAAAAAAGTAAAAAAAATCACGAATCCACGAACAAAATTTTAAGTAAAAATTATTACAAAGGTGGTCTCTAGTGGTCACTTCAATTCTTTTTAGAAAGGCTCATAATGTCGTCCTGGTAAGGTGCATCCCTTTAACGGTATCAGTACAAATGTGTAGTACATGCGAGCAAAACCGCAGATAATAAGCTATTTATTATTTGCTATACATATTATACATAGTATACTTATATGTCACGTAGGAAAAAATATGCCCTTTTTCCTTTATTAATAAATTAGTTTGCAAATGTCGTAGCAAATATTTGGATAATAGTGTTAGATTACCAAAAGCAAGTGAGAATATTGTGGCCTTGTTGTCTCCGAAATTCTTCTCAGAGATATGGTTGATGATACGCTGAGGATTAGACTCGCCCACGGTTGGATCACCGTCGGTCAAGAAGATTATTATCGGTTCCGGTCGCGGCGAATCTGTATAAAGAGAAATTTCTAATTGAGTCATAGAATTCGTAATGTACAAAAGCGTGAGTTCAAAGCTGACAATGATACGTCGGCAGAAGCACAAGATTTGTTCGAGTCTGGATATAACAATGAGCACTGACCGAAAATTTCGAAATTGCATTTAGATACTTTTTTATGAAAATGTAGAAATGAATATTACCCATTGTGTTTCCATTTATGAATATCATTGTAATGGTTCTCATCTTCATCATTAGCCCGTGTATCTCCACTGCAGGATATAGGCCTCTTCCAAGGCTCGTCAATGGTTCTCATAGTATAGGCTAAATAGTTGGTACAGAACAGGTAGGCATTTCTAGATTGTAGGAGCGATAAAGAACCTACTACTTCAGCTTTTATTTTGAAATTTATGGCTGTGGTGTCTTGGGGTGTCGCTGTCGGTGAGCAAAACCCTGCACTACGATCTATTAGGTCTATTTTTATTTTATTTACGATATTTATTACCCTACTATTTTTAGACATTCTCAAATACACTATTCAGGAAGTGTATGATTTGACTGTTTAGGGGGTCGCCGAACTTATTCGGTTTGGAACGCATAACACATACACTCCCAAATGTTTCATGGGTGCGGCAACTATTTTGTGTGTGCGTGCACCTACACTTACCATCAACAGATTCCGATGGCTCGGCAGATGATGCAGGTACAGCTACTGTAGTGGCATCAGTTACTGTGGTGACTGCCGCAGTGGTAGGACTGTCGTAGGCCCTTGGATCGGTACCCTTGTTGACGATATCGATTGCGGTGCTTAATGCATCATATATGTTCGTGCCTACGGAAAACATTTACATAATTCATTTTTAAAAATCGGTGAAATACGAGTCCAAAGTCGCGTAGGTAGTTTACAATATATTGAATGCTATGTTTAGTGTAGTTTACAATATACTGTGTTTACAATATATTGAAGAAATCTGAACAAGAATTGAACCCGCAAACTTGCTGTTTTTTTTAAGTTCACGCTCGAAAATTTGACTAATAATATAAAATCTATTTGGTCGATCGAGATCAAATTTTGATTTTTTTTTAAATATAGGTATATATTTATACTTACTATATTTTACTTATTAACATAAGTAAAAACAAATTGAAAACATATAATTTTATGTTAATTGGTTGATCCCGTTGGAAGTAATTTGAAAAAATACATTTTTGAAAATTTTTCCCCAACGATATCACTCGATCTGCAGGTTGGTTTGCAGCATTCAACGCAATTTATTAAGAATTGATGTAGATTAGATCTTGGAATCAGAAGATTCGTTAGATTGAAAGTTATTTGAAGACTTCCACCAAAAATATAAAACACGCCACAAGGTTTCATTATGCTCTAAATGTTGCTGTTTTCTAAAGAAAACCTTCTTTAGAAGGTTTGGTTCTGAAATGTATTAATAAATTCGTAATTCATAAATTATTCGTAAGCAAATAACTAAATGTATGTAACTAGAGATTTACCTCCAGATGCGTTTAACCGCCCGACAATCGTCTTCGCCTTTTCGATATTCAGCGGAGTTACAAGCGATGGCGCTTTCAGTGTTACGGGTTGCGAGCGCTCGTATCCGTAGAAGGCGTACCTATTTGACGTCTCTGGTTCAGGTGTGTCCGCCTCAGATAAGTCGTGTACCTGACAACGATGGAAACGGGCATACTTTATTCGTTATCCATATCTAGATATGTTGTGCGACATACATTACCGAGATTTTTCTTAGTGGTGGATCCAAACTGAGTGAGTTTGGTTTCAAATAGAACGATAGGAAACAAACGGCTAGGTATCATTTGGTTTTATTGGATTTTTCTGGTGTGACTACAAGTAACGCCCTTATAAGTGGCGGTTTACGTCGTCCTGAAGTGCGTTGCTTGAAGGGGCTGTGGGGGCGGTCCGCTTCGGGTCCCAACCATAAAGTGGTAACAGTGGGCGAAACTGTGCGCCCGTTTGGTATAGTGCAGCCTAAGACTCTTCTTATGTCGACAGAGGAACTTCGTGGTATACTTCCAAACGTGACAAAAATATAGAATGACATTTTTAGAGAGATTATTTTGGAGATCGTACGACCGCTGCGGCATCACTTGAAGGTTGCTGTCGTGGAAGAATACTACCGTGCTTAGGTGTAAAAAGCAGTTTTTTTTTAAACTTAATTTGGTCCTATTGGAATCTATTGACGGTTCATTATATGACAATGACAAAAATATATTGTTGCAACTTCGTCTCTTGTTTTTCGATTTCGACGTAATATCGCGGTTCATGCCCCAATCCCGCCCTTTAAATTTAACCAGTTTTGCTTCAACAAAACTATATTTACTGTTTTGTTATCGAAAAAGCAGTACATAAGTATATTACATAGTTACAAGAAGTATATTATTTTATTATTATTTACTAACATTGACGAAGGAATGGAACTCGACGATGTTGAAATAATCGCCCGAGTTGAGGTCCGATAATATGGAACGCATAGCTTCACGTAGCTGCTCGATCTTGCGGCCACCCATAGACCCGGACGTGTCCAAGACAAAAACCACGTGCTTTGGCAGCGGAGGTAGAGAGGTAGGCGCGAAGAAATGCACGAAGTAACCATCGTTCACCTGAATATTATGAAAATGAATTGAAAATGTGTTATGAAATTTACTACGAACGTCAATGCCAGCTTATGTTTAAGATGGTAAATATTTAATTTATTAAAAAAGTTTTGAAACATATAATATGCTATATCTTTCATGTGGAATCAAATTGATATAGAGATAAACCTTCGAGTAACAAGTATAAATAGTATGATAGAAATTACGTAGTAGTAAGTAATTGGAAAAAATCGACAGGATTTTTTTGCGTAATAATGACTATTAAAGATAACTATTGTCTTTGTGCGGTGGGTTGCATTGCGGTGCATTGCCGGAGTTGCATTCCTTAGTACAATAATCTAGGTTAAACGGAATGAGTGTTCCCACTGATTGACTTTAATGTGCTAGTTATCAGAACGCCACCCGACGACACATCGAAACAATATTACCTAATCATAAAATAAGCGTTACTACGAAGAAAAATCATGTCAATTTTTTAAACATATTTTACTCTGTTACTCACATTTTTAATATTTTATTAGTCGTATGATAAGTGGCGACTTATCATTTCGTTTGTATCAATTTGCTCCCGTATACAAGATACATGGCATAATATTTAATTATTTTTTTTTTAATTCCATAACCATTGCAAGAAATTTAAAAAAAAAAATCTCATCACCTTTGTTTATGTAGCCCAATCAAGTGCTGACATTTTATACGGTTAATATTTTAATGAAAACACTTACAA
This sequence comes from Luffia ferchaultella, assembly GCA_949709985.1. Lineage (NCBI taxonomy): Eukaryota > Metazoa > Arthropoda > Insecta > Lepidoptera > Psychidae > Luffia > Luffia ferchaultella. The sequence continues at coordinate 8,446,218 of OX453242.1, read as the reverse complement.
GTATTTCTCCTTTTTTGGAATGATCGACATCGTATTGCACTACAAACTGCCCCAGCACACCTTCTTCTTGACTGTGATCTTGTTCTACAGGTCTATAGTAAAACCCTTCGTTCGCTTGGCGACGCGATTCACGGGTTTTCTCCTGTACCATTCAATGTTCAATAACTATTTTTACGCTCTGTATAATTTCACTCAACTAGAAATTTTCAAACCATAGAACATTTAAGACTGGAGAATTTATGTAGGCACATACCCTCTGCCAAAGTATCACAAGAAAATGAGCTACTTACAGCGTTGCATAACTAGTTTGACTCACGATTTCAAATTAATTAACTTATATAACTGTAACTGTGGTTGGCAATAAAGATTATTATTATTATTATTATTATAATTTCCTTGTATATATGTATAGAAGTGTGTGATTGCAAAAAAAATATAAAAACTTTTGAAAAACCCAAAATAACACGCCTCATATGCTCATTTAATAGTCAAACACTTTAATTCTTGTCTTTTAACTTTGCCATTATAATAAAAAGAATAATGGCGAGAATCATCAGATTTAATTTGTTTCATTATTATAAGATGGTGGTTTTCAAAAGGATCCTATTAAAAAACAATATAAATCTATTTAAAAAAAATAGGCTGTTTAATATTTTTTTTGGAAAACTTTTCGTGTATATTTTTTTTCACGTATTAAAATAACAAGTTCTCGCGTAATTTGCACAAAAAGACCCTTAGTTGGTTGTACTCCGTTTTTGACCTCCGACTCAAACAGGTGTTATAAGTTTAACGTGTATGGTATATCTGTGTATCAATATGTGGCGTCGTTGCTCCTAAAGTGATGAACCGAGTTTAAATTGTTTTTTTTAAAGGTAACTTAATCGAGAGCGTTCTTAGCTAGAATTCGAGAAAATATGTTCACCCCTTTGAAGATATTCAAAAATATGGTAACCTTGACCTGATGCTGCGGCATTACCCGGAATTTGCAGGGTACCAACTCCTCATCACCAACTTACAGTAGTAGTATCGTGTTTGGGGTCATTGGAATGGTCTCAATGAATAGGTTATAGTTAGATGGTGATAAGGGTCTGATGATGCAGCAGGAGAGAGATATGAGAATAAAATTGGTGAAGGATTCTAAGCTACTTGCACTCGTTCAATCGATATGAAATGGTATACAATGTAGGACCGTCTTATGGCGAGTTAGTGCATGAATGAAAGAAATATAATTCAAAAAATTTCCAAACCAAAAAAAAAATCATTTATAAAGCCTGGACTGATACAGGTTTATTAATCTTCAAATTATTAAAAAAAAAATAGGTATTGCTGTCTCCAATTCTAATTGGTCTAGTATTTAGGCAAAACCAAATTCTAAGCGAATACCAACTCACCGTATACACGTCCATGAGCCTCTTCTGCTCTTCCAGGTCTGGTGAGAAAGTAACTGTGGCCTCGCGCTCGTTATCGCTTTTCACGATTTTTGCTTTTGTGTTCTCTAAAATGATAAAAAATCTTCCTCACTCTTGTGAATGTTATTTACACGTGTCTTAAAAACATAATTTGATTACCTATTGTCTGACCTAATTAATGTCTGAAAAATATTTGAAATGTACTCTATTTAAATTTTTATCAATTATTTAAAAGAACTCGTCTTTTCCCGTGAACGCTAAAGTTGCTTTAAAGTTAATTAATTCGCGGTAGTTCCCGGCCCTGTTTATTTTTCGTTATTAGAGGTGAACGTAAACTTCAAAATGATAGAATGATTCGCCTTTGAGTAATAAATAATGTTATGAAACAACCATCGCCATTAATTGGCTCCTTGATATACGAGCGTGACATGTTAAAATTAAAATAATATTATTTAAATTTTTTATAAGTTTTTGATTCGGTATAAGCGTTTATTTTTAACTCACTAATGTTTATTTTAATTTGTATATTGTTTCGGCAATTAAATGTTATTAACATTTTCAGATTAAATGTGGCTCAATACAACAAATATTTTTTGGTTGTTCTCGGTCCGGTTACTATTCTCTTTTTTTGCCATTAGCAGATGTTGTTTGTTTGATGAACTGTTTATTCTTCTAATATATTTGTGGTTTCAAGTTTGCAAGGTCTGACTGCAAAACAAGCTTCGCTTTCGTAACTTTTAAAACTTTTTTCGTTTTAGGTAAAGTTATACAGTAGGTACAATAATTTCAATTAATTCAATATCATTTCGTCATCTAAACAAACACCCGCCCACCGACACAATATTGTTCGACTGTGTATCTAACAACTATATTCCTACCGATAGTAAATTCTCAAATTTTATTCAATTTACATAATCGTGCAGATCGTGTCAAACTTAATGGCGGATCTGAATATAATGCTAAAATACGGGCTCGCGTAGGTGCAGTCTCATATCCCTCGCTCCACTGCGTCCCGCTGGCACCTAAATTGGTTATTGCGACGCGACTTGTGCCTACTTTCGGATCCGACATAAAGTTACGATTACCTACGAGAAAAAAATTAAACTAAAGATTACGTAAACGTATATAGTATAAATTTTTTGCAACTGGACTTTGTATTTTTATTGAAATTTTCGATAGTGTTATTATAGGGATGTTCCTGATTTTTTTCTATCGTACGAAATAAATGATCTCCGAGAATCTTCTGAGAGGAACCAGCACTTTTTGAATGCGCCTTTGTGGCCACGTTCTTCCACAAAGAAATAAATTAACTCTTGTGATGTATTTCAAGATTATGTTACATAACTACGAAAAAAAGATGTTTGATTTGATTTATATATTAGAAAAAATAGGCATAACAGGGCCTATTATTACATAAGAGAGTCTTATGCCAATCTTTTCTACTTACTCCGACGCTACCCGCTTCGACTTCAGAGCGAACTAAAAATTTGGCGCGACCCGTACAATTAATGATGCAATATTTTGAGAAATATCTTTTCGCATAACTATTTCGTGTCTCGCCGATTCTTAAAATATGTTTCGTCCTTATCGACTTAGATTAAAAAAAAAAGAGACAAAACATAATTTTGTGTCTAAACAAACGTTTCAGAATTGGACAGTAATTTGTTTTGATGAATTATTGTAAACAATAACACAGAGTGGAGTTCTTTTTATTTTTATTATATAATACCTAACCGTTTTTTTTTTTTTAATTTATACAAATTGTGAATAATTATCTATGCGAGTAGGTTAGGTACCGATTGTACAAAGCCGGTTAGGTATCGATGCCAACAGACATAACATCTATATTTGCATCATCTCATACAAGATTTATTGCGGTGTTAGGAATGAATAACTATACTTATTTACACAAAAAAAACCGCTTAACTGGTTTTCGTGAAGTTTTTTTTCTCTATTTTTGACTTCTTCGCGTGATCGTGTTTCAATACGAGATTCAACGTCATCCGAGTCATTATATTATTTTTGTAATTTTTAGAATACCGTACTACCTCAAAGGAAAACACGGAACCCTTAAGGGATCACTTTGTTCATAGAATCGTTTAAGGATAATAGAACAGAGTAAGTAGGCAACGCATTCCGAAAGCGGGCGTCAACAGAAAGAGTCAAAGAATAATAGTACCTTGATTTATACCTCAGAACAATTATCTAAAGTCATAGAAGAAATGTAAATTTTATATATGTTTAACTTGTTCTAACATGTAGAATAAAGCATTAGAAAAAAAAAAGATAGCTGATCATTGTAGCTGATACAAAATCATTGCTGCTTATGATCAGAACGTAGCCCCCAAATTTATTTCAACTTATTTAAACGATGGAGGTAAATTCAAATAATTTGATGCAAACGTCCCTCTGACTAGTCAGACTAATGTTATTGAAAAAGGGGTGCAAGCAGGTTGAAGCAAACCGCATATATATATATATACTTACATCTTTTTCACTCACACTGAAATTCACCATGTGGAAAACTTGTGAAAAATTAAACAAATATATGTAAATACAAGAATGCCTATTACGACTTTAGGTAATTGTTCTGAGAGTTATACAGAAATATACTTTTTTATTTTGAGCATCCGCAGTTAATAGCTCTTTGGTTGATGACTGTGACCGCTGTGACTGTCAAATAAGTGTCTTAAGCACCGCGGCTTACACCTCGTTTCCACCAAGTATAATACACTGTATTATGCTGTCATATCCATACTGCATCACTGTATCATACAATGTATTATACTTGGTGGAAACGAGGTGTTAGAAATAAAATAAGGATACAACTAGGTACAGTTACTTTCCATCCTTTTTTCTTCCATGCCAACCGTTACATACAGGGCTTTACGTAGCTTGCCTACTCTAGTTATATTATCTCTATTACTTTGTTGTTCTGTCCGTCCATCAAAGTTTTTTTTTTTTGCAGGAATGGGCAAAGGTATGATGTTATAATTAATAGCAAACACTAAAGGTCTACTTGGACCTGTAAAAATTCTAGCCTAAGTCAACGTAGTTAAAGGATAAAGTCATTTATGTCACATATTTTGATACTCGCAAACTAACTCATCAAAATCTACAGGGTATATACTCTTGTTGAACTAGAATCATAAAATTTAGCAAGTTCTCACAGCATAAGTAAAGAGGATAATATTTTAAAAATTTGCATACGCGTGTTCATGCCATCTGCTGGTGAGTAGCGAGAAACATGTTAAATTACGTTTATACCTACTACAACAATTTTTTCTCAGCTCTCAGGGCGCGAGTCTGACTCACATTTGCCCGGTTCTTTGTTTTAGAATGCGTTTGTAAAGTAAAAATACTAACGTGCATCCGCATCGTTGGCATCGATTTCGTTGCCGGTACGGACCTCTGGCACTCGCAGACTTTTGATTATCTGCCCCTCTTTAATATGTACAGTGACGGTAAGTTTTGGTACCAGAGAGCCAGGGTGCAAGTTGATAGCATGGTTGTAGACGCCGTTACGCCTTTCCAAGAGCTCCTCATAAGTCAGGTTGAATACGGCCTCCGTATTCGGTTCCACGTTCACCGACACCGTGAAGTGGTTTGAGTCTCTGGCCCTGTTCAGAAAAATTATTAACAAATATAAAATAGACCTTTAAAATAATAATAATAATAACGTACACATCACAACAACGTCTAAGCCCCAAACTAAGCATTAGCTTGTGTTATGGATACCAAGCGAAGACACCACATACGTATAACAACCAAGACCCGGTACCAGTATCGATATTCATCATATAAATACTGACCCGACCTAGGATTCGAACCCGGGACCTCCAGCTTCGTAGGCAGGGTCGCTACCCACTAGGCTAAGCGGTCGTCATTGGACCAAATTGGGTCATTGGGTCAAAAATTGGACTTGTAGGAAAAATCATTAAATCATCGTAACGATTTATGTTCAAAGCTAATTGAATACCTCGAAAATAAAAAAAATGACATTTTTTCGTAATCAAGGCTTTTAAAGAGACATACTTGGCAGAGATGAGCGCCGTGCCTAAGCCCTGTGAGACAGCTTGATTGTATATCTGTTTCGCTTCCTCCTTTTCTTTCACGTACGCCTTGTAAGATTTGCCGTCCAGGGTCCTAGAAATCATATGGAAATACAATACTGCAGCACTATATTTAAGTCAAATATTTCATGTTAAATTAACGAAAAGTTTAGATAGATTTGATGTTGTGAGTACGTATATATTACACACGGGCAATATCATTGCACACGGGACTTCTTAAAAGAAATTGTAAATATCGAAATAATCTAAATAATTTATTGATTAAACATCGAAGAAGCGTTTTAATACACGTAGCTTGAAGATATTAATTCCCTATTTCGTAAAACAAGATATTTTCCTGTAAAGTCGCTGTAAGTTTTCGGTTCAAGTCTCAGGATAACCAGATAATACTTACATAGTAAATCCGCTAATAAATGCTGTGTCTGGTAGCAACACATGGAAAGTTGTTTCTTGTGCCTTGTTAGCAGGATTACGGACACGCGTCACCACAGCTGTGTGTGCGTATCGCAGTGACACTTCTGAGTGGACGTTCATTTCTTGTAATTTCACTGGAGGAGCTGGACCCTCCGTAGTTATGGCTTCTGATTCGGGTAACTGCAAAGACATTTTATTTGATGTACAATGTGTAACAAAGTTAAGCGCAAAGTTGCAAGAAAGTTGTTTTAATAGGTGATAATTTTTTATAAGTACAGAAAATAAATTACTTAATAAGGGCGCACCGCGCATACATCGCTCGTGATTGAGAACATGAAAGTTATACAAATAAAACGATTGCACCAACACGGCCGCCTTTCTTTAGCGGTTTAGGCGCCTTTGTTGACATAATTTGCATGTGCGTATATAACATTGTGTAAAATTTTTTTGGTGTTCTGTAACTGTTGTTTTTCCGAATAAATAAATAAAAGCTTCCAGTTTATTAGAATAATTTACAGTATAATGTGCTGTAGCGATATATATCCCTAGAATACCCTCATCAAAGATTATTCGTGTGATTTATAAGCTAGCGTATTTTACGCAAGAAACACGTACACGCATGGTCCGCTATATTAAAAGCCAGAAAGACTTTAAATGACCGGCTTTTTTTGTACAAATATATTTCTTACTTTAATAACTGTATTCATCTAGAAAATCTTAGTTTAGATGTTACCTTTATCCGTTGGCTATTTCTAAAACGCGTTTACGCTTATGTCGTACGCTTAGAAAACAACCGGTCAAGTGCAAGTCACACTAGTGTGGGTGGCATTCCCTACTGTTTAAAAAAAAATATGACCCATGTTTTGGCTAGAATTTGAAAATTGATTCTTCGTTTGTGCAGGCTAGCATACACTGTGAAATGTTTGCTTTGAATATTATGATGACTATCCGTAGAACAGTAGGTGATCGAGACGTCTCAATGAAATACGAGGAATACAGTGTTACAACTCTTTCATAAGCATTTTTCCTTCACGAATATTTACCGTTTCCCATGGGAATCCAAAGACTTAATATAAACCATAACAAGGCTGTTCATTTGATGTCTCGTGTAACCCTTAAACATTTTTTTTTAATTTTCTATTTTGACCCCCAACATCTGTACCCAACATTGAAATATTTTTTAGTATACATTATTTGCGTATTTGTTATCTATTATACTATATAAATTACTGTTGCGGCTACGCCCCCACGGTCCCGGTTGTTGTCAATAGATGGCAGTCGTAACAATCCACCGACACGCATTAGAGCAGCGTGGTGGATTTGCGCTCCCAGCCCCCTCATCTAGAGGGGAGGTCTAAGCCCCTGCAGTGGAGCATAAAAAGGGCTGATGGAATGGAAATTCTAGAACACCCACCTACCAATTTACTATGAGAGTAGGTAGTCATTGTATGGTAAATACTAGGAAATATCGTGTGACGATACATTAGTTTAATTATTACCGTTTCAGTGGTATCTGATTCTTGTTTGGTGACGACCATAGTCTCGTCAGTGCCGGCGGGGAACGCGTGAGCCGTCAACACGCAGGCACTCGCCAACACCAACAGGCACCAACGCGCCATGATGTTAACACTGCAAATAAATATCTAAATATATACATATTATCGTTCACATAATAAAATTAAGGCGCTCAGTGAGCAAAACGAGCAGTTAAGCACTATAATATGGACGTTTACTCTTTACAAAATCTGTAGGTTACCTTGATAGTGACAATTCCTATATTTTGATTTAATTTCTGAAATAAACATGATCTTGGCTGATCTTGGCTACGTTGTAGCCAATTCAGTGGGGTGGGGTGGAAGGCGAAGCCTTTGCTTTTGTCGGTAAGAACTTTTATTTAAAAAATACCTTTATAGCAATGAATCATATCCCACGGGCCCCTATAGACACCTGGTTGTCATTCATCCTTCCCGTTCGCTTGTTCTCTCACATAGTCGCTCACGGGATTGCGTCTCATTATAATTATTACAGAAAGTTATGTACGAAGACACAGCTGTAATCTACCTGTGTGTACTATAAAACGTGTTGTGAAGATTCACAGGTAACATTAAACATCATCAAAACCCGAAAACACCTTGTTTTACTACAAGGCGCAAGGGGACGGGCAACTTGAACCCAGACGGCCGGGCCGTCCGCCATAGCTCACGGCTGTCACCTCGTGGTCACCTCTAATATACCTTTACGAATTTACGAAAAAAATGTATAGAGTATAGTACTAGCGTACCTACCTCTATATATGGTTCAAACGTTCTAGCCTTTTCCGACTTTAGTTTCGGAAACAAAAGTACCTAGTAATAAATACAAATAAATCTAAGAACTAATTAACAATATTTACAATATTTACAACATAAAAATATCGTCGAGGTTGGTCCCATGTGGCATCGATCCCATTACGCTTGCACTATTTCCGCGCTGCACAGCGATGCTCAGTTGCTGTGCGAAATAGGCGCCCGCTCTGGGATCGCCAGCAGTGCTGACCAGACGGGTGGACAAATCTTTTACGAATTTTTTCGTATCAGACGACCACGGACCGAGTGTCTCTACTGCAACCGCCGCAAACTCGTAGTGAGGAATCAACCCCGAGTATTTGCGACGTTTACATAATTGGGCCTGGTCGGCCGCCGCGCCAGCACTCTGGGCCGTGGCCCGGACATGGGACGGAGCCAGAGTATCCACACATGTGGCATCCCAAATCAAAGCACGGCCCAGGCACCAAGGCACCAACGTTGCTCCGTCGGGTCTCTTGCCATCGTCCCTGAACAAACCTTTCGGCTCCAAAGATGAGGGGATAGATGCTGTCACAAGAGCCCGGCGGATCAAGTCATTAATGGCTCCGTGGCGGTAGATACGACCAGCGCTTTTGAGACACGAAAGTCCGTGGCGACCCAGCCGGTCCACACCACGGCCACATGGGCATTGATGAGGCTCGCACACTTCTGCGCCTAACCGCAAACACACAGCGATGCGCAGTGAAACAGGATCTAAAATTGTACCGATGTTTTTGGATGGGAGTGCGTGTAGCCAGTGACCCGATTCCTTTTCAGACACAGCAAGGAGTCTCGCTCGATCAGCATCGTCAGGGGACCGGTCGATGAGATCGGCATGTACGGCTTTGACTGCTGGTAGGTCCCACGAATTTTGTGTACCTACCTCGCTAGGCATCTTTTCCCCGGGGTAAGCCGCAATCCAAACTGTCCGAGCCTCCGCCAAGCCAGTCACCTCAACATCGGCTAGGCGTGGTATATTTAAGATCCTGCCGATGAGGGTAGCCGTGCTATAAGTGGAGGATAGGAAAGCCGGGAGTGCTACACTTGCCGAAGAGCGGATACCCAAACCACCAAATTTAATTGGCAATGTTGCTTGTCTCCATGAGCGATCATCAAATTTTAAATTTAAAATTTTGCTGACTGTATATCTTAATGTGTTGTCAACCTGTGCAGTAACCAAAGGGAATTTCCATAGAGGGCAACAGCGAAGCAAGTACAGAAACTGTGGAGTAAATAGGCAGAGCCGCAGAATATATATTGCCATGTGTGGCTTAATCTTAAAAAGCCGTTCACACGAATTGCCAAAAAGTTCTAATTTTTTATTTACTATGGGTGGGAGAGCGTCGTCAAATATTGGTGCGCCGAGAAGAGTTAGGTTTGATCTGGTGAGAACGATGATATTTGGAGTGATAACATTGAATTTATTCAAAATTTCTGAACGATTACTAATGTGTACTGTATCCGGAATGTATATCTCACACTTGTTAAAATTTAATGTCAGACCGATATCTGAAAAACGATGTATGATTATCTTAAGGTCATCCAGTACTGTCGTCGCTCTTCCACTCAGGGAGCCATCATCAAGGAACCACAAATTAAATTTTGAATTTAAACTACGAATGATCGGGTTAATAGCCAAACTGAAAATGACCGGGCCGAGCGGGTCTCCTTGCTGGCAGCCTACAGCTGAAGTAATTTCGTTATCTCCAAATAATAATTTTGATGGAGTGCCATAACATTGCCAAACATAATCAAATATTTCTGGTATTTCATTTCGGATTTCTTTCAGTAAGGCACCCCCTGTCGACTGAATTAAACGCATTTTTAACATCAATTTTTATAAATACCTCGTAATCCAAATTATTGACTAAAAAAGAACGCGCCGCATGCACCGCCGCCTCGCAACCACCTTTGGAACCGAAACCGAGCTGCCGTGGCTCAAACTTATTTGTAAGTTTTTCATGTAAAACTCGGCAACATAATTTTGATGCCAAACGACGGAAGGTACTACCGACGGCGATTGGACGGACACCCCCGTCCTTCTTGGATAAAGCCACGAGGTTCGCTCCGTAGAGGATGGGGGTGATCTCTTCAACTACCCGTCCTGCCAACATAATATTCACTAAATTAGTAAGTTCAGTAAGAAGAGAACGCCCCGCATCCCCCACTAAAGGACCCGTAAGGTCTTTTAAATGTTGAGGGGTTAAACCGTCCAAGCCGCCGGCTGATCCATTGGGGAAGGAACGTATACTGTTTATCACAGCTTCATCGTCCACGTTGAGGTTTTTTGGAAGTTCAGAATTAGGCAATTTTGTGAGGAGCGCAGAGGCGGGTGGCTGCGGGTGTTTGTCGCGTAGGGCTGCGAGTGTCTCAGCAGAGTCCGTGGCCATGGAGTCGCTTGAAAATAAAAGTTTACTAGCTCCTTTTACATTGCCGTCCGACAGCTTGTTTTCTATTGTTTTCAAAATGTTATGATTATTACGGGTTTTCGGAGTAATAATATCTGGGATCATGTTATCTAATATGTTTTGTTTTATTATTGTGGTTAATGGCTTGTGTCTATTGTCGGCTATATGGAGGGTACGGTATGAAAATGTGAGTAGGTTTTCCCATGTAGATACAGTGTTTTCAGCGACCACCCTAGCCACACACACGGCAAGGCTACGTGCCACTGACACCCGGGCTCCTCTTGGGATCCTCCTTATGATTTTGATGTCTCGTTTCATGTGTGCAAGCCGCATCGAAAATGGCGTGCCCGTGCATAATGCCCCATCGATCGTGTGGTCAGTATCGTTTTGAGGTGGTGCGGTTATTGGCCCGGGGCCTACGGCGGCGGTTCTTCGTATGTGGCGGCGGCCGTTGTGAATTGCAAGTCCACGAGCACCCCTGTACTCCTTACCATCAGCACAGATAGGACATTCAAGCAGCGTAGTTTTGTCCGCGATGGAGCTGGAACCGCAACTTGAATCCATTACCAACTCAGCCTCGCATCTGCTTGATCATGATCGTAAATAGCGCTTGCTAGTTTACTTCCAATATCATTGCTTGCCAAGTTTTGGCCGTTTCTGAAGTCGGAAGACGGTTCAGCGGTTTCGTTGCCTAGGGACGTCAAACCACTTGTGTTGAATGATGCATTGAAACTAGGTGGTTGCCAACAGGTTTCTTGTATAATTACTACAAAACCGAAGCGTCACAAACAGGGAACGCGCACGGCGGCAATGTGTTCCAGACGTAAGTGAACGGAGAAGGACCAGCCAACTGTTGTATGTTGCCTAATGCTTGTCTAGGATCTGACAAAACAGCACTGTCTTGGTTTGAGCTCGTAAAACAAGATGTCTTCAACTTTTTCTTGTTGTCCTCAGATTCTCAAAGGATTTGATCTAGGCTGTTGTTTGTTGATATCACAGCAAACACATCAGTATTGTCTTGGAGTATGTACTTTCTTAAATTCCAATATTGCTCTTTTTGAGCTCCTACTTGCGCATGGACCGCCTGCGATCCGGCAGCCAGTGCTACTAGGGACTAATGCATACGGCGTATGCCGAGGATTAGTTCTTGTTCAGAAAGTAGCCTCGGCGTGGCCTGCATCGGCTTATCAGCTATATCTATTTGTCTACTAAACATAATCAGCTGCTATTCCAAACCATCTTGCTCTACATAATCCGGCGGTGCAGGGCTTTCTAATTCGGAACATCCAGTGACATCTCTAGCAGGTTACTCAGCAGCCAAAAGCGCGTCGGCAGCGGATGTGCGTAGACGGCTTTTTCAGATGATATTTAAGTTTGATTACATTCTATATTTCGTCACTGAGAAATTTTATTTCCGCCTTTGTAACTTTATATATATTAAATAAATATTCAGATTGAAATTGTTCTTTACAAATTCAATTTCTTACCCTTAATATTCTATGCGTAATTTTGTGTTAATTTCATGTTAATTTACTGTTTCATTATTACTTTCACCAATTATTGTTTAAGTAATACCGTCTCCATTTATTCAATCAATCAATATGGTATATAATCAAGTACCAAAACCATTCCAACTAGATAATTCGAAAACCTGCAGTTATTTGACATAGAAGCAAAAACTTATAATAGGAAGTTATGGATATATCATTAGGTATGATTATAAGTAGGTATTTATTTACTTTTTTATAATAATAAAATATTTTGTTTGTTTTTTAACGCAAAAGTAGTAAATGTACATAGTTATTAAATGTATATGATTTGCAATTGATTAAATTATGGACTTCCTGATACCGTTCAATTCATACTACCTTTATCTGCAATCTAGCCCCCTTGGTGTTCATGATTAGCAAATAGCTCATTTTTCTTACGTTTTAGGTAATATAAACTGTTTTTCACACGGAAGAGTGGTTGTTCGCATGTCCAATTTCGTGAAATCCCGTGCCTATACACTTTGATTGCCTACGTTACTTTTTCTTCTTACTGTTCTTCTCCTAAAGATAGTAGGCGTAATGATAATATATCTATACATTTTGACATACTGACCGATTGACCGAGTGGTTAAAGACCCTAACTGCAGAGCCAAGAGTCGCGGGTTCGAATCCCGCCCGGTACAGACATTTGTGTGCATGAACATGTCTATTTGTTCCGTGTCTGGGTGTAAAATATCTATATATGTATATATTATAAAGAATATTTAAGTATGTATTTCAGTTGTCTGGTACCCATAATACAAGCTTTGCTTAGTTTAGGACTAGATGACACCGTGTGGAATGTCCCAAGTATTATTAATATTCAACCATAATATCATCTTGCCAAGATTGTCTTCTATGTACGTAGGTACGAGTACAGCAAGCGATATTACAGTTTCATAACAAAAAGTTTGTATCGTTCACCGTTGATTCTGTTATGGCAACATGTAACTGGAGTCAAGCCAGTGTTCATAGTTAAGTAGCTTAATAATAAAGGATTATAGGAGGATTCTAATTTGTGTTTCAAATTGTGCTATGGAGATGCTTTTACTTTTGAGACACCTGTTCACGCACGGCAGATGAGGTACGATATATCTATCATTACTTTGCTGCCCCGTTATAAAAGTATTTCACGGGCTCCCCATATCATACGTAAACATGTTATGCAAATGTATATAGGTATATATATTTAATCGAAGTCGCACGAAATGTCAGGTCAACTGCGATAAATTATAAGATAATATTTAGACTGGGTATTTCACTGTTCGTTAACTTCTTTGTTTATAGCGGTATAGGTACAGATAGATAGGTACAGATAATATGCTTACCTACTTCGTTTGCTAATTCCATTTTCATTGAACATACCAAATTAAAATTTAGTTCGCATAATTTGTAGAATTTTATAGTTGTGATTCACAAATTGTTAGAGTTTTGTTTCATCCTATCATTTTATTAAGACCTCATTTCTTACTGCAGAACAGACCCGAAGACAAACCATTGCACATGTGAAGACCAGCATTCTTAGCTCGTGCTGCTTATTATATTAGGATAGATAAAAATATAAAAATGAGGTTAAATTGATAAATTACAATTAATATATCAATATGTGAAAAGGGGTGGTTTTTAGTTTTTTGTGAATTACGTCGAAAAATAACAAAAATTATAGGTCAATATAGTATTGTAAACTGTGTAGAATCAGTCTGAATCGTTATTTTGGACATTGATTCCTACGAAAAAAAAGTGTAGGCAACATGTAGGGACTTTCTGTGTACTACCTGCTATAGAATTTTATGAATTATACTTTAATCGTACTTAAAATAATTTTCCTCCAGAAAATCTTAGACCATATTAGACAAGATATTTTTTTTTAAATTTCTTAAATTTAAAATCTACAAAGATCTGTTTATGCTTTGATAATGAAAAGATAACGCATGTTATATTAATTATTTTATATGTTAATGAATAGTATAGTTGCAAATAGATTTCACTCATACACTACTCAGTGTCACTAGTCAAATATCTAACAACCAGTCAACTCTTTCGTCTAGCACAATAAATTTTAAACAAATATGGAAAAAATATATATGAAAACCACCTTTCGTGCTAGGTCAAAGACATCGTTGTATAGATGTAACTTATAAGGCAATATTACCAGCAACAAACCAGTTTACCGGCAAACTGGACGTTCCCTGGCAACTGACGACGACCGATCCAAGGGGGCCTATTCTCGTAAATCGGGGACAAGGTCGAATCCCCTTATGTACTCCATGGATGTACATAGAAACACCGCATTGTCGTTACAACAAAAACTTGAGCATAGAAATCAATAGTTTAAAATAAGTTTAAAAATACGCTGTGGCTGACTCAGACGAACACGCAATAAAAGTGATGTCGAGTGTATGGTGGGATGGAAAAGTCATCGTTCATAGTGAGGTTTTACCACCGGGCGCACCGATTAGGATGGTTACTGGCAATGGCCGCATGCAATTGAGAAAAAACGGTCGGAATTGATTAATAGAAAGGCTGTAGTAGGCTTTCATCATGATAACGACGACGCCGTACCACACATATATTTAACCACTATAACAAAAATTGAGAAAGATTGGCTGGGCAGTATTAATGCACACATCGTATAGCCCTGACCTTGTACCCTCACAATTCCACTTATTTTGGTCTTCACAGATTTATTTAGATACAAGGTTTACATCAAAAGAAGACTGTCACGGGATCATGTCACGATCTACAAGATGGCAACAAATTATCGAACAAACAATATCGAACAAAACGGCACATGCATATTTTAATGAAATGTCATTAAACTACGAAAAAAAAAACCTTGAGTTCGTATATAAAATACGACAAGACTTTCTCCAAACTAATATGTCGCGAGCAGCGAGAATATACGCCCAGGCTCGAGCCGCCTTTTTATTTTTTTTGTGACTGTTAGACTAGCCATCGATGAGTCTAGCCAACGGTAATTACAATAATTACATAATTTTTGCAGTTTCGAAGCAACATTAACTCCTTTTTGTATTGATGTCTGATAAATCAGAACAAAAGTACATCCGTTTTTTAGTGGTTTTTGGTGAATAGTTACTTCTATGGTATGTTCTGTCATATATGAAACCAACTCGACTATAAAGATGCATCTAAAGAGTTAAAAAATTTAAACCCTGGCGCGGACATAAAATGTTACTACTATCGCTTCTCTCATAGCGTGTAGACGCTAACTACAGTTAATTTGTATAGATCAAAAACATCTAAACGCCTGATCGCTCTTTGTGGAGATTGACATTACTACCGCCATATTAAAATAATGTTGGCAATATAGTATTATCGATGCTCATGATTCACCTTACGTGCCAACGTTTAGAATTTTGGAAAGCAGCGACTACAAAAAAAAAAAAAAAAAATGGAACCGAATAATCAACTTACTGCGAAATAAAAAAAATTGAGGAACTTCCTAAAATCACTAATAAACTGAAAAAGGAAAATTTATTGAGAGACAAATTTATACTGCATTCACAAATAAAACTACGTGTAACGGGAATAAAGTTTAGGTCATTTTGTAGAATGGCTAAGATAAGACATTTTGTTATTAAAAATGGTAACAATATGCAAAAAAATGATTCTGATAGTACATTATTCTATGAAATCCTGACGACTGTCAAATTAAACTATGAGAAAAGGAATCGAAAATTCCCACTGGCCAGACTAGTCTTACCAAGTAGGTACTTACCAACAATATGTTTGTTTACTGGGAAACATTAATTTTTTTATGCTGTGTATCAAATCAGTCTTGAGATCACCATCATTATCTTAGGCTGGCCATTTTCCTTGTTCGAGAATGCGTATAACAACACAAGTAGCCACCTATATCGTTTGTTATTTTATAGTATCACCTGGCACTGCCTGATACCTATAAAATACTATGAAAAGTATTTTTTAAAGTAGATATACCATTATAAATTCAAATAGTACCCGTAATTATACACCCGGAACTTGCTAATTTTTTTTTTGCTCAACGAACAATTTATAGGTAATATTTTTTGCCAAATTACGCATCTTAGTTTTGCCACGTACATTTAATAACCTTATATATTATACTGTGTAATTGCTGTGTCTCGTACATAGTTAATACTATATTGAAATAGAAAAAAACACAAAAGTAGCACTATATAGTATTCTTTAACACCGAAATTACGAGGTTTACATCACTAGAGGTATCTAGTAGACTAACTTGGGTCTGGTGCTTGGGGTAAAGTTGGGTAAGGTTTGCCATCAAAAATTATAATAGGTATGGAGAGAAAATACGCAGAATTTAAAATAAACAAAATACGTAATGATGTTAGTAAAATGTCTGCTTTGTGTTAAATTTCAAATAAGGTTATTTCCTGAATTTATTTCTGTTTACGTTTTATCGTACCTACAAATTATGTAATTATTGAAATACCTTTTACAAAACATAAACTGTATTTTTTAGCAACGTATTAACTTCGGAATACCTACTTCGAATCAGATTCGAATTAAGTCATAAATAAAAAATGGATTACTTAAATAAAAAACAAGACGCTTTTACATGTTCTGCACTAAAAAGCAAAAACAATCATCGAATCTTCTCTCTGTCTACTCCTTAGCCACCCCTTGGTGTAAGCGTGTTTGTAATTGAATAAGTATAAATTTTAGTGTAAAAGCGTAGGGCGCTTTTTTCTCAATAGACAGACGGCATTGATTAATCAAATGTTGAAATGTAACAGAAACGTTAAGTGTTTTCATTCACGTGTCATTAATTTGAAAGACAAATTTGTTTATTGAAAAAAGCGACCCGCACTTTTAGACTAAAGTAATAATAATAATAATAACACACACAATCACAACAACGTCTCGGTCCCAAACTAAGCATTAGCTTGTATTTTGGGTACCAAGCGAAAACACCACATACATATAACGACCAAGACCCGGTGCCAGTATTAATATTCATCATATAAATACTGACCCGACCTGGGATTCGAACCCGGGACCTCCAGCTTCGCAGGCAGGGTCGCTGCCCACTAGGCTAAGCGGTCGTCGTCGTCGTAAAGTATACTAAATAATTACAAACAGGCTTACACTTAGGCCTTTGGGGCATTGATAGGTATATAATCACATGGAAGCAGCATTATCATAGTTGTTCATAGTCTGCTATTTTTATGACGAATTAACATAACTCCATAGTGCTACTATAGTCTCATTCATTGGCACTATTGTTTTTCTTTATGTGAAAATTTAGCCCATACCTGATGTAGGAAGTATTTGACGGTATATGTATGTGACGGAGCATAGATAACTGATTCGATAATTATTTTTGCTTTTTAGTGCAACTCAATACTTAGGTATAAAAAAGCCTGATTTGTATTTATTTTTTAACCATTTATTTAGTTTTCACTTTTTAGTCTCGTATTTAAAATGAATATTTTGCATTTTCGACTTTTATGTTATTTGGATCGTAGGTAGGCAGAATATTGCAAAGTTTGTTTTCATTGAAATATGGATTACTTGTGTTACTTGTTTGTATTTAATATTGAAGTTTAAGGCCTAGGTATCTTCACGACTCGAACTTCTTTACTTACGAAAAATCGAAGGAATTGTTTACATCGATGATGTGCAATACATTGTAGCGTGAGAATACTAATTTATTTTGTTTTTGACACGACCATTCTTAGTCTAAACGTGTACTGTTTACGTAAACAGTAGGGTAAGAACTGACCCACAATGGTTGTAAGTATCACCAGATACTTTCGTAACATTCACGATAACCTTGCGTTTTATTATTTACGTTTCAGTCAATATAATTTAATTAGGAAAAAACCGTTCAAATATTGGGTTCGATTTTTTTTTTATTACGACAAACTTGTGAATTTGAAACATGTTATTTCATAGTCCCATTACGATTATCAAGAATATCGTAATGAGGCTATTAAGAAATTCAAATTGACAGCAGTTCTAAAACACCGTGTAGGTAGGTATAACAAGCTAACCTGTTATTACGGAACTAGTTTTAATTTTAATCTTACAGAAAATAATCGAGTTGAAAGATTCGGTAAAATGTTCTCGTTTTTATAACCGATGAGGGCACGGAGGAATTCGTTTATTAATGAATGAACCATTTTGTAATGACGAAAAAGATCATGTTTCTTGTGAATAATAAATTCGACATTTTTCGAATTTTGAACTTTAGATACTTTAATATTATTGAAAATGGACAGAGAAGCATAATTAGGTACAATTTGGGTACAATATAAATTATTCCTATCACATATCATCTAATCTAAATATTGATTACAATACAAATTGGAAGAGCCAAAGTATGGAACCAGATATAGATAAATAAATACTATAAAAATAACTTTCAGGATCATCGTTTTTCTTGCAATCTATTTTATTGCAATTTTACATGGTCATCCTTATAAAATTTCGATCCAGATATTCGGTGTAATATTAACCTGTTTTAAGTAGATAATAGATACAGGGATATGGAAACTGAACTGTTCGTAAAACTTGAAAAGGTATAAGAAAATTGAAACGGATAGGTCATCAAGGCATGCAATAACAATGTAGGTATATCTTCGGGATATAGCACTTGTCTCCAAAATAGCTGTTATAAGACGTTATTATTTTCTGCGTACATTATACACACAGGATCGTGAATATTATTTGAGTAATAGGTATTTAGAATGCTGATAATATAGATTCGTTCGACAGGATCATTTTGTAATAACATCGGTGACACGTCACGTAGTTATAGTTTAACCGGCATCCAATGAAGACGTAAATGATTGTCGATTCCTAGTGCCGGCCAGGAGACGAGGTTAATAAGGCGGTATCTACTCACCGGTTTTGTTTACGCTCAACGAGACGATTGCACAAATTGCCTTTTACACTCTGGCACGTTCCGTTCTCCTTACTCGATTAGGAATTAGGAAGCTATATAAATGACACCAGTAATATTATTGGCGTCTAGCCGTCTCACTCCGTCCCCGGCTAACACGATACTTGCCGCTTACAATGCCACCCGCGTCTTATGTACCTACCTATCTCGCTGGGCCGCGCCGCACCGCGCAAACTCGCGAGGCTCCAGCTCGGTTTTTCCGTGTAAATCAAACTACAATAATAACAATCTTCCGAGAATAATTATTCGATATGTAATCATAAATTGTAATGACGTTGATACCTCTACTTAAATTAAATTTCAATCTACAAAAAATCCGATTTCTCTAAAAACACTTATTACCTATTTATTTTGAAATTTAATCAATTCAAAATATTTTTATTCAACTAGAGTTGCGCAAGTGCTTTTGAATCGTCAAGATTCAAGACGGATGAATGAATTTACAATTTCATTTTTATTTTATTTTTTAAGTTACCATCGGTTCAGAATGTAGTTTCTATTGAAAGAACCGACATTAAATTCACCAGTAACTATTTTCAAAACGTACGAACAACAAAATAGATACAAATAGCAAAACTTTATATTTGAATATTTGAACAAAGTAAGAATACCTTCTTCTTCTTCTTCTTAGTGTAAGAATACCTACATAAAGTAAAAGAACATCAAAACATACCACCTGCTTGCTTAGGTTGACATTCAGACATCTTGGTTATGTAGGTATTTAAATAATTTAATGTGTAATAGTCCTATTCAGTTAAAATTAATTTATATTATTTTTAAATTGATGTAATGGCTAATTCAGAATCTCTGGAGGCAATCTGTTAAAAATGCGTACACATCTATACTAATATTATAAAGCTGAAGAGTTTGTTTGTTTGTTTGTTTGTTTGTTTGAACGCGCAAATCTCAGGAACTACTGGTTCGAATTGAAAAATTATTTTTTTGTTGGATAGTCCATTTATCGAGGAAGGCTATAGGCTATACTACATCACGCTACGACCAATAGGAGTGGAGCATCAATGAAAAATGTTGCAAAAACGGGAAAAATTATTCCTTTTGAGAGCTTCCGTCGCGCGCGCTGCGTAAACGGTTGATGTTAAGCAAAAATCATGTATTACGGAATTGTAACCCTTTAAAAGTTCTAACCAAAAGTCCGCGACAGCATATGTGTATCTCTTAAGGGTAACTTACTATAACCTTTTTTATGACAATCAAATTTGTTCAACATAATGTACTAATTGCGAAGATGTTTTTTAAACGTGATATTAATCCTTATCAAATTAAATACGTTAGTTGTCTTAAGCATTTCATGCATATTATAATTGCCCTTTACGTCATACAATTTAAATTAATATCTTAACAGTTTTTATTGAAATTTAAAAATTATAGCGGGAGAAAATAAATTCGCTGGCTGCTTCTGTTCGTCTTTTTACTTCCAAACCAATAGACTTTGATTCGGTTTTTAGTAATATCTTATTTTCTTAATATCTTATAATCTATATAATAGAAATACTTATTATAATAATAATAATAATAATAATACATGGGACTTCCCACACAGCGTCATCTAGTCCCAAAGTAAGCAAGTATTATGCTTGTGTTATGGGTTACTAGACAACTGATATACATACTTAAATATTCTTTATAATATATAATTATATATTTTTTTTTATATATATAACAACCAAGACCCGGTACCAGTATCAATATTCATCATATTAATACTGACCCGACCTGGGATTCGAACCCGGGACCTCCAGCTTCGTAGGCAGGGTCGCTACCCACTAGGCTAAGCGGTCGTCAAACGTCAAACGTCAAACGTCCATATGTCTAAACCTATTTAAATGAAACATCAATGAATATGAAAAGAAGGTCGTTAAAACTAACAAATGTTGCTTTTTGTCCGTCTGTCTGTCTGTACGTGTATCTGTCTATTTGAGCTAATCTCCAAAACGGCTAAACAGATTTTAAGGAAACTTTGCAGACGGGAAAGAAGGTTGTCAAGATATTTGACATTAGCTACTTTTTGTCCGTCTGTTTGTCTGTACGTCTACTCAATTCAATTTTATCTATTCGAGCTAATTTCCAATACGGCTGAACAGATTTTAATGAAACTTAGCAGAAGTGAAAGAAGGTTGTCAAGAGTGTCATAAGCTACTTTTTGTGTTTGTCTGTCTGTCTATCTGTCTGAGGTATAGCCGAAAGTACTAAGTCTAGGAAGCTTAAATTTGGAACATAAGTTTATTTTATAACTTGAGCATTATAAAGTTAAGAAAGGCTTTTTTAGAAATTTCAAACTTATGGATGGGAATGGACGGACTTAAATAATGACGTGTTTTAGGATTTTTAGATTTTCACATTTTAAGAGTGGGAAACGGGAGATGAAAAATTGTATCGGTTTTTTAAAGGGTGGAAGAGGAATGAAGATTGAAAGTTTGAATGGGTGTGACCAAAATTGGTTCCAGCAAAAAGTACGTATAAACCATCTCGAACGTTAATAGTACCTATAACAGGAATTTGTAGTCTACGCAAGCGAAGCTGCGGGCGGTCGCTATCGTCCCATAAAACAGTTAGGTATCGAGTTACGGAGCGATTTTTTCAGGCGATGTGATACCTACTATGTAGTAAGTACTAGGTACCTGCGCGTTTGTGTATTAACATTGTGAACGTCAATGGATTTATTAAATTTATTTATGTTTTGATACACAAATATTATATTACTA